>CM042792.1:0-1200000 GCA_018691245.2 Ips nitidus
GTCTATCCGTTTCGGATGTTGGCATCAGCATTCTACTTTGTTGATGTCGATTCGGAAAAGTTCTGCTGATGATTTGTCAAACCACGTTTTAAAATTTGGCCAAGATATTCTTCTTCTGCCAGGTGTTTCCTGCTGTTAATTTTGCCTTCTTGTAGAAGTATCTATTTGGGTTTCTCATTATGTGGCCGAAATACTGCAGTTTCCGAACATTTTATGGTATCTAACAACTCTGATACTTTTTTCATCCGTCGCATCACTCCTGTGTTGGTAGTTTTTTGTGTCCAAGATATTCTCAGTATCCTCTTGTACAGCTATAGTTCGAATTCTTTCATTTTCCTGGTAGTCTTCTTAGTGAATGTGTCTATATCATACAGAAGAACCAAGAAAACGTAACAGTTTTGAATGACTTGGCTTCTGTTTAGTCATTATTCGAAATCAAGATACTACTTGTTATGCAGATGACACTAATTTTCTTGTAGGGATTAGAGAATTGTGTCAAATAACTCAGAGTGGAACGGAATTCGGTGATAGGGTAATTCAGTGGATCTCAGGAAATTTTCTTAATATTGATGAAACGAATGTCGTGCTTCCATACTTACCAGAACAGCAGATGTAAATTCTCCTCAACCCAGATTAACTTTGTTAGAAAGAAGTCCTGTATAGGTGTGCTTAAAATGCTTTATTTACTTACCATTAAAAGAATAATATGTTTTAAAAAAAAAAATGTAAACAAGTTTATTACTAATTTAGAGCCTTACTCAATGAATAATTTTTTGAAAATAGATAGACACTCGGATAGACAGATACTAGAAATACTAAAATGTTTTATTTTTGATGGTATGGTGATATAACTAACGTAATTTGAAGACGTAGCTGTTGCATTACGAGCGCCACAAAACCAACCAAAGGCCATAATTAATATGTGAGGTGTTTAAAAATGGCATACCTTCCCATAAAGGTATGTTTTAAGGCCTTATCCCGCGATCTTATGGGCCCCGTATTAATTGAGATTATTAATTGTGGAAAAAGCTGTTAATGGACCCCACAAATTACTGCTTTTATGCACTGCTCAGTGGAATTTCGATTATTTTAATTGAATTTTACTTGCTAAGTTCTTTCTGTGCACAACGAAAGCGGGACACCCTGTATCAAGCCCGCGTTTCAAAGTAAAATTGATGATTGAATGAAAATCAAAGCTGACGCGGTGGTACCCGGGCCTCGCCCCGTTTAATTAATAACAGGCTCATCTCGGAATATTTTAACACCACAGGGCGAGTCATTAATAAAAAAAAATATCGCCAGGACGACAGCCTTTCGTATTTATCTAAGAAATGGTTTGAGCTCTTCGGGTGGTTGAATATATTATAACGCACTTATGGGCCTTCATTTGTTTGTCTGATGGCGACCCCGACAGGTATTACCCATCGCACTATTCAGGGTGTGTTTGCTCAATTTCTCTTAAGCAATTTATCGTCCACCATAAAAATATTGTCTGATTATCTTCAATGTCCTGCTGGTTAAAAATTTTATTTTGAAATCCGCAAAACCTCTTATAAATCTTATTTTTTAACACTTTTAAAAAATTTGCAGAAAATGACTAACTTTACATTATGTATCATTTCAACATGTATTGCAGTTACTGTTCAATATACAGGGTGGACCACTATGGGACAATCTTAAAAAGAAAATTTTTTGATAGTTTTTCTGTTATAGAACTGTCACTGTTTTTCTGTTTTAAAATGTACTAAACACATTCCAAAAAATAATAGTTGTTGTGCAACATCTGGTGACATCTGTACTCAACTCTATGAGTTAGAAAGTACAAATGGCGTTCCAAATCTAGGAACAGCCCCATTCTCCATTCTTCCATCATTCGGTAAACACCGATCTGATCTGAAGGTTTTGTTCTTTGGTTATCAAGCCCAATAGCCTATAGGGCTCTAGCTCTAGCCAGAGGATTGGGATTCATAAACAAAAAACAAAACCTCATAATTTTTAAAAACATTCCTAAGAACTTTGCTTCCGCAATAAAATGGTTGAATTTGAAACAAAATAAGTTTACATTTTACTTTGATAAGGTGATTTTTTCATTGACTGGATTTGAATTTAGGTAACATTTCGTTTGTAACTAAACCTCACAACTCAGCTCACGATCATGAACCAATCAATTCGAATTTGTGGTCCTTAACAGGCTTAAATTCCAAAAATGCCAAATTTTTCTGTTACTTTGCTTAGTCATGTTGAATTTTTTATTTACTGGAGTTTTACTGGAGAGATTTCATCCAAAATTTCGTCAGGAATTAAGTAGTTTGACATTTAGACGAGCCATATCAAATTTGACAGCTGTTGCTTTTATGTGACAAAATTCCTGTAAAAAATTAGTTAAATTAAGTAAATGTCTAATGCCACTAATCAGAGGCCCAGCAATGTCTTAATAGAATTTATTCAAACTTTTGACACATGTCAGTTATAATGCGTAGTGTAAGTAGATTTGATTTCAGGTCTACATACAAAACTCTTCCTAAAACCTGGAAGAGTGCTGACCAAAGATTAAAATGCATCTTTCTCTCAGCTAACTAGCTTTGTTCGTTATGTATTCTTCCCCCTTTTTTCTCTGTTTCAATTATGTAACAAATTATTATAGTTTTTGCTGATTTGTAACAGAAAATTTAATGATCAGTTATAGATGATTATCAATAAATTCATGTTACTAAATGGTAATAAGTTTCTTGATTACACGTTAATAATGATCCAACAACGGATAACATTTACTTTATAAAATGTTAGTCTTCTCCAAAATTTCGGATGATATCTGGATAATCTAAAAGTTGAATTATTATATTTTTTTGGGTCACTTAGGTAGCTCGAGCGCCTGCTTTATATGACTGTGGTCGTTAAAAATCCCATGAAAAATTAAAGCGAAAAATAAAAACCGATGAGTGCCCAAGATAAAGCCGACTTGTATCGTTGTAAAAGCGGTACCATTTCATCAAAAAATGGGCCCGATTCGCGGGAAAAACGTGCACCAATGTTCGGATGGTACCGCTGGACGGTCCGGGTTTATGGCTTTTTATGACTTAGGTTTAATTAGCGGTAGTACCGCTTCCTGGTAAACAGGTACCATTTTGGCCTAGATTAAGTTTCGTTGTTTTTTTTTACGTTATCAGAGATGATCTAGAGCTCGTTTTTTGAATATGAATGAAGTTTTAATTGGGACTGCCAGAAACGTGCCAGCTACACTAGATAAATCAGAAACGTGCTTTGTGGTGTTTATTGCCTTTGTTTTGGTTGTCGAGGAAACACAAATTTTCCCACCCGTTATTAATATTATTATTATTTAAAAGTTAATAAAATATTCCGTAGATGTGCGGTACAACAATACTAGCAATAGATATTCCTTAGTGTAAAACAACATGAATCAATCAAAAGCACTTTGTTTCCAACGCATATTTAATTAGTATGGTTATCGTTGCTATTACATTTCATAGTTAAGTTATTAAGAAAAATTTAGTATAGTATAGTAGATTTACTGAGAGTTGCAAAATGACTATTAGAGGCTTCTGACAATTTGGAATGACTGAAAGAACGTTTCAGAGGCCTCTGAGAGTAAGTTCAGTTTTCTGAATTTAGTTTCCTAGTTTTTATTAGTCAAAAAGGAGGCAGTGACAGGAGAATTTAGTCATCTACTTCATGTCGGGATAATCTGATAAAAAGAATTGATCATCCTAGTTGAGTGTTTCTATTTTCTTTACTTTTTGTATATTCTCATGCTCAAACCAACTTGTAGCATGGTGATACATGTATATTTTAATAATTGATGAACCATTACTTCCAATATCTGAAAAATAGTAAATATTATGCAAATAAACTTTTCTGGAATAATATCGTGACTAATATGATTATTGTTAAGGTAAAAACTTTTGATAGATTTATACGAGATATTGGTTGAGTCGACTAAAATCGACAAACAAACCGTAAGTTCGTGTTGCCTTAAAATTAGCAACAAAGTGACGTTTCGCCACAATAGCCAGCACCGGTATCCTTTGTGTTCCTCTTCGGTTTTGGATCAGATAATAGTAACAAGCCGGCGGCGTAATTGTTGATTATTTTAATGACATCGGAGGTCCAGAATCTCACACAAGGGGCACAATGCCCACACGGGCTTACAATTGGGTCCCATTTGCATTTCGAACGGCTGCGTCTTGATAAAATCAACTCAAGAAGACGGGACCGTGCTTCGTGTATTAAATACCATACGAATTTTCTTCATTCTGGACTTATGTCAACCGCTTTGACTTTCTTTGATATTCGTGTCGGTTAGAGCTCGGCTCTATGGGTGGCGTACCCATTTAATAGTATAATTTGTACGCCCACAAACAATAAAATTGAAATTTTGTCATTCAAAAGTGTTCGCGTTGTACGTGTATCGCGTATGGGTCTTATGCCGCCATCTGTTCGAGAAAGTCACTACTTTGCTCCCTCGTTCTTATGCCTGTGTGTCTGTACAGATCGATAATATGCAGTTTTACCTATAAAAGTCTGTAATTTTTGCTCTATCGATCACAAGTTTATTAAACCGTCCAAGGGAATTTAAGTTGATCAAGATCAAGTCAAGCTACTTATGCTACGATTCTTCTGTTTATGTTCTTCTGTTTTTCTGAGAGATAGAATAGAATATAGCCACAGTTATAATAGTTCACAGAGTATTAACAGCTAGTACAGTACCTCACTAAAGAAAGTAGGTACATACAAATTTTGACAAAACTGCTTATAAGTTGTGTTCTGCAAATACGATTTTGGATTCTTAAGCTTCATTTTGACTCCACATTTACGTCTGTAGAATAGACGAGAAGTAAGAGAATAAATATGAATGATAATATTACCTATATCTAAATCCAATCCTATATCTATACCAACTAGAAAGATAATGCTTATGTTGTCTTTCGATATTGTAAAGTTTTACATTTAGGGACTTAGACTAGGGACTCTACGTGTCTTAAAAGTCTTTCTGATGAAACATTTGCCGCACTCTACATGTACATGGTTTGAATTTAAGAAGTCCAGCTGCTTGTTCACCTTTACTTGCAGCCCATTGTACTCTACGATTAATTTTTGCCCAAGGATATATGGGCTGATTAACATGGACTAGAATTCTGAATCATTCACAAAGAAATTGCAATTTTGTTTTTATTCCTCAGATGAATTTGTTGTGAATTTGTACTATCTTTCTACTGGACCCTCTCTAATAAACAGTTGACAGTTTTGGATGTCATGCTTACTTATTATCATTAATTTGTGTTCATTTTTAGACCATATATTGTTCACTAGCACCGTTAATCTTGTTTATCAACTCTTGCAATCCAATCAGAGTCGGCAAATACTATAGTGTCGTCTGCGTATCGTATGATATTGATAGGTTCTGCGTTCAGCAGAATTCCATGGTGAGTGTTTTCCAAAGCTTCGGTAAATATTTCGTCCTAGTATAAGTTGAAGATCAGAGGAGAGAGAACACCTCCCTGACTAACACCATCCAGAGGTTCTAGATACTACTAGACCAGGGCCCTGATTCTTGAAAGAAGGGAGCTGGATTCTCGAGAGCAGTTTTGATTGAATGTAACAGAAGAAGCTGACAATGACTGGCATCACATTCTGCATACTTTTCTCTTGGTAACTCCCTTCCCTCGTTTCAAGAATACGCACCCTGTATAGCAACAAAGCTTGTTTATCTTTACAGTACCAGTCTATCACAAAGCGTTTCCAAAATCTATACATTTTGACATGTTATATAGTCTAAATTTGGTTAATGACAAGTTTTGTCATACCCACAACCTTTAAAAAGTCAAGTTTTTCTTTTGGTTTCTTCGAAAACAAGTTTGTGGCAGTTCCTAAAATTGTATGTTCTCACTGATAGAGTTTAGTACAGGTGTCACCAGATATTACACAACTAATTGGTACTCGATTTGCAAATAAATGTGTAATAATAATAACCTAACCTAACTAACTAACTATATTAGCCCAGCATAATAATGACTTTTAGTCGTAGCAGCAGCAGTTTCAAAAGGAATATATGGGACAATCAATGGGAGGTTTGATATCAACGAAAATCAAGATTAACCAAAAACATTAATGGCATTATGCTTCTAGAAGTAAAGCCCTATACTTTGTGGTTAGATTTGTCACAGAGACACTAAAATTTACGATATAGTAATCGGAGAAGGATAACAAAAAGTCGAATTTTTGAATATAGCCCTAGACAGCAAATATTTGATGATGATGATGATCATTGTTACAATCTTTGGAATGACAGGTACTTGTAGAAAGGATGAATTGTGTGTGTAGAAGAAAAGGAAACATTTAACTAGTAAACCTAAGTCAAAGAGAAAGAAAAAGAAGAAGCAACTATAGAAGTAATCTATATCTGCGGATGGTAATGTGCAAGTCTCCTTGTTAGGTAAGATCGAAACTGCTATACTATTAAAATCTTAATCGTCTTCACCAAGAAATGAACTGCAGGGCTCACCTCAAGCATCTGCGATAACTTGTAGTGAATCATCTTCTGATAAACCACATTCTTCTACTGTTACTAGCCAACAAGCACTTCTCTCGCACTTTTCTGATACTAACTAGTGCATTTGACAGATTTCTGAACCTAACCCTGATTCGGCAATTCACTTGTTTGGAACATTGGCGCGTAAAACGAGCATTCAATCCAATTAAGAGTATAATTTTCACACAATGCCCCCGAAATTACCCAATGCGTTTTCCAACTTGCATATTCATGAACGGAGATGATCCAGGGGCCGCGTCGGCTGGTTAGTTAGCGAGTTAATTTCCCTTGTGCAACAGATTTTGCCGCCCGACTGGATTATTTTCCAGTTTAAAGCTGTTCATGCGGCAAAGAAAGTTATTTCGGGTTGTTAATTCCGAAATTTCAGCCATTTTAACAGATTCCATGTCGCGAGTTATGAATATAATTTTAAAAGGGAGGGCGTCAGGAAATTAAGTTACGTAGACCGCGCGCTTTAATCACCCAGGGTACAATAATAATAACAATATAAATATACAAAACCAGCCGCATGTTTTATCTAGATTTGAGATCTGTAAATTACGTAAAACTCAGGCGCAACACATGGCGTTATCTGTAAGTTAACGACTCGGGGAAGAAAGCTTCAAGAAGATGCCGCATTGTCTCCATGTTGAGTCTTATTGACCCTGCGAACCTTGTTTAACGATAAACGCGTGCCTGGACAATTAAATTTTTGAATTAGGTTTTAGTTAGAACTGCGTTCTCAAATCACCATTGACTGCCTTGTGAAATACGAACAAAAACCACCAGCAGGCTAACCGGGGATTTTACAATTCACTCTACCATTTAAAGATTGATAAAAGGAGTTTTACTGAACAATCATTTCTTCAACAAATTGGCGGAAAAAAATCGAAAAAACTGGGAACGTAGTCGTGACAGAAAAAAATTCAAATCAAAATGTTTACGGGTTCAGATCGGGCGTTTGAAGAGGTTTAAGAATTTTAAGAGACAGGTGCCATTACGCCTTTATGTTTTATTCTTGTAAATTAAACGACCCAACGTATACCGGAAAAAAACTAGCATTTGGACGCTCTATTTATTTGAATTATTTCTAGAAAAAGCTTAGCAACGGTACTGAAAACAGTATCAAAAGTTTTAAGGCTAATCTCTAGAGAAATTGCAATAGGTTATCATGGTGCAACAAAACATATCGAAAATTTTAAGGTTGTCAGATATTATAGTACACGAATTATATTTAAGAAGATAATTGTAAGAAAAAGTAAATTCTATAACATCTGATGCCTTGTCGACGATTTCTCCCAAACTTGCACTTTCCTCCAACTTGTTCAACAGGTACTATGGTAAGTCGATGCCTCGACGATGATGTGTTTTCAATATTTTCTGTGTCCGGAATGCTTCACTTTTTAGAACCACTCTTCTGCACGGCGTTTCAGTTTCAGCCATTTTAAACCGCTTGCAGCCTTCTTGACAAGGTCTTACCTTCATGGCTCTGGGTAAGTAATTTGCTTGCAATGTAACCTTTCTTCTCGTCTGTTCGACCATCTTCACACTAAAGTCGTCTGGATTAGTCTTGATGACGCTATTCTCCAAATTAAAATGAAATTATGTTGCCGCATAAGATCCAATCAATTACCAATCAAATGATTGAATTCCTGCTGTCCAAACTCGATTTTAGCTTCATGGATTTCAAATACAGGCATTGTATCGCCCCCGGCTGTTTCCAGTATAAACTTTGCTCCGGTATCACTAAATATGCAATGCTTCACTATGTCTGGTCTTACTATGATGAAACAAGTTCCAGTATCGACAATCCTTTGACAATTCTTTCCGCAAACCTTGCCATTCACTACTAAGTTGGTATTGTTCTGCTGAAGACGAGCTACCTTAATAAGTGAAGGTGTTTCTGATGAACTGGAAGTTTGATATTTGAGCAGGCATTAAAGTGACTAAGATTGACTTTAAGGACTTTTCTTGCAGTTTGTCAACTTCCTCTTGTAGTTTCTGAACAGTTTCTTCCACTATGCCTCTTCTCCCCGTCACTTCTTCAATGGTTCATTTCGGTAATCACAAAATCTAACTGTTTCTCTTGTTGCTCAAACTAGTCCTTTAGTTGGTCTTTAATGTCATCAAACTTCTGGTCTTGACTTGACTTCATTTCTTCTAATTTTGACTTATCTGGTTTGCCTTAATTTCCTAGCACTTGTCCTGACTTGCTTTCATTTCCTCTAGCTTGCTATTCTGACTTACTTGGCTGGATTTAATTAGCTTCGTCATCTCCATTAGCTGTTTCACTGCGTCCTCTATATTTGCACTTTGTGATGGGATAATCACACGCATTGCAGATAACTAAACTTAAGAGGAGTGATCTGGCATCCTCACCAAGTGTCTAAATCGACTAAAAACAGATGTTCCATTTAGAACAAACACATAACAAGCAGCTGTAAGTACTGTGCTATAAGAAAACTAAAAGTTTGGAGGAACATCTCAAAAACCAGTTGCTCTATAAACCAAAGTTTTTACAAAAGTGTTGATTATTATCACCTTGTGCACTCTTTTCGAGTTTTTTGTACACCCCCTTGAAACTCTAACAATACACAATTATTATTAGGCCAGTAAGTAAACATTTCACCTTAATTAACTATAGGTCCATTTGCGCTGACATTTTACGTTATTAAAAGTGGAGAAATATAATCGCATTAGCCTTCCGAGGTAAGGAGCTCATTTGAAATTCCTGCGGGCAGGAGCAGCATCTATAAAAAAATTGAATCGACGTTTATGCATATACGGGGGAGCCTGCAACAAAAAGAACTGGAAGTCTGCAAGTCTGTAGTAAACCCAAAATCAGACGTCCAGTCCGGTACTTGCTTCTTTCAATATACCAGTGGTACTTTTTTTATTTTTTTAGTGTGGTTGGAATTGCTTGTTTTCATTCAGCAGACGTGTTAAGGGTTAGTTCAGGTTATGGTATGGTTTGGCTGACTAATTTTTTGCCCTGTAACAGAATGGAAGGGTATTTGATTGCATTGATAGTTACAGTACCGCCCTCGTAAACATCTACTTATCACCCACAACAGGAGCAATACTCAGCAGGGCCGTCGTTTCCAAAGGTTAGCAATAACTCTCTGGTTCAGGCGAAGGCATATCGAGGGCTTCATCTCGCCTTTGTTTCCTTGTCAACATAATTTTTGTCCCGAATGCATAAACAAAATATTTATATTGTCGCGATTCGAGTCCGAATGCTTTTTTCTCTCTCTTATTTTCTGAGAATTAATTTTTTTTGCCTTCGGTCGCATTGAATAATAAAACATCCACGGAATCGTGATTGGGTCATTGAGACGATAAATTATTTTCGGACATGAGCCGCGGCCGTGCTCGACACACTCTTGATATTGTCTCCGTTGGAATTATGATGGCCATAAAACTTTATTGATAATTAGATTGTCTTTCTATTTCTACCTCTATTTGGTTTTGCCTACAAATCACGACTTTCATTTTTTTCCCAGAAAACTTCAGGTCTTTGGATTTCTTTAACGGTTTCAGAATTTGTCATCGTCACCTTCTGGTACGTCTAGAACGGAAATTTAAAATTTGATGAGAAAGCATTAACATGATTACATGAATAGGATTAGCATGGCGTAGAGTCAAACAACCGGACGTAGCCAATTAATTGATTAAATTAATGGATAGATTATGTAAAGTAAAACAGCTGTTAAGTGTATTTTTTTCGACGGGAACAAATAAAACGGGCTACTGACGACTGTCCACTGTCTCTTCTGTACCTAAAAGAGCGTGTCCTTCCGCTTATCTCTCCGTTCGATCGGACGTTTTCACGCACGACGAACGAGGGTGACGATTGTCCGAAATTAATTGTAACTAAAAGCCTATTTCCTGCTTTTTTACAACAATTGGAATGTAAATTTGATTGTCTGTGTACAAGGTGATTAGTTATTTAGTCAAGTGCTGTCTGCTTTAAAATTTTGATCAGTCAGGCTTTGTTTGTGTAATGTGACAAGAAGTTAAAGCTTTATTTTTCTTGAGTTTAGAAATTAATTTTAAAATTTAAACTATTTAAAGGTAGTGTCAAAAAGAAATAAAAATATACTTTGCTTATCGAAGAAAAAAGTACAGTCGAAATGATTTCGAACACCCTGTATATCAAAAAGTAAATCTCTGACAATATACCTATTTTATATTCTGAATTTCTATTGTTTATTCTGAAACAGTTATTATTATTACTATTTATAATTACATTCCGACCTTTTGTCATTTACACCAATATACAGGGTGTACTGTGACTCGACTCAACGTGAAACTGTAACAGAACAAAAAACAAATTCAAATTGATAAAAGTAAAGCAACTTTAAGTAAATTCCTTTTCTTTTTAGAGATATTGAGATATTTTACGTCGTTTAAAATTTAATTTATATTGTCAAATTGAAACCAATATTGCTTGAAATTTCATGTAGATTCCAAAAAATAAAATGAAAAATATGACTTTGCAACAATTAATGCAATGGCGTTTTGGATGAGTGATCTTGGCGTTTTAACAAACAACAAACCGAAAAAATGACAGTTTTTCAGGCTCTAAAACACCTTTTCCACGTGGAAAAGCTTGAAAATTACATTCAAATCAACATTGCCAAAACCAAATCATCGAAAAGCTCAGGAAGCTTTTACATCAATCAATCAGCGCCAAAGTGAAAAAAAAAAAACGTTAACAAAATTATGTAACTAGTTCAATGAAGGAATTCAAATAAGCAACTGGCAACATTGCCTCAAAGTTTTTGCTTACTAGATATTTTATTAGATTGTCTGTCTTTTTCCCGCGCATGCAATTATCTACGTTTCTCTGTCAGTTACACAGTTTTTCTATGGTCTGTTTGAGTTTTACCACACCTGTATGAAAATTTGATTGACGTTTAATCAAAAAACTCAAAACCCAAAGTGTTTCTCTGAATGCACTGGTAAAATGTAGTTGAATAAAAGGATGAAAATTAGATATGGAGAACTTAGCGCAACGCGATTTCCAGCTTTTGCATTAGCCGGGTAATGCATATCTCATACACGCGCCCCGGGGATTTTTCCTGACGTATCCCATTTCCAGGATAAATGAGAAAATCGACATTCAGATATGGTCAACTGAAACCGTATCTATATGCATATATGGAGTGCCCGGTCGCGTTCGCAAATGGAAAATGGCTTTTCTTTGACACCTTCGGAATTAGATTTTTTTTCCTTCGGAGAAGGAACAAAACGCAAAGGGGCTGGGAGGGGCGAATTTAAATAAACTTTCCCGCATATACAAGTTTATTCAATAAATTCGTTTGGAATATATTACTGTATATTTCAGGATATAAAGTTCCACGTTACGGTCCTTTCAGTCTAGCAACCTAATATGCATACAAATTCAGTTAATTCCGTTCGCCATTATTCCGATATTCATCAGGACGAACAATAGCAAAATTAGGACGGGCCCTGATAATTACCTAAAGGGCTGCACATCACGAGCTCAATCATATTTCGACGCGAATCATCGTTCAAAGTTCATGCAAATCAGACAACGGCTCCCTTTTACATACATAATTACCCTACGGTTTCCTATCAAAGGGCTAAAAGGCCTTTGTCAATTAGAGATAGAGACATTTTGATATTGTTACGTGTAAGCCACTTGCTGACGTTGTGATGTTTAATGTATGCTAAGAGTACGTGTATAGAGTGATTAGCTCTATTTTACTCAACTGTCATTTTTTTCCTACTGTCAAACTATAAAATCGAAACCTGTAAAAGTCTTTGAAGATATTTGTATTATTATGACCAAACTAGTTGTTTTATTAGCAATGTTATTCTGCTTTTGTAGGATAGGCATCATAAAAGTACTATGCTATGCAGATGATGCAATCCTCATAGCAGAGAACGAAGGCGACCTACAACTTCTGTTATACAAGACTAAAGTAATAGCACACAAATTTAACTTGAGCATAGAAAAATTACAATCAATGGTTAACTCAATGGTTAACAAGTAATATCTTGACGATTTTAACTGTTGTTTTGTCTGGAATGGCTTTCTAGGAATATGGTACAGACAAAAAGTAAAAGAAATTAGCGAAGATGCATTTCTTGCTCTTCCTATGGTGCTCTATGTCACCATGTTGAAATTGACTTTATCTGAAAAGGGAAACCTAAGAATTGACAAATACCCGAAATTAACAGCTTTTTTAAAAAAGAAATCGATAGGATACAAAGCTAATGAGTGTAGCGTTTTTTGAAGAGAAGATATCAAAAGATTCATTTGTGATGCAATCTAGCTTGAGATGTTTATTCCCTTTTATAGTGCGACTTTTTCAATCATTAACAAATTAAACGTTGTTCTTGCCATGGACATTACCGGGACATGTAGAAAAGACGAGCTGACTAAAATGACAACGACTGACATACCTAGCTAAGCAAGGGAGAATTCTGATCCGGATTTCAACACACACAAATCCGGAAGATATGTGCTTTTTGGACGAGACCAAGAATATTGAAACAAATACCTCATATTGTGGCCTATACAGGTAACAAGTGATTGGAATAAATTTCATAGGAAAGGACCGGTGTCCAATATTGTCTGCTTCAGAAGATCTTCCGCAATACTTCTGGCAGACGCAGCTAAAACATAACGGTGTTCATCCCTGAGAGAAAGAAGTTTTATTTTCTATCCAGTCCGTGTAATTTTAAATCTAAATTACTAACCCCGTAGAGTAAAATGCAGTGACGTACGTCAAGATCGTGACTCGATACAGAAAAATTCTAACAGATTTAGACACAAACTTAAAGCCGGTTTTAGTAAATTTCTGTTTGGCATACGGCTTCTCGATGGCGATGTTATCTCCTCGTTCGTCGAGATCGCGCGTGCAACACTCTCTTTGTCTCTTTTTGCCATTCGAACGACGGTTACGAAGTGTGAAATGCGCTCTAAGTCAATATTTACCGTCTAAACTTATCGAGATGAATTTATAAATGATGTTCTGGTTCGTTGGAGCAACGTCTCGAGTTCACCAGCCAGGAAATTACAATTTATATTAAAGATTGTAAGTTTTCAGTTTAAACTAGCTACGATTAATTCCCAAAACAGGCCGAGAGCTAAAAAACGGCTATATCAACCCTCCCCCTTTCACCCGCGTAACAAAATCGAATTTGAAATTGGTTTAATTCGCAGGGGAGGGTCGAACCTTCGGGACTTTTCCGCTTTCGATGACGACTGATTGCTCGAATGTGTGACCTGACAAGGAAATTTCATTTTTTTTTTGGTCCTGAAAAGACAAAAACAAAACATTCGTCCACCATCTCTCTCCCACTATTCGGTTTGACCCTCGGGGGGCAAAAATTTAAACTGCAGCCGAACACAAATGTACACGAAATAGCTCCCCCGGCTCTATGCAGATTGATCCAATCTAAGGACGATTTCAAATAAAGAATACCCGTTATCACATACGTAGTTTAGAATGTTTGTTCAGTTGGGAGAGAGCGCAGGACTCGGATCTATTCTGAGCTCAAACAAATGCAAATGTAAAGAGGAGCGAAGTTCGTTTTTTCGATTAGACTCCAATAACTGAGGGAAGATTTCCGTTTCTTTGTGAGGGCGGTCGGGGATGAGGGGGGTATTGAAAGGGAGGAGAGTTTCGTTTAATAATGTCATGCCGAACTGCTGAACATGATACTTTTTCTTTATGTTTGCGAGATGGGTGGTGGAACGTTATTGTCTGTTTTGTTTTCAGCTGGAGAAGGGGGAGACTGAAAACTGAAATATTCGGAAACTATTAAAATTTACCCCACAAGAGAGCTTTCAACTTATTTTAGTATCAAACAACTAGGTATCATTTTAGAGTGTCTGGATGTGTTGGTGAAGGAAATTTATCGTTTCTTTATTCACCTACTACTACTACAAGTAGTACTACCACTTCAAATTAATACTAATAGTATAAAACCAATTTGAGCAGTTGTTGTTCTGAACTAAAGTACGAAGCGGGTATTCAAAATCTCATTAACTTAAAGTGCGTTGTATTTTATCTGGTTGAATAATATACAGAGTGTCCGCTATACTTACTTAAAAATTAAAATATTGACTTTTCAGTACATATTCTTATTTGGATCTTCATTCAAGCGTTCGAGTAAAAAGTAACTAAAGGATATTTCGATGATGTTGTAAATCATTGAAAACTTCTTAAACATTCCAAGAATGGTTTGAAAATGCCAATTGGCTTTGCATTAATTTATCAAGAATAGTTTGGTTCGAATAGCCCAGCGTTATATTCAAATCTACAATTCTGCAACTTTAGATTGATATGATTGATTGATAATTTCCACAATAAAATACACAAGTCTATTTTTTTTAACAGGAACCGTGTCATTTTCAGTATCTGATTTGAAGTATTTTGGAATACCATATATCTATACCATAGGCATTGAACAATCTAAAGATTTATAATAGATTATAATAGTGTGACATTATTATCTGTATATGGGAGGGATCTAGTTAAACAATAATTAACCAAGGTTTAGACAGAACCTTTTATTGACCGTATGTCAAGTTAAACATAAGGTCAATAAAAACTGTCTAACCGTGGATAATATAGTGTTTTTTCCACTACTAACCATATTTTTGATAATCGTTTTATTGAAAATTTAAGAATTTAGGTTAACAACAAAACAACAACATGAAGAGACAACCTATTTTATCTGTCAAGTCAAGTATATCTCATATGTCTTAATAGACATTGACATTATTATTTACCTAGGTCAATAATATTTCCTTTTTTGTTGTGTTTGTGCCAGACCAGACTAGGTCAACAATGACCATTAAGGTAGAGAAAACAAATTTCTCAAGTTACTAATCGGTCAATAATGGTATATTTATCATGTTTGTAGTGGAAAAAATACATTAATCCACACTTGCTTTCAATATTATTTACATTATCGCACAGGTGATTCATATTTTCTTTATATTTGCTGCCTGTTATGCCTAATTTGTATGTTATGCTTAGTTGCAATAGTTTTTTGGTTGAATCTTTGATTTTTTTTTGTAAATTTAACATTTAATAACTAAGTAAATAATATCGTGTAAATCCAAATCCCAGACTGTCCCATAATAATTTATTTGTATGGCAATATAGAACCCCTTTCCAAAAAAACAGAGGGAGCAAAAAAAAGAAAAGCCATTAAGGAATTACAAACAAAAAGAAATTCCCCCATATACGTCCTCGTATAAGTAATATAGATTCGCCGGGGCTGTTTTTCCTCGTTTTTTCACAGAGATTAATATTTTCGGACACTGTTAATGTCCCGCGTCTCTGGCCATATATCACTCTATCCAATCTAGAGAGCGTTTTATGTTTCAACCTACCTCCCTTTCACCCCCTTGCCCTCTGATCCTGTTCCACTTAACCTCCGGGGTTGTTTCTGGGCTTTCGTGGGGAATAAACAACGCTTTTGTGGAAATCTTAGATGCGTAAACACTAGTATTGAACTAGTTTTATAAAAATTTTATAACAAACGATGCGCTGAGTTGAGTGGAAAAATTATCATGTCAAAGACGATAATGCCCCCAAATATTGACTTTGATGTGGGGAGAAAAAATTTATAAGGAGCACTGCGAGGCGCTTATCGACGGTCTTCAGCGCAAAGTGCCAATGCATCTTTTAAATTACAAATATTGATAGATGATAAGCGCCTTATGAAAATTCTGACAAAATGTCGTCCTCGTATATTCAGCGGCACGTTCTCCTTATACACTCTAGTTTTTCATCCTTCAATCATCGAGGTTTTAAGATTAACTTAGAAACGCAAATGTAGTGGAGTTTTTGTTTATGTTCTGTTTTTTTTTTGGTACATCTTTATGTATGTAGCATTTTAGCTCAGTAAATAAATATTACTATTATTTCTCTTTATATCACATAGTTTTCTATGGTAACACCGTGTGTTTACTCAACCAAACTGTCCTTTGCATGGTTTTACAAGTTGGGGTTGAAATATAGAAACACGTAATTTTCCATTTTATTTGGGAATATTAATTAACTTTTATTGTATTTTCTTCTACTCACATTGCACGATCTTTCCAGCTCAACTAATGACAACTTTACTGCAATACGTCCCTCACCCCTTCCAGGCAAGACGGTGGGGTCATCCGAAACACCTGATGCTGACGAGCGGTCCACGACCGCATCCCTCCTAGTTTACATATCGCCCCCGGCCCTTTTCCTCTCCCCGCTCAGGAGTTGGACAACGCGAATAAGGAGGTTAAAAAGAACAAGTCGTCTCATCTCATCTCCATGGTAACGAGCTAGCCTCTCCTGCTTTGCATCGATCTTTAAAACTGTACGTGTGTGTCGAAATCGCCCCCCCGCGGGGGGTGAACGAGGGGGGCGACCGTGCCACCTATGCACGGAAGCGACACTTAATTTCCCCCCGGGGGGCGACGGGGGGACCGGGGGCGGCACATCGTTAGGCATGTGTGAGCGTGTGTCGGATTGATTTGTGCGGGTATTTTCGTAAGGAATTTTTGCTTCCAATCTCACTGGACGATACTAAATGTCATCCCAATCATTAATAAATGAGGACGTAAACAAAAAGCGCAGACAGGAATTATCGATGAAAAAGCAACAAAGCAACAATAATGTAAAAAAGAAACATAAAAAAACTTGACAATCGTGATTTATAAAGACTTTCCAGCTTGCCGGAGTCTGTGGAAGCGTTTTGTTGCAAGTGATTTTATGACATATAAAACGTCGATTTCTGAAGTTCTTTATCCGTAAACTCCGCTATAAGGAAGTTTCATTGATAAAAGAGGAGTTTGCTGCTAGTTTTAGGAATTCCCTTTTAGTGACAAAGTCAGGAATATTTTTACTAGTTTTTACAGTTAAAATTCAATTGTAAATTTTAATCAATATTTTTTGGACAAGCAAATAATACATCTGATGTTAAGCCAGTAATAATTTTTCAGAAAACTGCTTTTCACCAGTCCTTTTATTGACATTCAATAAGTGTACAAAAAAGCACAAAAATGGATTTGCTTGAAGCACAAAAGAAGAAAAATATTGTTTAAAACTAGGTTCAGAATTTGATTATTTTAAGCCATCGAGTATTAGTCATAATCCATATTGCTGGGTGATGCCAAACAGCATTAATTGGATAACAACTGTTACTAGATGAAGATATTTTATTGATCTAAGGACATTAATCTAGGTTCGATGATGATTGTGGAAGTAGACTCCATATTGTTTCAAAGAATTTAGAGCTTCGTTATGTTCTGATTTTGAATTAGTTGATTAAGCCTTCATTTATTACAAAACTGACGATCAGTATCGTATACAAAGATGTTTAAAAATTTTTTTTGCTTTGTTATTATGAATATTTTAGGAAACACTTGTGATATAATGTAACGTTGCATTATTGAGAAGTTGATGTTTTTTGTTGTTATTTCTCCTCACCTCACCATTTATCCAAGTTAGTAAAGAGTGTAAATCTTACAGACATGATCACTTCAAGCAAAACGGTCGGACTGTCTGGTCTCTTTCACTTCAGAGCCGAATTCTGGAAGGTTTGGTTTTCGTACCAAAAAAGAGCAAAACTCCTAACCACTTAGTTGTGAAATAAACCAACAAGATAGTTGTATGCCATTACATTTCTACAAATATTTAGAGTGGTTACGAAACTAGCAATTCTATACGACTCTGGTAGGTAAGAAGTACCATTGAAAAAACCAAACAAATCACTTTGCTTAGAGCAGCAACATCAGCAGATCATCATAACGATAAACCACCAACATACCACAATACGATCCTCTTTGTGCATCATGAGCAAGCAGACGATACAGCAATCTTCAAGATTATAGCCTTAGCACTCATCATTTTTCTTATGACTTTTCTTAAGCCTTAACGAAACTTGTAGGCTAGTTACAGGGAACATGAAACCTACACAAGTTGGAAACCTACGTCCAGTTTTGGGTTGCTTTCATAATGCTCCACTCACCGTAAATATTGAAGAGTAAAGGAGTACACATATGTACATCTGTCTGCCCTCTTTAAGTCCTAAAAAATATAAGAATAGTGACTTGTTTGACCAAACAGTACGGAATAATAAGATGTCACTTAGAAAATCTAGAGTACTTTATGATGAGTACTCTCTGAAACTTGTTCATCTCAAATAGAATATAATGTGTCCTTTGATTTTCTCAGGTACTCTTCAGTTATTAATTAGACAGCATTCAATTTTAGAAATTGGAAAACAAGCTATAAACGCAGAAATATTTCTGAGTTGCTTATAAATGTAAAAGTCTAACTTTTACCTTTGTGGCTGTTCATGTAAACTGTCACAAATGATTGATTTTTACTAGACTAAGACATTATACGATATCTATATTAAGAGGACTTTATGACATTGCTTGATCACCATAATATTAATTTGAAGTAACGACTTTAATAAGTAACCTTAGAACGTAACTGTAAAGTATAATTTGCACTTTAAAATAACATTTTGTTCATCTTCTAGTGATGTTTGTTAGCATAACATTCTAGTTTATCGAGAAGCTAGCATGTTAAAATAAATGTATCTTTCTGATTCCAAAAAAAAATGGGATGATAGTTTTAAAACCCAAGCATCCGGCATTAAAAGCACTTCCGTTATGATTTAACATATCCATAAAAATGGCAATTGTGATTCCAATGGTGGCGGGCGCAGGCCCGTTTTTCACGTCAATAAAGAGTGTCTCTCCGTCTCTCCTCTCCCTGTAGCTCCTTCCTGCATGCATTATATTTTTAAATGTGAACGGAATAATTTAACATTAGCTCCAGAAAGATTCTCATTTGTGTCACAAAGGAACGCTGCCTCTGGAGATAGGGAGGTTTTGCCCTGGGTCTTCGCATTACGTTAATACCTTCACTCACACATTCAATGGAGTTTTATTAGAAACTTCAAATAGCAATGAAGTTGGAGTAATATGATTACGGTTGTCTTTAAGAAACATTAACGGGATCGTTATGGAATGGACTGTATCAAGTGGATGGACGAAAACTCTTCTCTCAAAACGTAATACGCAAAGGCCTCTCGCTTCGCCCTTTATTTGGAGGAAAAAGAGGGAAAATGTGTGGAAAAAGGACGTCGGATGCGAGAAAAGAAAACAGGGACTAATAAGAAGTTAAGGGGCGGCGGGGTGGACGCGGCGGCGGAGACGGCGTTTTCCATGTGTGTGTGTGCGTATGATGTGTGGAATTAAGGAAAATGGAGGGTGTTGGAGAAACCATTTTTTTCCCAAATATTTGCTTCAACTAAATGGAAAATCGAAGATCATAAGACGAAGTAGTTTCCAGCTGAATCTGCGTCTTTTCCTTCACAAAATAATTATTCAAATACTGTTCACTTTCTAGATGTAATGAATATGAAATTCTGAACTTTTGTTAAAATAAAATTCAGAATAATAACTAGTAAGCGTGTTTACTTTCAGTTGTCTATAAGTAAACCTAGGTAAACGTATTTAAAACGTATCTAGTCTATACGTAAAAACTCTATTAAATTATTTAGTATTTTATAATTTATTAGACCATTCTAGCATCTCAGAAAAACACTGTAAGGAAAATTAAAAATAAAAAACATTTTTTCCTTTAAAATATACTTTACCCTGGCGCATTCACCCTAATATTGTAAGAACACGATTCCTGTTCCATACTTATACTCACCGTTTATGCTATTCACTTCCACTGTAATTCAACTTTAAAAAGCATCGTAATGTTGGAAAAATAGTTCAATTAACCGAGTTAAGACAATTAATTAATCATTATTGTTGAAGACGCTTTCAATAATTAAAACTATATAGAAATACAACGTTAATGTTATAAGGAATCTTCGACAAATAGAAATATTAGTAATTTATTTAAGTTGTAATTACAAAATTGCAGTAAATTGTTTCATTGTTATTAGTCTGAACTAACTCATCGCTTTTAGTGAAGTGAAAGTTTAGTTAAATGTATTGATAGGAGTATGTGCTCAGTCAAAACATCCTCACTTACAATGAACTGAGCTAAAGCTTCATCCTCCATTCCTACAACAAGATTGCAAATTGGCACCGAATACTTTAATTGCACATATTTCAGTCATAATAAAGCAATTTTAACTGCTTAAAACTGAGTAGATATTCAATATTCAAATTTGGCACCCTCGTAAACTCTCGAATATCTACTTTTAGCAAGAACCTCCAAGTGGTTCACAAATGCATTTTAAAAAATTACTTGAATTTGCAATTTTAAAAAGGATAGAAAATGCTCTTTAAAAAAAACGCAAAAACGAAGTCTTTTTGATCAGCCGTTTTCGAGATATTTCATTTCTTTCAAAGCAAACTTTGGACCACTCTCACCACCTTATATGAAGAGATAGAATAAAAAGTTAAATATCAAAATTGTTCGTCGAGAACAGGCAATTACGTTCATCACATTTTTGCAATACCAATTCGTTTAACTTTTCAGGGTTTTGGAAATTTTTCATTTTAGTAGTATTGAAAGCGGTGGATTTAGAAAGCTGAAATTATTTCCAGCATTTTCTCGTGTCCACATTTACTAGAAAGAATTTTTCCCGAAGCCCTACTATGTATAGTTTCCCAGAAAAATCCGCTTATTGGAACACCCTGTACAGGGTGGCCAACTAAAAATGCGAGGTACTCTATCTCGGAAACCAAAAATGATACATGTTTGATACACAAATTTTATTAAGTAATATGGCCATAAGGAAGACCTCTAAAATATTTTCGTGATTCCAGCGTTGCCGCATTTACTGGAAATCAGTGGCAACAACGGCAATCCTAGTAACTTAACTGATGCTATTTCTTGATTCTGTTGCTTTATCCACTAAGTTTTTGTTCTTTCTAAATGTTGTCTTTTTCTAGATATTGTCTATTAAACATTGGGTTTTTTATTATTTGGAAGACTGTAACAGGCGAACGGTTGAAGATAGAGAAAAACGGTTTACATGTTCCTATCTTCCTTTTTTGAAATTTATTATATGACAGTGTCTTCAGTCTTGAATCCTGTATTCTTCATCGGGCACCCAAGCAACACATTTTGAAATAGAAGTCATGACTTTTTAGTGAGAGTATGTATTCATCAAAGAAGGGAAAACCCTTCTTCTTTTCCCTTCCGGTTAGATGTTCTAAATGTGTGTTTCCACATTACCATTCAGCATAGCATCAATCAACTTGAACATCAAAAAATTTGAACCCTATACTTGTTTGGGATATAATTACAATATCGTAAAGAACATTGAGAAGTAGTGGTGATTTGAAGGAGTTGGGCGGAAAATCAACCCCATCCCCATAGCCAAACGGCAGTCATCCATTACCCCCGAGGCCGGGTCACGTACCCACCGAGGCGGCGGCCATATTTTCCGGTATCGAAAACAAAAGCCGGGCGTCTCGCAGATACATTTTTCATGTAAATGGTGTCCAATATCGCGCATAAAGCCCCTCGTTTACAATACATAAATCCGCGAAATCGAACTAAGCTTTGGCCGGCCCCGGTCCCACACCTTAAGCTCCGGGATTTCTTTCGGAGATTGTGGTTGATGGGAATTTTTAAAATTTATATACAACATATAAATCCCGGCGCCCGAAGATCCGTCCAGATTAGGGATCGCTTGAATTTCAAATCAGTCCTCGACGCTTTTTCTTTCCGGCCACCTTAAATCGCTCACTTAATGACCTGAGCTAAACTGGATCATGCAGCAATGTTCCAATAATTCCGTTAGAAACTGATTACTTATAACGTAAACCTAATCTAGCCACCGAAAAAAAAGATAAAACTTTATTAACAAGAACGAATGCCCACAGGATCCACGAGCCTCCATAAAATATAAATGCCATCCAGAAAGTCTCATTAAAGGAGAAATGCGATCCTCCCTGCCCGGCGATAATCCAAAAAATCATTATTTATATTTTAATGGTTTTTTGCCTCCCTTTATTTCGTGCAAGTTCTCGGGGGGTGAGTTTTTTGAGATTTGCTATTTACCATCCCGACTAAAGCCACCTTTACGCCCAAGGAACCTCTAATTAATAAGACGATTAGTATCCGTCAGGATTAGGTCCGGTCAAGCAGCTGACCAGTGGGGATTAGCCTTAACGACTTACGTAAACAAGCGGTGATGGATCTGAAGTGTCCAAAGACTTGTCGTCAACACTGGACAAGAATAATTACAGCAGTTAACCCTTAAAAGTTTTAGCCGGGTTTGCGTCAGGAAATTCCTCAGTTTGCGGCTTTCTGGGTAATTAAAGCGCGAGCTTTCCACGCCCTCCGGACCGGGAAAATGGGCACCAATAGGGAACGTTGATTGCTTAATTAAAACCAGGCTTTTATTTCATTTACTGAAAATCGCTAGCCAATCCGGTGGCAACTCTTCGTTTATTGGTTACAGCAATGTAATTAAAACTGTACGTTTCTGTACGCAGCAATTGAATTACAAATTAAGTTACTGGTGCTGGGATTGGATTGTTGAAAACTAGATTTAGCCCCTGCAAATAAAATAATATGCATTAGTTCAATGTTAATTATAAAGACTATTGCTTATTTGAAATAGTAAACCCGATATATTAGGGCGTTTTTGTATTTTGCATTGAATTTTAATCACATTTTGTGCATAGTTTTATATAACTAATTTTAGTTCTTTCTATGAAATGTTTTACTTGTTTCTATAAAAACTAAAATACTTGAAACATCGACTTTACAGCTTCATGGAAGGTTTCTTCTCGGTTAACACATGACAGACTAGACTACATGTCAAATGACCACACTGTGTGGTTTCAGTCAAAACCCCACTCATAGAAGTCTAAAATATCTTTTAATCATTTTGAACTGGGTTTCCTGTATTCATAGTGTATTTTAGGGCTTTACAGCTTATTTATGGACGGGATTTTGACAGTTGACACTTTAATGGCAAACTAGATTGCATTTCAAATAGACCACACTGTTTGGGTTAGTCAAAACCCCACTCATAAAAGTCTAAAATACTTTTTACTTTGAACCAAGTTTTCTGTATTCATAGGGTATTTTAGGGCTTTATAGTTTCATGGAGAGAATTTTAGAATTTAGATAGACAGTTGACACTTTAACGACAGACTAGAGGTAGAGGAAAGAGAGGCAGGTCAAATGTACCGTATTGTTTTGGATATAGTCATAACCCCACTCATAGAGGAATGAATCACTTTTTTCTGAGTTTTCTGTATTTAAAGTGAATTTGGCGGTTTATAGCTTCATAGCTTATTGCAACCCGAACTACACATCGAGAAACTCACTTTTTCATAAACATCGGAAAAATTCGTCCCATGGATTGTGTAAAGTGCCGCTGCACTCTTTCAAGTATGTTTTGTAGTTTTCTGACAGTTGACACATTAGTGACAGACCAAATTACATGCCAAATAGACAGTACTGCTTTTAACAACTTTACTCATAGAGGTGCAAAGATAATACCAACTTAAATTGTAACTTCCAACATGTAAATATATTTTTTAAATTATCCTATCCTTCTTTTATTTATAAACTAAATATTAGATATTTTTTGCTCAAACTATACAACTAGGATTTTTTTTAAGGTAAACTAATTTGCAATGTACTTGAAACGTTTAGTTATCTTGAAGAAAAAAACTTACACGTCACTGCCATGTTCTCTGCAACGTAAACTGGAAAAGACTCGAAGCTTTCAACGATAATTTACGGGAAGCTGTGCGCTTTCGTTTTGCCATTTTAGGGAGAGTTTTTCTGGATCCCGAAACTCCGAGGTTATTGTATTAATTATCATCTAATCAACGTTATTTATGGGCTGGACCCTTTTTTACTTCGTTGGTCTCCGAGTATCCAACCAGATAAATTGTTAATGAACTCTACCGCTCTCCGGCCAGTTTCTTCCAATCGGCTCAAACAAACTTGGGTACAGTTATTATATTTAAATTTGCCGCTCAATTTTCAGCGATCGATTCCAATCTCGACGGTCTGTAACCGGGCAAATGTATGATAAAATATTCTTCAATTAACCGAAAGTAGTGTACGGGCGGAAAAGGAAATTTACACACAATTGTGTGCAAAACGGGAATCAGTTAAGCCAGAAACGGAGGTCCGCATTTAAATTATCGAGACGAGTCATTTTAATGATGAGAAGGAATTTTTCAATGACTGGAATCTTGAACGGTTTTCAGTTCGATGTCAATTAATGGAAAGGAAGATCAAATATCTTAGGAGAATTTAAATGTCTACCAAGAACTTATAAACCCAAGCTAAACAGAATACATTTTTTTTTTCGGAAAATTTGATATTGTTCTTTATTAGTTGTAGTTAAATCGTAGAAAGAATTCATGTTCTTAAAGAGACCAAAAAGTAAGTATATTAATCGAGAGTAAACTGAATAGAGGGTTGAGACAGCAAACTTTAAGTTTTTCCTCGATTTATACTTTCAGCTACTCACACTTTTACTCAAAAAATCATGGATCAATCGGTGGAAGGGTTATGTAACCCTCTTATTACTTACTCAAATCAGTATCTATACTAATTCTCTATTCCTGCAGCTGTATATCTAAAGTAGGCAGAAATGTATTACAGAGACACTTTGTACTTTTGCAAGTTATTATATTATTAAGAAGAAAGTGTGACATTCATGTGAATATTTAGCGTTGAACACATGAATGTCAGGGAAGAGCTGTAGCAGGATAGTTAATTTGGAAACAGGAAATTGAAATAGGCTAAATATGCTAAGAGATAGTTGTAAAATGGAAAATTTCTAAGATATACAGACAAATAAATCGATTCCAAGCATGAACCATGTTATTTGTAGGAATTTTCTTCTAAGAATGAATATAATATAGACAAGTATAACACAGGCAACAGGCAACTACATCATCATCATCATCAGCCTGTATTAATCCACTCCTGGACATAGACCTTTTCCATTTCCTTCCATATCGACCTGTTTTGTGCTGGGATCATCCAGGCCAATTACATATCCGACATATCGTCAGCCTAGCTTGTTACTTTTATCATAACACTGCATGCAGAATAAGATATGTTGAGAGTTTTAAGTCTAAACTACAGAAAAGCAATGATTTTTACAGTTAAAAAGACCGCTTTTTTCAGAAATACTTCTCTAGGACAGACAAGAAAATGTGACAAAATCGTCCTTTTAATCTTGTGTGGGAAAAGCACTATACCATACATGGACGGCTAAAAAAACTATCGTTCTAAGCCTTAATTTATGAGATGAATCATGATAATATGATATAAGTAATGGCAAAGTGCTCTAGTGAAATGCTTCAATTTCATGAAACCTGGTAAACCTGCCAAGAACTGTCTCTTGATCAATAATAGGCTCAGTTAAGCCAAGTCCAAGCTGCAAAGATATTTCCAAGACTTCCTGAGATTTTTGTATATGTGCAAGAAACACTGTTGGTTTGTAGGTTAGAAGATGTACTACTGTTTCTCTATCCTATTCGACAAGTCGTGTCCAGGAGAAGGAATGTGACAATATGCTATCACATCCCTAGAAGTATATGTCACTCTGTTGGTCTTCAGATATAAAGTTACTAGACGGCCAGCCCGGAAAGGGTGAATGTAAGATACTTCAGACATTCAGACTTTACATAAAATGCCAAAACAGTATCAAACGCAATCAGATTGGCTTGGGTGATATAAACCTGACGCAAAACAGAAGAAGGTAAACCACATGTGAATTCAGTTCAGCAGATTAGAAGTGGATAGAAAGCCTTTTCAATGGTCCCAATATTCCTTAAACACTATGTTATTGCCTTATTTATAAAAAGCACATTATCTAAATCTTTTGAATCTTCACACCATCCTAAACCATGATAAGGGTTTTGACTTGCAAACTCGGAGACAATGGCACTTCTCGATACTCTCTGTATTATCATTAACGGATTAGCGGATGAAACGTCATATCAGAAGACAGACAACTTTTATAAATGTAACACTGCGAAGAAAATTATTTGCTTCCATTAAGAAAACGGAACATGACTGAAGAAGCACAGAAGGTGTTTGTAATGTGAGAGAAAGTTGGATAAACTGGAACTTTTTAGGTTTACTTGCTGACTCACTATCACAATAAATGTCTTCTTCTTCTTCTTTGCGGAAGTCTTAAGACTGGTTTTACCCAGCTGTCCTTTCCATTTCTGGCGATTTTTGCCAGTCTGTGGTTCTCCATCCTGAAAATGTGCTCGTTCTACAAGCATCTCCTGGCACGTGTCCATCCTCTGTCTTGCATTCTTCCCTAATTTTGTTATTCGTTCAATAAATATATTAGCTTATTAACTGTGTATTGTTTTGCCAATGATTCGTTCAATTTTAATGAACATCAGAACACCTAATGTTTTTTTCGTCCACGTCTGTTTTCTTCAAGATGTCAAGAGCTGTTTGTTGTATTGGGTCAAACGCCTTTTGATAGTTGATAAACCAAATAAATACAACCCCCTCAACCTAAATAAAGGTAAACAACAAGGTTTGTTTCTAACTGATTCTCTGGAGGATAGTTTTTATCTGATATAAGAGATATTATTACTGGGGAAAGAGATAGAAGAGAAGTTTGATGGGTGATGAATGTGATGGATTGGAGAAACTATTTAACAGCTAAACTCCAGACCAGGATAAGCTTAGTCTACCAGTCGAAGGTTTGTCTTTATCTGATACAAGAGATATTATTACCAAGGAAAGAGATGGAAGAGAAGTTTGATAGGTGATGAATGTGATGGATTAGAGAAACTATATATAGGAGAGAGGAACTATATATCAGTCTAGACTATCGTCCAACTTTCCTCCTTTTCTGGAATTTTGGTTTGCAATTATGGTCTAATCTAACCATGGTTAACATTAAGATCCCTGATATGCTCAGTGTAAGTATGTCTGTTCTTCTCTTATACTATTTGACTTTCTTCTGGGGTGGATGGTTATGTAATGTCGTCTTAAACTGAATTTCGTTTCCACATTGAACAAACCGAAAGAAAGTAAATATACAATCAAAAGGGGCGACGAGCCGACCCTGATCTCCGACACTCACATATCCCTATTACGTATGCAATTATAATTCCTCCCGGGAGAGCGAGGGGGCAATGTCGTCCGCCATATTGTCTCCGCCCCCGCGCCGGCCAGGGCCCGCCCTTCCTCCGTTCTTCTTTTCGCGCGCTAACGGCATGTGTGTATGTATATCATATACACACACACATACAATACCATGTTGCCGGGTTTAATTTCCTCCTACTCATTATGCCCTTGTTTAATTAGAACGTCACCGCATCCTTGCTGACGTCTGCCACGCCAGGACGAAACGTTTTCAAAGTTATAAAGTTGCTGGTTCTAGTGGATATCAGTCGTTGTCTTTGAAACTTCTGAGATCCGAGACGAAGTGACAACGTTGGAATTTCGGTCCGAAGCATCGCGGTAATTTTAATGGATTTGAGTAAGAAGGAACAGCCAGCGGGCTCTCTAGCCCGTTTTGTTTTGAGGCCACGTTGCCACATTTAGTCTGTTCACCAGGATTCCTACAGTGCATTACCCAACTTTTTAGTTCATTCAGAACCTCCAGCTTATATATTTGAAACCTCTTGTGACACCAATAGGCTGAATTTTTGATGTAGAAGGTTGAGGGATGAACTGAGGCAGAAGGGGAGTTGGCAACGTCGCCCGGAAGGTTGCATGAAGACGGTAATATACGACTCACCGATTCAAAATGAGTTTTTTTGGCGTGGTCTTATTAAAAAAGTAACGAGATACGTGAGGGAAAATATGAGCAGCTTAAGATGACTGTTATAGTATCTTGCGCCTTCGACGTATATTTGGAAATAATGAAGTTAGTAGCAAATAGTTCTTACAAGTTTGAGAATGTGCTAGCATTCTAGTATATCATTATGTCATCTCTTTATTTGGTTAATTAACTTGATTATACTCATACAAATTAAGTGCAATGTTTTGTGCTCAAATTTTAACAAATCTAAAGTTAAGGAAAGGCAGTTTCAAGACAGTACAGAAGAGAGAGAATCTGACAGGAACAAGTCAATTTTGATAATCCTGGTATAATACGACAGCTTCAAGAGAGTAAAAAAAAACTATATTATCAAATTTATACAATCTGAAGAAAGTGAAACGTTTTGCGCAGACATTTTAAGAACCTCGCCTGTCAGAAGAAATACAGCTTCAAGACAGTAACAAGGTTGACTAACTCAATTTTGACTATCCCTACACCATAAGAAAGCTTCAAGACAGTAAAAAGGCTTTCAACATTACATTTTAAAAAAACATAAACTTGATAAGAAAGCTTCAAGACAGTACAGAACACTTTTAACTTTACACTTTGACAATCTCATGAATATTGAAAAATTTGAGCAACAATTCTGACAATAAAAAAGCTTATTTTGAATGTCCCCAGACTATAAGAAAGCTCCAAGACAGTAAGAAGGCTTCCAATATCAAATGAAGACAATCCAAAGAGAGTACAAAATTTTGTGTACAAATTTTGACAATCTAAAGTCAGTAAGGAAGATTCAAGAGAGTAAAAATGCTTATATTATCAAATTTATACAATCTGTAGAGTGGAACGAGAAGAAAGAATCGCATAGTCAGGAGGAAAGCTTCAAGACAGTAACAAGGCTTACTAACTCAATTTTGACTAGTAAGAAAGCTTTCAAGATTACATTTTGACAACATAAATTCAGTAAGAAAGCTTCATGACAGCCATAAAGCTTTTTGAAATTTAATATCTCGGAAACGTGAAGAGCTAGATTTTCCAGTTTTTGCTCATTTTGTTATATTTCTCAAGCTCCTAATTGCTGTAGTAAAATTGATAGGAGTTTCAAGGAGCTTGCTCGCTCTTGCTCTTGAAAGATTCCAATGCACAAAAGAGGTCATATTTATATTAAATAACCTTTTATTAAGTGCAATAAGCACAAAAAAAGCACTTTAAAAATTTTCAATTGACAATCTACAAACGGTAGGTCCTTTGAGGCATTAGTAAATCTTTGAAAATCAGTTTTAAAGATTCTAAAGACAGTAAGTCGGCTTCAAATCCAGTCAGGGCTTTAAGACAATAAATAAAAAGTTAAACATCATGGTAGGAAATTCCAATAAAACAGCTTGAAAGTCAATTTGATAACTTTTTAAAGCATTGAAAACATATCATTAAATTTGGACAACCCAAAGACAGTAATACAATTTAGAATCGTCAATGTTGACAAACTGTATTCAGTTAGAAAAGTTCAGTTAAGTAATTAATAACGCTTAACATACAATTTTACCATATTTTATCTACTACTAGCCTGGTAATGATCCATTACATAGCTTCCTTTGAGTAACGTAATGAGGACGTTTGAGCACTCTAAGAGTACAATAAAACAATCATTATCGCACTAGTGACTAATCTCTCATTACGTAACTCAAAGTTAGAGTTAAAAATTGATAATTTCTGTGTTAATCGTAGATAAAATGTACAATACTCAAATTAATGAACTCGTGTGATTACCGCTACTCGTCGCAATGCTTCTCACTCGTGAATATAAAAATGCTCATACCACACTAGTCATGTAAATAACTATTATATGGAAAGATAAAGCTTTAAAAACAGTAATAAATGTAAATGTAACTTGTAATATTGCCATTTATAGACTAATTTTGACAGAACTTTTGTTTAAACTGACACTGTAGCAGATGCGTAGGCCTACTATACCCATTAAATTGTGTACCTACTCAGCACACACCTCCCTATCACCAGGTATCAAGTGACGTTCTAGAGGGATGTTTTAAAGATAAATAGTGTTCGGTCATAGAACTTAATATGGCTACAACCTTTTTTTTCTTCCAAAACTTATATCTCGAGCATAATAGGTCCGTGTGTGTTTTGCCAACAGAAAAAAAATAAGGCAACATAGAGGGAGTAAGGAAATGAAGGAATATGAATCTCCGGGGAGCAAAAAGGACCGTGCTCCTAATTGCCGATGGTGTAAGAGAGATAGCGATACGCCTCGCCGGACAAGTCTTGCATATATGATGATAGAGATACGGGGAATAGGGGAAGAAAATTAGACATTTTGTTTTCTTTGTCTCGAGGAAGGGTGGATACGGGGCAACGTTTCCCCCACTTGCCGTTCCGGCAAATTCCACGGCCGTTTTATGATCTGACCGGGCGTTTTAATTAAATTCCAATTAAAAGCCGATGGGGTTGAACCACTCCCAATTATATGGGAAGAAAACGGTTACGAAATATCCATTATCCTAAATCCATATAAAAGGAAATATCTCCAATAGGATTTGAATCAAAGCCCGGCCAATGACGGATCGTATCGATTGAGCTCTAAATGGGCCCATTTAGCCCGGGTGTGTATTTGGACTCCCTTTACCCTCCACCCCCGCCCCATATCTCGGGCTGCTGCGATACATTAAGGCGTGCTAAATTATCTTCGTTTCGGCTCGGGCGCGGATGGAAATAGTTTCTGTCTCTTTCCGTTTATTGTGATTGAATATGGAGGTTGGATACCGGAGAAAAATGGGCTTTTGTTGTTCTCGGTTTTGCGGTGTCAAGGGCGTGAATCACCTCAAGTTTACTGAACATGAAGCAGGTTTCAAGCTTCGTCTTGCAAAACTGCTCAGAATCTCAAAATATCTCAGATTAGAATAAGTCACAGAGTTTCTTAAATATACAACCTGGAATGATCTTTGGGGAGTTTTCATACTAAATATGACATTTTCTAGTCGGTTCTGAACGATCTGACAATGTCGATCTCAATTCAATAAGGACAGCGCTTCACCACTTCATTGAACCTATACAAAGGAGGCTTTGGAGAGGGGCAAGAAATTCTGCTGGACCTCTCTAAGGAAAACTAGAAAAATATGGAAAGCGTTGCTTATTCTTGGCTAAAATCATATTTACCACGTAGAACGCAAAGTGTTTTAAGTTGTCTAATCACAAGAACAAGTCAGTTGATAGTACTCGCGGAGTACCATTCTTGTTCCACTTTTATTTACAATTTGTCTTAATGATCTTACGTTGACCATTAAGTTCCAAATTATGCTGATGATATAAACTTGTCAATGCATGCAAAAACATTGGTTTTTCTTGAGGAATTGTGTAGAAATCACTTCAAGAACGTAGAGAGATGGTTTAGCCAGAACCAACTTACTGTAAATGTTGATAAAACTCATTTAACACTTTGTTGGAACTTTCAGAAAGCATAACTCTTAGTGACAAAACTATATCAATTTATATTCTGAAGCCATCTTTCAGGAAGTCCTAGAAGAACATCACCTGGGCGTTAAGGTGAATGGTGTATGGGACAACAATATTCGTTATGCGGATGACACAGTTCTAATTGCAGATAACATGAAGGATTTGCGGGATATACTTGGGACTGTCGGGGAATGCATGGGCCTCAGTATCAACACCAAGAAGACTAAATTCATGATAATTACTCGAAAGCCACAAGAATTTCAAAACTCAAGCCAAACATATGAGAATCAACAAATAGAGCGAGTAAATAAATTTAAATATCTAGGAACGTGGCTGTATGAAAACTGGGAATCAGACACAGAAATCAGATGCCGAATTGAAAATGCGTTCATGAATTCAAAAAAGTGCTCACCAATACTGATTTTGATCTTGGCTTGAGAATTAGATTTGTCAAATGCTATGTCTGGACAGTGTTGCTTTATGACATGGAAGGAGCACTATGAACAAGATGCAACGAAAGGTACCAATTCCTGCAATTGATAATTGAGGGAAAGAGAGGAATCGGCAGGAAAAAAATGTCATGGCTCCGCAACGTTAGGCAGTGGACAGGACTGAGGACAATGCAAGAACTAATGCATACCATAAGTAATAAGGAAGAGTGGACAAATGTGATCCATTAATAGACACGCAGCAGAAGAAGATAAATTTTAAGGTTTTAGTTAAACTGGCCAACCCAATTTCTTAAATCAAAACATAAATAACGCGAGAGTATTAATAAAGGGCCGTCCCAGCCAAAGGGTATGAAATATGAACGTTTTTTTATGACAGGTACCGGAAAGGCCTTTTATAAAAAAAAGCGTCGAAATTAGGGGAGATCGGGGACGCGGACCGAGGAGAGACCGGTGCGGCAATGACAATTTTGATAAATCGACGTAGACTTTAGGTAGGACCTGGAGATTCTTGGCACGTAGTCGAAACAGTTTCGCAGTGTATACGTTTTCATGGCAATATTTTTTAGGGGAATCGCTTCAGTCTATGGCTCTAAATTGTTAGAGCCCACAAACCAGGCAAAATGAATTATTACTACGATGAGTCAGCGAGGGCTGTAAAGAAATTTTCTTTTGGATATCATGTGCCTGTCAATTAAAATCACTTGCCAATAGCACGTGCTTGTATATCGGAGATCCAATATGCCCCGAAGTCAGTTTTCTATATTTCTATTTTCCATTTTGCCTAATAGGTTTTTCAATTTTGTGAATTCGCTGCTGCTGTTCGATATCTCCGACAGCTCAGACGTCCTGGGTCCGAAATAATAAGACTGATGATGGGGTAGGTGTTTGCAAATGTCGCTACAAAACGGCCGCCAGTCAATTCCTCACTCCACTCACTCCAAGTGATAAAATTTAAATCGAATCAATATCACAACTAAGACACATAACATGCTGCACATCCCAAATTAACCATCCAGGGCATAACTTGAAAAAAGCTTACAAGGTGTAGAAAAAACATGGCGGAATTGACTGAAACAACCCAACTTAGGTGGTTGCGGCCTTCGAGCTCGCCCCCTATACATATATTTGTATGTAAATAAAAAGGTCACGGGGTGGCACAGGTGCGCTATATGTCAACCGCAAGATGGAGAGCTCCCTTTATTTTTTAGCGGCGACACATTCCAAGTAATAAGTTTGGACGGCCGCGTAGGGCGGAGGGACGCATTAAAACTTCCGCCCCGCTTACTTTTATTTGCTGGGGGTTGTTTCTGAAACAGAAATTTACATTCCGTTTTAATGAAATTGTTGCCAAAATGCAATGCTGTGGAAACGACCTGCACATACAACTTTCTTCATAATTTGATCTAGTATGATACACACTTTATTATAAAGTGTCTTGGAATTTAGAGTACAAAATAGCAAGTTGTTAATATGGAAAACTTTATATAAAAGGACAAAACTAACATTTGTAATAAATGAACAACTTAAATTTAATTTGTTTTGCCTTATTACGCGACCTCTAGTGGTATTTATAAGAGCAATGAAAATGATGGAAACTGCAATTCAAGCCGTTCAGTTTAAACAATGGTTCAATTGCATCTTAATTAATCTTGTAACACAATTTAAACATTGATTTTAGGAGATTGAACAACGATAAAATAAAGTGAAAATATCGCCTAAATCAACGTTGAATTAACTTGCAACAGCAACGTTCATTTGCAAATGTAATTCAACCTTTGCAAGTAATATTTATCAACGTCTATTCAACGTTATTACCTACTAAGCACAACTACCTCGAAAAAACGTTGTATTTGATATTTACGTTGTTGTACAAATGTAATAAAACGTTGATTCAAGTAATTCATGTTAGTCATCAATGTTAAATGTTAAACTGATGTAAATTAAAGTTGGCAACAAAAACAATCTTAATTTAGCATTTTTTTTGGGGAGCTAAAAGACCGACAAAACGACCGGAAGTAGTCGAACCCAGGTCCCCTTCTCTCCCCCCTGGAAACAAACCCAAACCGTTTTAACTGCGCCGCTTAAGCGGAAAACGCCGATCGGGGATTAATTTAGATTGATCCAGGAGGGCAGTAGTGGACATAGGAATTGATTAGGCAATCTGTTTTAACGTGTCCGGTCGACTCGGCCATGTCCGGTCGTAGGAGGGGGAAATGGAAGGCTTTGAGCCGATTGGTTTTTCCAAAGCAAATTTTTCGCCCTTCTTATTTAAAGTAGCAATAACGTTAATTACAAGCTTCTAGTTGGTTTGTGTCTTGCCTGCCATTGAAAAAAAGATTAAAGTTCTGGTCAAAGTGGAAGGACAAACAAAAAGCGAAACTAACATAGTGACACTGGCAGGTCGGAAGGAAAGGGGGGGTCCGATTGGTATTCACCGCTCTTTGCGCGTCAAATTCGATTCTCGCATACGCGAAAATGAGATGCAGGAGAATCATCAAAGGCACAAAAGCTTTTTCGAATGCCCGAGGGCGGCAATTTCGAGATTTCGTTCTATATTTTCGTCGCCGCCGCCTCGGCTTCGTTTGCGTAAAAAATTGGGCGCTTTTTACGACGATTGCTTCTCTCTCTCGAAAAGGAGCTTATCGTGTTTGTGTTTATTTTGGATTATATTGGGAATCCGCTTCGGTCCGACTTAGCTGGATTGGGACGTCGTCTATAACTCTCAAAATCATACTCAAAAAGTACACTGGTTTTCTAAAAAATTATCAAAAATACATGAATCATTCATTGATTTAGATTTCTTAAAGTTTCTATTATGTTAGCATCAATTGACAGTACTTTTTTTCTAGTTTTTCTTCACCTCAAAATTTCATTTAAATTAAAAATATGTGTAAATCTTGAATTCATCAGAAATTTTGAATAAAGTCAACATAATATTAACTTTTATTGAAATTTTTGACTAATTGACTGAAATCCAAATAAAACAAATAACGAACATTAGACGACAAATTTGAAAGCATCATCCTGTAGCTGGAAAACAGTGGCAATGTAAATATGTTTTCAGTTTTGGGATATTTCTGCAAATAGTTAGAAATTAATAAAAACAAAAAATCCAAATTTCAGTTTTTTTTTTAATATCTTTGGAACTAAACTGCTTAAAACCTCGCCATTTGGAAACGAATCAACAGATTTTAATGCGGTTCGGACTGTCATTGGGCTTGGTTTATTGGCTTTTTATTTATATAAAAAAATTTTGCTTTAATGTACTCTAACTGCCTTATACAGGGTGTGAAAGAAATGCGTGCAAAAAGTGAAATTTTCAAGTAAACTTCTCGTCAAAAAGAATGGGACACATTTTTGGTAATTTTTGAGCGGCTGTTTCTTCAAATTGATTCATTCGATTTTAATAATTTTTTTGAGGAAGAAGAAAGGGATTAGCAAGGTTACACTTAAAACTACCCAATTTAAGTAAAAAGCTTAATCTGCGTTATACAGGATTACAGGGTGACCCAAATAAAACTTTGAAAACAAAATCATATTTGGATTTGAATTATTTTCTATATTGCAATAAACAATTAAGAACACCAAGAAGAAAGAGAGAAAACCAAAATTCCGACCAATCAACACTGTGACAATGACACTATGAACACTTAGCATAAGTTCATATGCTGCATGTGTGGTAATGTGTGTGTGATTGGCCAAAAGAAAAACTGCAAGCTGAAAGTTGCTTTTTGACCAATCACAGCCGAGATGTCAAACAAGATATGTCACTTTCGCGTGATTACCGTTTTCAAGTTAACCCTCATTTTCACCATCGTATTTTGAACCACGATTAAGTTGAGTTTGGTTTTGAACATGTGAAAAAACTCATCATCTGAACTACATTTAACTTAAGCTTGGCTTAAAGTACGACGGTGCAATAACCCCTAAGCTGACTAAACTAATAATATTTAAGATTTGTTCACTGTTTGACAGCTGTCAAACGTCATGTTTGAAGACAAATATGACCAACTAATCAGCACCAACTAAATGATTTACAGCTTCGTCTATTTTTGATCTCAATTCTTGAAAGCAGGAAACGGAGGTATTAAGGAAAGTGTTGCTAGAATGTGCTACAATTGGTGGACAATGGCAAGTTTCTGTCACATTCTCTGTATGTTTCTCGTGATAATTATCTTCTTTCGTTTCGAGAATACGGTTTCTGATGTGAAAGTTTCTCCTTCCTGCTTCCTGATTAGACCTACCAGTTTGGCAACAAAAAAAAAACCTGAACAGAATAAAAATATTTTTCGTTTTCTCCCACCTACACGGACGTAATTATCTACGCCCCTGAATCCAATTTCTCCCCGGTCATCCCCCCCTTTCGTCTTGCGTCGCTAAAGATTATTATAAGAAAACTGCCGCCCGGATCTAATGGCTTTTCTCCCCTCGGACCACACATGAGTTTTTATCTTTGTTTAACCAGCGGAAACGCTTGCTAATAAGTTTTCTCTCTTTTTTTTAGTCGGATCTAAAAGAATTTTCTTTCGGCCATCCTCTGTGTTTCTATTAATGCGATGCGTAATTTATGCATAGGGTAGGGTTGTAACCCTACGCTAATATTGGATAGGAAACAAATGGGTTTTTTATGCCCATATCGTTTTTTTTTTCTACACGTGTAAGAACAAAGGCGATATTACCCGAAGAAAAAGCATAACAAAGGGTGGGTTAACTAGTGAGCAGATAACCGTAACATTCCGAATGGGTCGTTTAAAAATGCGGATTTTTTTCTCATAGTTTGGTGGGTAAGGGTTGGTTTTATTTATCGTTTTTTTTTCTAAAGGGCTCATTATGCGGAATTAGTCGCGGTAATTACTAGGGTTGGGATTAGAAAACACAGCAAAAAACCGTCTGAGGTTTTAATTTCAGAGTAATATTACCGTCAAAGCCCTTTTTTTGCAATTTCTGCCTTCGCCTTTCGATTCGTCCCTTAGGAGGGCCCCTCCGGTCGTAAAAACTTTCTACTGGCCCTTTCGTCCTTAATTTCGACGATCATATATGCCCTTATGGACCTTTAGGCGTTGTGTTGTGATTACGAAACAAAACGTGTTTCAGTTTTTTTTATGTTGTATTAGCACAAACCGAAAATAAATAACTTGCACAACATAAATGAGGCCCGTAAGTCATTATGACATAAAACCCTATTAAAGTTGCGTTGATAACCAAAGTGTAGAAAAACTACTAGTTTTCATAAATAAGCTCAATTTTTTCAAAGTACATACTTGTATCAAACTTTTCTTATTTAGAAAAATAAAAATCACTCTATGTATAGGTAGTGAATACTGTGTTATTTAAAAAAAAAACAAGTTAAGTTTACGAAAAATGAGTCCAGATAATTTAATAATAATTGCCTTCTCAAACTCAAAATGGCCATTTGCATATGTATATGATATGTCTATATTTCTCAATTGTTTTGGAAGTACAATGTTGCCACTTGTCAAAAATAAATATGTCAACGTTGCTATTTTAGATCAAATTTTTTCACTATTTAGTAATGTTCCCTTAACTTAAAACTTTCCTATACTTATTTAATACCATTTAGTTTAATTGAATTAAGTTTTCTTTTTTAGGTAAAAGTTAACGTATGTACTTGTAAACCTGTTACTACACAGCCATTTACATTTATTGTAGTATTACTTATTATAGATATAAGGTAATTAGAAATTGATTGTATCTGACCTGCCACACAAATTTAAAAACAAAATGCCCATTTAATGCATGTCCAAATGCCCAAAATTATTCCCCTTTATAAAAAAATAACATCTAATGTATTGATAATACATACGAATAATAATTCAATCAAATCTCTATCAACTCAAGCATTTTTGAGCCTTCTTCCAAACCTATACTGGACGCTCCACGAGAAACTTTAAGTTTACAGCATCCAAGCATATCATACTTTTTCAAGCCAGGCTCGTTGAGGTCCTTCTGGTCAAACTGCTGGAAGTGCTGCAACTTATAGGCAATACCGACCAGGTTCCCCAAGTTAAGTCAATGGACAAAATTCGTTCGCAAAGTTATTCAAACCACTCTACTGGTTGTTCAGGGTTTGGTGGTTCTTGTCGAGGAAAGAGTGGTAATAGAAATATGTGGATGAGGATCTCAGCATTCTGCTTATGCCAGCAGAAGCTCAGAAGGACAGATCTTACTCAGGTCCTTTATGATCTTCTAGTGGAAATTACCCAGGACAAGTTGGTGGAGGTTCATAAGGCTAATCTACCTAATCTGGAAGACCTTTTAACAGCTCTTCTTCTTCTTTCTAATATGGATAGTTTTTTTCTTTCCTACTGGATTATTAATTTTTGCGTTTTTGATGACTCTGTTTTACAAGTTTATTCCAGAGACTTCTTCTCCGTCTCACCCATCGTCCTATGTCCTGTATTCTTCAGCATTGTATTCTAATGCCGTCATTTTGTACTCTAACGTATAAAGTTTTTTCTTATATGCTTCTAATGCCCATTTCACCGACAATTCCAAGTTGATTTTAAGTACAACTTAAGCAACGTTAAAATTTGAATGTGACAGATCAGGTATAAAATAACACAATCTAAACTAAACTTATCTAAACTGTCCTTAAACTTAGCTTAGCCAATGTTGGGGAAACGGACATTAAAGTCTTAATGTTAACTGTTCTTATGTACTAAGAAAAGCTTAGTCTTAATTTGAACTTATTTTGAACATTTTGAATCTTTAAGAAGCCAACTATTGGACTTTTTGGGCTTTTTCTTTTTTTTTTCTAATACCGCAGCGATATTTTTCTGTTTCAAATAATGTAATGAAGGATTTGAGTTATGGCCTTATTAAATCGCTTTGTTTTTCCCCTCTAGAACGCGCTGTTTTATGTGTTTTTATTATATCGCGTCTTAAGGGTAGTCCAGTGGCAGCCCTTGATTTTTTCACCGAAATAGGGTGGTTCGAGCCCTTTTCTTCGACGTACGAAAACTCTCTTACACGCGAGGCATATAAGTGGGGGCGAATTCACGAAGGGTGGTTTTGTTTTTGCGAAGGAATTAAACTTACGGTGTCGCGATGGGGGGATGAAAAGAGGGACTGGAATAAAAATGGATGACGGTTGCCATTTTGGATAGATTCTGTTATTGGGAACTTTCTCGGATTCTTTTAGCTAAGAAAATGCTTTTAGGCAGTATTCACATTACTTTCTTTATTTGTTCATCTAGTGAAAGAACTTATAAACTGTGGGAAAAAATAAAATAATAACGATTACAATGTTTATAATTTATTGCTTAATAAGTTTTTAATAAACCAAATCCCTCAGTCTCAAACTAACAGAGTAAGTATAGAACATCTAAATGAACCCCGGAAAGTGAGTTTTATCCCAGTTTTTACGTTTGGTTTAACTTTTATTATCATACTATGTTATATAATAACTTTATAGCAAAATCTTCACCTTGCAAACAGAAAGTTAATAAGTAGAAAAACATTACAAATATTTGTTTTATTCAGAATTTTATATGAAATCCAAAAATAAAAGAAAAAAGACGGTTCCACTACAAAATAAATGACATTTCGTATAAAAAAAATGCACAGCAAAAGGCTGGTCCCTGCCTTTTTCTCAAAAAAGAAATTCCTGAGTTATAAATGAAAAAATTAACATAAATTTTTATACAGGTAGACAAAACTGTTCAAATTATACACTTGCAAATTCAGGACATCTTGAATAACATAGCGGTAAGGAATCAATTAGGAAAACTGCAATTTTTAGAAATAGATGCTTGTTTTTTGCATAGCTATTTAAGGGGATGCACCGTCATACTTTAGTTTAAGTCAACCAAGTTTAAGTTAAGGGTGGTTTAGACTGAGAAAATAGCGGTAAAAAAGTCACATTCTAAACCGACTTAAATTGATTTAAACTCAGCATAAAGTTGATGGTGCAAATGGCGGTAAGGAATCAATTAGGAAACTGTAATTTTGAGATGTAAATTATTGTTTGTTGCATAGCTATTTAAAGGGGTATTGCACATGACATCGATGTCATTAATGTCTTCTTATTTATTTAAGTGTAAATGTGTAATAAAAATAGCTTTTGCCTACTTTTAACACTGTTACTGTTACTTCAGTTTCAACTTTGACATATGAAGTGACACTTCTCCAAACTTTTTTGACAGTGATGACGTAATTTTTCACTTTATGTAATTAAGTGTGTTTAATACTTTGATCCACTGTTTTTTTAACCGCAATTTTGTAGAAAAATGTGTTACCCAAAATAAAGAAGTTACGAAAAGTAAAACGTTATGTCATTGTCACTATTAACTCTAAAGAAGACTAACTACTCCTCCAAGTAACCAAATATTGTGGTTTTTAGGCCCAAACAACTATATAATTTTCTTAGTTACTCACCAAATTTTAGAAGTAGATTAACTGATCACGGTAAAAAAACACATCGATTCGTCTCGAATCAACCAGCAAAACTACCCAGACAAGCCGTTTTGGGACGACTAAAGGTGCAAAAACCTGGCCCTATCTTTACCCCATTTTTCTATCCCTTACCTACCCAACACCGTGTGTTCTCAAAAAAAAAGACCGATCGACAATCGAACTATTATCGATTACCCCTACAATGTGCAACGACCAAATTCCGCACGGAATCCTATTCATAAAAAATGCGACCCTCCAGTTTTTTGCACCCTCGGAATCGCGACCCCACGGATATTCCACCCCACGGCCCGTTTTTTCTGCGTCCCCCTTAACTTGCGGTGGGTTTGATGACTGATACAGTGACGTACGTTAAAATCGTGCATTTTTCTACCAAAAATCCATTAAAGTAGTAGCGACCTAAGGAAGTTCCAATCTAACACGTTAAGTTAGAATTCCTGTTGGTTGATTGAAAAGTTTGCTAGTTGACTAGGATGGGTTGTGGAAGACTGATTGATTCTGATACGCCACTGGTGATCCGTTTCCAATCAACTTATTTAGGGCTGAAATAAGGAAAAAAACGTCACTAACGGCATTAATTCCCGGCGATATTTCTGGACCACATGAGGCTTTACTACTGTAATCCCGGGACTTTTTTTGTAATTTTTTTTTTGGTCATAGACGGTCATTCATTAAATGCTGCTTTTAACCTTAATGGTCACTAATCTGATTGTTATGCGTCAGTTGGTCTTTTTTTGGGGATTTGACTGACAAAGGGAGTAGCGTTTTCCCATTCCCTCGTCCATTAAAAATTTACGCTAAAAACACACACCCCCAATTTTAAGATCGCGTCGAAATCAGGCAAAAGCCCCTTTTTTTTCTCTCGTTTCCCTGTCTAAATGGGAAATATTTTAAAAGCTCTCTACATGCTACTTTTTTGCCCGATGTCGTTCATGCGTGAATTTTAAAAGCTGGCGGGTTTTGTGAAGAGTTTTTGGTATTGGGAGGAGAGGGGAGGTTTTTCTTTTTTCGACCCCTGTAATCGGGTTTGTTGGAACGCTTTGAAAAACACCCTTAGCCGAAAGCAAAGAGATTAATTAAAATTCCTACAAAGCTTAGGAAACTTCATCAATTAGTCTGGATGCACATTAGGAATTGGACTGAAGATTTAATGGATGTAACAGTAATTTGGAATATTTCAATTCAAGCAACTTGCTCTTGTGTATACAGGATGTACGAAAGCATACAGTTATTTGTTACTCAAATACTCTAAATCTCTTAAAAATTTTGATATTCTTAAGCTTACAATTGAATTGGAAACACTGTGTATAGAATTTTATGCGCAACTTTGCCTTCATTTAACCTCCATCAACTATAGTTTTTGAGATAACAATGCTGATGCATCGAATGTGTAACACCCTGTATAAAACAAACGTTATGTCCTTTAAAAGGACATAACTCTACTTAATATGTTTTTTTTTTATTATTAATTATACTAACTATTTTTTGGTCTACGCCAAATTTCACATAAAACACTAAATATCTCAGAAACAGTACCACCCTGTAACCACATAAACACCCTTAAGTGTTGTGGGACGATAGTAATTTGTTTAATAAATCAATTAAAAAATTATACACAAAAGTGTATTCTTTTTGTTCTATTATGTAGTGGCTCGATTAAAACTTGGGTCACCCAGTATAGTATTTCTTAATTAATTTTAAAAAAATATAACAACATTCTACAAGTAAATTAGGCTACAAAAAAAATGCTATTTACAAACAGTATTACCACCATCAGGGGTAGAAAAAAAACGCGTTTAATAACTCACCATTGAATGCAAATCGAGAGTTTTTTGCTCCCTAACGAAGCCACCCTCGCGTTTTCCACCCCTGCGATCCGGCCTACAGTCGCCCAAGCAAAGTAACAGTCCCGTTTTTTAAGTTCGAACCTTAATAAGCGCACTTCAAGAATTCGCTGTTGGACCGTTATCATCTCGAACCCCCTCAAAAGAAAAATCTATATCGGCCCGAATGTGTGTATATCTAAGATATGTGCTAGTTGGAAGGGTGGAGATTTTGGTGGAAATAAGATTTGCTTATACGGTTTTGGTACTAAATTTGTAGTGAAGGTTTTGGGAGTTTTAGAAATTTTGTTACCCACGAAGCTAGAGTATAGCTAATGGCGGAAATTTTAAAAATTAGGATATATAAGAACCTACCCTAAAGCAGCAATGGAGGTCATTCTTGACCTCACACCTTTACACTTGGATCGCTATTTTTGACACTAAAAGAGGGGTGATTTTTGGAACATTCCAGAAAAAATGGGCTCTTGTGAGTAGGTACCCATAAAGAAGCTTTATTTTTTCAATTCTTGTTAAAGGTAGAAAGGAAGTTAATTCTCAAACACATACATAATATGAAAACGAAAAGGGTTAGTAGATTCATTGTTAAATGTATCTTGAAGACATTTAAAAAACGTTACTTGGAATTTGTAGGAACTAAAGCAGATTTACAATTATCAATTTTAAAAATTACAAAAAGAAAATAAAAAAAAGTGTGGTTCCGCCCGGGATCGAACCGGGGACCTTCTGCGTGTAAAGCAGACGTGATAACCGCTACACTACGGAACCGATATCAATGTTTGCTTATAACTTCTAAAATAACATCGCAGAAATTGTATGTGCTAAATTATTGCAAATAATAAAAATTTGTAATCAAAATAAGATAATACCATTACATCAAATCGAGTTAACGTTTCCTTCCTTAACAGAAAGCTGAAATAACTTTAATCAAACGGATATTTAACATATTTGCTGTAAATATCAAAATTTAAAATCACAAATAAATTGATTTAAAAAAAAAATGATAATAAGTGAGTTCTGTTTTATTTTGTAAAAATTATAATTTTTAGAGAATATTTATTTTAGAAAATTCGTGTCGCCATCTAATTAAACTACATGAGACTGGTCAAAACAGTCGAAGGTTTTTCGAAAATCGAGTGACCTATTTGATGTAATTCTCATTATTCATGATTTGCAGTTTGGTAGCATTGAAAAACAGGTAAAATGTACAAAAATAGATTATTTTTTCTACTCGATACATATCAATGTATTTTATTTAACTAATGGATTAGATAATTCAATGGTTTTGTTTTGGAAACGGTTCGTGTATCGCCGAAAGCCCCTACTTGGACAGGTGTTCATATCTGACACTTCTGACAGCAACCACCCACTTCATACTCTTCATAACCTCACAATTTTAATGTTTTCATAATTTTTATTGTAAACAATGTAATCTAGGTCTTTTAGTAAAAATTATGGTGTTTTCCAGCATATTGGAAGTTCTCCGGCTAATATCGAATGATCCATATGTCAGACTGTCCCCCTTTATCATCCTAACTTTAAGTTTACTTTCTGGGTTTGTTCTAGGGTAAAAAACACCATTCACTTACACCAAAATATGTATTTAATTTTCTTGTTTTCAGCTATTTTGCAGGAGTTTTGTTGTTTTTGTCGTACGTACTCGGTTACGTAGCGTGTCACTTTTTGATAACTCACCAAACACCAGTTGAACAGTGGCTGAGTAAGTGGGTGAAAAAACCAACTGCAGTATCACAACTAAAAGCTTCCTGTAGTGTGTGTGATAATCTTACATGTCGAAGGCATAACTTAGGTAAGAGCATAGCTCCGTGGAAGGATATCAAAGTATCAGCTGAGTTGAATGCAGCCTTAGTGCAAGTAAGTACTTCATTTGGAACTTATGTTGTTTAGTGTGATATACAAGCTTATTGCAGTTTTATGATCGCGTATTAGACGTTTTTGTGTCAACCTGGTATAGCCAGTTTACTGACAGTAATGAATTTATGAATGAGCTCAGGTTCAGCTTTAAGTATGCTACTGCCACATTGGTGAATCGTATCTTAGAGACTGACTATGTAACTGTTATTACTGATCAGTTAGTTCCTCAGGTAATGGTCATTTTATGAGTAAACCACCTGACAGCAATTATTTGCTGATTTGAACAGCTAAATGTTTTGCCATTGTTCTGTAATAAGAAAAATGCATTGAAATTTCAAAATTATTAAAATTGTTATCAATCTAATGAAACTATATGGCAGTGGAAGTTGTTGGTCTGAAAACCCTGGTTGATTATCCAGAATTTGATTAATTCAGCTTTCATGGGTGCTTTCACTTTGTGGCAAAATGTAGACCTTTCTAAAACATTTGAAAAACCTTGTATATGACTTAAGAGAGTTAATACAATAAATTATATATCACCAAACAATTCTTATTCTCAGTTACAATTATTAGGAGGTTTAGAACACTTATGGCAATTTTTAGAAGGTTTTCTGTCATATTTAGGAGCTTCTAGGAATTTTAAACAATGCTTACAAGGTTTAGGACACTTGTAGAGGCTTCTGACACTTTTAAAATGGTCCTAGAGACTCCTGACAATTTAAAACAACTCTGGGAAAGTTCAAGACACTTGTAAAGGTCTCTGGCACTTTTTAGAAGATTCTCAGGAGCATTTAAAGGTCTCTGGTACTTTCAAAATGGTCCTAGAGGCCTCTGACAATTTAAAACAACTTTGGGAAAGTCTCAGGGAAAGTCCAAGATACTTTTATAGCTCTTTGGCACTTTTTTAAAGGTTTTCTGTACCATTTGGAGAGATCTGGCACTGTCAAAATGGTTCTAAAGACCCCTGACAATTTAAAATAACTCTGGGAAAGTTCAAGACACTTGTAAACGTCTCTGGCACTTTTTAGAAGGTTCTCAGGAGTATTTAGAGGTCTCTGGCATTTGACTGTCAAAGTGGTTTACTCTTAATTTAACCTAAAATTAAAATCACAAATTAAATGTATAGGTAACTTGTAACCTTTGATGTTCATAGGCCATTAAGCATATAGACGACTACTTATACATGCAACAAATTGCCCAGTTAAAAAAAATTAAATTTGATGAAGTGATAGTGGAGTATATGGGCAGCAATTTACACCCTGCTACCACAAATAGACGCAATGAGGTGGAGTATTTGCGTTTGCTGAGCACTGAGTTAATCAAGCATTTACTGCCTCAATCATGTATCAGTTGCAAGTAAAAGTAGTGTGTTTGATAATTTTCCTTTAACTTACAGTTAACTTTTACAGAAACTATACAGTGCTCCTAAGGGAATTACTGTCCGGCTGGGTTCTGTTGCCACTGATGGACGTAATTTCTGACCCAAATATAATCAACTCCCTTGTAATTTTAGCGGTAAATTACAAATCTACCAAAACTCCGCGGAGTGTAAGTCAATCTGGGGAAGTCGAGTTGCTTTATAGCTTTTTCCAATCGGATGAGAGTCCAAGACAATCCGCTTTTGCATTCAGTTTGAATAAAATTAAAAACACTCCAGAGTTGCTGTATGCTCTAATGCAGTTTTTGAAAAAGGAGGCACAAGTGCACTTGCTTCAATTTTGTTTGGATGTGGGCAAGTTTCTGACACATAATTTCGTTTGTCCTTAACTTTTATAAGTTTATCTTTACTTAGATGACTTTAATACTAAGCTTTTAACTCCGGACTTATCTAAAAAGCAACTGGAAGAGTTGTTAGTTCAAGCAATCACTTTACACTCAGAGTACTTAAGCGTGGATGCAGTTAATTTCATCGGGTGTTCTCCAGATATCTGCACTGAGTTCTCTGAGCTCATTGGTGACATTTACAGCGTGGCCAAGTTGAGAACCTCAAAGCCGTTGTATCAAGCCTACGATTTCGCTTTTAATCAACTTGAAAATGTTTGGCTTCCTCAGTTTTTTCACAGTAATGAGGTGGTTAAACTAGTAAACTTTGCAGAATAGTACATGTTACAGTATTGTTTTGGTTGCAGTTTTACAACAGTATATGTGGGCCAAAAGTTACGTCCGGATACAGCAAACCTACTGCTAAGTAGGTATTTTAGACATAACATTGATTTTTTTTGGGGGGAGGTTTAAGCTGTAATCAAGAGGCTAATTATTAACTGATTTATCAAAAGAGAGTTTCAATAATGCTATTTTTGTTTTCAAACCTTAACGCAGGATAATGTCTAATAACGGCCAGTTGTGGGCCAGATTTTAATTTGTACTAATTTTGTCCACTAAAATATTAATTCAATTTTGCTTACTAACTTAAAGGATTTCCAATTTTGGGTCACCCAGCAAACTGAGGTAACGTTTTAAATTTTGCATATCAATAAAATTTATAAACTTAAATTTTTGAAGGAGTAAAAAAGGTGGGGAACAGTCCAGCTTGGGTGCTGTCTCGAAAATTAGCAGTGGTCTAGGTAAAATTAAAGGTGTGTTAAAGACCGCAACTCCTGTTGAAGGATCTTTGGATGCTGGTTACTTGGACAAGGATAAAGAAATACAGGCACTAAGGGATTTAAGCCGATGGAAAGTTGATATAATTCGATATGAGGTTGTGCTTGGTGGATTTTTTAAACATTTTTAAAGATATGGTTTTATAGGTTAGCCCCTCAAGTAAAGTGGTGTATTTTTGTTTAAATGTAGTGCACGCTGAAGACACTAGAGTGAACAGTTGGACGGTATGGAGGAAAGACCAAGACTTTTTTACTTTAAAATCTAAACTGGTGGAGTTTCATGGAGAACGGGAGATTTGCGATTCTCCTCTGCCTTCTAGAAAGTAAGTTGGAAGCTTTTAAGATTGTTGAATGTATTAATTGTAATTTTTAAGTAGGGCTGGATCTTCTGTGGAAACTCGAAAGTCTAAATACCATGAATTTATTACTAGACTGTTAAGGAAACCTAGTTTAAAAGGCAGTGACTTACTGCATACGTTCTTAACCAATGAAGGAGATTTTACTTTAGGTACTTCGTCACTTTTAACTTTGCACTAGTAAAAGATTTTTGTTTTAGTTATAAATACTACCACCTCAACCAACCAGGATATTGGTAATATTTACCAATCGGTTGCTTACAAATTAAGAAAGGAAAAGGGACAGAACCTTGATAGTTTTATTAATACTTTCATAAATTCCGTCACAAATCCTAAACAAGAGTAAGTTTTTGCTAGGTTTAGGAAAAAAACACTATGATTGCAAATAATAATTTTATACAGAAAATTGAATGTAACCGAGGAGGGAGTTGAAGCTGAAGTGACCCTTAGTAAAGTTTCGTCATTGCCTAAAACCTACAATAATGACGTTTTTAAAGACAATTTCGGAGTCTCATACAAACTGGACAGATCCAATTCGAGCAATAATTTCAGCTTTACTTTATTCTCGGATGGATTATTCTATTTATGTGAGTTTAGGCATTTGTTTCTATACAGCGTGAATATACTCTCTGTTCAGCAATTTCTGACTGAACCTTTGATAGGACGCAAAAAATATGAAATACGTATTTTACTATTTTTTAAAACATTAAGTCTAACATAACAAGAATTAAGTAAAAATATTTAAATTTCATAGTAACATTTGATCATGATGATGATATTTTTTTGATCTATTGAATATCGATTTTAATAACCAAAGGTTAGCCAGTAAAGTTTATGACATCAAAAGTACTCCAGAAACGGTAATAAAATCAACCCCATAATTTATATTTCAAAATAAATTTATGCAAAAGATTTTTTTTTTAATAAGTAACAATCTTCTGTTGCTCTAGTGGTATAATAACCCTCTGACATACTTCAAATTTCAGTCAGGCACGTTTTCAAAATAAACCTTGTCATTCTGAAGCTCTACGTGGCCATCTGCAGTGTAATTCAACAATTGGTAGACCACTTAGCTAAGCTTTTGATAGAAAAGAAAATTAAGTCTGGACTGACACAACACAACTTGGCCTACCTTATTGGTTTACTTGAAGGTAGCAAACTTTTTTAAATCACTGCTTTTGTTAATGAAGATCTTTTAGGGGTGATTTTCAATCCTCGATCACCCAGCACACCTGAAGACTACCAAGATCGCAAAAAACACGCCTTTAATGTCATCCAATTTTGTCCGAATTATTTAAACACAATTTTAGGGGGAGAGGTTAACAACGGGCTGGTGATTTTACTTGAAATTTTGCAGAATCCTCACTATAATAAACAAGTAAAGTCTCTGGTTATAGTGCTATTGATATGTCAATTTAATATGGTGATTTTTCAGCTTACTTACAATCTGTTGGATACTATTCTTACTGAAATGTTTCCAGAACTGAACGATACAGTCGGTTCATGATCCACTCGCTATATTTACTGAATGATATTATGTGATATTAAAGTTAAAAATAGTTTTAGGTGACGAATGTAAACTATTCACTAAATAAGGGGGTAAACTGGTAAGGACTACTTCATCAAAATGTACATCTAGAATGAATGCAAACAAGAGCAATAAATATTATTATTTTACAGATTGTTTTTTTTATAAAGTTGGAGAAACCAAAGTTAAAAAAAGTATCTCGCTTAATAGTTATTTTCTTTTTGTGTTTTTTGTCGTTTTATGAATAGAGTCGGGAATAATATTTTACGAGGATTCTTGTGACATTCCTTGCTTTAAGTAACATTTGTCAAATACGAAGTGCAACATTCATTATTGTGTATTCCAAATTGTAGTAGTTCGTCTTCTACAATAACTAAACTGAACTCCAACTTTCTAACATAGAAAATATATTTTTGTGAAAACTACATTCCCATAAACCAGCTCGTTGCATATTAATTATTCTTCTCAGTCCCATTATGTACGGTTAACTCCAAAGCTGCTTTATCTATCGTACCATAAACACTATCATAACGGTTGTCAGGATCGGGTGGGCACTTGTCTTCCTCTGGCAGCAAAAACCTGACCACAGGACTTACCAATGTTCTGTCAACCGGTTTTTCATCTTTCAGTGTGGCGTAGCTTATGATTAACCCAACTACAATGGTTATGACAGCACCTATAGCTGTATACCAATAGAATGAAATGCTGAATATGAAAGGAGGAACGGTGGTCGGTGCCAGTGCTGGAGTTGCTTGTGTTCTTCAAATTAAATCATTTAAAATAATTAGAGTAATCGACACTTTTAAGCTTACGTGATATTGAAGATATTAAGGCAACCTTCTGCTGAAGTGGGTTTGCCTGAGTACTTGATGGTACCCTGTGCGGTGTAATATTTGGAACCCAAAACAATTGTAGCCATGCAACACAATGCTGTAATTGCACCATAAAACGTGCCCTATTAGTTTAATAAATAAAAATGTATTAATTATTCAAGCAAAATTACTGGCTAATCTCTACCTTTTTGTTTGCTCTGGGAAATAACACTCCCAAAGTAAACATTCCTAACAAAGGCCCATGCGCCATACTTCCAAGCGAAATAGACAAAGCCAACAACCCTCCTAAAACATCAAAGTACTCTTTTAACAGTCTTCCATCAAGTTCAACAACCAACCCAAATGTTGAACCACAAATATCATTGCTGTACATGATATTCCAGTGAGAACCACCACCAATTTCAAAATGTAAGTGGCCGTTTTCTGGCTGTGATGAGTCTCCAACCAGTTTTTCAGGAAATCTTCGTATATCGTTCCAGAAAGCGAGTTCAAGTTAGCTGACAGGGTACTGAGAGCTGCGCTGAAGATTCCAGCTATAAAAAGACCACTAAGACCTGGAATGTGACCGGCAACATCTAGTACGTAATAAGGTAACAGTTGATCCTTTTTCTCAATTTGCTTAGTTAACATTGGGTCGCACTGTGAGTACTTTGCAAATATTATCAATCCTGTGACGACACTCAACGACTTTGTGATGCACATTCCAATGCAATAGTACAGAACCGACCGCGCAGATTTTCTGTAGAAATTTAGGTTCACTTGTGAAAGAAAAGCTTGATGGAGTAACTAACTTGTAAGTGGGCACTGCCATGAATTTTTGAGTACATCCTTGATTAATTGACGTGTGCGATATCCAGTGCAAGGTAAATCCTACTATTATAGCCCAGAAAGATTCCCTTTTAGTCATGCTGGGATCAAAACTAAAATATACGGGTTCCTTGACTGAAATTTTGCATTAAATCTAAAACTTACTCAAATACATCGAGTCTGCCACTGTCCAGGGCCGCTTGCCACATGACCCCAAAGCCCCCCACGGACTTTAACCCTAAGAAAAACACCAAAATAGATGCTCCTATTGTGATGGTAAACTGGATGGCATCCGTCCAAACTACAGCCTTAAGTCCCCCAATTGTAGTGTAGAAAACACAAACTGTACAGATGATGATAGAGATTTTGATGACGCTAACTCCACTTACTGTTAAAAAAAATATGATGTACACTTCAGTTGTAGTAGTAACAGCTTACCAGCAGAAAAAGCTAGAGAAGGCACGTAAATAACCATGGGCAGAAACACAAACACGGACAGAGCAAACAGTCCAGATGCACACTTTCTGCATCTTTCGTCGAATCTAAGCCCCAGGTACTCGTAGGTGCTGGTGATGTTCAAGTTGTAGAATACAGGCAAGTATACGAAAACGGTAATAAAGCCAGTAGTGATCATTGAAATGACGGTCAGGCCGTAAGCTGCTCCGTACTGATACACATCGGCTGGTACTGCCATCAAAGTGATGCCAGAAGTATGACTGAAGTGAAAGTCAAAGAAGAGATTAACACTATCTGCTATCATCGTCAGCTTCCATATTATAAAGAATTCTGTATTTGAAGACTGTCTTCAAATGAATGGATATATTAAAAGCTAATGATCAAATTTTCTATTACACCTTAGTCAAATTATAGTAAGTTACAGGGCATCATCATGTATTTTTTTTTAATACTGCAGAGTTTGGCATTTGGGCCCGAAACTTGTCTATCGATAATCACACATAAGTGGGTTATGTAAAAAAAATATTATCAAAGCATATTTGTCTTGTGTAATCACACTGTTTGCCTTAGTTACAACATTAATATCCGATTGCACTTTTGGCTTAAATAATCTTCAAAATATCTATGATTAAACAGTGAATTTGGACATAAATGTTTATACTGAAACATTGTTCTTATTGTAAATTAGAAGTTTAGAAGAGAAAGATGATTTAAGAATAATGCTAATATAGCTACCGAGTTTCTGTATAAAACAATATGTTTTACCTGGCTACTAAAGAAATTGCAATGGGAAGGACCTTCATTTCCTTACCACCCATAAGGTATTCCTTAGATGTGGACTGTTTTTTGGCAAAGAACCCAAAGTAAATCCCAATCACGGCACTTATAAACAGCATCAAGCTGAATAATATGTAGTCGTACCAGGACAGGCCCAGTCTCCATGCTGGTGCAAATTCCTCCGGTGCAACTAGCAGATTTGAGGTTGTTTGACTCATTTGGGTTCCAATTTAAACTAATGCTACCTATTGTATGTCGTACTTTGTGTCAGTAAGTAAAAATTGCTACTATCTATTTTGTATAAAAGATTTTTGAAAAAAAATTGTAAGTCCAAATCAAATATACAGAGGTTTTTGATAATCGCTTTGGTCTGAAATTTGTCGTGGAATGTTTTGACCTTCTTTAGTTTTGTTTAATTTAATTGTTTCATTGTCTAATTATTAACATAATATTTCAGTTACGATATATTACGCACAAATTGTAGGAGAAGATTATAACAAATTAAAGATAAGCTTATATCTCGACATCTAGAAAAAATCGACTACGTACTTGGGAATGACAACTGAATTTATGATTCAGTTTTAATAGACATATACTGAAGTTTTACCTCCTGCTGTCAGTAGGGTCTAAACATTTTGATTCTTTAAGGTTCTAAAGCACCCAAATGCAGGTACCCATCTCAAGAGACTATAGTTTAAGAATTCATTTTTCATTACCTGCCTCTACTCTTTTATGAAGATTTATAGGGGTGACCGTTAAGGATATTAACTTACATTTAGACAATTAACGGTACTAACATCTTTTTTTGCAAGGGACTTTATAACCCGATGGAATTTGGCAAATATCGAGCTCTTTACTTGGCCGGGAGGGCGTTACCGACGAGCAATTAGATAAACCAACTTAATGAGTACCAGAAGCTCCGGTTGACAGATAAACGGGCTCAAAACTGGCTTAATGGTTTATTTTAGAAAAAATACGTTGCCTCGTTCCACAAATATTTAATGTTGTAAATATCGGTTCCGTGAGTTAAGTGAATCGCGGTTGGGCCGATTTATTTTGTTTGGTTTTGTGAAATCTTTATGAGCTATTAACGTATTAAAACCGAAAGGATTTCAGTGGTTTCACAGGACTCAGACGTATTTCTAGTTGGTTGAAATCTAAGTTCGAGTTTACTAAGAATACTGTGATTTAAATCAGCAAAGTAAACTTTTACCACATGATGGATGGATATAGGTAGAGGATGTTAATGTATACGTATGCTATGTAATTACTAGTGGTAAGAAATTACATAAAATATGATTATTTTCTTTTATTCAAACTCAATATCAACCTATTTCCCGATATATTAAATATCCATTAGTACGTACTATTATGAAATCCTGGTACTCGCTTTTGTGATTTTTTTTAACTGACTACTAGTCTTCGCAGTTCCAGCATTCCAAAGATTGGATAAACTTCTTTTGGAGGAAATGAGTCAAGTTGATTTAAGTAGTAATTGGCTATTCTTAAGGCTGAAGTCCAAGGAGGTTTGAGGACCTTTCTAGCTGTTGCATGACAAACCAAAAGTGAAGTTAAAAACAAGCTAACATAATGATACTGATACATTTGATGGTTTCTGAATCTCACTCTGCCTTTTCTGAACTACATTTCAAAGTGGTGTAGAGCACTAAAGCACAATTTTTTACACTACAAACAGCTTGTAGATTAAGAGTATTTGATATAAGTGTTTACCTAAAGGGTTGAGTAAACCAAACTATTTGTACTGTTGCTTTCACCCTTAAAATTACGCTCGACAGGTAAATAAATCAAAATCAACTTTGCATTGCCATAAAACTTTTACCAGTAACAGTCATAAAAGTACGTCCCTCCGAACAAAGACACCCCTGCTTGGTACTTCGTTCGGATTAGTTCGTAGGTACTCGGGCCGGGTACCACATGAACCGAACAGGCTTTTAAAAGCTTAAAAGCGTTCCAAAACTGTTTTGGCTTTGCCAGTAAACGGATGTGCCGTTTTGGTTGCTGATGTTCGAAAAAGTCCGGGATATGTGATTCGTATTGTACGCGTCTATTTTCATTTCATCAAAGTTATGATGTTTGTTTTGGTTATTTTAGGTGAGTTTTGTTAATTTTATTTTATTTTTAGTCGATTGTGTCTAACAAAAGCTGACATTTTTAGCAATAAAATTAACTTATGATTTTAACATTTCAATAGTTATTAAAAGTAAATGTTGGTAAATTAGTTACAACAAACTTCTATTTCAAACTATACACTTTCGTAATTTTTCTATCTTCCTAGTTTCTAAAGGTTTTCTCAACAGTGTAGGAGACTAGAATTGGTGGTTTTCAAAATACAAAGTAAAACTGAAAAATGTCACCTTGATTTTAAAAGTATCTTCTCATTCTTGATACAACTTTGGTTAAATTTGTCAAATTTGATGAAAAAAAGACACTGTTGCCAACATTAAGCATGTTTCAAAAATGTTAAAAGAGTTGCAAAACGGCCAAACCTAAGAAAAACAACAGGAAGATAACCTGAACCTTTTCAAGACTGTTTAAGGACCTTAATAGTAGTATTTACATTGCAAATTTGAACAGGAAAGTACATTTTTATGGATTTGAGTCAATTTTTAAAACTTTATGAGTTGACACTCCACAGCCTCACACTAATTGGCTTCATTGTTTTTTAGAGACACCGAACTAATATGAAACACCTTGTATGTATTTGGTATGAGAAAAATGGCCACATTCATGAGAACAAATCGGATTATAAATTCGATGAGTAAAATGACGTTTAAGTAATGCTTTTTTGATTAGCAATCGTTTTATTTCAGTCATTCAGGAGAAAATTGTGTAGCGATTGCTAATCGATGTGTTCTTATGAATGCGACCAATGACTTTCATTATCTAGCTGTCACTTACACATAAACCTCCTCTTGAACAACATTAATTGAAACTAATTAAAAAACTTGGACCAATTAAAAACGCGTTGATATATTAGGAGAGCTGTAACCCAAGAACGCAGGATATGAGAGCAAAAAAAAACATCTTTAGCTGCTTGATGTGAATGATTTATGGGGTCGGATGAGTCTATTCAGAAATCGACCAGTTTAAAGCAGGATTTTAGCAAAATGCTGCTGTTTCGAGCACCTTTAAGCTTTTAACCAAACAGAGGTCGGACTATATTTTTTCAAGCTGTTAACAGGCCAGTTTTATTGTTCGCATATGCACCGGAGCTGTCGGTTTAAGCTGCTCCAAAACAAACAGGCCGATCGCACTTCAAATAAATCCTCGCATATAATTGAAACGGAAAATAATAGGAAATTCAGTTCTTGGAACATTCACGATTATTTCAATTTGACTCACTTAGCAACTGATGAACAAACTTTTTCCAGTTACTTCCGCATTGGCAAGTCCTAATTGTCAAGACATGTCATCAATGGCAAGTTTGGTGGACGACAACACTATTGTGGAGACAAGTCTTGAAATGCTAGCCGGTACATGGATTTCTGAAGGGTAAGTTTATCACATAGCATAAAATATGTTCAGGATGGTGCAAATATGGGGTTTATGTTCATCTTTAGAAAGATACAAACAGTGAATCTGTAATATTGGCCAGATTTTTCTAGGTCAGAGGACATAATAATCATTTTCTAGAACCTAGAAATTACTGCTTTTGCTAAATTATCGAAATAGGTGTGAGATTCTAATTTTGCTGTCATTTGGTGCATTATTTTGGTCGCTCGGTAGAGAGTACTTTGTGAATGCAGACAGAGGATATCTACAAAACCAATCTAAAAAAATTTACATTGGAATCCTACTCACAAAAAAAGGTACCCGGGTACCACCGTCTGGTCGCGGCTGCCATAAATTGGATTTGCACTTTTGATATGTCACCACACGGGGACATTCTTTTCGTGAATCGCATATTGCTATCACAGCCGTATTTTTTGACTTGTGACTGCTTTATTCGTCTGTTTGGGCCTTTTTGAAAGGGAATAAATTAATTTTTTTTTGAACAGTCCTAAAATGACTCAAGGACACCGATATGCATCTAGTCGATGCTTTAATATTAATAGTTTCCATCAGGTGGTCGTCTGGGTCCGATGTTTGTTTAACCCCCTGTCGTGTTTTGTTTTCGTTCTTTTTTGATATATGACTTGTCCAATCTGATGGTACCTGGGCGAATATAGTTGCCTTTTCACACTACTCGTTCAGTTTTATCTATACAGTAATTGTTCGGTAAATACGCCAAGCAAACCATACACATATAAAGGAAACGACGATCGATCTTCCTATTTCTATCTCTGACGTGTGTTTGTTGTGATATCCAAATCTGACAGCATAAACAAATCTATAATTTTACGATTTGTTGAGGTAGTTGTTAATGCTGATGCTGTGTATATTTGATGTGATTGCAGCAACCGAGTTTATGGATTTGTATTTCAGCCACAATGGGATCAACATAAAAACAAAAATTTTGAATATTATGTCTTTTATAAGGTACAGGGAGTCACATACAGCGTTAAATACCAAACTTTTTAAAAATGTGAAACTTTGTTAGTTCTAAATGATATGTAGTTTAAAACAACGTAACTAATAAACACCGTATTTTCAATTAGTTACATATTTTTCTGGTAGGTAGGAGTTAGTTTTGTTACTCATTTTTTAAAGTAAAAATCAATTTCAGGTGTGAGACACGTCCAGGACCTGAATACGTTTTACGCTCTTATACCTTTGACGAAACCGGCAACTTCTTCCTGACCCAACATCGCTACTGGGACGATTCCTGTTCTTCTCCTCAGCTTTCAATGCAAGCTTACGGAAGAATCCAGTTACGCACTTCCATCATCCAACATGGAGCCGCTTCATCCACGTTGAAATTCCTCAATATTACCGTAATACCCCAAGATGACAATGCCGCTAATGAGTTAGACCGGAAAGTCTCTGAAGAGTGTCCTGGTGAGTTTGATTCCTTATTAAGTGTTGTGATATCTGTATTAACTGAAGAATATGTAGGGCAAGCATGGAAGTCTTGGATAAAATACCAGGAACACACAGTTTACGACTCTAGATACGACGAAAATAAGAGAAAGTTTAATTTATGGTTTTCCAAGCATAACGCTTACGCGATTAATGGAAGAGGTAGCAACGTGCATTTTAGTGATATTAGTTGTCTAGGTCCATTGAAGTGGGCTTTTAATGAGTTAAAGTTGGTGAAAGTGCAGTTAAGGCCGCTGATGGATCAGAAGAACTCGAGAGATGTAAGTTAGTACAATAGTTGTTACCATGCTGTAAATAATTACTGTAATTTTTTTTTAAGGTCAAATTGGAACTTCTTTTGGGCGACATTAACACTAATCCTCGATTAAGACAATATTACAATCCAACCAGCTTTCAAGTACCTCTAGTTAAGCACGTTAAAGAGCCAACTCAAATAAAACTCAATCGTCATACCTATAACTTGAAAAACTCACAAGCCCTGCCTCAAAACATCTTTACCAACGCTAAAACACCACCTCATCTAATAGAGAAACCCCAACTACCTCCATATATCTGGGGTCAGTGGATTTCCTCAAGATGCGAAAGCCGTCCAGGTGGCACTCTGTACCTCACCAGAAGTTTTTCATTCTATCCAGAGGACGCTTCTTGGATTGGCGAGCACAATTTCTACTCTGACCCTTTTTGCAAAATTCCCAAATTTATTCTAACAGCCGCTGGACACTTTAAGTTCCAAGGACTCAACGACAACCTGAAAAGGACTAGTAACATAGATTTTCAAATCGAAAGAGCCACTTTAACGGTACTAGACCCCAAAATGGTTAACGATGCTCGATTAATCAGACATTGCGGATTGGGAAACTGGGAGGTAAACGTACCCAAAGAGTTATCACCCACTAGGGGTTGCATCAACTTAGGGTTTGTACTTCCCTCCATGCAGTACGACGTCATAAAGCTAGAAATGGATTATAAAGGCTCTTGCTTGCTGTTCTTGGGACAAGTGGACACTGAAGATGTTCAACTTGACGATCCTGAAAAGAGGCCCACTGCGTTCCAGTTACCTTTGGTTAAATGTGGGGATGTGGGAGGGTATTCCCACAAGTTGTGGGAGATTTTGAATGATGATTACAACGCGGACAATAGCTCGTGTCATCCTTTTACCCTACCTTCCATATTATTTACTAGTGTATTGATGTTTTTTTGTTTATTTGTTAGGTAACATTAAAATATTTGTGTCATTGTCTACTGTGATATTAACCATGTAGGTACATATTATGTAATAATATTGTAAATGTAATATTGGTGCTGTTGATTTTTGTAGTGTTTTATAAGGGACGAGAAACCAGTGATATTTGTATATAAGAATAATTAAAACTTAATTTATTATTTAAGGGATTTTGTTGTACTTACTTTTTTTGTGGTGTAAATGTGTAAAGTTTTCTTTTCTGTAATTATATGAGTTTTTCTGGTAATGTGTGTCGTAGTTTAATGACTGGTTTATTGATATTCTGTGTAACCTGTTTTAAAGTTAAAATTAGATGATTACAAGATCATCAACGCCCGTAAATATAATATCAAGTTGAAGATAATTGCAATCTCTTCAAAAAGTAAAAACATTTACTAATACATCAAATGTTAAGGCTTCAACGTACTTTGTGTCATCAGGGCTAAGTCTGTGTAACATTGAGTCAGACTTACTTACACAAATACAAATCGATCCGTAGGTCCTATTTACTAGTGTTCCATTTTTAATGGACCAACTGTTTAAACGTAATTTAAAATTTATGCACAGTTAATTAGCTCTTACAGTGGAACTCTGATGAATAATTCGAGAGACTGGGAATTAACTGTGTTTGTGCGAAAATTGTCAAGATGGTAATATTACATATCAGTTTTAATGCTGATAATACAAGAGGATAATTTGAGAAATTTAGAATATCCAATTTTAAACGACAGAATTTGTATTGGTATTATTTGCTAGTTTCTTGATTTGCCAACTGTGGACACCCTCTCTCTATTTCTCTACTCGTTCTGTCACTCATTACTACTCAATTTCTCTGACAGGAACGTAAAAAAACAGAAAATGTACTCACGCAACTCCCTACCATTTCTAGCTTTATAGTATCACTCAAATTTGAGTGATATTCTACATTAAGCTATTCTAAAGGTCCTCTTAATCTTTTTTTTTTCTTTAAGATTTTTTTTTAATCGCCTCTTTACATAATACATTTTTTTAATTAATGAAACGTGTTTGAAACATTTAACTAAAGGGAGAAAAACAATAAACAACTGGCAAAACAATGGCTAATTCGGCATAATTATTTTTTTATATAAATCTTATCGACATATGATACAAATAAAGTGCAAATTATGTGCAGCTCATTTATTACTACAAACTATAATTATTAAGTACAGCAAAATTTTATTGTATTTCAAGATTTAATAAAGTGTTTTACTTTAAGTTCTTTTGTATGCTAGAGTAATATAAGAATAGGTGGCCTTCAGGATCTGCAACAATTTTAATTTAACATAATATTACATATACTAAAGGCAAATTTTTTGTTACTGTAACAATGGACTGAACTGACATAGCCCCAAATCCTCCGATTTTAAAAATAAGAGGTTTCTGCGCTCTTATAATAACCATCAACATACTAAGTTTGATTTTCTGCGACTCTTCGTACCAGTTACTCTCCCAAATACATTGCGCCAATTTCGTGCTCTACAATACATTTAGTAGTAGCTAGATTATAATGTTTAATGACATTTGTACCTCCACGGTAACATCATTTGCAGCATAATAGTACAAAAACAGTCTCACCAACATGCTAATAAGAAACGACATTACAAACAGAAAAGAACCGATGGTCAGGTTTTCCTAAAATTTGTAGGTATTACAAACAAATCTATATTGTTTTGATGCTTACCAAACTAGTTTGAGTCAACCCACAAGCAATTTGAGCAGAGCTCTGTACAAACTCAAAAATTGCAACAAACTCCATTAACTCATTGAAAGCATTTATGTGCTGAATTATTTGTTTGTGTCTTTGCACCAAATCCTTAAATACTATAAAGTCATTTTCTTCATTAGTTTCAGAACTATACTTTGCTTTGTAGTTGTGAAAATGCTTCATTATATGTTGAAGTTTCTTTAATTGTCCTTTTGGGTAGCTTATCATGTTGAACGTGTATATGTCCACGTAAGCCACAAAAAAAGTGCCAAGAAAAGAATCGAGTAATTCAATATTATAGACAGTCTGAAAGAAATAACATACATAAATACATAACTTTTAAGAAAAGCTCTAAGTAAATTTAAGAAATATGGTTATGATGCGCAAAATAGGATAATGTGAAGAAATTGGTGTTACAGCGGTATGACACATATGGCATAATTTGGTGTAGCTCGTGCAGGATGTTTATATGTCAGAATTATTTGCCTAACTACAAAAGTGTTAAAAAGTGAAATAGACGTATATAGTAGAGTAGTTACATTTTATATGCAACAACCCGTTTTAACTGTGGAACCAAGAAGAAGAACCTACCAAATAATATTTTTCTTGGTTAAAGGGAAACCATATCGACAGCATATGTTCCTTCACTATTTCAGTTTCGTTTCCATTTTGTATGAAATCCGGTTCTTTGGAAAAGAAATATACACAACGTGATGTTGTAGAAAATATAATAAAGATGAAATAACAATGCGATATCAGGCGCACACTTCGTAAGTGTTTCTTCTCCAGTTTCATGCACTAAAAAAGTAGTACAAAAGTAAAAAATCGAACAATTGTATCCATAATAATAACCTCTGCATCATCAAGATATGTAACTTTTTCACTGTCTATTATCGACTGTATAATGTTTGCCGAATTTGGAGAGAAATAAACTATTACTGCTCTTAATCCAATGCAAGTAAAAAGCAGCGTTATGCAAGTATTAAAAGAGATTTCCTGCATATCCAGAGTTTTACTAGTCAGCAGTATTGCCAGTTGTATGTAGTCAGTGACCACAAAACCGATGCACCAGGCTAACATCACTATGGAGTAGCAACGGTAAATTGTCTGGAGATTTTTGTTGTCTTGGAACATGAACTTCCAGGGAAATATTCCTATTGTTGAACAGTAGATTGCTGGTACTTTCAAATGTTCTGATTTTGGATACACCTGAAGACAGAAAATACTCAACTTCCAGCCTGTATCACCAGCATCAGTCTATTGTTTGGCAAGTTATTGTGTTGAAATGCAAATCTACGAGGTCGATTTTGTAAGTTAACACTACCTAATTACTCAGAACTGTACTATCGTTGAAATTTAGTTAAAATGTTTCATTTTGTTGTTTGTTGATCTGTATCAGTCGTTCTCGTGAGTAGTTTCAGTTAAAGTAAATCAGTAGTCAGCTAATATTTGCTAAAAATAATATCAAATTTACTTACGGCCATCGTTTGCACTTGTGCTGCATTAGTACACTATGCAACAAATGCAAACTGTTTTTGTAATTAAGTAAGAATGATCATAAATTATTAATACAAATTTGGGTTTGGCAACTTTTATTTAATTCAATGCAGTGAAGTTGACCAATAGGAGAATTAAAACTGGTATGCTTGAAGGAGATTGGTTGCTTGGATTTATTTTTATCCAATACAATTTTAGGTTTTGATCCAAAGCTGAACAAAACAGTAGACAATTAAACGTCATTTCTAAGAGGGGCGTGTCGATATCAAAATGGAAAAAACCAGCTGTGTGTGCAGTATTAAGAAAACTGCAATTATGTCCGGAATATAAAATATTCTGTAAATGTCCACGTGTTAAAAACCGACCTCAAGTCCAATTTTTAATAACTCTACTGCATAATTCTGGCTGAATTTGAGCGATGGCCTGATTAGTAATATTGATTTTGCAAAATTTGGTCGATTCTGACTGATTTGCTACTTACCTTTCTGCGACTTCTAAAAAACTTACTAGAAATAGTCTATCCATCCAATGGCGTTATAGCCCAAATCGGGCCTTGGCCTCCTCTATTTTCTTTCTCCAACCATTCTTGTCCTCCGCCAGTTTGGAGTCCCGAGCATGGATCGAGTGGCCCCCTGGATTTTGTCTGACCATCACGCCCCTGGTCTTCCAAGCGGTCTTTTACCTTCCAGTTTATGGTTGAAAATCCTCTTGACTACTCTTGACTCTTCCATCCTTTGCAAGTGCCCGGCCCATTCGCCATTTTGTCTGCCATTTCTAGAAACTACGTGAAATTTTCTTTAAAATGAGATGCAAGTCAATATTTTGACAGAAAATTCAAAATGGCGGCCTGCGACTCTAATCTTGGTTATTACTGTCAGGGCCCGCGCCAGGCAATCTTGGGAATCCGGAAACCATCGTGTCCTTCCGTCCATCATCGCATTCTGGCCACGCCTCCGTTTTCCAAGACGCTCGTCACGCTCGCTTATTTTTAATTTTGTATCCTGGCGCGAGCAGAACAAACTTCACTCGTTTTGTTCCGGTCACTTTGACAGCTAATAACGTCAAAACCAGTCCGATTTCACTAGGCTTGATGGTACTCATTTTCGACTAATTTAGGGACGGGGAATCCATTCCAGCTGTCAAAACGACAGTAGCTGTCACTCAGTTCGAGAAACTGGGATTTCCCGGTTGTTTGTGGAGATATCAAAAAAGTGATTTCACCAATGGATAGGGCGCCCTAGAATTAGTCAAAAACCACCCTTCACTCGTTTTGTTTTGTTAAAAAACGCTTGAGATGCATTATTGTTAATCTGTCACTTTGACAGCTAATAACGTCAAAACCAGTCCGATTTCACTAGAGTTGATGGGTCATTTTCGACTAGTTTGGGGACGGGGAATCCATTCCAGCTGTCAAAATGACAGTAGCTGTCACTTAGTTCGAGATCGGCCAAACGGTGTTATCAATCAACTCATGTGGGGATATTTTTAGAAAGCTTGAAATGTGCTCTATCTTTTGTTTTCTATGATATTTAGACGTATGGTCACCGCCTACTATACTAGAAAGCCTAGAAGGTGCTTGTCAAAAATTCCAATACGGCGGAAATAGTGGTGACAGTTTGTATTGTGGAAATTGAGTTTTTTGAGGATTAGATGAATTTTTACGGTTTAAAATCAAAACTTGAGGTTATTTGCGTAAGTTATTTTTGTTTGCTGCCGTTCGTGAATGAACCTTTTTTTGATTTTTCACTCACAACTTGCAATCAACTACACGAAACAGTTAAAAAAAACATATATCTTACTGCATCTGCATAGGTTTGTGTATAAAACGAAAACCGCTAACGCCGCCATTAAAAGTGACATTGTAGGCTTTCTAGTATAGAGGGCGGTGGCTGTGGATAACTGGATACTGGATAATTCAATTTTAAATTAGAGCGCCAAGAGTGACGTCACGCGGCCGTCAGCTCCCCAGCGGCATCTCACTAACACCTTCCCTCATGCGAAAGACGTGAAAAAAGAGAGAGATAGCACGTTTGGAATATCCGGACAAATTTTCATCATTGAGATGCGCGTCTCCGGCTTGTCTCTGTTATTAACATAATTTCATTACCCATCTGCGTTACTGATATGTTTCAATGGTTTCGATCAGTTGTCAGTTGAACGTCAATTACTTTGACAATTGACGGCTGACTACTGAAGTTTTACGCATTTTGTTTTGTCCCTGTGTTGTATGCAGAGAATCTGTGAACGTTTGGTGTTATTTTTTTGCAGATAAAGTAAATATAGGTACTAAATACCGTAATTTTGAAGGTTCCAATTGGATTTGCGGTTTTTCACTTCGTATTCCAATTTGCGTTTGTCAAGTTTCTCTAAAAAAACGGATTAGAATGCTGGATGTAGTGTTTTAGAGACATGGCCGCCAGTCGAAAATTGCAAGGTGAAACTCATTTTTTGTCTTTATACTGACTAGCTTGCCCCCTGAAACTGACCCCAAATGGTATTCACATTTGTGTGTTTTTTTTGGGGCCAATTAGCTGGGGATAACCACTACTTAAACTCATATATTACAATCACTTTGTTCTGTGTAAACAACTTTTTGCTACATATGTTGGTTTTTCTAGGGGAAATTGATAGGTGCTTAAAAAAAGTCACAGAAGGTGTAGAAACTTTTGAGGATATTTGGCAAAAGGTTCACAATGCCACAAATAGCAACCAGAAGGAAAAGTATGAGGCTGACCTCAAGAAAGAGATCAAGAAGCTGCAACGTCTTCGAGACCAAATCAAGAGTTGGATAGCATCAGGAGAAATCAAAGATAAAAGTATTTTAATGGATAATAGGAAACTGATTGAGACGGTGACTTGGATGATGTTTACCTTAACCCTGTTGTTACTAGCAAGTATTTTAGCAAATGGAGCGCTTTAAAGTTGTAGAAAGGGAAACCAAAACAAAAGCTTATTCTAAGGAGGGCCTAGGAGCTGCTCAGAAACTTGATCCTGCTCAGAAGGAGAAAGAGGAGATGCAGCACTGGCTGAGTACTTCCATAGATGAACTTTCAATACAAGTACTCATTCTATACAACTAATCTTAACTGCTAAGTTACATAGCCACTTTATTATTAGACAGACTCTTTTGAAAGTGAAATTGAACAGTTACTTTCCAAGGGTAAGAAGAAACTGGATAAAGACAAACAGGAACGAATGGATGAACTGAAATCTAGATTGGAACGGCATAAGTTTCATATACAAAAATTAGAGGCCTTGTTAAGGATGTTAGTTAATGAGTCTGTAGAAGTAAAACAGGTACCAAAACTACTAATTTTTTACTTGTTTTACAGTAATTTATATATTTTTTGTAATACTAGATTAAACCAATCAAAGATAATGTAGATTACTATATTGAATCATGGAAAGAGCCTGACTTTGAGGATAATGAGTTTATTTATGATGATATCATTGGACTTGATGAGGTTGAGTTGTCTGGAGTTGGTTTACCTTCTTCAGGTGAGTCTCTCTATAACTTTTTCTTATTATTATTTGATATTCTTTATAATTTTACTAATTTGTTTTGTATTATATTTTCTTTTCTACTTTTATTTTCCTAACTTTATCAAGAAATCCAATATTTTAAGGTGAAAGTAGTAAATTTGGCCTATTGTTTATTTAATGGGTATTTACAACTGCCAAATACCAAACAGATATTCAAATACAGTCCCCATTTTTTGGAAGTGTTTAATAATAGTAATTAGTAGAGTGATAAAGTTTTAAACATTGTTAGGCTACTCAGCTATAAATATTTATTTTTATTTACTTTATAAATTGTAGAGATTATTTTCAAAATTAACCTCAACAATTTAAAATCTTGAGTGTCTCTCTAAAAAACGTAAGAGATGGCGCTAATACAGCTCCTCATTGCAGACATAGGTGCCAGCTTTTGCAGTATTTCCTATAATCCGCTTTGTTTTGCTATCCCATCTGAACTGCCTAAGGAAGCTTGTTTTTTTGAAATGAATTTGAGTTAAATTGCTCCTCGTTTTTTGAAAACTAAACAAGATAAGAATTTCTGGTTTGAGATATGGATAATAAAGATTCTATTTAATTTAAAAGTCACAGGACTCTTTTTTAACGTCAAAACAGAATCCTGAAGGTCACGTGACCGTTTTTTAAGTTTTAAACTGATACACTAAATCACGTCTCTATTTGTAAAATTAATATGTCATTTTTAACGTCAGGTGACAGTTTTTATGCTTAGACTATTTTTTTTTAAATTGCGTGACTTTTTTAAAGTTAAAACAGATCGTGAAGGTCACGTGACTTTTAAGATTAAAAATGGAATTTATAATGTCACATAACAGTTTTAAATGTCAAAATGTCATTTTAAGAATCATGTAATCGTTTTTCAGTTTAAACTGATATTTTTAAAGACACGTGACCCTCTTTACAGTGCAAATGGCCACGTGACAATTATCAATTATTTTAACGTCAAAACGAAATCCTAAAGGTCACGTGACTGTTTTAGATGTCAAAGTATTATTTGAAGAGTCACCTGACTCCTTATAATGTGCAAATGGTCACGTGACGATTTTCAAAAATAAAATATATTTTTAAAGGTCACGTGATTCTTTTTACAGATCATAAAGTCGCATAACGATTTTCAATAATCAAACATTTTTTTAAAAGTCACGTTACTCTTTTTTAATGTCAAACCGAAATCCTGAAGGTCACGTGACTGTAAATAGCGAAATAATGCTTAAAGGGTCACGTGACCGTTTTTCAGTTTGAACTGAGATTTTTTTAATTATGTGACCCCTTTTAATGTGCAAATGGTCACGTGACGATTTTCAATACTAAAATTTAATTTTTTAGATCAGTAGTCAGTAGTAGTTTAGTGAATAATAAACAAAATAACAACCATAATTGTTTACCGTCCTAGCCCTATTAGCTAGTTCACCTATAAACTGAAAACTAAGCAAAAAAAATCAGAATTGACTGTTTTTTGATGGAACAAACGAACAAACACAAAGTCTTGTCTGTCATTTATGAATACAGCTTTTGAGTTGTGTTTCGCTTTTGTCAAACCGGGTTGAAAAATGTGACAACATGACGTCAGCGTTTGTTGCAAAAGTACGTTGGTTTCTAGTTTGTGAAACCCGTTTTTTCGCAAAAATGTCTCTTTGTTATCAAAAGTGTAAAAGACAAAACATTCTAGAAAAGAAGACAACGGATTGCAATTTAAACGAACCATCCTGGTTAATTCCAAAACTGGTATGTTTTCAAAAGCAAATATTAGTTTTTTGACTCAAAAATCATAGGCATAATTTTTTTTTTGTTTTAAAATGAGGGTATAAAAAAGAACTAAACAAATTCCACTATCTATTCCACAGTTTACTAAAGTTTCCCACCAAAGCTATAATTTGTTAATGTTTTAAATTATGAAATTTAATTTCATTTGATAAAGACAAACAAATTATGAGTTGTATAGCAAAGCCGTTTCTGCCTCATTTTGGTTGAGAGACCGGACGGGGGATTTGGGGACCGGGGTTCCACGTGATGTCCTATGATGAATCAGAAACGGCTTTGCTATACTACTTGAGTTATTTATTAAATAATCCTGTCCTGTTATATCCTTCCTGTGTTGTTTGGTTGATCCCCGTCTCGTTTTAACCGTCTAGCTACAACTGACAGTAATGATACAGGAGGCACGCCTACGTCCATGATCTCAGGTTCGTCGCCTACAGCGTCGCCAGCGCCACCATGTCCCTTAGGTAATACGTCGGCCAGTGCCAACCACTCGGCAGATCCCATTCTGTCCGACGAAAAGAAAATTATACAAAAAGAAACGCAACAACCTCCTAAGGTAAGTTATTTTCTAATACGATTGCAACAAGGTTTTTTTGTTGGAAGATACAGTTTGTGATGATTTAGGCGATAAAACCGACGCCAGTGAGAGCGACCGCTGTATCGCTTAACAGCAGCACAAACTCCATATTAAATTGTTCCAACCTTAACGCAACGTCTACATCTTCAGGTATTTTGTTTATATTTATTTTTACTCGAATACAATTCTAGAAATATACACTAAAAAATGAATGGCCCAGTAAGGTTTTTGCTGATTATCTTTGACATTTAAAAATAACAATTAAATATAATGTTTTTTTTTTGGTTGCTATTGATTTGGGGTGTAACTGGGAAGTAGTAAAATTATGGTCTTTATCTATTTTGCATGAAATTTATTTACTATTCAAAGTCTTGGGGAAACAACTTTTTGTTAGTTTAGTGATCAATCAGTAAATTCCTAAAATACCCTAAGTTTACCGCTATGATTTGTATAGGTAAAACTCCAATAGCACTGTCCAGTACACCAAACAAACCGACAAGTGCTACACCTGTAACGACGTTAACTGCTCGCGAACCGTCTCCAGTTCCGCTGGCTAATGCCCCAGCGATTGGAAACTTTGCAGCAGTGGCCGCTAACAATTTAAGTAAGTCGGTGAGTGCGCATGACAACTCCCCAGCCCCACCGACGTTGCCGACCAATCAAAACGTTGGAAGCCTTCCAAAATCGGACACCCTCAACGCGCCTGCTGCGGTCACCGAAACAATTAACTCAACAGCGCCAACGTTGCCTCCAACAGTAACGAATTCGGACCAAATTGTTACTAATGGAAGCATCGACTGTGAAAAAGAGATCTCGGAAGGAATGTCCACTTTGAAAACGATGGCCCAACAAGTGATAGACAGGGCCGGATTGGACGCTCCACCCGTGCAGCAACCACAACAGCAACCTCTGCCCCAACTAATGTTGGAGGCGGCGCCCCAGCCACCACCCCCGCCCCCAACGAATCGAAACCAAAGCCAAGCGAAGACAGAAGCTATGATTCCTCCTTTGCTGGGCGTGGCTCCGCTTGGTGCCGTTCCTCTTCAAAAGGAGCATCAACAACAGTTCCAGTTGATGGAAGCGGCTTTTTACCACATGCCGCACCCTTCAGACACCGAGCGGATTCGCACCTACTTACCTAGGAACCCGTGCAATACACCGCCATATTATATTCAGGTCAGTATTTACAGACAATTTTGTATGGAACGTTTGGACTGTCTCTTCTTGTTAAATAGCTATTCTTTGCCTTAACAGTTTGTTGATTATCTAATTACTTTGTTTATTTATAAAGGCGCCGCTATTTAACTCGGACACACCCGAGTTTTACCAGCGGCTTGGTACGGAAACACTTTTCTTTATTTTCTACTATATGGAAGGGACTAAGGCTCAGTACTTAGCCGCCAAAGCGTTGAAAAAGCAGAGTTGGCGTTTCCACACCAAATACATGATGTGGTTCCAACGGCACGAGGAGCCGAAAATTATCAACGAGGAATATGAACAGGGCACTTACATATATTTCGATTACGAAAAGTGGGGTCAGCGCAAAAAGGAGGGCTTTACGTTTGAATATAAATTCTTAGAAGATAGGGACCTTAATTAATTAAAGTTTAATTTATATCAAACTGTTTATGGTGTTTTATTGTTTTAAACCAACCAACAAAATGATAGCCAACATCAGATGATCGCTGTTTGAAGAAAAACTTGTTCGGGAAGTAAATTTGTTCTACAATTTAGAGTTTTTGTTTAAAAATTATGTTTCAGGACGCAAAGCAATAATTCAGGGATTTGTTGAACGTTAGCAATTTTGCTCTATAAGGGTTCCAATGCACAGCAAAGGGCATATTTATACAAAAGAACCTTAAATTAGGTGAAATAAGCATTTGTTTAAAGTTGTGTAACTTGTTTTAGTTTTGAAATTTTTTATGTTAATCACATACGTTTCCTAACTCGCTTTGCTCGCTTCACTGAATGTTAGTTGCATTTTCCTAACTGTTTTTACCCCCCATAAGAATATTTAACCATACTTTAAAATCCGTTTATTTCATTTACAAACGTTCTAACATTAGATTCTTTTAAGTGTACAAGCAATATACACAAGTCATAAAACAGGAAAATTGAACCAATCTAGTAAATATTACAATAGTAGTATCTAATTCCATATGTTATCACGACTTACACAATAGAGAATTATAAAATTGCCAAGTAGAAAACTAAATATTTGAGACAGAATTAAACATAAATTCCTTTTTTGGGGAAAACATTAATTATCGATGCATAGAATTCAGTACATTTCTAACTATATTTTATAATTAACTTATTCTATTAATGTCTAAAAGAATCTTTTATTACAATCTTAACTTCGTTGGTCCATCTAAAAGTACGCATAGAATAGAAATAGTCGTCTTAAATATTGACGATTTTTTTATTTACATACAATATAAAAACAAATGCAGTCAATTTTGGATAGTATTATACTCTATGACATCAATCTAACCGACCTATAATCTAATTATTCCTATGTATAATATCTTTAATAGTAAATAAGTTTCTTTGCTTTATGTACAGCGCGCGGTATGATATGATTGTCGAAATTATGCCCGAATAATCCATCTATAGGAAGGTACTTAATTAAAAGTAGCAAGGACCATAACTACTATAAGTATGAAAATGGAAGCACTAATGATTTGATAAGACTGAACACACACCCAAAACTTATACAGTGTGCAGTTCAAAAATTTTCACCTTTATTTTCGTAATATCTGTTCGAAACTCCTGATAAAATTATTCAAGTATTTCAGGACTTTTTGGAAACTTTCTACAGGTTTTGCGTGGAAAGTTTTGAAATGAACACACTGTAGATTGACTAAGTTGACTAAAAGATGAATGAGAAATTATATCGTCTGGCGGCATACGTATTTATCACATCTATTTTCGTGAGCTTCTTTTTGTATATACTTTTTTATATTAATATAATACGCACGTACAGCTTAGATCACACCAATCGTTTGTCATCAACATCAGTCTATAAGGAAAGCTCGGGGTAAAGTTTTAAATAATAAGCGTAAAGTAACTCCAAATTGGCTGGAGTTTTTCAATCTTAAACAAACGTGATATACCATTTCATAAAAGATATTATTTATACAACAACATAAAAAAAACAAATAATCCTTCAGCACCCATATGAGCGACAGAGCAACAACAGGAGAAAATAGCTTCAATATTGCTTACTTTATTTTAATATCAACTAGTTTAATCTGTAGGTATATAGTCTTTGTTAACTCTTTTTAAAAAGGAGTAAATAGCTTTAAATGTAGGTCTGTCTGTGTCGTCCCTACACCAGCAACTGCACATCAAATCGTACACTTCTGTAGGACAGTTCGAGGGTTTGTTCAGGACCACCTGCAGGACATTCTAGTTTATCAATAGTTTTTAAGCTATAATTTGGTAAACTAACCTGCAATTCCCCACCATAGTACATATGTTCGGCGTTTTGGATCACTTTCTCATTGGAGAGATTGGCAAAAGGTCGCTCGCAGCAAAAGTTCAGGATCTCCCATAGAGTAACGGCGAACGCCCATACTGAACTGTAGCAAGAGTAACGATCCTAAAAGAGTCGTTTATATTTATTTTTTTTAGAAAATTACAAACAGGTAAGGGTTTACTAGTTTGCAAACCATGTTATGGGCGTTCTTAGATTTTTTTATTGTATGGTAATGAATTGCTAATTATTTTGAGAATATTCAGTTGAAAACAACATCGCAGACGTTTCGATTATATTCAAAAGTTTTAAGGACTGTCCCTGAAATGAGTGTACATCGCTTAATCACAAATTCCCTGGGCCAAATATAAGGCGATCTAGGCAGACTTACCTTCCAAAGTTGCTTAATGTTGCCGCTGCAGGGCGCCAAAGTTCCCAAAGTAATATAAATTTTTCGAAATAATTTATAAACGCGCTTATCGATTTTCAGGAAATTTGGGACCAACAATTACTACATAAATTGGCATGTTTTGACCTAAACGAAAAGTTTTTAAATGAGGGGAAATAAAATTACTCCACAAATATTTCTGGTACTAAAGATACTTAATTTCCATTCCACACTGTCACTGTCATTTGGTCTATTTTTACATTCTTGCATATACCTCTAGTACCTACTGAAGAACTTAGTGGTTATGATAATTTTTAATGTTTTTCATAAAATTTTGTAAAAAATTAGCTGTTCTTTAACAGGAAAGGTTTTCTTTCTACAAATTATAATTACTCTAGCGGCTAATATCAACGTTGTAGAACTTTTTCATTCGATAAAAACTTTCTTATTTTTAATTCAATTTGGCAACGAGCGTCGGTATTATTATACTGTAAACTTTTCCGTAAACTCTATTTTTTCTCATAATTTTACAGAAACTTTTCTCATAAAATAGACGTTGCAGTTTACCTTAGATCTGGATTTGTGGCTAATATAGCATAGGCTAAGATAAACTTTGCTCTAATTTATCAATTTCAGTTTTCCATTCTCTGAATGGTTTAACCCAGCAAAAAGTTTTGAAAAACTGAAAAAATTGTAAAAAACATTTTAATGATCCAGATCCAACTGAAAGTGTACAGAATTATGAACTCAACCAATAAGGTACTTGGGTAAAAATTCATAGTATTTCGCAACAAAACAGAAATATCGAAGGTGTGTGTAATACGTTTCTGTTTTGCCATTTTGTAGCACTCTTTATCATAATTTTTGAATTAAAATATCTCAAAAAACACAAAAAGCTACAAAATTCGTTCAAACCCCATTTTATAGCATATTTGATCCTCTTTCCAACGATATATAGAAAATCTAGATTGGAATGGAAATAACTGTGTCACAAAGCTTCAAACCTGTCAACAATGCTGAAAAGTCTCATAATTTTTGAGCTGAAACAAATATTTCGTCTGTTTATTCTGAAACCGACATTGTAGCGTGTTTCTGTTACGTTATGCCAATTTACAGAGGGTAAGAACTAAAGATAGTTTTGAGTGAAACGAGATTGCTTACCAATAATATGCTTTCCCAGGGCAGCCAACGGATTGGCGCTGGAGGCCGTCCTCCAATTTCCGCGTACTCTTTCCTGTATTGAGGCTTTGCCATTGCAATGTCAGTTATTTTAACCACGTATCCCCTCCCTACCAGGCAATTCCTAAAAACCAAATAAGCAAACAATATTTGTTTATACAGGTAAAATATGTGTAATTACCTGGCCGCCAAGTCTTTGTGAACGACCTGTTTGGATTCTAGGTATTTCATGGCTGACGCTATTTGGGTCGCCATGTATATTAAACTACCAGTGCTGAAAAATTTGAAAAATATAGATCTTGGTTCATTTACTTAAATACCTAATAATTCCGGTTTTTCTCTATAAAAAAAAGAAATAAAGAGTGGAATACCCATTTCTTAAGCTATGTGAGTTTCTAAAAGACATTATAAACCATTTGCCATTATAATTACTCTTAAATATGAATGTGTGGAAATAACAGCATTATCGTATAACTAGTTTGGTTACCTGATGGGATGATTTTCAGCTGGCCTAATGCTACCATTTCTATTTACAAGGAATTGCAGATATTGGGATAAATCCCCCATTTCTCCGTATTCTATTATAGCCCAAGGCGGTTGCTCGGTTGCGCATACCTGGAGAAATATAAGAAAATAAGCTTCATACTTTAAATGTCTCGACTTGCAAACTTACCCCTAAAATCTGACAAATATTCGGATCGCTTAGTCCAGCTAAAAACTTGATTTCCCTCAAACTTTCAACCGGATCCCCTTTATGACGCTCTGGATTCGAGGTTCGGACAATCACTAGTCTGCAAGTATCGCTGATGGCACAGTCTGGACTTTCTGTTTCATACAGTGACAGCTGAAATAATAGTTTAAATCTAGATTTGTGCGCACCTAGTGGTAATACAGTGTAAATGAGGAAATGTTGCCGTAGGATATAACTTCGCGCCGAGTTTATAATATGAAAATATCGGCCCAGTGTGAGAAAGTTTTGCCCTATTTGGCGGTTATTGCCGGTTGAAGTTTTCTTTATTACTGTAAATTGTTCGTGTCTTTCCGTAAACTTCCGACCCTAATTAAATTAGAAAGTTTCCTCTCGCCTTTATCGGCTTAATAAACGGCTAGATTTCCATGGTGTCGATTATTATCCCTTCTCGTGCCTGCCATGGCCGTTAAAATGCATGAATTTCGGAGTTCAGAAAGTCACTGGACCCTATAAGTTAACTTTGTCGAAAGTCTGGCACAATGGTCCTTTCTTGCAAGTTAAATTGGCCTATTGATTTATGCGCCGAGCTGGATTCTTTGTCATGTAAAGCCCACTTAGAAAAGACAGGACGTTTGGAAAAATAGGTCCAATTCGTCTCGAGAAGATTTACTTTCTTTTAGACTACTTACCTCTCCGACTGGACATGACCCCACTTTTTCTACTGGTTTCAGCGAAAACTTTGAAACCGATACTAGTTCGACTTCTCTGGATATGGAGTATGACTGTCCCATGCTGGGGACTATGTTCCAGGACATTAAAGGCGGTGGTGAGGAAACCTGTAACCAATTTTTTTTAGTTAATTCGAGGTTTTTAATATCAAACTTCATTTAAATCATTCTAATCACAAGCAGTCAGTTACAGAGCATATCTAAAGTCTGAAAATATTTGGATAAATGGAAGGGAAATAATTTTTGACGTTCCGACATAAATTAAAAATAAGGAAGAGAACATCGGCATAGTATCTAGTCCTCAGGTATAACATGATCCGTCTCAGATGGCTTCCTCTGAAGGTGCCAAATTCTAGTAAACTATATTTTGGGGTGTAGGTGGTTAATCTTTTCAAGCAAAAACCCAGCCTCCTTCACGTCCTTATCCAAAATGCAAAACTAGTATCCACATAGGGTCACCCAAATTGGATCTTTTTATTGGTTAGAATCAAGTTGTCCTTTATATAGTCCATAAAGACTTCCCAATAGCCAGTTCGTCCTCCTGTTCATAGTATTTGCCATTAACTTCTTCTGAACTGTGGTGTAAAAGGGTATAATAATATCCAAAATTAGTGCTCCAAACCTAAAATAATGAAGATCCAATGAAGACAAAGAGTAGCCAGTATACAGAAGCAAAATTCTGTACTGTGTTCTGTACTTTCATTAAAGTAGTTTGACTAGCAGAATAACACCACTTAGGAAGTAAATGGCCAGGTTTACAGAAAAAAAATGGTTGTCAACTCTACTTTTTCTTCATTATAGTAACCCCAGACATAGTGAAGCATACACTGCTTGCTCCATGAATATTCGTCGCCTGTTATGATTATCAATTTTTCGGTGACAATATACCAAGAATTGTAAAAAGCACACTAATATCAAATGTGAAAATGAATGTTCTTACCCGATGTTTTTCTCTAGGAGCAGTATAAAACTTCTTGCCTCTTTCGGTAGCGTCTCTAGAGTAATAACCTCCACTTTGTGTATTTCTAGTTTTTGGACTTAAGGTAGCTGCATTTTGAAGTGTCCTGTTGAAAAATGTATGCTCATATGTTTTACTTGCTAAACGATTTCTTACCTGGCATAGTTCAGACTGGTACCTGATGGAGTCAAGTCCGGAGAAACTGGCAGGGGAGGTACTTCTGGAGGAGTGTGTTCACTTTCACTGACTGGTTCTACCGTGCTGCATCTATCAAGATTTCCAATTAATCAGGATTGTTATTAAAATTTCCTTTTTACCTCAAAGTAGCGTAGTCTGTTCCATAGTAATTGCTGGCTAACGATGACCTATACTCCTCATAGGTCATTGGAGAAATATTTTCTAAACGACTGTCCGGTCTGCTTACCGGAGTGATAGGGACACTATGGTTTGTGTTGTTTTGTGTTGTTCCCGGAGAAAAATTCATCAACAAGTCCTGTTTCATAACAATTTGAAAATTGGTTAGGTTCAAGCAGATGAATCATACCTTCATGTTCATTTTGACTCCAAAAGGATTACGAAATAAAGTGGGGGAACCTTGCAGTTTGTGTCTTCGGTTGATGATCAGAACCACCAGGAAAACCACGAGAAGCAGCAGAACTACAGCAGTCAGAACACCAATAACTACTTCAACGTAGGCATCTCCGTTTCTTTTGGCCGCTACTGATTGAAACAAGTCAAACGTAAAGTAAAAAAATCTCGTTCTGCCATCAATTTTACCTGAACAATACAGCCAGAAATAAAGATTGATGATTTGAAGGAAGCGAAACCATTATAATTTTGATTTAGTTACCCCCCCTGCCCCTGGGTAACAAAGAACGCATCATTTAGCGAGAACAATAAGCGCGAGGGGGGTCGGAAAGACGATTGGTGCGGTTTTTTACCGAGGAAATTAAATCTATGTTATTGTTTACATGGCTTTTATTATTTTGTCCTTTTCGTCCGGAAAATGGGGGAGTCTTAATTGTTTTTCATCGCTTTAAACTTCTCCCTACCCGCGTTTTTAGCTTTATCAATAACTGACGTGCCACTGAGCAGCGCGTTCTCTTTTATAACGTTCCAATTTACTATTACCGAACCGATAAACAAACCAGCGGCGAATAAACGCTAACAAGGTTTCTGTTTTTCCGGAACCACTTTGCTTCCGAGCTTCGCGATTTAAATTGCTTCGAGTATGAAAACGTGCTCAAATTCTTTTAATATTCCCTGTTTCTCGGTAATTTTCAACGCAAAATATTCGTTTACCGAGAATCTGTATAACAACAATATCAAACTAGTTCAGTGTAGGATAACACTTAATCAAAAAGTTTTATTTGAGTTAACGTAATATGAAAATAATTTAATTAGGTGGAGAGAAGCCAGCTAAACAAACTTTATGACTATAATAAAGTTACATTTAAAATGTTTGCTTGCCATAATCCAGAGAAATATGCATTTGCATTTGAATTACCAGCGGGAATAACGATTAATGTCCATTTTCCAAGAGAATACAGAGGTTCAATGTTTTTTAGATGGTTCTCTTGACTGCATCTTCCAATTTATCTCGACCACAGAACGACATGTGAGCCTCTAGTGGGAGAGTAGCATCTAATAATTTTTTGTAATATCCACCCATCGATTTGATGACAGTCAAAGAGAATGTATTCAGAATGCATTGTTAGAGCCACCTTCTTTTAATAATTCTATTTACTTTACTTATTTCTAGTCTATATCATTGACTTTTTTATGTCCTGGCAACTGTGATCCATAGTCTATGGTTGAGAAGAGATCTACAGTTGATAATGTATTTCGACCATCTAGTCTAGTTAGTTTAGTTTGAATTTTTTTACCTGTCTGTGTGATAATAATAGACTTTTCATAGACTAAGAAGTAATGTATAATTTTCTGAAAAACGTTCAGCCCTATTTTGTTTGTTGGTTCGTCTCGTCAAACCATTTTTTCTACATTTCAGATTAAATATGTTTTCGTTTTTTTCTGTTTATATTTGTTTTTCGTATAGAGTCGAGTTTACATTATTAAAGAAGTACCTTTATCTTCTTGAAACTCAATCTTAAAAAATGCAGAAAAGTATAATAATCTTATACAGAGTGAGCCAAATTGGAGACACAAGGTTTGCCAAGACTAAAACAATATGAAAGTCGTTAAATACAGTGTTGTAGATTTTTCTATTCTCTTTTTATAATTTTCTAAATATGTCTACATGTTCATGGATTTAAATGTTTCATTTCCTTTGTTTATCATTTTTTTAATTGTCTACTTTATATCTTCTTGAAATTTTTACTTTTTTTTTAAACTAACTAACTAGGCTAGGATTGGAATTTGCTAGTATGAGAAACAAATATTTAAACTTGCGCTTTATGTTAACAAAACAATAAAGAATCCCGAACATATTTTTGTATTTTCTAGACAAATGCTCGTGATTGAAAACGCTACGTATAGCTTTTCCGGCCGTAAACAGTAATCAGTTTAGCTTTGCGGTTTTCAGCTAACCCGAAAAAACCAGTTGAAATACGTGATGGCGGGCCAGAAAATAAAATCGAGCTTGCGGCTGCAGGAAAACAGCAGTGAACGAGGTAATTCGGGGCAAACGTTTAAAAACAGCAAACATCCATTAGATTTTACGTAAAGCGCGTTCTACATAAACGGTTTATTTATCGACGCCGATCAATATGCGAAACGCATTAAACCTACTACATTGTTATATAGTTGCGCTGTAAACGCACACAAAACAACCTCCGAAGGGATCAAAGGCGAGAAGGGTTTAAATCAAAAACCCCGACAACGATCAATTCCCCTTGATGAAAAAAGTTCTGTATCCTATTTAATTTCCATTTCAAAAAATTTTACAATCTAATCCTTTAACACCTCGTATATTCTAGTATTGGGACACAACGAAAAAATAAACTGGACCGGTCAAACGCGAATCGAATTAACGAACTAGTTTAAAAGTTGATCAGATTCAGAGGGTCTTCTCTTTTTTTGTGTAGCAAATAAATGCACGCGAACAAACAAAAATTCCCTTTTATTGGCTCTGTCCCGATAAGTTTAATGGGGAAAGTTTTTGCGTTCGGAAAATTATCCGATTTACATCGCCCGGTCTGAATTGTACTTATTGCTTGGCGGGATTAAACCGAAAAAAAGTTTTGAAACCCAGAGATTTCCGATTCTACATATCGTTAGCGGAGTCCGCAGTAATATTTCACGCAAATCGTCCACTGGAAATAACACTTACTTGTTTCGAATGTCTGAAGTATTTTATCGCCATTTGACGTGATGATAACCTCGTTTTCCCACAAATCCGGCCCATCTTCTTCCGTTACGTTCATCGAAACTGCCACTAAAAAGAAATCACCCTTTAGATTAGTTATTTCCTTTAACATTTAGTGGAAGAGTTTTACGTTGAATAAGTACATAACAGTAATAATTATTGATGGATACACAATGTTTTAGAAGAAGAAGATGTCTCTTGATTCTTCATTGCTGACTTCAGGACATCACAAGTATAATCAATAACTTTGAAAGTCATTCATAACTTTTGCAATTTGAGGGTACTGGTAGGGTGGGTAAAGAGGTTCTATGGTACTAAGGGAAGATTTTTTGGTATGCAAACAAAAGATTGTACCTCCACGGTACCATTTAAGGGTTCCAAAGTGCCGAGTATGTTTTGCACATTCGTAGGTTTCTCATAAGCAGTAACCTGATATTCAAAAGGAACTAACTAATAGGAAAAATATTGAGCCTTGCAAAGTATTTGGATATCGCCTGTAATAATTGTGAAGAAGAAAAGTGGTTTTGTAAGGTTTTGAATCGACTGCAGTAAGACTGAGTAATCGACATCACCTAAACAGCTTTAGTAGTAGTCAAAATAGTAATATCAGTAATATTGTCTTAATTATGTACTTCTGAAGAATTTATAGTTTTCTTTTTACAATCTTTCGATCAAGTGCACATTAATAATGAATTCCAATAAATGCCAATTTCCACTCTTTTTCTAATAAAAGAGGAAATATGAAGTTTTTCCCCTTAATATATGCAGATTCAATCTGGTCTCCGACATTAAGCTTGCATGCCTGAGTTAATCGAAATCGCTCACTCGACCTTCGACTTCCCAACTCAATTTAAGGTCGATGTTGGTTTTTTTATAGAGTTTCCCAGTCTCGTTATTAGACTTTAAGGACTACAATATTTCGTTGTTATTGGGTTAGATGGATCCGTCGGGATTCAGATAAGACACGTGTACATTGTCTCACGATAAATAGCATTCTTCCATTATTATTAAACTTATTTTTCTACTAACCAGAATTAAATACCACTTCGCTTAACATGATCGCCGATCCGGCAAAATACAATCTCACTTTGACAAACTTGCCAATTCTGTGATGGAGGTTGATGGAGACATTCCTGGCATTTTCTTGTATCCTTTCAGAAATGTAAGTGTAGGATAATGTCGGTCCGTTATAGAATTGTCCACCGACGCTGAAAAACACTTTTGCCTTGGAAAACACCTGAAACATATTTATATTATACTGCAAGTGTACATAATATGTACAAGTTTAGGAGAAAATGTAAGTATTTTAAAAGTATGGATTTGCACTATTGCAGCATCATCCCAACAAACAAAATGTCAGTTTTTCAGACTTACGTCACTTACTACTTTAGTATTGTTGGGCCAACGTGGCTCACTCCATTATTTGTTATTTATAAATAATTATGCAAATAGTTTTACAGTAATTTAATGAAAATTAACGGCTACATTATAATTAATCATATAAACATGCACAACATACAATTTGTTTACTTCAATCCAACAATAATGGACTATTTGTTGGATTTTTTTTTTCAAATTGGTATTAACAACGATATTCCCCATTTACACGTTAAATTCTATTATTATAGTACTTAATTGCTACGTTTTATACCAAAATTGAACCTATTTGTTCTTATTAAAAAAAGTCAACTTTTTCATCAGGTCAAACTACCATTCCACTATTTATCTGAAATTGCTGATTGGTATTCCTACAAAACTGCCTTAAATACTATTCAAACAGTGTTCTCTAGACAGTAAATAAATTTGTTAATTTGGTAAAACTTGAAATTGAAATGAAAAACAATATTAGCTTCATCAAAGCATGCTTACAATTACTTCAGCATTGTTTTGTCACAAACAGAAGAGCAAAAATCTTGTCAAAGATCATTAGGAGTGTTTCAGTTTACCGAATGCAAAACTTTCGAAAGTTTTCTTCTCTGTCGGTTGTTGTTTGCATCCAGAACGCTTAAATTACGCAAATAAGTTTTAAAGTCGGAAGTTGCATAGGTGGAGTTACCAGTTACTTAATTACCAAAGTAGTTTAGAGAGTCGCTGTTTTAGCAGGCACCAGCTGACCTGGGTAATAAGAAGAAAAACAAGGATTTCCAAGTTTTTAACTTTGTAAATTGAAAACCGGCTCGTAAATATTTCATTTTGTTCGTGAAATTTCCATCAGCTTCTTGGCTAACTTATATAGAAACCGCGACTGATTATAATAATAGGTAATTATAGTTAGGAAACTTACTTGAACTCCTCTAGAGTAGAAATTGTTTGTGTACAAGTGCAAGGAACTAAAGTTGCGCAGCTGGTCGAATTCGAAGATTATCTCCATGAAGCCGCTCTCGAAGGATTCGTTTTTCCAGGATACCCAACCATTACCTGGATAAAATTAAATATGGTTAGTATACAGCTATACAGGGTTAGCATCCCAAACCGTTCATTAAAAGTGTATCAAGATCAAATATTTATAGAAATTTGAAATTTTGGAAATAAGATAAATTCGATGCGTGCTATATTTAAAAAATGGAACACCGTGTATATTATTTTATTTTTAAATAGTCCTATCGATTTCAAATTTTTTTCTTCAAAATCTATTGCGTAGTCATATTAGAAAATTTGACACATTTTTGGAATACTCATTAAATTTCCTATCCAATAACCTGAAAAAACACTACAAAATGAAACAGTAGAGTAGAATACAGAAAAAAATAAAAACTGGAGAACGGTAGAAAAACCACAAAAACGGTAGATCTGGCAAGATTCGATTCGAATAAGAACAAGGGTAACGGATGTTGTAGTAGAGTAGCCGTAAAGTGGGAATGGGCAGGTCATGTTGGAAGGCAGAACCCATTTAGGTGAACCAATAAAATAATGTAATGGCGCTCAAGAGCCACAAAAAGAAATGCAGGAAGACCTCCAAAGCAATGGAAGGACGACATCCAAAAAATAACAGGGAGAAACTGGTTTCAGAGAGCCCTGGATAGACGGACATGGAAACTATTGCAAGAGATCTACGTTCAGGAGTGGATGAACATGGACTAAAGAAGAAGACTTGTTTAGTGCTAAACATAAAGCTCCTGTTTGATTTTCAAATCTTCCTAGTCTTCTTACAGTTATAGTTACAGTTATTAGTTACCTTTACCATATCCAATGTCCAATCTAAAATTATCAAGCCCCACTTCTCCATCCACCAGCCTTCCCAATCCGTTGTATAATATGCCTTGGGATCTGTGACCATCGTAGCTACTATCATACAAACCTTGACTGTCATCGCTAACAGGAGCGCTGTAAGACACTATACCATCTGAAAAAAAGTAAAACTTTTTTTAAATTTATCCTTAAATTTCAAACTACACTATACAATTTGTTTTTTTGCCAGTAATGCAGTGAGTATAAAAGGGTGCCTAGTGTTTCACGTCACGTACGACTGCATGAAGCTGCACAATTGACCGCCTTCGGTCTCTCCAGATTCATCAATACCCGTGCAATTTCAGTTCTAAAAATGTGCTTTCAGCATTCGAAATTATTGTCAACCTTAGATTTTTTTACAGCATGTGCAACTCACTGACTTTAATCTTAGGAAAAATCCTGGTCGGTTGTGTGTAATCTTAACGGATTCTTTCATCTCTAGAGAAAAATGTGAAATGAACGAAGGCGAAAACTTTCCCAACTAATCCAACTCGAAGCAAATCGCTTGCCGTATATCTTTCGTCATCCGCAGGGCAAATGAACTTTCTTCGAGGAAGTAAATCTTAGTTTTATAATTTAACAGAAAATTAGCCTTCCCTTTGAGTTAGAGATAAATCGAGCTAGTTTCGATTCCGGTTCAGATGGTGTTACAGACTAATTTCATGCAAAACTTTATTTAAACCAAGTTCATTTTGTTCAGTCCATTTTTTTGGGAACTCATTGGCGTGCTTCAACAAACCTTCACGGAATCGTGTCATCATCGCAATTAATAACAACTTAGTTGAAGGGGGTTTGGAGTACGAAATTAGTCCCACGCAAACCGTTTGCGATAACGTTTTCGTCGAGACGGCGGTTTCGTCCGTTAAAGTAACCTCGTCAAACGCTTTTTGATTAATCACCCTAAATTTCTTGAACCAATTTTCAACGTTAAATTATTGAAAAATATACCGTTAATTAGTGTTGTCGAAGTACAAAAGGCTACCACACCTAAGAGCAATTGTAAATGTTCAGAAAAAATTAAACCACCTAAAAAATTGCTTCAGTTTGAAATTATTCTATCTAAGGATACCTTTGAGAAGTAAAATAATTAAAATATTTAAATTAAAAAAAAAGCACTGTTATAGTTAAGTCAGTTGTTAATCATATTAAATCGTTGTTTATAGGTCCATGAGTAGAAATTGGACAATTTTAACGTGTAGCTGTTTATTTTGAGCATGGTCGCATTCATAAAAACTCGATAAATCGATTACTGATCGAACAATAATTACCTAAACGTCATTTTGCTCAACAAACTCAAAATCCGATTTCTCGATTGCTAATCGTTTTGTTCTTATGAATGAGGCCCATATCTCAATCTGTCATAAACTGGAAAACTGTCAAAATCTTCTTCATGAAGCTATAAAATGACAAAACTTTCTTAAAATTAGTACAATTAATTAAAACTGACTTTTCTGGGTTAGGTTAGGCAACTTGAAACACAAATAACAAACAGGGAAGAACAACAAGGCTTATCAAACAACTAAAAGAAAAATCGATCGAATTTAATACACCAGCATATGTCTGCTTCATCGATTGGATTCATGTGTTGGTAACAGGAGGCAAATTTATTAAATAACATAGCATACCTGCATAAGGACAACCTAGTAGCTCCATTCTTAAGCATACAGTTCTTCTATGGATGCTGTAGGGTAATAGACGAATTTTGCTAGCAAAAATGATGGGCATTAAACGGTGACTCTCAACCGAAGCGGTGTCGCTGTTGCCCCTCAGGATCTGTAAAGTTTAAAAAAAAAAATTAACTGATGGCGTTCATTTGCTTTGATTACTCTAGAGGAAACCATATTTAAAGAGTTTAGTTAGAACGACTTAATTACGGTTTCGGTCGCAATTAGTCCGGGGGCTTTGAGACTGCTTACATTTTTAACATCTCGTTTCGTGGGAGAGAAAGGACAAATTCGTCTCAACTCATTCATGAAAAAACCGGGAGAAGAAAAGAAAGGCGAATTTAATTTAAATTTTCGGGGGACCATACAACGCAGAGTTATGACTTGGCTCAAACTCTGGCATTGTTTTTATTAAAAATACCGAGAAAGTCTGCGGGAACGCGACGACTCTTGTTCTATTTAATGCATTGTTTCGCCCGAAAGCTTCAGATAAGATATCTTTATGCGGCTTTTGTATAGTTGAGAGAGAATATGAATACCGCAGATCAAGAAAGAACTCGACGCTTTGTGCGAGGTCCTTCATGTATACGAGAACGTCGTTTGCAGGATATTTTTTAATTTACCGCAAAATTAGTCGCTTGACGGTTTGTTTAGAGGACACACTATAGAACTGACACAACTGAAAGTTTGGAAGGCACCATCTGCACTTTTAAACTACCCTCGCTCCAAATCGATCGGTTTGGATAGAAAATAAGCGAGTAAATAAAAGTTTAAATTCTTTCTATCTTTGAATTTTCCGAACTGAGGAGAGTTTCGTATCAGCAAGAGCAGTCTCTAAGTCGTATCGTGTATGAGTGACATTGTTAGGGTAATGCTGTTTTTTTTTGGTTAAAAAAAGCAAACTTTCAGCACACATTATAATGGTTTAACGTTTTATTAAAGGGAACTTTAAAAGAAATTTCGCTTACTTTGATTTTCTCCGTTAAACCCAATTAAAAGTAACTACAAAACGAAATGAAGAAACCAAGTAAAACTACGGCAATTCTGCCAGGGGCGTTTTTGTATCATTTTTGTTCTTAATATTGATTACAAAGTTATAACAATCAGCTGTTTACGGATTTACAATTTGGTCATCTATTCTAAAAACAAAACAGAGTTAGTCACGTGTGTTTTGGTATGAATGACAGACATTTTATTACCTACCTTTTCTCCTATAAGTATCATTATTAAGAAACAGTGGCGGGTATGCTAATTCTCACTTTCCTTTGAAAGACTCTGCTAGATAATTATAGATCACAGAGTGATACATCATCGTGTTTCATATTGCTTGTGCTCCTTGAATGGGGATTGAATTCAATATCCTGTTTATTAGGCTCTGTCTTTGTCTAGAATTGGTTTTAACCGTTATTCGGGGTTATTTCTAGACAAAGTCAGTTTTTATTGTTGGTATTTTGGTAATACTAGCGATTTCTCTATACTGTGGGATTTACAATAGTCTGTTGTCAGCAAATCTTTTTGGTGATAATTCCCATGACAAGGACGATCTAATCCAGGAAGATCTGGACCGCTTCAGACGATGGTGTAACCAAAATGGAATGGAGTTAAAAGTTGGGAAATGTTCTATGGTATTCTCTGGACAAAGATTACCTATTGACTATACTTATGCTGCTGAAGACTTAAAAGTGTTAGTTCCGTCATGGATATGGAAGTACTTCTGGATTCGGCATTGAGTTTTACTTTTAATTTTTCTCACAAGATTTATTATTTAGGTTCAGGCTGGCTAGTAATATACCCAATCGTTAATTACTCAATTGAAAAATTATGTGGACAACTTTTATTATTCAGAATATTCTTTTTCAGCAGCCTTCTTCCATGCGTTGGATATAGGCCTCTCCGTGTCTCTTCTACTTCTGTCGGTCTTGTGCTATCCGGAACCAGCTTCGATCTACTTGATATCTTCTTTTTAACATCTCTGTGGCCTAAATCTACTTCTCGTTGTTTTTCTGAATCGCCAATGTACAAGCCTGATGATCAATTTTTCAATGTTCTGGCGTGTAACATGTCCTAGCCCACTTTAACTCGGCCACTCGTGATATTACGTCTGTAACTCCGGTTCTTCTTCGATTTTCTTGATTTCTCTTTCTCTTTCTAAGGGAAATTCCCAACATAGCATGTTCCCTAGCTCTCTGAGCCACCCTCAAGCGATCAGCACTCTGTCTAGCTAGTGTTGTTGTTACTGGCAGAATGCATTTATGATAGACTTCTCGTTTCAGGTTCATTGGGATGGATTGGGGTGTTCTTCATTAGTGTTTGTGTTTACCAAAAGGAACCCAGATGAGTCTCACTCGTCTAGTTATCTGCGCTGATTTTCTTTTCATAGTTTGATTGTATGACCTAGATAATCGTATTCTCACACAGAATACTTTGGGAGACAATAAAATATATATATTTCTTAAATAAGTAACAAAGATAACTTACTTAACTTGCGTCTGTAGTTTAACGCTTAAATTTACGCCACGTCACAAACATATACTCTCTCACTCCAATTAGAATCCTTTGTCGGAACAGTTGAAATTACAACCTCCGGCTAATTGATGTCTTTTAAAGGACCCCAAAATAAACTCAACCCGTTAGAAATTAACAAGAGAGCCTCCCTACACCGTCAACAACTACGATGTCTGGGTAGGAGCGATAAATTCTAAAAGTCCAAAATAAACAAAGACAAATACTTAAAAGTCAAAAGACATAAAACCGGGCCGGCGATAGGTCTTAAACGAGACAGAAACCCATACATCTTCATCAGTCCGTGTTAATTCCGGTACCATTATAAATCTTCCGCAATCTTTTTCGCCTCAATCGATAACCCGGAGGAAAGGACGCCCGGAACGGCGGTTTCCTTAACTTTAAAAGCTGTAAAACGCACACATAGACATCTGGGAAAACTACGTACATATTCCCTAACGATCTAATTAAGGTTCGCGGCCAGATAACCTTATTGCGAAGATGGGACAAAGTTAAAAAGGCGAGTCCGGAACTGGCGCGAGCTGAATTTTGATCGTTTGTCGGCCACTTTATTTTTAGAACCCCTCTTTATTTCTAATTCTCTTCGACTTTAATGAAGCAGCGATCTTACGTGGTTTGCACCACTTCCAATCACGTCTGTTGTAAAATGGATACTCACTGGGTTTTAAAACTAGTTTTTATTTTAGAAAGTTTAAAACCAAATGGTTTTTTTTAACCTGTTTAAGAAACTACTACTCTGATGTATGGATAATAAATAAAAAAAATATGTATAATTAATATAAAAAAATATTCATTATTTAGAAGTAATCCACAGAATACTTTAAAATTATATATTTATAAAACTCCTTTCCCTCATCAGTGTAATAGTAACTGCAACAATTATTATAAATAATTGATTGGCTGAAAATTCGAATAGTTGTACTAAGTTGAGTAACATTTGCTAAAAATTAAGTTTCTAAGAAATGGCCCAAAGCCCAAAGAAATGGTAAGTAATTAAGAAAATATAAAACACAAGTCATACACATTTATGTGACAGCGTTTTCCTTGGGACCTTGTCATTCAAAGACTGTGTCTTCATTCACACTAAAAATTTCGATTTTCCTAGTACTTCCGAAGATATCCGAAAAAAACTGAAATTTTGATTTTTTTTTTCATTTATTTCTAACCTTATTTGAAGAGATATCCCAAAATCGAAAAAACATTTTCATTGGCACTTTTTATCAGCTTCGTATTCGTATTTGACGACCGACATTTTGTCTGTCGGCAGTCATCATCAACTTTCTTTTTTCTAAATCTAAATACTATGACCAATATTCATATAGAAATACTAAAGACACCGTACAAAATTATAGTCTAAAAGTATATTAAAACATTTTCCAGCCATGCATAAAAACTGAAAAACGTGTATACAAACAGGTTTAAAGCTGAAACTTCAAAGATAAAACCTGCTAAAGGATCTGAGTGTATTATAGACCCGCACATATCAGACGTGAAGCAGACCCTGTGTGGTAATTAGTCTACCCGTGAAAAGTGGCGTTTTCCCAAACAGGAATGCGGTAATTTCGAAGCGTAAAGGGCCTTATTTTGTTAAGTATTTACTTATCCCATTCGGGGGGAGTATCAATTAGCTTACGGGTTTACGATTTTGCCCCGGCGTCAAAGGAATTTAATTGGTGGCCCCTTGGATTATGTGTTTCTGACGAGTGTAAATTTGAACACGGACCCGCTCGGTTGAAATAAATAAATTTTGTTGTACCCTTCTACAACCACTTTAATTGTTAATTGCGCGGTTCCAAATGTAAAAAAAATTACAGCAGAGATATGGGAATTGTCAGAAAATTAGAAGACAAATATTCAGGGTATAGTCTACAATTTATCAGCAACGTTGCATAGATGTCTCCGAACGTGAAAGGTATTAGTCACAGGTAAAATAGCAAGGCGGAAATAGCGAATTTTAAACGGCACGTCACGTCTCGCCTTTAAGGAATGCAAAGTGAATACGTGGACTATCTTTTAGGCAATAACGCCAGGATTTTACAGCCAAGCCGCTTATTCGACGTACGCTTGAAATTTACCCGGACATTTTGCCCGGTCTGTGACAAAAAAAAAATTAATAAAACTCACGTGCTTGCCGTCCCATCTTTTGTACTCTTTCCATTCTTCGAGGCCTGGCCTCCAATACTCCAGCAGATACTCCTCCACGTACTCCTGACCGCGGCCACGATCGTAGCGGCCCTGCGTTTGGACTCCCGTTACTACGTGCACGTCCACCAAATCAATTTCGATAAATTCACGTACTCCTTTTTCGATTTGTTGTTTTGGACACCAACCTCCGCCAGCTCTTTCCACTTTCAGTCTGAAATTAACGACACAAATCGTGGTCATAATGTAATTAAACAAAATAATGAATTAGTTGATTGTATAGACAGTTTAAGAAGTTCCCTTATCTGAAATTGTCACCTAGAAAAGATCACCAGAAAGGCATAATCATCACTCATGGCGTGCGGGAAAAACGTGGATTTGCAACCCATTACGATGGATGTACAGGGTGTTCGGATTTAGAGTGGTTTGACAGGAAAACCCTATTTCAGGGATAGATAGGAAAAAATTAGAGCACTAGCCACTTAAATACGTCCAATTTGGTCCACCCTGTACATTGTACATGCTATTTTGGTAGGAAATCAATTTTACGATACCATACAGATGCTGTTTCACATTATCAAAGAAAGCTCTCGCAGAAATTGGCCAGGTGAATAAATATTCATTAAAGACCGTAAGTTTAAAACCGACGGTTTTGGCGCTGGTTTCGGACATCGTGTGCCCTTCAAAGATTTATAGGGTCGGGGTGACTGGGCGTTTCTTTCAAATTGATGAAGTCGAAATTCCGGCAAAGGATCCCGAATTCTTTCGCCGGCCTCAAACTTTTCGAGGCTAAATGAAAGTTTAGGACTTTGGCACGCGGAGGCGGCAAATGGACTAATTTGTGTTCCGCTGTTGTGCCCTTAGTTTTTCTCCCAACCTTCGGGGCGGATATAGAAAGTTAGTCCGGAAACTTTTAACGTGTCACCTCGACGCTTTGCTAGTGAGAAAACCCAAAACGACGGTGAATATTTCATAAAAGCGGCTTTGCGCGGATCGAACAAAAACAAAGGGAATTAAATTCTGTCAGATCTGACTGGTAAAATTAGCCTTCCCCCTAAAAAAGGATTAGGTTCTGGTAAAATTGGACGTGTGTAATTTGCTCGACATGGCGAATTGTTCCGTTATCCTCAGGGGTGGCTTGTCCATCCTCAAGAGTGAGTTTTCCCGCGTAAAAATACGTTTTAACGACCCTCTTGATCCGCTTAAGGTAGCGGATAATCCCAAGTTTTCCGCTCTTTAAGAACAAGTTTTTAGTGGATTTCTGTTTCGAAATGACCTAAATTTAGGTCAGGTTTGGGGTTTGATTAAGGAACAGTTTTGTTCCTTAGCCCGTCACATAATTATTAGAATCCTGATTATTTAGAGCTTCCAAACTCAAATTCGTAAGGAAAAGTAAACTTTCAACCACGTGCAGTTTCCCATTAAACAATTTATTGGACTAAGGTTTCAAGCAATACGACTCTCAAAAAATTTGAAATTAGAGGGTCAGACATACAAAACAAATTAAGAATGCTAAGTCTATTGAAAGAGCAATTATTTGTTTGAACAACTCCCTTAATTAGGCTATAAGATGTTTAAAGGCCCCTCGAAAATCCTAATTTATAAGTTTCAGTCTCCGATAAGGGTTTTACGACTGTTTTAAGTGTTTTCCCTCACTCAACCTCGAAAACCCGTACGCAAGAAACCGATAATTTAAGAAACTCCGACGGACTATTAAATTAAAAAGCGTCTTCTAGCCCTCGGAACTGAAAATGGAAATTCGAACGGAAAATAAGAAACTGCCGTTTGTTTGCTTTGTATGCTCTCCGAGTTGATTTAAATAGATCTAACTTCGTTCTTGTTACGTTTAGATTTTGGAAGACGACTTGTATCCACAATCTTAAATGGGAAATTCCTAAGTACAATTAATTTTTTTTTTGGGTTGGGTTGTGTATAATGCCACACCCTAGAAAGAAATTAGCGTTCCTTTATTAGCGCGATTGTCTAGACAGAAAAAAAGCCCTTGGGGCATTTCAGATTCCAGTCACGTACTGGATATTTAAATTACCTTTGTTTCAGTGTTGTGCGCTTTTGGAACAAATTTTCAGCGTTTTGTGTGTTTTTTGATTAAACCAGATTATTTAGATGAGGTAAAGAAACTGAGCAACGCGTTTAGTTAATTGCTACTAGAACTTAAAATGGAAAAAGTGCACTCGAGTTTGAAATAAATTACTTGAAAACGTGACTATACCCAATAAAGTAACTACAAGCACCAGTTAGTACATAAATTACAGTGAACGTAATCAGTATTTCTGATTTACCAGTTTTGTAAAAACATTTTTTTAACAACAAATTATTATGATTTATTATGAGGTATTTTGATGGTGATGCACATTTCAGAAATCTCTTAAAACAAGTACGGTTATACTTAAAAATAATTAAAAAAATATTAAAGACAGTATAAATATTCTATCGTATAAAAAGGTGCAAGCATTTTTAAAACAAAAAAGTGAAAACGATGCAACTGAAAAGTCTAAAAATTTCACCAAGAACCAAGTAGACACTTTTTAACAGAAGCACCTGACAAAAAGTATTTAGCCATGAAGGTAAGATCCGAAACAAAAATGAATTTATGATTTTTTTTTTAATACCTATATTCAACATTTTTAGGTTGTTTTAATATACGGCATATCAGGGGCATGTCGATGTAATGAACTGGTAAACTTGAGAATTCAAGATATTGAAAAATCATCCTGGGCCGAAAGAAAACCCATGGCAAATTGCCTCATAAAGGGAGCAGAAGCCATATTCCCCTAGTTAGATAGGGGATTCAGGAAGGAAGGAACACTTGTTAAAGTTATTTTTTTAAACTATCTGTAGACAAAAAGTTCTTCTATATGCTGAATAATGTCTTTTCTTACTTTTATTTTGTCTTTTATGGCTTGATTTCGGATTCTGCCTAGACGGGAGATTCTTGCAGTATTCATTGAGCTCAAACCCATATAGATCACTTTCTAATAAAAATATTTGTACTGCCTCGAGCTGATCTACATCGCAAATTCTAATGGAATTTCGTGGTAATATCGCTTTGCATTAAATTAATTTAAAACCTCTCGGCTGACAACTAACGATATCATTGTCAGGGCTTTTTATTGTTAAAGTAATTTCAGGCGGTAAAGTTGGAAATTGAATTTTTACCGAGCCTCCCTAAATGTACGTTACTTACAAGCAAAACTCTATCTACGACAGTTATTTAATGTGAAATAGAATCTCTAGAGAGGCTGTCGTAGTGTCTTCCTGCTCATTACTATTCGACTACTTCGGTGTAAATAAATAAAATTCCGCTTTTGCTATACCCAAACCAAATGGAATTTCAGTGTACACGTCGCGATTCTATAGGCAATAACGTAAACCAAACTTGTCAAGAAAAGGCTTGTGATCGTAAATATTATGGAAGTTTAAAGTGTTACCTATATCATAGTGTTCAGATAATTTATGTAACTATAGCAAACTGTTTATTTAGTCATTATCATAATAACTTTGTTGGTTCATAAATTGTAAGCTTAATAAGTTACCAGAAGATGTTATTGAACTCATTTAATTACTGGTAATTAGCAATTTACTGCAACGAATTAAATCTTCTTTGTAAGTTCTTGATTTATGGACACCTGCTTCCAGTATTGTTGCATACTTAACTTAAACTTTTGAGTCTTAATAACTCACTCTTGAACTATCAAATATGTCAATTTAAGTTTAGTTTGAGCTTTCTTTTTAAAACTGTTAATAGTGGCTGCTTTTATTAAATCATTGGCTTGGCAACAGTTTCTGTTGGTAAGAAAAGCTCTTTTAACGGATTTTAGGGGACGTGGTGGTATTAAACTATATTTACCACACGTTAGAGAGCTCAGATGTTTTGATGTTTCTTTATGAATAATGAAATATGACCGAAACACATTTGGATATTTGCTTTGAATAATTTTCAGATATGAATGCGGTAAAATTGTCAGGCATGTCGCAGAGATATTTTGTAGTAAACAGGAGGTCTTGTTTAATGTTTTATTAAAAACCATCTATAGCCTGTTCAGTAACTTCTGACTGACAGCAAGAAACGTATGTCGATGATTAAATGTGGTATGGATTGATTGTCAAAATGATTATGGTTTTAGGTTATAGCTTAAGGCAAGGCTACTATAATATCTGACCAATCAATCAAAGTTTATTCAAATTAAACAATTCTTCTGGCTCTTTTTAGAAGGTTGCCAGTAGCATTTAGAGGCCACTGGCACTTTTAATAGATCTAGAAGCATCTGACAATTTAAAACAGTTCATAGAAGGTGTAAGATACTTGTAGAGTATGACACTTTTTAGAAGATTGTTAGTAGCATTTAGAGGTCTATGGGACTTTAGAAATGGTCTTAGAGGGCTCTGGCAATTTACAACAGTTCTGGGAAAGTTAAAGACAGTTATAGAGTGCTCTGTCACTTATACTTATACTGAAAACAGCGATTAGCGGTAATAAGGTTGTCAGAAGCTATCTGGCACTGTTATAAACTATCTGTCGTTGCCAGAAACTATGTGTGCATTGTAAGAAGCAATCTGACAATACTAGAAAAATGTACATGACCCCTTAGAGCCACCGTAGAAACTAACAAATCAGTGCAGTATACTTTCACAATATACCTACATTTTTACAGTATAAAATTCAAATTTATTTAAAAGTGAATACACTGGGAAACAATTTAAACCAAACTACTCTTTTAATATAAAATTCCAACTTTTAAATGCAAATTTAGGACAGTTTTGATTTATTTCAATTTAACGTAATAAGCATACAAAAAGGGTCACTTACCGTCCGTTTTTGGGTCCCACATTTGACACATACGAAGAACTGGCCGTAATCGAATCATCCGGTATTCGTCCCGACTCCATACCCAACGGTTGGTTGCAATGTCCTGCAACAACATCAAAAAGATACAAAAGTTATTACTTGTTTCGTAATTGATTAAATAATAACTGCCGTTGTCAGTGTTATTTCAAAATATATGGAGTAACAAACGCGGAAGCTCATTTGCAATTTGGCCGTATTTAATAAGTCCAATATTTTCCATTATCCGCTACTGTTTTATTTAATTTCAAAAGCGGGAATTGTTGATAAACCCGCCAATATTTAATATCCGCTCTAAAATATTCAATATTTAATTTGTAGGAATTATGATTAATTTCACCATTGACAACAGAACAACTGGCCAATATTTATAAGGGTTTCGCACACAGTCTGAAATTCATTATGACGGTCAATTCGATTATTGTTTTAAATTATTATTATTTTCTCCTTTCCAGTCTTCGTTATTTTATTATTCATTCCCCCATTATCGTATTGGCAATTAATTTTGTGCAGCTCTGCAAGAATTTTTCAGAACATCAATATTTTTAAAGCCTCTCATGTATAAACATTTGGCAGTGATTGAAGCTTTATTATCTAAAGCAAACCAGGCCCCAGGTGGCTGACTATTAAACCATATCAGAGCCTGAAACAATGATTATGGAGGGATTATGTTGCCAGATGTTGCACTGAAATGCGGTCAGGGGCGTCCCACTCCTCCAAACCGTATATAAGAGGACTTTTCGCAAGTGAACTTGTATCAATCGCAGCCCTTCAATGTGTTTTGACAAGAATAGATTTATTATAATGCCGAGAAATGTAAGATGTACCTAAAGCCTCTATTAGAGTTCAGAGGGGGACCAACAATGTTTTGGGGTGATTTCAACTTAAAGGACACTGATTAATGGCGAGACGATTTAATTTACGTTTGACTTAATTAGTATAATGGGAAACAAATCATTTTGTGTTTTTGTCCCTCGTTGGTTAATTAAGTTGAAGCCAAGGAATTATTATTGTGTCTTTTACGGTAGTTGTAGCGGATTAACTAGTTTTTGCTTTAATTTAACTGTAAAAGATTCATTTCATACTTTGAGAATAGGCTATTTTTTGCTCTTATACCGTTATTACTCTAGGACAGTTGACAGCACATATCATACTTTCATCATTGTGGATAACCTGAAGAAACTTATCATACTGGAGCAAATCGGGCTTACCGCAGTAGATGACTCTATTGTTGACAAAATTTTTAATTAATAATATAGTACATAATATTAATTTCCACGGTTTTCTTAACTTTAAATCGTTTGAAAAGGCTTGAAATAGATGTCTTATATCTAATATCTTCTTATCTAAAATATGATCCATATCTCCATCTGCTCCCCTGCAACTTCTAATGTCTATTATGTTTGATCCGTGTCTGGTGTCTACCAATACGTGATCTATCTAATTTCTCGTTAGATATCCAACCAGCAGTATATCTTTCTTTGGTATTTCATTGCTAGAAGTGATAAATGAAACTTCAACTACAAAAAGTAAAAACTATAGAATATTCTTTACTAGGTATTTTAGGAGTGTGTGATTAATGAAATGACTCTGTCTCTATATTGAGTTTTTTTCCATAGATTTCCGGTCCGGAAACGTGCACTATTTGTAGTCAGCAGGCAATAATAACGGTCAGTGGCAATTTCAAAGTGGTAAACTACCCGCAATTTAAATGAAACAAGTTGAAGCTAAATGACGTCCACTTTAAAACGAACCCCGGCAAACCGAAACGGGTCTCTCGGAAGTATTCAATATATCACGTGCGCCCGTTCTCATCACGTAATACGAACGGCAAAGCCCGGGGCATATTAATTTAGGACTTTGTATGTATGTAAGGGTAAAACTACTCCCTCCCAGATCTAACTGAAAGGAAATCTTAGTTATATCTACAGGTGTACTAATTGGCTCCCGACTTGGCAAAAAGCGATATCCTGGACATGTTTTCGCCCAGAACCCTAATAGATTAACTCCGTAGACGGGACCGGGGCAGTTAAGTGACAGATCCACTAAATTAGGACAAAACCAACGTCTGAAACGTAGCCTTGTCCCGACCAGGAGTTCTTGACACAGCGGAAACCGTACTATAACATTTATAATTGAAACTGTGCCGGCGTGATTAATTTTCTAGAGATAATATCGTTTTCGAGTGTCAAGTTTGCCTGACACCGAAGGGCCTTATTAACGTTAATTAGTTACGAATTTGGCTTTTCGCCTAACTAAGTTCACTTCACTAGGCTTTTCAAAGTCTCCATTCAAATTTCTTGCCATTTTGCAATGCAATCAGAAAGTGGCGCATTTCTGGGGAATTTAAGCCTAAATAATAGACTACAGATAATTCAAGCCATTTGTGTAAAAACTTAATATACAAATTCTGGAATCGGAATATTTTTGAACCATAAGTGGAATTCTAACATGGATGGAAGCTTAGAGTTGCGCTGTGAAGTGATATCAAAGAACTCTATTGTATTTTCTTCTATTCTATAGATCTAAGACTATGTATTTTTCAGTTCAGAGTTGCTGTAATCAAAAAAGAGTTAAACATCATAGTTAAATGCTTTTCGGTTCAAACTTATGGAAAATTTTGACCTAAACACAACTCTAAAGTCATCAAATGCACCAAAGGCTCATTCTTCTTTGAGTTTTTTGATGGTTTTGGTATCTAGTCTATAAACGTTTATGACTATTTATAGGAGCAGTCAATCTATTTATAGTTTATGATGGGACAATCTTCCCTTCTTCTGTTATCATTTTATCCAAAAAAGAGACATAAACTGCAAAGGTCAGCACATATTCAGAAATAACAGATTTTAATAATCTTGATTTGAGTAGCAACATATGTTTTGTTGACCTTTAGTTTATATATTAATGGACTTTATAATATGAATCCGTTTCTTCATATTTAGAAATCTGGACAAAATTCTAATTCGGACTATCCCTGTGCATTTAATTATCCAGATGAGAAAGGTTACATCTAATTGTATTTTCGAAATAGGAAAGTTAGTCAGATGTCTCTAAATTGATATTAAACTTCAGATGCAGTAATCGAATGTTTCATGAATATTAAGGGAAGCGAATATTCAGTGACAATTCAACTAACAGCTAAGCTGCAATGTATTTTGATTTAAAAGTTCATAAAAAAGGAGTGGTTTGACCTGAGAATTTCTACGTTAAATTAAATTTTAGTTAAATCACAAAATAAACATTAAAATGCAAAGCAAGCCAACAAACCTTTTTAACTTTAATTTCTGGAAATGATCCTGAAAATAGTTATTTCTATCTTTAAATTAACAGCATTTCATTTCCCTTGCACAAGAAAGCAGTTTAGAAGGAGACGAAACATTTTTAATTCCAATTTTTCGCTCGTTAACTTAATAATTATTTTGCAACAACGTTGTTTCACTTTACCAACACTTTTCCTAAACAAAAAGTAAGATTTTACCGGTCAGAATTAAAATTTTACTCCGGTTTTTCAGGAAACCACAAACTACCCACATTTGAATAAATCAACTACTCTAAAAAAACCGTTAAGCAAAGAAAATTGCAACGAAATTACTTTTAAGGTTGAAATTTCACCTCGTTAATGCCGAAACATAAAATTTCTATTATCTCGCAGGCATACACGCTGAGCTCTAAGAGAAATGAGTCGAGCTTCGAAATCGTTACTCTAAAGCTGAGGTAATACCGCGATAGTTTACTCTACCGTGACATTTATTCGGATTTATAATCACACCGGACCGAAAATAATCTTTATTCAATATTTATTAGTAATTTGTGTCCAGGGGATCGGCTGTTGAAAAATTATACTTTGGACAAGGTGTGTTTGTGAAAAAGTAGATTATTTTTGACCTCAAAGTAGAGAATAAGGATTTACAGAGTTTTAGTGATCAAATAAAAAAATTACGTGCTGATAAACAGGTGTGTGTTATGTTCTGATATTATTTTATTACTTTACCCACAATTGCAATTCGATTCATTTTACTAGTTATGACAATTTAAGCTTGTTGCCTTTCCTGGTTATTAAATAAATTGGCACGTGAATACAATTTATATTTTGTATATTTCAAACGTGCGTGTGTACAGTATCCAATCTATATTATCTGTTGTTACATTTTTTAATTTACAGAGAATAAACCAAATTAGATTATGATGACAAATTTTGTTTGGACATCCTGCAATCCGCATTTCTGCTGGTAGTAGTAAAGCTTTTGCTCATTGTACAGTACTAGTTTTAACTCATCAGTTCTGTCCTCCCGAAGAATTCCAGACATTTCTGCTATATCTCTTTGTTCCTAATCAACCATGAAGGAAAGTTTACTGTCACATTTGGTTTATATGGTTCTGAATTGTTCTAGGGCATTTGTATGGATATGTAGAGTAGTTTTGTTTAGAGAATTAGAAGGTTTGCCCAGTTAATGACCCTATGAAACAAATACTCATGCTCGATAAAATCCCAAATACTCAATATAACCTATATCTTAATTTTTAAAGACCACAAAATATTCTGGAACTTATATGAAGCGTAGGTTATTCTTCGACGAGACTCTCTCAATCATTGCATTACATTCCAAAAACACACGGGAGCTTACCTTTTAGGCACTGAATTCTTGGATATTTTGTACTATTTGGGAACGAGTCAACAGTTCTAGCTAGCAGCACAACATTGCAAATATTTCTGCCTGGAAGACAGTTGCCACAACTAAGTATCTTCTACGTTGAGTTTTGCTCAAAACGTATTTTTTCTTCTTTATCACATCTCGTTTTATCATTAGCTGTTTCTTTAATTTCCTCCAATTTCGCTGCCTTTGCTAATATATCGTTATTATCTCCTCTCTTTTATGCTCCATCCACTCAATACTAGTATTGTTTCATCATCATCATCTTCAGCTTCTCCCGGCCAGCTCTGGACATAAGATTCTCCAGTCGTTCGTCTGACTTATCCCTCCAGTTTCTGGATGTCATCTTTCCACCTCATTCTCGGTCCTCCTGGGTTCCTGTTAGTTGTTCTGGACCTCCACCTAGTTGTCTTCCTGGTTAATCTACTGTCCTCACCGAATGGCCACCCCATTTTGATTTCAGCCTTTCCATCCTTTCTGCCACATCCAACACTTTTGTGTTTTGTCTGATCCGTTCGCTTGTCTTTTGGTCTTTTAGTCGTATTCCTAGCATTTTCCTCTCCATTTTTCTTTAAGTAATCCTTAAACATTCCATGGTCATCAAGGTTCTATTTTTCGAAAAATACCAAAATTATTTAATTGTTCATCACAGATGTTAACACATCTTGGCATCACTTACACCCTAATCTTAACTACTACTAACCAACTATTTTCCCAGAACGTTTTGATATAATTTGTGTGAGTTTTTCAAGAAAGCGAGACTTTTTTATGTAAAAGTCTGTGTTTATTAAGTAACGTAACGTAGACATTCATATGTATAAAGCAACTACGCCACTGTGTTGTGTGCTATTCAGCATGTCACTGTGTAACGGGGTGAACTAGAGAGCCGAACTTTATAAAGTGTAAATACGTTTACGTAAACGTCTAATCTTTTAAGTGAAACTGCAAAACTTAAAGTGATTACACGGTCTTATTTCAGTTCCTCGCAGATTAGAAGAGACTTCTACCCCGCACGGGCACTATATCGGCTCTGGCGGAATTGTTTCAAGCTCTAAAGTGGTTTGCTGTGAAAACTTTCGAGAAAACATCGTGTTTTTAAGTTTCGTCTCTTTGTCCAACCGCAATTTCTTTGCAACGTTGCATAAAACTGCTAAACTAGCTTAGAGGACAAAGAAACACACTGGTAGACTAAATCGCTTAATTATGGGAGTAAAAACTAACCTCAAAACGCAATGTAATCAGTGAGATTGGTGTACAGCAATAACCGAGACAAATAGCGTAACAACTTGATTAATTACGAAAATTAGACCGATTCCGAAATATACACACGCACAAAATGCCAAAATTGCAACTATCGATCACGTGGGCCGGCAGTGACAACTGCATGAATAAAAAATGCTCGGCAGTTTCGCATGCGTTTACGTACTGATTATACAGTCACGACACAATCCCCAGGGTTAATGTTGTACTCGGTCAGATTGAGGGTAATTAAATTAAAAACCCCTTTTATAAGTACCGGATGTTTTAAAAGGTAATTATTGTGTGGGTTGGTTTCCAGTTTATATGGGAAATTTACAGATTCAGGTTTAGGAAAGACAGGAATAACATCCGCGTAGGAAGGTAGTCTAGGAATAGTTAACCAACGTAGTGACGTAGAGAAACGAATTTTAGTTTTAGTGTAGATTAAACTGACTAAATTATTACTGAAATAATAATACATTTCTTTATGTTTCACCTATACTTTATGAACAAATAATACCTTGGAAACGGTGTAGATTATAGCGTTCATAACAACCTGAGGGCATTATAGGCGGGCGTTATCATAACGTCCTGAAACCTTTTTTCATATTAGCAATGGAATTTTTTATCTTCCATGCCATAAAAACTACATTTCCTATCCTAGAATGCTCTTGCCTGTTTGCTAATACATTTTTGTTACCTTTTGCTGCATTTTCTTTTATATTTTCTAAAATTTTGTCCAGCTTTACCAGGTAAGACCATCTTCGTTCTTCCGATCTGAACGAAATTCTGATTTCAGACTATTTTGATTATTTGAGAGTCTGGTTGTCGGTGTACATATCCAGCTCATCTCAATCGTCCGGCCTTATATAGTCACTGGTAATGTCTGGCTTTTAACACTTTCACGGAGATGGGTAATACATCTGACTGTTTTACGTTGGTAAAACTGGAAATTTCTTCAGTTTATTCAATTCAAAATCTAATTTATATAATACAAGTTTACTATGAAAATACTTCCCATGGGCTTCAGAACAAGTTATTCGTTATTATATCATACGACTTTGCATTTCGAGGAAATGAAGAAGTCAACTGTCTGATTGAATTATTTAAAGAAGAAACACTGACCGATGGATCCCTAAGTAAGATAATTGAATCTAATCCATGATTTACTATCTGGTGTTTTGATGCATTAAACTTATTTCTTTCAGAAAAACTTGGCAGTAGTAAAATGTTCCTATGCTAATTGATAATAGCAGTAGTGTATCTGTAAGATGGCTTAGTACCACAAAAAACCAGAATCTAATAAAACATAAATGCGTCTACTTTAAAATGCAAAAATGTAGTCTTCACTTTTGTATTTTGTTAAGAAGTAGCACAAACAAAACCACATAAAGGAATATACGCTACGGTTTGAATCAAAGTGGAATTAAAATTTCAAACCAATCTTTAACTGAAAATTTCCCAAGAGATCCCATTTGCTTATAAGTAAATACACCAACCTGCTTCAGTTATAGTCGGATTTCGGCACGATTAAAAATACAGCGGTTATATAACAGCTCGTAAGAATTCCATCAACCGAAATCCAGCAGTCTTAAATCATGCAAAGGTTTCTCGAAACCGCACATGAGTCAGTTATAAATTTTTAGTGGATCAGCGATGGGGAAACAAGAAAATTAACCTTTAATAAGTTCGTTTCGTTTGCATAGTTTAATTTGGTTTCAATTATTCCCCGTTCGTTTCTGTTTTGTGGAGATAACGCCATTCCGGCATCGAATGTATCGTCATATCCAAATAACTTATCGACCTCTTATAGAATAAAAAAGTCCTGACGGATATTAATGGTTCGAGTGCACGCTAGCAGACGACAAAAGCCGGGGGTGAGTTTTTTCCGAGCCCTTTTTTATTATTTTTGGGAATTGATTCGGGTCAAAGGGTCTAGCTGGTAATTAATATCGGTCAGGCGGTTAATTACCGTTGATAATCGGTGAGATTTGTTTGCATTCATCCTGTTGTCTTTTGTTATCATGAAAACAAAGGAACCGTCAAACTAAGGTATAACCATGAACTTTCCATTAAATATGTCCATAATTTTGTGGGGAGGGAGTTCAGCCAGAATTACTCAAGAACAACGCGAGTAAATATTGTTTTTTGTTATTAAATTCTAGTTTTCTACTAAGTGCTTTGATTCTACCCCTGACATCTCGGTAAAACCGTTTATATCAGTAATAAACGTACGTCTCGTTTAACAAAAGTTTTGTTGGACCCTAAAAAGGTTCACAAGTTAAACGTGACAATACATCTTCCTGTATCAAACATAATTTACCATAAATTACATTCTGCTTATATTTTCGAGAACTAACTTACTTTGCGAAGCAGAAAATTTAGTGCAGCTCCAAGTAAACAATAGTCTTGCAGGAAATTGCATTCGGTCCGCCAGAAGGTTATTACGCGAACCAAAGTTGTGGAAGAACTAGCTCAAATCAACTGGAAACGTCCAATCGAAACAGCAACAAAGGCGCCCTCAATTGACTTTTGATTAATACAAGACTTGTGCTATGAATAGGATCTCCCAAAATCTATTTGACCATCAAGGAACAAACCCAACACTAATAATTGATAGTTAAAGTCGGCTCCTGTAATTAGGCAACGAATGGAAACGTTTCCGCCCAGTCAGTTCTTAATTGAAAATGCACATTGGCTAATGGGTCGAGAACACACATACATACAATCAAGGGCTTTTCCTATTGTTACGCTTATGCCGGGTTACCGTAAATGTGTTAAACGGCTTCTCCAGGGCTTTGTATATGTAACCGATTCCATAAGTTTACTGGTCCTTGCTTTAATTGTTGATGTTTGACTTGTGATGAGAAAAGTTTCTGAAAATAGGTCATTTGAGTATGTTATATTTTTATTTTTCTACCAATTGGTTTTTCTTTCTGGAATAGTTAGATGTGATCCAATATTTCCAACCTTGTACCTAGTGAGCAGGACAGTTGTTTTTATTAGGATCAGTCCTTGAAGCAGAAATGGAAAATGTTTTAGGATCTTCAAATACTTACACAGTTAGAGCAGCTACATCAGTTAGTAAAAATATATTAACAATACGAAATTGAACTTCCTACTGTCAAAGAAAGAACTAGGTTATTGAATACAAGTGGACAATTCGAGTTTTTCCTGTTATAGATAATTGCAATACGGTTCAACCTGCAAAGGCCATTGCTCACGAACAAAGAGTATTCAGGAAGTCACAGCTTCCTGGAACAAATATTTGAAAAATCAATCGTATCGGTGCAACTGAATACGTTAGAGTAACCGTATTGAAACCCTTTAAGGGAAAACTTTGAAGCATTTTTCCCTTTGTCGCACAATAGCTCCATTATTTGAAATTTGCCCTTTTTGATGTGTATTGCGTTAAGAGAAATGGTTACTGTTTCCTACGTTGCTTATATATCCTCAACTGGTCTAATTTTTCAGAAAAAAACGACTTTTTAAGGCAATTTCTTTGGTTACAAATTCCCTTTTCGGTTTTATACGGACCCAATTCGCCGACTTGATAAAAGCCATTTTCTCCCCTGATTGTGACGCGAAAATTCGGGTTTTCTTAACAAGAATCGGACGACAAGTAGTAAAACGTTTTTACTCGTCGTCTGCTGGGGTTTCTCAGGCTAAACTCCCTCGATTAAATCAGTGCTCACAGTTAAAGCAAAGTCCACGGTGAAAACTGCAAAGCTTTTACGAGCCAAACTTAGTTTTATCTTAACCTGACGATTCGTTTGTTTCCTGATGACAAAAGACGACTACGCGATGGGTGCAAAAGTGGTAATTATACCATACGTTGATAAACAGCAACTCAAAGAAAACAATATAATGGAAGAATTTAGTTTTGCCAAAAACAATGCGAGAGTTGAAGACACTTTACCAGGTCACAAAATTAAAGTTCAATCAATTTAGAAGCTTTTGCTCTCAAAAACACAACTTTTACACAGCTCCTGAGAAAAGATACGGTGGCTACTCTGGCATCTATTCTTGGCAAATTAAGCATAAAAAGTCCACAGTAAACCTACTTACTCTGTTAATAATTAAGTTAAGTTAGGTGACAATAAAACTAGAGAAGCATAAAAGCATCGACCTTGTACAACAAGATACTATGAAGCATTAAGAGAAAGAAGAAAGCTCTAAGATAAACATTGGAGAGTGGTTTGGCTGCAGTAACAACACATTATTTAGAGCCGCAGTCTCAAAATTGGGTCTTGATGGTTGCCAATATTCGAAATGGCAACCACACCTAAAGAAGAAGACTATTGCCGTTTAATTTTGATGATGCACTTGTACGTAAAAATGCTTCTTACTTAATAAGTAATACACTATTACACAGCAGTGTTTTTTAGCTACTTATGATGGAAACAAACACCCATCAGGCCTGTAAAAAGTTTCAGAGTGCGGTTAAAGTGGGTTCTTGAGACGTACTTCATTTGAGTAGTTCTCAAACTTTTCCATTCGCTTGATTAAATTAAGGCACTTAACAAGTAAAAAGATATTTGGTTCCGTTAGTTTAAGAAAAGTGTGTTCACTGACTTGGACGAGAACAACGTTCATCATTTTCTAAGGACCTGTCAGAGACGTAAAGTATCATAATCGCGTGGTAAATTTATTTGGTCGCTTTGCAACGTATCGTTGCAGCAAAAAAGGCGAAAAAACTGGTGGTTTAGATATGCGAAACGACGACTGAGTGCATTATAAATTTAGAAGCGAACAAGATAGAGAAAGAAGAAGGCGTAGAGAGCAAATTGAGCCTCGAATTTCAACCAGAGGCGCGGAGAATGTTTTATTTTAATTGTGGACACGGTTCGGAAATTTAGAGCTGATTTTTCTGCGCCCTGCCCCGTCGAGAAAATAGAGCGTCGAAGTTTTCTAGACCGGATTCACTAAAAGGTACTTATAAAATCGATTCCAGTCCGGGTTAAATTGAGTTTTCAAAGGTTCGGGCTAAATCAAATTTTATACGTCGAAGCCTTCGACACGAGAACGTTCACACAGCTAGTTTGGGTGGAGGGATGACGGCTATTTGTTGGAAAGCGATAAATATTTGCGCTATCCCACGGAAATATTTTTGAAGGCAAAAATAAAATATAGTAAAAAGGCGACGTTTCGGATCCGTGGATCAGCGGTTTTGCGAAAACAAATCGGAATAAAGATACGCTCGTAAATATAAAACTACCTACACCCCCAAAAACTTTATATATCGTCTCGTGACATTTCTATGGCCGATATTGGCCCTAACATGTGCTACTTTTATGCCGTTCCGCCGGAGGGAAATCTTATTTGATTTATGTTTTTACGGTTTTAAAATTACTGGGGAGTCTGGATTTGAATAACAGAGGCGTAGCCGCCACCTCTAAAGCTAAAAAACTATCCAGGAAATGCGATTGCTCGTTTCTAAAAGTTTGCCATCCGAAAAGAACCCTCTCAACTATTTCTAATTATGCATTTCAAACCGGGCAAAGTGGGAAAAGGTCAGATTACACCTCAGCGCAGTAATTTATTATTCAGAGTTGTGAAATTTTCTCTAAAATAAATTTCCCCACTATCCTATCCGTCTTTTAAACGCGACGTCTAGTCTACTTAGAGATTTTCCTAATACAAGTTCATACGTACGAAAGTTTTCATGGTTGAAAGTTACATAAATGAGCTGCATTTTATATTGCTAATAAAATTTTTCGTAAAATATAAACAAACGCATATTTGGGAAGACCATTCACTGCAAAGGATACTTTGGGGTCTCGTTATGCCAGGCGTTGTTCTAAAATTTATGTCACTTTATTTGGATGTAATCCCACAACGATCTAGCTCCAGATATAATGGAATGGATGGTTCATTCAAATTGCAGACTAAAAATGTGCCTACTAAACTGTTACACAATAATAATATTAATGTTAATAAGTTACATGATCACATTTAAAATGTTTGAATAATAAACTTACTGTTAATAAATAGTCCTTGGGCTTGTTTAAACACTCATTTGTCTTTCCTATTAAACCGATGCAACAAACTGATTGAATTTTGACCAAAAATTTCACGTAGAACTGCAGGTTTATTGGATGGAAAAAAAAACAGAATATTCTGGCTTTGTGACAGTAATGTAAGTACAATGAAACATTTTGAGATGGATCAGTATCCTGTTCACCACAACTGATGAATCAAAAAGAAATTGATGGTAAATATATAGACTAATCTTAAACCTATATCTCCAACAAAAAGCAACACTGTGACTCTAAAACGAACATTTGCAATCGGAAAGGGAGTTTGGCAGGGATGCATACTATCATCGGCATTGTTCAACATATATGGAAAGTTGGATGAATCAAAAGGCGGCATTGCAGTAAACGGTCAATTCATTAATAATATTGGATATGCAGATGACACTGTAGTGCTGGCAGATAGTGCGGAGGGTCTCCAGAGATTGATAGTTGTAGAAGCAAGCAACCAATACGGACTAAAACTGAACTCTTGAAAGACTAAAATAGTGATTATCAGTAAGAACGTCAAAGTAAACGCTCATTTTACGATACACCACTGGAAAGAATGGAATAAATATACAATTTTCTTCTTCTTGTTCAGCCTTCTTTCATACGTTTTTGGATATAGTCCTCTCCGTGTCTCTTCCACTCCTGTCGGTCTTGTGCAATCCGGAACCAGCTTTGTCAGTACTACTTTTTTTAGAGAACACCGAGTATCTAGAGTGATAGTTAAGACTATTTTTATAATAGTTTAAACTAAATACAAACCTAAACACCTTACAATGTAAACATAACTGTTGTATCAATATTCAATCGGAGGGTTGGAGATGCTTAATAGTAGATCGGATCCCATTGCATGCCGCCAAACGACCTCGACGGTCGCCAAAATGGCGGTTTTCATCGCGATAAAGCGACAATGACCCATCATTAGCAAAAGCGAAGGAAACGACAGTCATTTTTAATGTCCGATAAATATATGCGGGGCACGATAAGGTCGGCTTTTTGATGTTGTCCCCGAAATGGGTTTGTTAAAGTTTGGTTCAACGTATCGGGAATAATCATAAGTCCCACTACGTAACGGATGCCGTTCCCAGGACTATTCGTCTTCTAGAAAGTGACACGCAATTTACCCGGATTCCAGGGAGTTGAATAAAAAAAATCTTTTTTTCCTTTTAAAACGCCTGCAAACTGCATTTGCCGCTCAATTAAAAACTCATCTTGTCGAGGGCGATCGTCCGATTATTTTCAGAAAAAAACTGGTAAAATTGGCAATTTTTCTGGAGTGTGTCCCGGTGCCTCTTACTTGATGAATCCATTGACCCAGTCGCTTACTGGCAAAATTGAAAAACGTTTTTTTTTTCTTTTAATATTCCTCGTTATTAGGTTTTTTGAACAAGGCCAAAGAGCAGGAAATGACGCACAGAAAACCAGTTACAAACATCCAACTTCAAGCAGCATGTTATTAGGGCTTGAAAATTGTTTTTTGGTATACAAGTTTTGAAGATCTAACACATCTTATTGTTCCCTAAACAACAAACACATTCATCCGTTCTTTTTAAAAAGATAACGATCCTAAAAATGGAAAACGGGTAGGAAATTTCCGTACACAAAGAATCCCGCTCGCTTAGCTTAATACACGTTGGAAAGGCAATATTTTCTGAATGCTATTTGGAGTGAAAAGCATTTGAACGCAGCATTTTTGATGGTTTTTGCCCGTCATCTAAACCCATCCGGCAAATTGGACAGATCATCGTTTAAACGGAAGGATCAACAAATTGCCTTTATAGTTCGTAGGTGCAACCCTAAAGGGAACACCAAGAGATTGTCTTTCGCGCATATCCGTAATATACAAGCGCTTTCGCGGTATATGCATAATACAAAGTACACGGTACAGTGCATGTACTTGTATTCATAAACCACAATCTCCTCTAAAGTGGAAGATATTTATAACTGGAGGCGTAATAAACTACAACGACCTGGCGCGACTTCCAGGTAAACGTAGACGATATTGGAGCCGAAGAGGACTCCCGTTAATACGTATTTACGATTTATCCCTACTTTGTTTTTACTGGATCGGGAAATGTTGTCTTGGAGGAATATCGAGGTTGTTATACTTAACTGTCCAAAGCGTGGATATGCCTAAAACAGTTTTTATATCTTCAAAGCATACCGTATTGAAATTCGTTGGTACCAAAAGAAAAAAGTCTTAAAAAATTAAAATTAAATTTAAAAAAAACTAAAGAACACTTCAGATCGATGTGGGGCAAGAGTTTTATAACTGTGGGGGTTATTGCCCAGGCAATTTTACGATAAAAAGTTCCTATAAACGTAGGTCCTCATACGCTTTGTTACCGATCTACAGGGTGTTGAAGTTTAATTAAACAAAACAGTGAAAACAATGATTCAGTTGTAATGAAATATTAGGCGGGTTAATAAATATGGGAGACGCATACTTTAAAATACACAACGATTTTTTAATCACACCAATTTTGACCTGCCATAGATAGTTGATTGGTAAACTGAAATATAACAACACAAAATTTCAGACAAATTACAGATGTCGCCTACCATGGAAAAATGCTGCATTGTACAGCGTTTAATCAAATTGAAATAAAAGATATTCTCCACAAAGGACCGTATTTACAAATTCCCTCAATTTAACAGCTATTTAAAAATATCTTAACCTAGAAAAGTTATATTAACTATCTATTACTTACTTATGTCGAAACCCTTTGATGGAACGATCCATACGATCCAGCCAACAATCAGTCCAAAGGAAAAATGCATGTTAGACACATTGACCTGAAACAAAAGGGATTTTTACGAACCCATAAAAACTCGCCCTTTTCGTGGTTTTACCGAAAAGGTTTACCGTTCTGCAAGTTTCAACCGCACCTTTGAACTTTTAATTATTTACAAGAGAAGGCTTTCATGCAAGCCCTTGATTAAATTTAAAAATTTACGTTCCAACTTTGTAATTAACCAAATCGGATGGTGACATTTTTCCCTAAACATAGCCTTAAGATCGTATTTTAGCCCATCTCCTTCATTGCTGGTCCTAGTAATTACACTAATAAAGGATAAGACAAAACTTGTAAATTACACGCCGTATGACTGTTTGTTTAAGTCTAGTTTCTGCCATTCTCCCGGCGCTTGTAATTAGGAGAACGTTTTCCAGGCCGGGCTGAGCTTCCAAATCAGCAATTACCGTAATGAATAACAAATACGGTTAAGTTCGAAATGAATTGTCGAGGCTCCTTCGGAAATTTAGAGTTATCAAGTAACACCTTGTTCAAATTGAATTTCTAGCACAATCTTTTATTTTTTTCTCACTCTAATGATTGTGTGACTTAGAAGAAAGTCGGACTAGAAATATTATAACTTTCTTTAAACTAGGGAAGTAAAAATATTTACAGTACATAAGGCAGCAGCAATGTTGATCAGAGGATGAGCCCATCATTTGACCAGCGCTATCAAAAGTCAATCTGTGGGACTTGCTTGCAAAAAAAATGTTCGTGTTGCAATAGAATTCATATACTTTGGCTCTGTATTGTGGTTACAGAAACATTTCTATAGGAGTTTAAATGAAAAAAAGTGGGCAAAAAATCGAGTGGTGTATATCACTGAAGAGTGAAAGGAACCGGAGGGGGAAAAATAACAGTTCGGGAGGAAATATTCCGGGAATCCGACCACCTGGCTGGGAAGACGGCACCATGAATTATATAATCCCGCACCTCGACTGTCACCCCGCTCCGCTTTTATCCATTTTTACTTTCCACGACTCGGATAAAAGCCAAGTTGGAAAAGGCCGGAGAGTGCATGACGCCGGCTTACTTTTCATCTTTTCGCCATCCACATTAAGGGTGTCTAAAATATTTTCGGGAAGGGCGAGGTTCACTTTCGCCATTCTGAATAAAACATATTTTTTCGTTAATTTTATCAAGCTGGGCCCGTTCTTTGCTCTCGTAACTAATAAACCAGTTTAATGGAAAACTTTCTCAATAAGTTGGCCGCGTCTCATCGTATTAATCTGCCAACATTTTAAGAGATAATTCCGATAGCGGCTTAATGCACGTCGTGCCTTCAAAGATGGTGCAAATTTAATTTCCGAAGGTGTGAAATTTTAAACTCGATCGCGGTTTAGATGGGACGACGGCTTTTCGGCTCGACGATTTCCTATTTCATTAAAATTGCAAGTTTAAACAAGCTCAAATTTGTTCATTCAATTTTAAGCAAATGTCTGTCAAAGACAGACATTGACATGGCAATACCAATTTTATACAATAATTAAGGACAGTTCTGAATTTGCTGGTAAAAAAATCGAGTTATTAGACGATCATTGAAGAGAATTTTGATGAAAATTATTGAGGAAATATTACTATTTCCAGGCAAATTAAAAATCTGACAACACTTGTGAGTGACAATGCTCTATTGAAGAATGGTCATTTGACACAGTTACCTGTGTTATCTTGGAAAAATTACGCCTCTGGACTGCCAAAGGAGAAAATCTTTAAAATGGCATCTATATATCTCAAAATTAAAATGTAAATTACGGTGTACGTCAGGAGGTAGTACTATATCCATATTCCGCAAATGAGAAGCTATATCTTTGCCGACGACAGCTCCAGTAGATCATATCTTTAGCCAGCTTCCAAAAAGCTAAATTTAGGATAAGTTTTATCAAAAAAAATTGTCACTTAAATTCCTGAATAGTAGGTTAAGGATATTTGATTATATTTCTTGATATCACAGGAAAAGAGTTACGATTCTTAATAATCCCATTAACTAAAAGTATTATTGGTGTAAGCACTTAGGCAAAGCATTATGGACAATTTATATTCTCTTAGTCATGCTAAAAATAAGTAGAATATTTTGGGTAGAGCTAATCTCCGCCGACCACTCACCTAAACTTCAATATCTGTTCCTTACCAGTTCAACAGATAATAAATTGCATGTAAAGCACGTAGGCATGTATACTATATGGCTGCATTTTATTAAGGGTTTGAATCTTTAAGGGTGCGTTATCATAACACAACCCTAACCCTCTTTTTGCTTTGGTAAATTATCTTACGCGGTCCACTTGCTGGAAATTTGATTCCTAAATTTATTTACATTTTAAAATGATGCTAATAGCCAGTGAGTAACTTGCACAATGACTGATCATTTGATTTTATGGTGAACGTCCCACATCAAGATGGGTTCTAAATGGATCTGGAAACAAAAATCAAATATTACTAACCATCAAGTGATGGGAAATTTGAATTTCAATAATACATGTTTCAAAATTTTGAATTTGACAAAAGACTGAAATCCTGAATTAAAAACATGTACAATATGTATCTAGAGACATTTTTAATATTCAGTTGGTACTATTGAATAGTTCTAAACTAGCTATCTAACTAGCTAATTTTGTTATACAATTTTTCATAATCTCCGTGACTGTGGACTTGTAAAAAATGTATTTATAAAACATGATACGGAAGTTAAAGTTGAAGTTGACGTATTAGTTTTCAAGTCCTTGTTTCCACCTCCCGCTGTTAATGTAATCATTTATACTATTTTATGTCACATACATCATAATTACCGATAAACGCTCGCTGCAGCATGGAAAGAACCCTATTTTTGTTTATATTTGATAACCAAGTTATAAATAACACTATACTGACATTACTTTAATGATTTGGTTGCGTTTTGTTTGTATTAAATACTAATTCATACAGCAAGTTTTAAACACCATTTTTCTGTATTCTATAATGTACAGTGTGTCCATAAAGTATGGAATAAATTCGATTAAAATTCCACACGTTTGTTATTATTTTAAAAAGTTTGATATACAGGGTGTTCCAAAATTGAAATATGATCATCATAAAAACTAAATTGATGGTCACTAGTAGTCAGAAATTAAGTAACATCAACCTGACAATCAATCAATGAGAAGTGGGATTGTGTATGAAAAATTTGATATAAGACAACACTAACTGGCTACCAACTTTAACCAGCTTGTATATAACTTCAACTGCAGACGACTAATTAGTGTCGGACGCAACTAAAACAAATCGACCTTCGTCAGCAACCCCAAAAAGAAAAGCCAAAAGTAATTAAGACAGCTGATCTCTTCTCTATCATTCGTCTGGGCTTTACCCTACCGGATGAAACTTTTAAGTATCTTTAACAAATTCAGAACCTTCCGGAAAACCGGTTACAAATGAACTAATTAGCATTACAGCGGTACTTAAGAAGAAAATTTCTTATGTATTTAAGCAGAAACAACCAAGTAAATGATCGTCTAAATTTTCTGTCGACCTTTTGACGTAAACAAATCCGGCTCGAGGGAGTGTATCAAAAAAAGGAGGCTGAAAGCTTATCGACCTTAAATCCCTTGTTTGCCTTTTACGACTCCGCCGTCGAAGATGCCTAGTTCCGATTATGAAAACCTGAGCCGTAATTTTTTTTTCACGCAATTTCGGCACGGATTTCTTTTTCCCAATATGTAAACTTTGTCCTAGGGGAAACTACGAAATCGAAATCTGGCTCATACACGCAACCCGAGATCTATATCGGGCTTATCTCCACCCTGGAGTTTCATATATGAACGGAAAAATACTCAAAGTTTTGTTTGAATAACCAGCTTAATAATTTTCATTCAGGTGCAAAAGGAAAAGTTTGTGATTAATTGATGGACTAAAACGCGACATTGTCCCTGTCAAGTCAATAATAAAACCGGGCCCAAACAGGTTCATGCAAATAAAATAAATTTAAACTTTACACCTCTCGCTCGACGTTCCTGGATAAAATATGAGTCGAAACAAAAATGTCGCTCGCATAAATCATCGTTTACAGAACGAATATCATGTACGAATTCAACTAGAAAAATTTTCAGCTTTATGATATCCTGAGAGAAACCATTTGAGTAGTTGGATTAAGGTCGAAATCAATCCATCAAACCGTCCATCAGTCAAAATAGTGGAACGACGTCCCGTCCGCAATAATGGACTGTCGCCAACGATCGTGATGGCCAAGTTAATGAACACACCTGCGATACGGAATTAATTAACAAACCAACCCGGTTGGAAGTATGTTTATTCGCGTTGAGCAACTGTTGTTGCCAATCAATTTCCTATTGCAACGCAGACACACAAATCAAAAAACTGTATTAAAGATTACGACAGTCCAAATCCAAACAGTCCAAAGCGGGGAGTTGATTTTCAAAACGCCCGCGGTAATAATTGCTCAAACAGAGTATATGAAATGCAATATTCGCATGTAATTTAGTTTCATTTGAATGCAATAGGGAACGTGCATACGAGGAAAGTAATGGAACCGTGACTAGGAATGAGCGTATATCGATATTCCTTCTCGTGTGTTACGTATTAATATTCTAGCTTCTGTTATTCTGGGACACACTGCACAAGGAGTAAATAATAATTTAGTACACTGATGAATCAAAGCGTTTCTACTATAAATGAAAACTTTTGGAGAATTTTTTGGACAGAGAGAGAAACAAGAGGAAGAAGAACGCAGATAGAAAGAAAAAGAAGATGGAGACGCTGACAGAAAAAGCTATTCTTCTGAGAGTCCTTCAAATGTTATAGTTGTGAACGTCAATGATACTAGAGTTGGAGTTGCAGAAGGCAATAAAACCAAGATCAGAAAAAACTCCAAACATATAAATTTTGGAAGAAGAAAATGTTTTGTCCAAAATATTGCCTATTGAGCAAGTAATACATAGTTTCCGTCTCATTAGATCCACATGGCAAAACGAACTAAAAATATTAAATTCGGAGTTCTGATCGACCAACGATAAGAATTAAATTGCTTTGAAACAAAAATCAGTAAATATTTTTCAAAAGTTATCACATTTATAGGACACCAAATCTGATATTAAATCTGGTAATATTAAAAGCTATAGTGTTGTAGTTAAATTTTGACTTGATTGGCAAATAAAAATTAATTAATCAGGAATTACCAATACGACAATAACAATTAGATTTTTGCCATAAAATTGAGATACAACATTAAATCGATTGATATAAAAAAATATCGTTGCACTTCGCCCTTCTACACGTACTGGGGAATAGTAAATCTCGTCCAACGGCGTCGCATCCAGCAGGTTTTTAGAGGTAGTTAAAACCTTTGTTTCATTTTGATTGCTTTGGCGGCAATTTAAAGACAGAGCCTCGCCAAACGGCCGTGAATATAGCGCAAACCGTTGTACTTTTGTTGTAATGGAAATTTGTTTGCCGTTTATTACAGTTTACTTTCACGTCTCTCAGTTAAACGTTTTCCACATCAACTATTCAGCTTCTTTGTTACTGTCGTTACGAAAATTTGTGTGGGTGCAGAAAAACAAGTTCATTTTGTTTAGATTATGTATTTAGTAGCAAAGGAACCGAATTTGGTGGCTCTGGAAACGATGCAAACAATAACAGAACAGTTTCCTTAAACAAAAATAAGTTGAATTTTAGAATTTATTTTCCTTTTCTTAAAACATATTACTGTTCTGATAAGGATGTAAGAGTCAAGACTAAACAAGCCGATCTTCAAAGCTGGAAGGTAGAAGACCGGTTGGAAGACGTAATTCAAAATTGGAGAAGGGCGGCAGAGGACAAGGACACCTGGGGCCTAATTCTTGAAAGGAGGGAACGGAAATATCAGGAGAAGTGTTGATAGAATGTGACAGAAGAAGCTGACAATAACGGATTCCTGTCACATTCTACAGGTCTTTCTCTTGATAACTCCCTTCCCTCGTCTCAAGAATATGCACCATGGAGGAGGAAAATAGAGGAGGCCAAAGCCCGATTTGGGCTATAGCTCTATTAGATGGATGGATGGCATACCACAAGTTAGTCTTCACTAATTTTAGTCTTTTCGTTTACACTTCTCACTTCGTAACTTTTTCTTTTAACTCGTAACGTTTGCTTTAATTGCAGGATTCGGGTTTTTCTTAACTGGTTACATAACAGTACTTAATTAATTCTGTTTTAAGATTACGATTTGGTTATGACATCTGTAGCAAAAGAAAATACTCAATCAAATTAAGCTCCGAAGATAGAGGGATGTCCTTATATCCTTTGTAAAGTCTTAATGGATTTAGGGACAGAAACGTGTTAAATTCAAATAACGTAAGACATATCTCATTCATCTTTAGGAAAACTAATAATAGTAATCATTAGTCTTTTGGTACAGCTCTGGCTTGCCATGATTAACTAGGTTTTAGTTCGTTCTGATATTGTGATAGTATGAATATTACTTATTTTACTCTGTACAGAGTTACGTAAATCACTAAGCACCATTAACGTAAGAAAGTGGTTTGCACCTGTCTTGAAAACGGCAAGCAATTCTGTGCTAATAAATCCTGACCAACTAAGATTAAGATCAAACTGCAGTACAAAACACATTGAGACATCCATTACCTTTAGTCAAATTGATCGAGATTTAATCAGGTTCTGTTTAAACCCTCCTTTTAGGAGGAGGACCTTTAGATACAGGTACTCTGATTAGGGCTTACCAATCTCCATTAGGCTCGTCGGTGAGCTCGGTTGCTAAACGAAATTTGTCCCGTCGTATAAAACTTCGACTCGGTACACCTTTATTAGAAGCCGCACCGTTTCTCCCTTGACTCTCCGTGTCGTTTTGTCTTTGACTGCGGATTTCTCGGTCGGAGAGCCCCCAAAGCGGCGGGTCTTAGCGCCCTAATGGCGTTCCTGGGGGGCTCGCCGCCCGTCGAAACGGACCACATACCGCCCGCGCTGTCAAGCCGGCCCTTTCGCCTCGTTAAGATCGGGCGAAAATTGCCTTTTGCGTTACGAATGGAATTATGAGGGGCGTTTTGTGACTTCGGCCTTACTTAGCGGAACGTTTCTTAATGCCGACCGTCAAAATTTATCTAAATTACACCATCAAGGGCTGATTCTTCTTATGTTCATTGCGGATGAAGGGCTCATGCTTTTATTGATTTACAGCTTGTTTTTAACAACAATTACCACAGGACATAATAATTTAACGTTTTTTATTCAGCGGACAGTGTTTTCAAAAAAGTGTTATGAGAAGAAGTACTCAAATCAGTCGATATTGTCAAAGGTAAGAGAATGTTACAGAAAAATGGTTTAAACTGGAAGACGGTATCACAAATGTTTTCACGAAATTAAGTTTGCCAAATATCTGACCGTTCATTTTGTTAGGTGGATGTAAGCAAGTAACAAAATCATTTAGTTCCATCCGCAGGTCTTCAGCATACAAAAAACCCATTAAAGGAACGTAATACTTTATTATTTTAAAACTTCCTTGCTGGTCGTGTATCAAAAATTACAATTCGGGCTCTCTCAAAAATTAAACATCAACCGACCGAAGTTGAGCACGGTTTTGTGTAAATGGGATGGGAGAAGTTTTCGCTTAAAATTGTAATACGTCCCCTACAATTCCTGGCCAGCGTGTGTGTGTATGTTTATTTAACACAGGACCGTATAATTAAAAGTTGGGCAAAACTTGTGTTTAATCAGCGCCGGGAACTTTCAATTACGTTTTCATCGGAGCGAGACGAGTTTTGGTGTCGTATATTTGTCGCGGCATTTTTTTATTTAACCAGTTACTTTTTAAGAAAAGTTTACTTTGAAAATTTTAATAATAAACTAAACTTAAAAATGAAGAGAAAATTAAAAATTCATACGTTTGTCAAAGTAGTCCGAAAACAGACACTTTGTCTCAGAAGCTTCCAAAAGCTTGTCACAGAAGCTTTCAGAATGTCCCAGAAGCTTTCTGAATGATCCAAAAGCTTCTGTAAAATAATTCATGTCAATGGACGGTTCAAAGTATGTTTACCTTGGTTGGAAGAACATCCACCTCTTCCCCAAAACTATAAATCTACAAAGAAGAGGTTGCACTCCTTGCGAAAAGTAAACAGAAATCTGAAAAGATATTCCCAAGTTTTCAGTGAATGACAGGAAGAAGACATAATTGAGGAGGAATCACCAAAGAACAAATTTAACGAGGATCAAAATTATCATGTACCCCACCTACCAGCTGTAAAAGAAGCAGTTATCTTGCGTAGATCCCAAAAGACTTTTTTTAAGTGTTCTGTGCAGCCAGTTGCTGTAAATAGCAAAAGTTTTCTACACTTGTAAAAGAAGAAGAATTTTTCTTCAGTAAAGCAGAAACTACTAAAATCAATTTTTTTGAGAGAGCATCTTCCTCTACTGGTACTAGTCAATTGGAATCCATGTTATTTACCGACTTTTGCCTATAAACTTTGTGTTTTTATTGACAGTTCTAAAAATAATTTAATTCTCATTACCTTAAATTGAACGTTTGCAGGTCAACCTTTCCGAATACATAAAACCCGGTTTTTGGCTAAGCAACCCTGTTCCTTTTCATCGCATTCAATTTCGTTACTTACGGATGATTAAAAAACCTGCAGTTTCTTGGGAAATGGCGTACAGCACGGAAAATAAACGCCTAACATGGCTAAGGCCAATTTCGTTTAGTAGCGGATAGTTTGAATTCCGGCTGGAAAATCCACCCTGGTCAGGTGGCCGCGGTTTCTAATTTCCAATAAACTAAACAACCGAATCGCAGCAATTAACGCATACCGAGCCACCGAATTAAATTGGAGAATTCCATAAATGCGGTATCTATGTAGTGTACATTGTGTTGTAACGGTCCGAAACGAATTTTAATTAGAACAAAATTGTTTCATTCAAAGTCCAGACAAGCAACTTTGTCTTATTTTATTGCCAAAACCAGTGGAATTATTGTTTGACTAGTTAGCATAACTTTATCAGTGTATTTGGTTATATTTGATTTGAAATTCAATAAAATGAATAAAATAGTAAAAAATAGGGAAAAGCTTTAAATGAATTAAATTGAGAATCAATTATATAAAAGGTAAACCAAAACTGATACTCATAAAAATTTGTGATGTGATTAAGAAAATATTTATACTTGTTATAATGAAAGTAGAAAATTCTCCTGCACAAGAGTGATTAAACTGAGAAAAATATATCAAAAAGGACAAAACAAGGTAATCTCTTGTTCTCTCAGAACTAGAGATTATAGTTGGAATAAGTAGCAGCCTAAACTACTTTAAGTAATAAGTAGCAAATAGCCGTAATTTCAAATCTGCTTGAAATATTAAGTAAAAGTATTAAACGAAAAGTACTTAAATTGAAACATTTGCAGTACAAGTAATCAATAAACAATTCTTGAAATACTTAAAAAATAAAATAAAAAATCTTTCTTTTATGAACATGGTAATTTTTTGCTTTAAATGGTAATTTGGTTGTAAATTAACGATGCAAGAAAACAATACACTTAAATTGACAAAGAGGAAACAGCGAAGAGAAAATTTAATTAATTTCAAAAATATTCCGATGTGAAATGGCTCCCCCTTGGAGCCATAATTACTGATGGAAGAGCGTGCCAGTTTCGTGTCACGTTACCTCAGTATTTTATTAAACTGGAATGAAGTGATTTTCAAGTTTGCGGTTTTCGTTTCCACTGATACTGCTTTTAATGCTAAATAGCTCCTTATGTTCAATCTGATGAAGACACTGAGAAATCATAACCGCAGTGAATATGATACACGTTTATTTTAAAATATGACTAGTCAAAAAAATAGCTGTGTGCTCATTAAGGAAAACACGACTCCGAGATTAAAACCTGTAATAAACACTCGTTTAATAATGAAAAACCACCCCTGTTTTAAGGGGTAATAGCGGCGGCAAGGAGACAGTTAATTTAGTAAACTCGCGCTCTAACTCACCTACCAACTGAGGCAGGGCAGGGGAGGAAAATGTAATGAAATAAAAATTCACCCCCTCTTTCTTAAGAAATAAAGGACCACCGAGGCGGCAATAAAATTGCCATATCCGTGTCGCCCTTGTATTTCAACACACCCCCCTTTGGAATGCACCCTTCTGAAGCGTGCGAAGAAACTATTTATTTATCACCTGAATTTGGTTTTATGTTCCCCTCTTGTATACGACCCAGGACATTATGTAATTGCTGGGGTCACTGAATGTAATCGATTTTTTTGACAGGAGTGTCAGAGTGAGTAATATTCCTCATGGTTTATACCTAAAGTTGTTTCATAGTATTGATCGATTGGGGACTACTTGAAAATTTCACTTTTTTGCACTTTTTTCAAGTAGTCCCCAATTGATCAATATTTTTTTTTGGTTGGTTTTAATATAAGGAAGTTTTTCTTAGGACAATATCCCGGGACGTTTTTGGCCGTATCCTAATGAACATTCTGTGACTCAAGAAATATCGATTTATTCACACCCTGTCATTCATTCCAAGACAGTTACAATGCATTAAAGCAAACGTTTTTTACATCAGTAAAAAGCCTATACCAGGCTCAATGACAGTCCAAACCGAATTAAAATCTGTTGATTCGTTCAAAAATTACTAGTAGGTAAGGTATGAAGGAAGAAACAGCACAGGAAGTGTCTGCAGGAAAAGGACTATTAAACCAAGAAACCCTGGCTGAAAAAAAAAACAGTACAAGTGTCTTTAGCAATTCAGAAAACATAACATTCTTCTTCTCTGATATTTTCAGTCTGCAGAAGACATCAGAGCTGAAGCTTGCCAACTTACTCAGAAATACAAAGAGTTTTTCTGAAGTTGAGAGATAACACACTAAAAAACCATTCAATGCTTTTCATTGTAAAGAAAACGTTAAGCAAATGCTTGCAATCCTGTCATAACGATAATAATACCAATATTGAAGGCTTTAAGCACACAGAAAATTTGAGTAAGTACAAATAATAATTCCTTTCCACAAAAACTAATATTGTAAAACCAAATCCCTCAAACTTGTCAACTGATAAACCAACCTGATTTGGGGGTAAAAACTGGGCCTAACCTTAAGTTAAAATTAAGAAAGAACTAGATCAAAAATATCTAGTTCCTCAGAAAACGTGGTGCCTTTTCATAGCATTTATGCACGTTTTCCACGAACTTTTCGATAAATTATAGAGTTTCATCGGCACTCAACGGAAATCATTTTGACCCCTGCAGTGTATCCGTAATGATATTTTATTCACCCCGGTCAGAAGTTTAAGGAGGTCTGGTGAAAGGGAGCGTTACTACTTTCCCTAACCTGAAATAACTATCGGTTTCCTGAGTGTTTTAGATTACGGTTAGGGTCCGTCTACCAAAGAATTATTGCTCGTTACTATACGTTGAATCACCCGGTGAATTTCGTTTTTTGTTGTGAAGGTAAATTGGATTTGGAGTTTTAATATAACCTTAGTTCTTCCAAACAAACGAAGATTATAATAAGCGAACGGTTTAAAAATACTTACAAGAAAAACTCACTCCCGAAAAATACGAGGGAAAACGGTCAAACTAAGGGTTGGTTTACACTCGCGTCAACGTAACGTTAAAGCCGAGTCCCGACTGTGCCGTTTCGTTGTTCGGATGGATTCCGAGCGGCAAATTTGAAAGTGGAGGCGTGCGCCTTGCACGCGCTGTTGCTCCTCCTGGGGGGGTTTTTGCCTTTTTTACCCCCTAAAAATGATTTATTATCTTCTAACCCATCTGCTCGGAGGTAGAAAGGGAAGTTTTTCGGGTAAATTTACCTGTTTGAGTAATTGATTGCTCGGAAAATAATATATTATTTGCCCGCCGACTAATTTCGAATAGTGGCTGCTAAGAGGGGGAGAGCGCGCACTGATTTTGCTACTCCTTCGCGGATTACACTTTGCATATTGTTGCCGTCAGTAATTCAGGAAGAACAGTTTTCTTTTGTAGCTTAACCAAAGTATATTCCAGATTTTCGAAGTATTAACCAAAAAGAGCATAGACAAAAAGTAAATAAAGGGATTTGGGGAAAGTATTTTCTTGCAATTCGGCAATTTAGTTTTAAATTTAATATAGATACTCCGCTCTACAAACTTTAGTCATCTGAATGAGCTTCTTTGGTATAGAGAATTTTGCCATCGCGTTCCAGATTTGGCTTCTCTCTATGCTATCGTAAGTCTATGAAGAGGTTATGTTCTATTATATTCCCATCCTGTTTCTAGGAGCTGCCTCAGTGTAAAGAGTTGGTCTATTATTGATCTGTTTGTCCTAAATCCGGCTTGGTACTCCCCCAGGAGGTTTTCTGCACATGGGGTTAGTCTACTTAGTAGGATGTTTGATAGAACTTTATATGCAGTGTTTATAAGTGAGATTCCTCTATAGTTGGAGCATTTTGATTTGTCCCCTTTTTTGTAGATTGGTATGATGATGCTTTCTTTCCATCTTATTGGTATTTTTTTCTTCCCGCCATATAAGAGTTATTACTCGGTGGATTTAGCATTTAGTGCCTCTCCACCATATTTTAAAAGTTCTGCCGGTATCTCGTCCGAGCCAGGTGCCTTGGAGTTCTTTAGTGTCTTTTGGGTTTCCTCGTAGGAGGGTTCATTCAAGTTCTTCATGTATGGTTTCATGTTTAGAAGGTCTTTAAAATATCCTTTCCATTCCTCAATTAGTTCTTCGTCATTGAGTATCCAAGTGCCCTTGGTTGTTCTTCAGTGTTGGTATGAAACTGGGCTTAAATTCTCTCTTCTCCCAAGAGATTGCTCTGTAGAATTCTCTGGAGCCTGGTTTGGGGCGATCTCTTTCTATTGCTTCATACTTTTGTCGTTCATATCTTCTTTTCTTCGCTCTTATTAGTTTTGTTATTTCTTTTCGACAAATTGCGTACTTCTCTCTACTTATGTTGGTTTGTAGTTGTATCATTCTCTTCCTTTCTGTTTGTCTTTTTCCTAGCTGTTTTTGGCATTCCTCGTCGAACCATGTTTTGTCCTATCTTTTACTTTTTCCAAAGACACTTTCGGCGGCCTTTGTTATAATTTCTGCAGTTACGTCCTATAGCTTTTCAATTTAACTTTCACTACCTTCTGTTACAGAGTTAGTATAAAGTTATGTATAATAATCTGACACTGGTGAAGCTTACAGCGGTTTCTTTATATGTCCAAATCCACAAATAATATACGTTGATTCCCTAGTACATCTGAATGCATTCAAAAATGGACGACTTGGGGAGAAATATACGTAAAGCATTTTGCTTTCGTTACGCACGATAAATAATAAAACTTGTTCCAGGCAGCAATTCATGAATAATGGTTGGATCGGCTTCTGCTCGAGCAAGACGAACGATTAAAGCCCGCCGTATTGTAAAGGTAAAAGTATGCCTTTTTTCTCGATTCCAAGGGTCCTGTATACCTCTGATGAATATTTGACAGTCGTATATTTTTTTTTGAGGGAAAAGGTCTCCCCTTTTAATGCAATGTTTTTTAGAGGGCGGGCCAAAAAATTCAAAAATTTTACTCCCCTATATGCATGGAACCAGCAGGAAGGGTCCGATTAACTATTTACAAAAGGCGTATCGTAATTTTTCAGATGTTATTATAAAACAAGAACAAAAGTTAACTCGACAGAGAACAGACAAGCAAGAAATGAAAATATTTGTTTCCAAATGGAAAAGTAATGAAGCTGCAGGATGCAGAGGCAAGGCTTAACTAAGCCAATTTCGCTTTTGTGAGGGTTTTACTTTTCACATTCAACTCAACCTCTCCTTCTGGACAACAGCTTCCATCTATCACCACCTACGCAATTAATCGGGCCGTAAACAAATAGGCAACGTCCCTAATTTTTCAATCGAGACACCAACCCCGATAATCAGCGCATTTGTCGGCGGTTAGCAACATATCGTTGCTAAATTTGGGTAATTTATTTGGGGGCCCACTTTCTAAATACGCTCTCGCTTAGAGCGAACGGGTAATGTTTAGCCCCTTGTTAAGCGGTTTTGTGTATTGGCACGCTGACAAATGGACTCCCCGAACCGATATAAGGGGGCTAAACAAACGGGAAAATACGTGGATACGCCGTCGGTCCGTTAAAGTTTATTAGAGGCGAGGAGCTGCTGATCGCTGAGGTCTGTTTAGGGTCTGACTTGTTTTTTATTTTGTTTTTTGCTTTTTTATTTACTTGTGATTTATTGCGATTTATTTAACCCGTTACGTCCGAAGGGTTTGTTTGGTTTTTTACATATGTGGTATTAACAAATACAGTTATTAACTAAAAGATTGTTAGTTTGTTGAATCGACATCATTGATGCAAATGAGTCTGCTTGAAAAATTTGACATTGGACAGCATATACTAACTTCTTGCTAATCTCGTCTTTTTTGCACTGTCACTAACTGTTTGGTTGCTAAAATATTCATAGTCATTTTACTACTCAGAAAGACCCTTTGAGCTAATGTTTGCATTTATTTTTCACCACCGTAATTTGCTGGTAGCTGCCTGTTATATTATTCACTAATTATGGCTGTCCTATTTGAGTTTCTTTTTAAATTATTTATTAAACCTGTTTTGTTTTCTTAATCTTTTACGTAGTAAAACCGAAAGAATTTTCAAAGACCTTGGAAATCCATTTGTAAACATACATACTTTCATGAAACAAACGGTCATGTCGCTGTCAATATGTTATAGAGAGAAAAAAGTGACAATTACTGGAAATATTGATCAAAACGAATCTTCACTACTTAATATTCTTAAGATTTCGTATAACTGCAATTGTTATTGACGTACAATTGCAACAATTGTCAATTTTGCGAAGGCAGACTTAGCTTTAGAAACGAAGCCACACGCCAAATGGCAAACCTTGAGTTAAAAATGAGGATTTGAAATTTGCAATTCCTATAAAAGTGTTTCAGCGTGCGATGCAAAAATTTCACCGTTTGCTCTCAGGAATGTATACGTTTGAATAGTAATTCACAAATTTGGTTTTATTTTTTAAATCACTTTATGGAATCTAAATATTATACATGGCTACTTTAATTGGTTAGAGTGATTTTACATGTTTGTTATGTATAAGTAAGCATAAGTTCTATAATTATACAACAAAAACATTTCCTGTTGACTGTAGAAAATACCAAAAAAAATTTATAAAAACTGTCATAATATACAATTCTAAATATGCTGCATTCTGCAACCTGTTTGTATGATTTCTAGATGACGCAGTTTTTAAATTAATTTCTGTTATTTGCATAACTTTACTTGCTTGGCCTTATCCATTTCCAGTTTCATTATTTATGTACGTTGAATTAGGTCATTTTGTAACATTTTATAAAACTCTCACCCTTCATCGCTGTGAAACTATTGTGTTGTTTATTACTTGATATATTAGTTGAGTAAATCCAAATGTTTTGGAAATTGATGGCCAACTAAACGCTTTTATAGTCACATTCTGAATAATTAACGTTATTGACGAATGTATTTGACAAAGTGAAAGCAGTAATTTAATGTGACACTGCGACAATTATTATCAAACTCATATCCATGATCAATCTGATTATAAACTGCTCGCCACTTCAACCGGGACAGTGATTTTGTTGAGTCATTTTTAGAACCTCGCCATTTCGAAACGAATCAAAAAATTTTAATGCGGTTTGGACTGTCATTAGGCTTGGTTTATTGGCTTTATATTGATGTAAAAAACTTTTCCTTTAATGCACTCTAGCTGCATTATACAGGTTGTGAAAGAAGTAGGTGCAAAAAGTTAAATGTTCCAGTAGTCCCCAATTGACTTTTTTTTTAGCATGTTAGAGTTATTTAGATAGGTAAGAACTTACAGGGTGTCCAGCGACAGTGAGTGAAACTTTAACTGTCTCTAAACACTATGGTTTTACCTGTCTTGACAATCACTGTCTCAATTGAGATGGCGCGTAGTTTATTTCCTTTGCTTTATCAATGGTATTTACTTCAGTTATAACCGATTTCACAATCTAGTTTCAAATGTTTTATGAACTAATGGTAATTATAGTTGTGTTAGCAGGTAGAACGTAAATAAAACGTTACCTGATTGATTTCAAGTTTAGGTTAGCACTTAAAAGCATAAATTTTCCATCACAACCATCCAATGCTTAAATTAAACAATAGTTTAATTGAGAATCGGAGGCTACGGCAATTAAATTGTAAACAGCACTAACATTTAAATCGCTGGAAATGTACATTTTGGTTTCCCATCGCTGTAATTTGCGACAATTTACATGTTAATATGAAACGCAATTGAATTGCAGTAGTTCAAAGTTTGCATAGAAGCATGTGATTTTGGTTTAAGTTATTGACTTATTTATTTGGGTCTAACTCTGTTAGTTTTTGAGATATCAAAAAACCGACTGCACCAGCGTCTTTTCCGGGAAGTTTTAACATAAAATGACACCGAGACGTCAACTGTAACTTGACAAGTAAAAAAGTTGTATTTTTTGACGGTTCCAGGCCGCCATTTTGAATTTTCTGTCAAAATATTGACTTGCACCTCATTTTAAAGGAAATTTCACGTAGTTTCAAGAAATGACAGACAAAATGGCGTTTAAATTTTTAACCAATTGCAGTCGATCATATTTAGCGTATTGTGCGCCCGAGACTTTACGGTGACGTCAGGATCCATTCGCCACCGGGAAACAAAATCGGCCGATTGAGCAATCCTTTACTGTTTACCGTCCTTGGTACTAACGTAACGTTTAGTAAATAAAAATTAAAAAAGTAAATCTAACAGACTGTTCTTAGTAAAAAAATGCCCTAAATCAATCTTGGAGTTAGGAAAGACTAGTCGGCAATTTAAATTAGACTTGTCGGGATTTTTCCAGCAAATCCCCCAGGAAATTTAGATAAAAATGGCCAGTCTGTTTGAGCAAAAGCACGTTCACTCGGTTTGCGTACGGACAACTCAAATCGGGAAAAATTCAACCGGCCTCGTTGAATTTGTCATTTTATTGAAAGGACAATGACGTTTAATTTCCGTCAAAGGAACGGTTTTAATTCGTGGAACAATACGCGATATTTTTTCTTATTTAATTAAACGGGCGATCCATTTAATTCATTTGTCAAAAGGAAATTTCCTGTTCGCCGTGGCGACGTTCAGGATCTTATCTCTTCACCAGCAGAATCTGGAAAGAATTGAACATGTTTTCTTTTGTTCGTCCCATTCGTCTTTCCCGTAATAAGGCAAAGAAATATTTCAGTTCAAATTAGGTAAAAAACTATCAAAGAACGCATACTGAAGTAAGAGCCGTTTAATGACTTTGTCAATTTGTTTCAAGTCTTTATTTATGTTTATTTTGCAATCCCTAAAACAGATTACAACTAATCATAACATAACTAAGGGTTGAAAAGATTAACTTTACGTTTATGTTTACGTAATTCTTATGTTAACATCCATTGTGAACGAAACATCCTAAAAATATGTATTTTCTACATACATACTAATTTTATTTCAAAAATATTGAACCTGCTTTATATTTTTGAAGAGAATTAGGCCAAACTCGACTTTCTCTGATATCAGACAATATAACCTAAAATTTCCTATAATTTCAATCAAACGAAAGAAATGTTAGGTTTTCTTGTTGGGTATTCATACCACGCTAAATTTAAATCATTCATTAACACATTTCTCTATATACAGGATTAAAAAAAAAATTCACAGACATTTCAATCTGTCATAAACTTAGACGTATGCTATAAGACATGTTTTACAATTTTACAACAAACTAAAATGAAATATTAAGAAATAAAAGAAAACAAAAAAAATTAATTTCGTGGTCATTTTTGGATTCAACTTTTTAAACTACATTAAATGGCTATTTCAGTTTTTTTATTACATATAGGGAAGTCAAAAAAAGTGGGTTGGTCAGTCCCCAGTGAAAGACCCTGTACATTTTATAGGTTCATGAGTCGAATTCTGCCGGTTGTAACATATTTTAAAAATGTTTTACAAATTCTATTCGTTTTGAGTAGCATTTTAAGTAGATTTGAAAAGTATGAAAAAGTAGAATTAAAGCAAAAACGTTTAAACTAAATTTGCTATGATACATGATACATTTATGATATTATTATACATTGATTGATGTGTAAAACTAGACTAGCTAAAGGTTCTATAAAAAAACCATTAGGTAAAATTGTGTTAAATTTTACAACATTTCTATTTCAGCTTGCCTTCAAGTTAATGAATTATACAGTTTTTAGGTCGATAACAATGGCTTGAAGTTATTATAAAAATATGTATATTAAATTTGCATCCACGGTCATTAGTAAGTATTGGTGGACATTATGGTTTCTTTAAATGATCACTTTCCGTGACCATTGAAAAAATTATAGCCCTAACTATCTTCCATTGGTCGCTCAGCATTTATTATTTAAACGATGATATTCCGTTTCTTATCGGTCGTAAAATGATACACTTTTTATTCAGTTCATCCAGATTCATGGTTTATTAAGTAAGTGAAACACTACTGTCGGGTCGTCAAAAAGCAACCTAATGAAACAAAAATTGCCACTCGACAAGGAGAAGGCAAAAGTTTGCTTATTACTTTTTAAATGAAATTGGGACCGTAGACGCTGTTGACAATTTCTTGCAGCCAGTTTAAATTATTCAAAAACGAAGTAATTTCCATTTTAAATTGTTCCTGTCCGCTCTATAGGCCTGGAGGAGAAAGAGGGGTTTTTTTAAAGAAAAGGACACAAATGACACACGTCTCACGATTTTAATTCCATCCTAACCCATCTCACAATGTACGGACCCAGTTCCATTAAGGCATATATGAGATATGACGCCCTTTGACTCGCGATTCATTTGTTTCTTGTCTTGGGAGCTTTTCAATCCCGGACGTCCGAGAGAAATGTCGCTTACTTTTTATGGTTGAGCTAGTAAAAGGACGACAGGGAAAGGGAAATCAGATTCGCACTGCAATAACCCCCTATAAAAGAATTAAGCCCTAAATCAAAAAAACCGACTGCCGCGGCTAAATTGAAACACATATAGCTTATATCGAACGCTGGCTGGGTCGTAATATACGCTTATGTCGCTCGAAATCGGGAAAGGTTCCAAAGGGGGAAAAATCCCTGGCACGCTGCTAGCAAAATGTCGTTCCAATATTGTGTTCCACTTTCGGATGTGCGGTGACTTTATATTTTTTGTTTTATATCTTGTTATACGAAGGATTTTGGATCGAAAATAAAAACTGCTAATAAGTTAATTAACTGAACTAACTTTTATTTTCTCCTTTCTGATTAATTACATTTATCCATGTCTACAAGAATCTCTAGGTCTCTAAATGAATGCTCTAAACGGAAGATTCGAATGCAGTGTTATACCATACTGTTTTTGCAGTTTTTAGGACTTTTAGTTCTAATGTGTCTCTCAGATGTCGCAACATAAATATGACGGTGGCAAGTTTATTGGAAAGGCAGTCAATATGCGCATTCCAGCTCAGACAATCAGCTCAGGTGACAGTATTACCCTTAGACACGTTGTCCGAAGTAGAAGGAATCAACTCTTGAGTTTTATTGTGATTTAAGACTAATTTATTATTAGAATACCAAGACACGAATCTCGTTTGCACCTCCCCAGAACGAAACAACAGCTCCGAGAATGTAGCCCCGCTAGACATAACGGTTGTGTCGTCAGCGAACAGATAACAATTGGCTAGCTTTACATACTCTGAAAAATCATTAATGTAGATTATAACAAGAAGAGAACCCAAAACTGATCCCTGCGGAACACCTCGATTTAGTTGCAGCATTTTAGTTGCAAGCAGAGCCAAAACCGATCTTTTCCAGTTTCTCCAACACTTTGCCTCTATTTAACTAAAGCTCTATCAACTATAGTTTCTGAGATAGCAATGCTAATGCATTGAATTTGTAACACTCTGTAGATAACACCAACTTGAAAATATAAAAAAACACTAAATTTGAAGGCTATTGAGTAAAAAACCTCACTTCACTTTGATACTCCAATTTAACCCGCTTCCGCTTTGACTTCTTCTCATTCATAATTCAAAAGGCTTGTCAAAGACCAAAGTCGAGGAAACACGGTCCGGACAACCGTGAGACGTCTCGATGTAAATCTAGTCAGTCGCTAATTTTTCCTTTTCTAGAAAAACTCCTTTTAAAGCTTTATTATCCGCAAAGCAAAGGAATTAAATGTGGAAGAGGTTTGTAAAGAGCGTAAACGAACTGTTTCCACCATTTCAAGTGAGATTTCCATCACGGGAGACCGCGTCACATTTAAATCTTTTCGCTGTTGTTATCGACTTAAAACTACGCGTATTCAGAAAGCTTTGCCAAAGGGAATTTCACGGTTTTCTCAAGTTGTGGTTTTCTCGGTGTTTTAAGAAGCCAAGTCTGCGGAGTCCACTTAAAAAGTTTCCGATTGGCTCATCTGTTCGATATACTCAAGTTCTAAGTGACAATTCCCCCGCGACCGTCTCAATATTGACCAAATAATATCCGACGGTCGCTCCTTCAACTAATGAAAACTCTCGGAAATTGCGTATTTTCGCTTAAGAGTTTGCCGCCCCAATTATCAATATTGCGGACGGAGTCTTTCGTAATGTGGCAGAACGGATAAAATAAAAAGACATGTTAGAAACCAAACAAACTACTTTAGAAATTAAATTTGATATTACTAGTTTACATTAGTAAGTTCCCTTTTAGTACAGTTATCTATTGTTCTTCTGAAGTTATGTTCTGATTTTACCTTATTGTTGCAAAAAAAGGAATTTACACTTTTTCTATTTTGTATGTAAAAACCTTCTTACTGTTACGTACAGTAATATTACTTTACGTTACGTTACAGTTACAGTAACGTAATATACTATAAACACCTTCCTTAGCACAAAAATTATTTAATTATCTGGTGTTCACTTAATCACTACCTACAAGTGTCCTGGAGTGTTCACAAAAACACCGCACTAAAATCTAGTAATGCTGTGTATTTTCAATTGCACTAAGTGATCACTGGTTTGATTCACTTTTTTTGAAGTAGGTACTAAACTACTTGCTAACTTATTACAAAACGTTGGTGGTTTGTACATCCTAAATTGTTCCAATTAGAAGAAACTTAGTGTGTTTTTACGGTCGTTTCAATTTACGGGAAAGCGAAGTTATTCATAACTTTTAGTGAAAATTAGAAAACATTTTGCATGAAATATTATTTCACATCAAACCTTTACAGTTTTTCTGTATTTACTACTTTAAATAACTAAATTTTAATGTGTGAAAAATAGCCATTCCAGTCAGGGGCCAAACAATAAACACATGGGTATCATACCCAATCAAATTATGACGGTAAGATAAAAGGGTAGTCTGTTTTGGGTTGACTTAATTAATTACCTCCATTAACCCTACCGGGCGAGTCGAAAACCGTTTTAACCGAAATACGAAAATACACCTCCATTCAAAGTTGGGCCAGCATCAGTCCAGTTTCGGCAGTCTATTCCTTTTAAAACGTAATAAAAGTCGCGCTAATGTCCTCGAGGTTAGTTTTATAAATTTTAGATGCGACCCTACGACCGAATAACATGAAAATTCAATGTAATTTGGAAAAGTGGCGGTTAATACTCGGTTCTTTTACGTTCTCGCTAATTTAGGGTCAGATAGACTTGTCTGAGAGCGCCTTTGTGCTTTTCCTGCTGATTGGATTAGCTTTACAGGCCAGGAAAGAAATCTCCCGGCCGCGATAATTGACGAGGGTCCTTCCACTTACGATATTTTAATATTCTAACCCTTTGGGGGTGATAAATCGGGAAGCCGTATTTTAAACCCCGGGAGGTAAATATTAATTTGTACCCTTGCATCCTAGGCGCCTATTAGGAATTAACGAACCCACATTGTGTGTGTGTGTGTGGAGCCCCAGACCTGGACCGGTTCATTATTAATAACGCGATATCGGAGGCTTATTAACATAATAACACGGAAAACGACGGTCGTATTTTGTTTTTGCGAATGTAGTCGTGTTGTTAAAGGTGGTATAAATAATTCAGTGAGCCGACGCCAGAGTAAAACTTGAAGAAATATTGAGCAAATACGGGCAGAATTGTCGCTTTAAAATTTATAAAAACAACGCAATACTGAAGGCCTCGTATTTATGACACCTGAGGCGTTTTCGTTTCAGCTTTTCCGGTACGAATACAATTACCCCGTAAATAATTTATAACTGAATTCGGCGGAAACCGAATTGAAGGAAAATGCACCAGTTTCGGATATAAATAGGTATTCTAAACACTCCGATGAGTTTCTATTGCACAGGGGACAACGCATTGAATAACCAAACAGTCTGCTACTGTTTGTCTTTTTTTTCTTACTTTATAAAAAGTAAAGAAAATACGTTACTACGTTGAAACAAATATTTCAGGTCTGTCTATTTATTACTGTGCTATTTATTTTGATGTTCTTAAAAACAGTGACAAAATATTGAATTAAACATTTTTTTAAATCGGGAAAAAGTTGAGAATCTCAGTGCTTTTCAATATTAACTTGGAGTGAAGATAAATAAAAGAAAAAAAAAATTAGCTCAAATGTGATGAAGCATTGTCACTTTCTAAGGAGATACATAGAGATACATATAAAACAATTAGAAGTAAAATAAAAATAGCAAAGGAGGTCTGGATAACTAAAACGTGCAAGGAAATTGGAGAATTGGAACAGAAAATACGAAAGTCTCGGATTACATAAAAAATAAAAGAAGTAGTAAAAAAACTGGTACACTGAAATTGTAAGGTCTTGAAACTGCTGGAACACGCTTGTCACATTTGTCAAAGCGGAATTTATATTTATGTTGCAAAATAAATTAAGTCTGTTGTTCCTCGTAGAAAAACGCAAGCCTTACTTTGCACACTTGTTAGGAAATAGTTATTTACATTACTAGTGTGGTATGAGCAGCCACACATTTACAGCCACTAGTGCGATAATGAATGTTTTATCTACTACTAGCACGATAATGATCCATTACATATTGGTTTCTTTGGGTTACGTAATGAAAACACCCTAAGAGTACAATAAATAGCTATTTATGTAACCAGTTACGAAAAGATCGATTTTGTGTAACGAATGAATGTTTGTAGGGCGAGCGCAGCGAGGTCCTACAATTTGAATGAGTTACACTATAAGACATTTTCGAAACGTGTTGCATACATAATTTTTTCTAATTTTGACCAAAAAGCGGTAAAAACCATCTTTTAAAGTGATTTAACACAAATATTCACTTTCATAGCACCTTGTATAAACAGTGACAACGACATGTTATGATGGATGTCGCCCATATGTTTCTACGGAAATGCATAAAAACAGGGAGTGATGAAATGAACTTTTCATAACTAGTTACATAAAGTATCACTTTATACGTTAATACGTTTTATCACTTAAAACGTTTTGTCACTCTAATCAGTTTTGAAAAGTGTCACTTTATATGCCAAAATTAGAAAAACAATCATTATCGACTATATGACTGTAAAATCCCTCATTACGTAACTCAAAGTTAGATTTAAAAATTGATAATTTCTGTGTTAATCTCTTCTAAAATATAAGTTTTCTTTGGATATTGAAAAAAGTGCGTTCATAAACAAAAAACACTGACCTTCTGGTCAACTGGCCATGTCGAGAATATTATAAATGCCACTTTTGCATGTCGTGAATTTAATTACAATATTAAATAATTGCTAAACGGTTAAATTCCGCTAACGCACATACTCGAGGACTCAAACGGAGCACTGCTTTCGACCCGGAACAAGGATTTCTTTTTAGACCGACGACGCGATACGATAAATCAATCATCCCCGTGTTTCCGTTGACAAAATAAACAATTATTTTTGGCAAACAGAAAAAAAAATCCTGAATAATTCACCCGCGTGCCGGCACGCGAAAATCGAGCCACTGAATTAATGCCGGCACAATAGGGTCTTCGTTAGCATAAAGAATAACAAGCATTGTTTTAGATTTTTAGCAACAAGGTCAAAACTTTGCTAGACATCTTCTGTTTATGAAGACTTCCCAGTGCTGGTTTGACTGTGACCCAAACAAGAATGAAAACTCAGTTCACAATACATGAGAAAAGGTGTGTGAGTGGTACAAAATGAAGCATTATTGGGAACTACATTTCAATCAGCTCTGGAAACCCAGTATGAATACCACTTCTACTAAACCACTTCTAAGAAAATGTTGTGTTGTGGCAATATCGTTTGTAATTTACTTTCTTCTCCTTAATTAACATTTCAGTGGTGAAGCAAAATTTCTGACTATGGTTGTAGATTTATATTATATTGGGCTTTGCCATGTCACCTGCATTATAAATTGGTATTTAGGGAAAAAGCAACCAACCCTTAAAAAGTGGGGCTTTTCGACCCCCCGGTGCACTTCGGCAAATAATTAATTACGACGCAATTTATCCGGAGCCGAATTGTGCTCGTGACGTTTAAGAAATAAGGAACTAAACGAGGGAGGTTATTATTTAAAAGGTAAATGGCTTACTTAATAAAGACAGATGTTGCTGCATAGCCGAGCAGATAATGACTATATTAGAGGCTCGGCTTAATCTTGTTGCGTTTCGCTTTGAACGTTTTCACTTAGGGACCTCGTCAACAGGAACAATACTTCACCTAATTGACCTTGCTTACGTGACGAAAACAAAGAAGGGCGGGTGCTGGAAAGAGAGCGACCGGCGGCGCTGGTAATCTAAATTAATTAAGTTAATAGAAACCGAGAGAAAGACTTCCTTAACCGACCTTTTCGGTTCGTTATTCCTGGCGAAGAAAAATGACCTCCGTCTCGAAACGGGGCCAAAGCTGCATCCCGAATTAAGCCTGCATTCCGAATGACGATTAGGGCTTTAGCCGCCCTAATTCGGACAATAGGTCGAATGACCCACTGGGAGGGACAGAACGTGTTTTCTGTTATTGTTTGGCCTTTTAACTGTCGCGCTCCAATTAAGTCAAACGAGATATTGTTCCTCTGAATTCAGCCTGATTACGGCTGTACGTTATGTCTAAACATTAAAAATTTACTCTTTAGTGCAGGTTAGATTTGTGATTTGTTTGATCACAGTTCCTCCTCTAGCTTTTTTTAGAGAGGAAATCTCCCCATCATTGATGATGCTGCTACCAAACAAGTTGGTCCTTATGTTTGTATGTACACAGCAGGTGATCAGGAGTTTCTTCCTCATCCCTACAGAATCTGCAGTCTCCGTGATTTCCTAGGCCCATCTGCTTCAGGTGGTCTCTCAAGCGACATTGTCCTGAGAGGAAACCTGTGAGTGAGCGTAGGTTTCTCTTACTCAATTTTACCAATTCATTACTCTTTTCCCGGTAGTAACCTTCAAGAAGTTTCTTAGAGTGTCAGTCCAGTGAGTTGTTCCCAGAGCTTGGCTCTTTCCTGTTTCTCCTTCAATTTGAGCTCCTGTTTACAGGTGACATCCCCTAAGCCACAGAAGGGTTCGGATCTCATAAAAGGAGTCTTTTTTAGCTAGAATGTTGGCTTTTTCTCGTGTCCTGGAACCCAGAATACAGTGACTTTAATTATTTCTGCCTAGTTCTTTGAGTTTTCCTAGATATTCTAGCTCCAGGGTGAGGGTTATCTTATCTGGTTCCACGACCATTCAACCATCGTAGGGGTATCATGTTGTTTACCATGTTATCGACTATTTTAAAGCATTTTCAACTTTTTTGACAGAAGTTTTCTGTTTTACGTCACAGAAAGCTCCTCAGAGTTGTTTTGAGTCTGTAAACCTGCGTTCACATTATACAAAGTTTATATTTTACACCTGGTAGTGAAGGGGTTAATCGTGGTGGTAACGTATCACAATCTTTCAAAGTATGATACCCTTTTCTACTCAAAAAAAAAAGTAAATTTCAGTAACTAGCAGATAATTGAACTTGATGTTTGCTATCAAGGAACACAGGAAAAAATCTTTCACCTTGCACGATGAGGCCTTGTCAAACGTTTCGAAACGCAAACCACGCGTCATCAACCTTACGAAATACAGACGTTACGAACAAAAGAACATCGCATGATTATTAGCATTATCGGGCCAGCCGAAACGGAACAACCTGTCTAACCCGTGACAGTTGACGATCGATATCTAGTTATAAATTTAATGCTGGCGTGTTGTGAAACGACGTAATTGTTCTTCCCCTTCTACATGTGCATTTTGTACTATTATGTGGGTTCAAATGATTTTTTTCCGCTAGTCCTAACCAGAATAAAATCACGAAAAGTGATTAATTATTTGTCATGGTTGTTAGTTAATTTAAAACTTCAGTCTAGTCATCAAAACCCTTTCTAAAATTTTGATATTTGGCATTGCTTATTGGCAAGAGATGTGGGTCTGGAGAAGACTACTGAGGATTCCCTGGACAGACCGCAGAACTAACGTATCCATACTCGAAGAACTTAACATCCAAGTCAGATGATCAAACAGACTGATTCTCAGGTATTTTGGACATGTCAGCAGGAGGAAAGATGACAATCTCGAAAAACTTATGGTCCAAGGGAAGGTAGAGGGAACACGACCTAGAGGACGTTCTCCAAAACAATGGCTGGTGGCTCCAAAACAAAATCTTTCCAGGACAGCATTAAAAGCACGTCGGATAGAGAGGAATGGAGATAAACTGTTAAAAACACAACATGAGACTAACATAGGATCACGACGCTTCAAACATGAAGCTAAAAACGACTAGAGAGAGAGATTGGCAATAGCAAGTTGCCAATAAGCAATGTGGTTGTATTGCAACTTGGAAAGGTTTTCTTATTCTAATCGCAAAGCAAGCTAATTGCATTCTAAACATCTTCAATAATTATACATTTGTTAGGTGACAAGGAGGAGAAGCATGGAATATTTGTGTGCTACTAAAATTTGAGAATATGCTGGGTAAATTACATTTTGTTCTCAATATTGCACTTAGCAGCCAAAATGCTTAAAATTTTACTATAACACTAGAATTCAAAATATTACTGTAAAAAATGTTTGAATAAAGCTGTATTGAAAGTACAATAATCCTTAAATAAGGTCATTGACAAGTCCTTAACAGACCGCGAATGAGAAAAAGAGGAAACTGGAGAAAAAAGAGGCGCAGTTTTTGTTACGGAAAAGAAGCCCATTTAGAAAGCTGTTACACATAGTTGTTGGCGAGTCAGCATATCTGCACTTGACACCGGACAATTTATATTTTCCGCTGGCGGCGACGGTGGCGGCGGTGGCGGTTTCTTTGCTACCCACTCGGCTATAACCCGAAAACCGCCTCGAGGTCGTTACAAAATCATTATTGAATATTGACCTTAAAACCGAATAATGGGCCGCCTTTAACGGACGCTTCCTCTATTAGCCGGGCTTTACAAGCTACATAAAAAGTGGCGTATTGTGAAACCAAGGCGATTAACAGTCAAGAAATGCGGCCGTAAAACACAATAACGCCTCGCAGCAGGTTTATTGTTGCCCTTCGCCATTTGAACGAACCAATTTCTAATATTCGAGTAAATAATAAAGTGTGTGTCATAAACTGATGGATTGCGGAGGCTTTTTGACGCGCGCCGCTGCGTTTTTTCCCTTCCTACCTGACTGGAATGATAAACCTAATTCGGCGAAATAAGACCCTTCAGAAGCAGCATTAATCAACAGACCGGGCCTGGAATTGTGTAAAAAGCGAAAGTGATTTTTTTGTTTCTTTAAAGTTGAATTACGTGTTCCTTTTAAGCGACTTATCAATCAATTCTGAGCGGCCCCGAAGGGAGAGTTAAATATCGCGACGATAATCATTTTTTTCTCATCGAAATAAACCACTAACTTCTTTATTCGTGCTCGAACGAAAACTGGAAGCGAGGCGATGACAAACGGCCAATTCGGCAGTTTGCGTGTTTCGGACCAATGATGACCACAATAAGCTAATGACGTTTCGGATGCCCGAAATTCCGTAGCCACACGCAATGCTCGTCTTAATTGCGAGTCGAGAAAAATGTTAATAATGGCCATGGAAAATTTCCGTTTAGTACTTAAATTGCCACCATTTTATGTTTTAATTATCTTTAGTCCTTAAGAAACTCTTAAATGTACCAGAAACACTTGAAAATAGGGTTGATCCGGATCAAGGTATATGCAATGGATTCGTAATTTGGTTGCTCTTTAAATGAATTGTGAAGCTCAAAAAGGGCCAATGCAAAACTTTTTATTCAATTCGTGAGCGGTATCAAACCTTCCAGTCCTAAATAAATTAAAGTTAAAAATTATCAGCCAGTGTCAGTTTTGTTAAAAAAATCAGGGTGTCAAACTTCAGAAGAGCATTTTAAATAGCAATTCAAACCCTTTAACAAACAAAAATGGTGACAGGAGAATGTTAAGAAACTAATTAAAGATATTATCACATTTAAATTGTGAACCCCTTTTGGTTCAACAAGTGAAACGAGACGTGGTAGAATCAAACCACTTGGAAGACAATTCAGTGTCACTTGGTAGACAAGAATTCAGTAAATCAAAGTAAAATCATTTAAAGATAATCCCAAAAGTAACACTTGATAATACATTATTTATATCTTGGTTTAACTGTAATCAAATTAAGTTGGATGATTTGGTTGAAGTTTTTTAGTAAATCTCGGTTTAGATTGCTTTTGCTGGCTTAGTTAAATTGTAATAAATTCCTGCCGAATAATAAAAGGAACTTAATTTAGGCTCAATATAACTACCTAATCTCTGTCAAGAACTATATTATTTTTTTGAGCGATATATGTTCCAATATAGCACGACATAACCCGAGCGACAAGGGACCTCCATAAATTTTGTTCTCCTGTCAGATTAGGTAAATGAAACAGGCGGTTCGTCGACAAATTGAAAAACTAAATGCCATTTTCGAATTGTATTGTTGCCGGATCTTCTTTGTACAAGACGTAAAACGGTTGAAATCCCTAAATATTCACTAAGGAAGAGACAGTTTCTAGTCATGTCTCAAATATTCTTTCACAAAACAAACTTTCTTCACCTATTTATATTTTATTGATTAGCATTTATTTTAGAGTATGTTTTTAAGTTTTTGAGTATCTGACTGAAACTCTCGTAAACGGTCATAACCATGTCGCATTATGCAAACGGCGCCGATTAACGAGATTCGAAACATGCATGCAATGCGTGCGAGGACCCCGATTGAAATTTAATTTAGTAGAAATTATATATTGGCGCTAATTTGCGGCTGAATACGTTAGCAGACCCCGATTAAACTAGCCTACATATTCAGTTTCAAAGAATTATTAAAACAAAAGTTATGAAAAACCCAAATTGCGTCCACTTGACCTGTCTACTTATACGTGTATCATACCGTAATAAATTATGCTAGAGGCTCAAAAACAAGTCAGGTACCCATTATTCCGTGTTCAATTGCCGGTTTGAATGTAATGTGAACCGTTTACTTACTTAAGCGACACCGACGGCAAAAAATCGAAACTAAAGTCACGCAGCCCTCCGGTAATAACATAACTAAATTTATACGATTTTCTTCTATTGATATGGGAAGTTTTATTTGCTACAAAACGTGCCGGAGTAAAACGACATTGTTTTGCTCGAGTTATCGCAAAATTAATATTTCTTTGCCACCTCCGCCGAGTTGCATGTAACGGCGATATTACTTTTTACGTTGCGTTCGTGATCACCTGAAAAATCCGCCGTTACTATCAGAACGCTCGGTATTTATATCTTGACCGATCGAGAAAAACTGCTCTCAAAAACGTATAACGACTCTCTGGTGTCATAAATATAGAAAAGGCAATAAGTAATCTACAAATATTAATTTTAATTAAACGATAACAACGGGACGAAGAACATCGACAGAAGGAAAAGCAACAAGAAGGACAACGCCAACAAACAGAAAAAACAAAATAAAGACGAACAATAGAGACGATACCAAGGGGATGAAGAAGAAGAACGAGAAAAAGAACAAGCTATTCTTTAAGAGTTGTAAGTTTATATATTGATCGTCACCGAGAGATAATAGACGATAAAGTGAAAAAGGTGGATCATAAAGTTAAAAACGTAGAAACTGGATACTAAATTTGGACAGATGGAGACTCAGTTTTTGAACCAAATTGCTGTCCGAAACTTCACTGAAGGTGCCAGAGACGCAGATCTACAACAAGATGCCATTGATTTAAACGATGTGACTTGTGGTTGTCAGCAAAGGGCAGCAAGAACGTTTCATTAAACTGAGAGAAGTAAGCTAAAACTAAACAACGACCGAATGAAGCAGAGACTGGACATGTGATAATGCGATACGTATTAGTGGTCCCACTTGATCTGAAAAACGTTTTCAACATGGCGTGGCCACCATGGTAGGTAGAAGAAGAATAGTTAATTTAGGAAGAAGAAGAAAATCCTAAGTAGAAGACAAGAACGATGTTTGTGGAGAATAATGTGAGTATTATTTTCCAGAGATGGGACACGGGAGAAAGGAGTGTGGAGAATAGATTCAAAAATAGAAAAAAGTGGTTTCAAGCGATGGAAGGAGATTCTTTCTGGGACTCGGAACGATATGAAGACAATAATGGTGGATGCAAAGGTTTCTAATGAATGAACGGGAATTGGAATGTGCAATAAGGGGTATTTATTAAATCATGGTAAGCATTCACTGTAGATAATAAATCTTTTTGGGAGATCACTTGTTACAAGAGTCCATCCTATTATTAGTCAAAAATAGTTTGCAAGATCCGAATACTCATTTCATAAATTTCAAAAAACAAAATAGTGCTTGGTGCAACGGTACAATAACCAGACGACCTTTTGTCTCGTTAAAAGGGGCATTTGTCCAGTTAATTCGCTTTTACAAATTCCATTAGGGACGCCCACGGGATCGTAAATCAAGATTGGCGATCTTTTATTTATTTTCCTACCGTTTTAATTCGAATTTAATTGTTTCCAGAGGTATTATCCAGACTGTCCACATCACTTTTCAAAAAGTTATTACTCTACAATGCTTTGGTTTGAAATTGATCTTTAAAAACGTTCCCACTCTCATCGATGTAACGATTCTGGAGAACACTTTACCGTTAGTGTTATTTTTAATTAAACCTTTCCATGTGATGCTTCGTTCGTCATCACCATAACCTGAAAAGCAAACAAAGGCGTGGATTTTCACGCGCTAAAAGCCCACAAAATAAGCTTTATGTGCAGATTTCCAATTAGCGATGAAAAGTGCCGCCGTATACCGGTAGATTTCATTCGGCACATTGAACAATGACCCAGACCGGTTAATTGAAATTGCATTTCGGAAAAATCGGGTCTTCTGTTCCAGGCTTTAATGGCCGTTTTTCAATTCGAAGGATTGTTGTAAATAATTTCAGGTCCGGTCTCTGTTTACGACTTTAACGCTCCACTCTCTCGATGTTTGCGTCAACAAGCTGAAACAAGAGTTGGTACATTGTGAAGCAGCATTCTGTTAAATTTGTTCACTGTTTTTAAAGTGGCATATTCATCACGTTTTACATTACAATCAAATAGTTTTATTTCTATAACTGCGTTTTAGTAGTTGAAAGCAGAGTTATGAGCCGATCATTTTAAGAAATTAAGGTGTCTGAGTTTGATATGAGTAAGACTATAATCTCTTCTTTTTTTCAATTTCTTGGAAACACCCTGTAAATCTACTTAGGCTTCTCACTATCTTCTTTGTGATACTGACATATTCAGGGAATGTGGATTTACCTTTTTGTATGATTTGAAGTTATGAATCAAGAAATTACGTTTATGTGAAATATTAGTAAAAAAACAACTTGTTGCTTAAAAATTATTGATGTTTTAAGCCGCGATACAAGTATTTCGTTCCATAAAAACTAAAAAAAACTTGCTGGAAGTGCATTGTACTCGACGGCGAAGAGACATTAGCCGTATCGGCTTGATGGATTCCGTCAGCATATTTTGGCGCGCTGCGATATGCTAAAAGGAAATTAAAGATCCGACGATAAACTGTAACGGCCCCCGAGGCTGCAACTTAAGATATCGGGCACGTAGTGCGAGATTAATAAGGGAAACTTTTCTTTTTTGCTCCAACGAAAACAGATCGATCCCCTGGAAAAATATGAAGCTGACTAAGACCGTTAAAATTAATTATTTCCCGCTGACTTATTAGCGAGGGGAAAACGACGAGACAGTTTAGCGATGCCAATATTAGGAGCTAATTATAGAACTATTTTGGTGGTGCTTCTCATATAAAATGTGCGAATGAGTCGCCGTCACTGGCAAATTTGGAATTCCGCCGACCATCGTCGATCTTTTGTGTCCTATCCCGACCGATTTGCCGGATCATTAACTATTGGACCCCGCAGGCGATTTCGGGGCAGCTTTTGCCAGAATCGCTAATAATATTTCGGAATCGATACCGGTCAAGGCATCAGTATGTCCATTATAAGCCAACTGACCGGCGAAATGGTCAATGCATGTTCAGTAGGGAGCTATTTACCCCATTACGACCTTCTGATGGACTTTTGAGCGTTTAGCCTTTGTGAAACTGGGAAGATTCCCAGATGGTCTCTATTATGAACGTACTTTCTTTACCTTTACAACTTATGGAAAGTATAAACGTATTAAGTTTCAGTTATAGCCCTATGGTCTGCATAATTCTATATAGATCCAAATAACAAGATTAATTAATTTTACCTACCTATACAAATATTGACTTCAGAAACGTGAATCTTTTATATTCCAATCATTATAAGTCCTCGAATGCTTTGGCCCCTTTAATACCAGCCTAAAGCAGGGATCAAATTATTGGTCAGTGGGAACTTAATCCTAACGACATCTCAACGGGTTCTGTTCCCCAATTTCGAGCGTTCTTTGCCGAGTTGCGCCAGCTGCGGCATTAACATTATGGGAAAATCGAGCCGGTCGGTTGTTTTCTGATAGAAATCTTTCAATTATACGTTACGCGGACTCCATTCCGGTCAATTATTTACTCGTTATTGCGCATTATTCTACCCTCGAAGGTGAGACCGAACTTGTAACAATTTGCTGCATTAAATAAAAAGGCAGTTCAATTTTATTAACTAACCTGCGAGCATGGGCAAAGGGAGAAAACGGTAGCAGAGCAACTGATCTTTATCATTGCAAATGGTCTTTTAAGTTAACTGATTGTCTCGTGATGAAACTCAATCTAAACTAATTCCAGTGAATAGTTTGTCTTTAATATTGGTTATCTATGCACTGTTCTTTTTCTTCCTCTGCTATCCATTAATGAAGGTTTGCGATTATTTCTGACCAATTTTTGCTATCTCTGGTGGTGTGAATTAATTCTCCTGTGGTTTCTATTCCTGTCCAATGTGTGATATTTCGGAGCCACGACATTTTCTTTCTGCCTACATCCCTTCTTCACCTTATTGTTGTCCTTTGAGAGCTGCTTGTAAAATGTTTTCAGAATAAATGTTAAACAGAAGTGCTGACTTACAGCTCTAAGAATTTTCTGTGCCTTTGTAATTTTGTTACTTTTGTTAATTACATATGACATAAAAGAAAGGTTATGGAAAGAGTCAAATTCCAGACTTATTTACTGTGAAGAACTTATTGAACATAACAAGTAATCATGGGGTTGTGAGTTTCAACGTACTCACTGAAAATAAAGTGTATATAAAACGTTAATTAGTAATTATGGATTAATCACAATGTAAGTATTATAATAGCAAATACCGACAACTTGAAGCTTATTAAGTCCACAGAAAGTGATGACTACTTCACGGATCCGTCATTATCCCTATTTCGTGGATTATTTGAAATCTAGAACAACTTTCTGTTGTTGACAGTATCAGTTGTAGCAGTACTTTTCACTTTCATCATCTCATTCTCTCATAAAATACTAGATATAGTGAGTTTTAAAATGTGTTCAGATAGTAAACCTAGTAAATAACTAAATAATACCCCACAGTTATTAAACTTTAATATCAAAATACAAACCAGTATTGTGTGGTTTTTAGTTTTGTTTGTTATACCGAAGGCCAAAGAATGTTTACCGCACCGATATCGACTACAACGGAAACCGGGGTGTATTTTAATTCCTCGCATAAATTAGTTCGACACAGTCGCAACCCCACAAAACTCATTACCATTTACCTTGGAATTCTGTCTATATGCCCGGTATTGCTGCATATCAAACGGAAACATAACACGTATCGGTGGGAGGCATTTGCATATTAACAAGAACGGCCCTACGTCAAACTAGAGGAACCCTGGCAAAAGTACTAGTCACTCAATAGGGTAGAATTCCTATTATTTGACCATCAGATTTTTTTATCTTCGAAAAACATGGAATTTTATAGAAGAGCTTTTCTAAAGGTTTTTTTATGTAACAGGGAATTGCAAAACATTCAAATCGATGTTCCTAACTCTTGGGAAAAGCCTGCACTTCCCTGGTGCCTGAAGCTTCGAGCATATCCAGTCATGTGTACAAGACTTACTTTGCGCACTTGTTAGGAAATATATTTTATGCCAACTAATTTAAGCCTGTTTCTACCAGAATTTGTACAAAAGATCTGCAAAGATCAGGTTTTGTCCGAATGGCAGTGCAAGAATTGTAAGTTGGTAAGGGACAAGCACAAGAAGGAACCAAGAGCCTACAGCTTAGATACCTTCTTCAGAAAATGGAAAACTGTCAGATGTTCCTCGGATCAAGTATGTAGATAATTTAAGTAAGTCCAGTTAGGTCAAGGAAAGATGAATTATGATTTATACAAAACTAAATGTTTCTGTTTTCTTATAATGTCTTCAAAGTTCAAATTACCAATAGCTGGATATGGAGGAAATGATTTCTGAAAAATGTAGGCCATTTAAAGCCGGTCGTAAGGGTCTTTGCCCTAATACCAATTGAACAGGTATCAGGGAGCCCAGTTCTAAAGTATCTTTCTGTTGTGGTTTGGACATAGTTTAGCGGGCAGGGATCAATTTGCAGGGATTGTAAACATTCGAGCCCAGTTTATAAACAAAATTAGATACTCTTAACACTGTGACCTAATGCATTTAGTACTGTTTCCTTAATTCCTCTAACACATTTTCGGTTTTGGTGAGAACTTATAACTACTATCGAGAACATGGATAACAAGAAAACTTTTAATGTCATTCTATCTTGATTGGCCAAGAAAGTTTTGACTAAGGATTATCAAATTATTTCTTCTCTTTGACCTGTATTTGTTTCAGCTAAAACTGCTTACGGTCATTTTCTAATCTGTTTAAAATTCGCACGGCCAACGTTTTATAAACCGGCAACAATACGTTAACGTGTCCTTAATAATAAGAAGGATAATTCGGTAAAGCCGACGGGATTCGTCCGTCGAAGTAAATTCGCCCGAATTTAAAATATGAATACGGCGGGATTTCGCAAACATAATGATATAATCCCGAGCGGTAAGCAGCCTTAATGCCACCGAATTAAGGCCGAATATAAAACGGTCTGCCGTTTCCGGGATTACTCCGTCCAACTTCCAAAGTTCGTTTTTGTTTCGTTCTGTTTTTGTTTACGAAGTAACAGAGTAGAAGCGTAAAAATTAGCTTCCTAAAAGACGTACTGTACATAAGTATTGATTCAGTTCACATTTATATTTAAAATGACGGCAACAGAAATATAAATAAATTATTTCTATAGTGTATTTATTACTTTGTGGTTTGTTTGTCGATTCCACCCACTTGGTTTTAGACGTTTTCAAATTATAAGTTACGTTGTCGAGTAAAATGGATCAGTACAATTTTATGATGCCAAATAATTCACAATTGGTAATAAAATAATAGCTGAAACTATAATACTTCTAGCATTTAACTTGTGTTAACAACACAAGTTTTATAGCAATATTGGACACGCGGTAGGTTTTAGTTTTATACACATAGGACTATAATTTTATATTTTACAGTTACAAATCTATCTAAACCGTTGAATAACAATGCTTCTTTTAGATTTTGAGTTTAGTGGAAGTTATTATAACCATAAGTGAATTATATTGTTGAAAATGTGTTTTGTCTCCGTTGGGTTAAATCGTGGTTAAAACGCTTTTCCAAGAGTTTCTTTAAAAAAATTATCATATTCGGTAGTTCATTTGTATTCTTATGAGAAATTTACCTTTCTTTTTATTCAACGGTCTTTCTATAAAGTTGTGTAATCGTGATACAATTTTTGATTTTCGTAAGAGAAAAAAAACTTAATTAAATAATATAGATGTTTATTCTTCTTCTTCTTCTTGAAATAGGCTTTCAGCCTGTTTTTCCAGCTTTAAGGAGTTCCTTGCGACGTCGACATCCAGCTATCCCTCCACCTCTTTGGTGGTCTGCCTGGCGGTCTTCTAGAGTGTGATTTTCCGTCTCTCGCAATTTTAGCAATTCTATTGTCTTCCATTCTGTTGATGTGTTGATTCCACTCTCGCCGTCTCTGTCTCATCAATCTTACCCTGTATGTCGCAGATTTTTCTTATTTCTTGGTTGGGTATTCTTATTCGTACCGTGTGTCCCGTGATGGGCGGTTATTTCTACCCCTAAGTATCTAAAGGACATCAAATGTTCTACTAATATAATAATCAGCAATTTTGAGCTAATTAATTCTGGATGCCCTAGCAGCCGTTTAATAAAATAAAAATTTATGAAAAGGGGGAACAAAGAAATAACGGCTCTGCCGACAGCCCTAAAGGGTTTTCGTTGAGAGGGTTTCAATATTTGTCATTCGTCGTTTGACGAACTCGACTTGAATACTAAGGAGACCTTTTTATTTTATTTTATTTATGTCGATCCCACATTTCGACATCGGGTGCCATATATAAATTTTTTCATCCAAGTCGTAAACCTTTGATTCAACACGTCGAGTTTTCAGGTTTCTGTTTGATCAAAAATAGGTCAAGTTGCATTATTCTGTTATTAGACAAAGAGATCTTTCCAACCAATCTGTTGGCTATCCCCTAATCGTTCATATTTAAAAGCAAATAAAACTTGTGTTTCATACAACTGGAAATTACGTTTACTTAGTGCAAGCCAACCGCTTCTGACCAGAACTTTCTAATCGACCGCATAGCCACTGGAAGCTCTAGGTACACATTTGATTGCATAGAACAGAAGCAGGGGAGAGTCAATATGGAACGGGCCGTATACCTGAAATTGGAAAACGGAAATTCGGAATTGATTGTCCGAAAACGGCGCTTTCCTCCTGTTATTATGCCGATAGGGCTGCGGGGAACGACGTCATTTTGAAAGAAAAACCGGCTTGTCCAATATGAAACTGTTTGCTTGTCTCGGAGGTGATTGTAAGATCAAATAAGTAAAATGGGGTTGTAACATTACCTATCAACAGACACAAACATCCAAAAACAATTTATCCACCTTCGCCGAGGGCAAATCCTTCGTTGCCCCTGCTCGTGGGTTGAATTCCCGAATGTGTCGTAAAGAGTGTGCCAGTCATCCCTATGATAAATATCGGTAATGGAAAAATAATAACTGAATGTATGAGGTGGGGGCGGCAATTCCCCCTTCGATAAGTCCTCGCAAAAACATTCCCCGAGCTGCCGCCCCTCTACAAATAAATCCTCATCATTTTGTTTTGGGTGCGTCGCGCAAAAGACGGCTTTTTTAATTTCGGCTCTTTATAAACTGCAAAACGCCCTTTATTCGATAAATAATCGTCCTCGGGTCGAAAATTTAATTTTTGGCCGCGCTTATTAGGTTCAGATTTTACGCTCGTTTTGAATTATGCTTTACCGGGAACAGTCGAAACTTTTCCGCCTTATTAACCTTCGTTATATTAGCTTGGCGGTGGCTGGAATCAAGATATATTGGGCCGTTGTGGCTCTTACAACTATTAGCACTGAGGTTTCTGTTTAAGCATGTTTATTTGGCTAGCTATTGAATTACATGCTATAATACCAAAATGAAATTAATTAGATTGCCTGAAACACTCTGAAATAAACTAAACTATGACGATGAAAAATACTATAAGAGCAATAAGAACTGCAAAACGTAAATGACTAAAGAAACAGTGTGAAACATGAAGAAAATATTAGCAACCTCTTTGCAGATGATAGGTCTCAGTTAGAAGATAATCTGGAGGATGATTTCTCGGGGCCGTCAATTACAATAGAACAGATTACTAGAGCAATTAAAAGCTCGAACGATCAGACAGTTGGATCAGATTTAGTGTCTGTTGAAAAGTTTTCAACCAAATTTACAACACAGAAAAGCCCCCAACCAAGTGGAGTACATCTGGCTTCATCCCGCTCTCAAAAAAGAACAACGCAACAAGATGTGTAAACCACAGAAGTGCAAAGAATGACACATGAATCAACAATATTATGCTAGACAGGAAAAGAGCTGAGACAGGTGTCTAAACACAAAATAGTGATGGGAAAAGACAGGAAAATCGTGTGTAATCCAAATTTCAGATAGACAGAAAAGGAGTTTAAATAGCTGCCTGGACACAAATTTACTGTTTAAGCAATGTATGCAAATGCAAGTGAATAAAAACAGTGCCCAGTAGTAGAAATCCTCCACAGATAAGAAATTTTCTCAACAAAGACCTCTATTTTTGGTTTAAACGCTGTTTCTCCTGGTATTGGTTAACTGTCGGTTTTAACGAGTAGGAGACTATTTTGCGTTTTGCAGACAGTGTTTCATCCTTACACTCCAATAACTAAAACTTTTCAAACCATAATGCAAATCTTCACAATCGAAGAGCAGATTTTCATAAAACTGTTGAACAACATCCAACACTTTCAATACCCCATTATTAGACAACAATGTTCCTAGTATTGATCCCTGTGGTACACCAGAAGAGGCATATATTGCAAAAGAACTGTGGTTAGCATATTCCACCACATGACTTCAATCAAGTAAATAAAACTGACAAAACCCACTTATATTTGCTGATAAAACTTACTTTAAGTAACTTTTAAAATAATTTTATAACAAAATTAAATATTTGCCATGTTAAAACTGTTTCAACAAGAAAGTTTAATTATATTATAATAATGGTTTTCACTTCTATTTTCAGAACTATCATGGTAAGATTATTGGAATCTGAATCATAAGAATTTTAAATTAAAATAAAACACGTAAATTAATATTAGCTTGAAAAATTTATTAATTTTGGTCCAAAGAATCTAAAAATGCTAAAGGGATACAATAATCAACTTACTTTATATCCTATGTACAGAAAACCTAACAAAAAATCAACAACAATGCAGTATTAAATTTATTATAAATAGTAAGCTGATATGTCTTAGAAATCTAACAACAAATCGTTCATTAAAACTGTATAATGAAATAATGTTTTAATCTACAGCAACATTAAACAATCATTATTATATTTGGGACTTTGGTGATTAGCCGAACATCAATGATTCTGACAATGGTAATGATTATAACGATTAGAGTTTCATAAGCTATAAAACCGTTATGGGTGGAGGGGGTTCTAGTAATCGATATGAACACACTAATGGATTGAGTAGTATCTCTCTAATGGATTTTGATTCAATTATGTACATAATATTTTAACTCAAAAGGCACCAAGCAGATCTAAAATCACTAGTAGTCAGGTTTTAGGTAAATTATTGTCATAGCAACTAATTTCTAGTCAATTTATATCCGAGTTTGATGAGCCAAATTTTTTCTTTGGAGAAACAAATGAATCTCTTGGAAATCAGGCCTGTCGCAGTCATTTCTATGCCAACATTCCGTCATCAGTTCATATACATCTTTGGGACAGTTACGGGGAAGATTCAAAAAATGCTGGAAGGAATCAATCAATGTATGCACAGTATAAAATCCTGTTTAAACTTACGTGATTTCCGGTATTCTGGTAGTAATGACTGAGATTTTCCAGCACCTTATCATCGGTCCAACACTCATAAGGCTGTTCTCTGGCAAAAGTTAGAATTTCCCAGAGAAGCACGGCAAAAGACCACACGTCAGTTTTACTAGAGTAAGTGTCCTGAAATTGTCCACATTAACAACGTATATTAACTGTAGGGAAAGACTTACTCGGAAAACGCTTTCCCACGCCATCCACCTCAACGGGATTGGATCGATAACGCCCATCGGGCGGCAATAGTCCTGCTGGTACAGTTCACGGTCTCGTCCAAGGTCTGAGATTTTTATTTGGTAGTGGTGGCCAACCAAACAGTTTCTATGGTAAGAAAACGAAATCAATGTCTTTAACTAGACTAATGTACAATGCGTTCCAAACAAAAGATATTCTGAATTTTTCTATCTAGTGGAAAGTCAATGTTGGACTTTTCTTAGAGAGTCAGTCTTTCACATGAATGGCTCTACCGCTTTTCACTGTGGATGGTGGTGTCAATGTAATAAAACTGAGAAAGCAAAACTAATTTCAGTGTGAGAACACGACTCTCTTTGACATTGGAGAGACCTCCCCAACATATTGAACGAATGATATGAAACCAAAATGAACTGGATGAGTAGGAGATGGAATAGACTGTTATAGGCTTTAGGTTCAGCAGGGAAGGCTAACTGATCATGATGAGGATATAAGAAGATGCAAAAGAAGAAACGCATATAAAGAAAACGATTGCAAGTTTTCTAGTGGGAAGACACTATTTTCACTCGTCTGAATCAAGATAAACCACGTGTACCATTAACCAAAAAGTGTTCCATGATAGCTGCTAAGACACACAAACCAATTAGTTGGTCCTAAATTCCAAAATGAGCAAAAGATGGACAAGGATAGTGACCGAATGACAACCAAGAGGATGCAGTAGAAACACAGGAAGACCAAAGACTAGGTGGAAGAACAATATCCAGAAAATAGCGGGAGTGCAATGGATGACCAAACTGCTGACAGAACCTGATAAAGACAGCTTAGAGATGCGTATGTCCAAAGATGGACTGAAACACGCTGAGAATGATGATGATGATAAACGCAGCTAAACAATCTGCTTCCAAATATCGTAACGGTTAATAACTTATCCTTAACAACTAACTCTCGAGAAGAAAATGTATATCGTTATCACAGGCAACTATGCTGAACCTGGAAAAGATGTGATCGGACAAGAGGATAATGAAAAAGGCATCTATTCTGGTACACATCCGAGTCGTAGACCACAAAGCGGCTGATAGACGCATTTGAAGTGTGGTGCTAGAGAAGAACAAAATCTTAATGAACTCGGCATCACGGATTGACTCTACCGTCTGCCGGAGATATATCCTTCATCATCACACCTCTTTGCTTCCTCATATTTTACAGCAATATGTTACAAAATATCGACGTTTTGAAAACATATAGAAACATTAATTACTTTATCAAAATTCCAGTTTTCCTACCTGTATGATCATTACAACGTAAGCCCGAGAGTCCATTAATAAACTACTCGGACACGTTCAGTTAATCTCAGACATAGTCTCGAGTGTATCGGGGACGTATGACAAACGGCGATTAGATGCGCCATTGTGCCCGACTAGCAACAATAACCCGTCCGGCTATAACGTGTGTATGTGTATGTGCAAGAAATGATTTAGCGGGTAGTTACGACCCCCTTTACGAGGCCGTCCCAGCAACTTTGTTGCTTAGACATGGCTTATTAAAGGCGGCCCTTTGAACGCGTTTTTATAACTCAGTTTGAAAATTTTAATTGGATTACTAACTACCAGCTATTAAGGCGAGTGATTTGCCCCGGAAAATTTCCAGTAAACTAATTAAAGTTCGTGGAAATAATGGCGGGTCGGGGATGTATTGAGTCGGCTAGAGTGGCAACCGCTAGTCGACTGGGGTATCCCTTGCCTTCTTAGCGTCTAGGAGTTCCGATCTTCTACGCGAAATAATTACCCGCTTTTCATTTAGACGACAGGGCAAAATATACACTCGTTCGCACAGCTGTTAGTCCCGAGATTGAGATATAAATGGCGTTCAACCGGATGGAAATTTGACTTGCTTACCTGGCTGCCAAGTCTTTGTGCACGAACTTCTTAAGCTCCATGTGCTTCATACCGGAAGCTATTTGAGTGGCCATGTATATTAGACAACCATAGCTGAAATCACATAATTTTTAAGTATGAAGTATTCTGATATTATTATTATGTCAAAACATTTAATATTCTACGAAATCTAAACTTCAATATCTGCTCGTATTTGTGAAGACAAAAGAAATATGTTTTCAGGAACTTGAATGTGATTCTGATTTTTGAAATATGATATTTTCCACATTTCTATATATAAGTTAAAAGTTGTAACTGTCCTTGTCTTTTGGTAGCACTTTTCACTAAATTTTCTCATTTTTCCTGTAGTTAACTCGTCCTATATTTACTCACAAATGGTTACTAAAAAATCAAAATAATAGTTTGAATTTTAGAACTTGTCACTTCAAACGTTACTAAAACTGAAATGTCATATTGGTCTTGTAATGAAATAACTAATAATCCGTAATATTTGGGACGGCCCCTATTAAATGGTCAGTTTTCTGATCGACAGCTTGGATTTCGGTCCGACAGGGGCACCTGTCTGCACCATCTTTGATGGATGCATTTGAAAATTGGGAATACAACGCTTTCCTTGTTTCTGGATTTGGGCAACATTTTCAACTGTCTCACCCAAGTTGAAAGTTAATAAGTTTTCTTACTTCAGCATACAGCTACTTAGTTTATATTTAGAGACCCGGAGCCAGAGGGTTCGAGTTAGGAGGGTGTTGCCATCGGAAAGAGAGGTAAAGATAAGAGTATCACAACGATCAGTTCTTGGTCCCTTGTTCTTGGTCCTCCACTATTTTTGATACTATAAATGATCTACCACTATATGACAATGCTTCAGTGTATACTCTCTTTTCTGATGACACTCAGTTTCTTACTATATCTCTCTGCTTACTATATTCTTTTTTGCTCTGCGATAACCCATGAAATAGATTTTTGGACTCCAGTGAAGAGCTGTTAGGCTGCTTTTTGGGAGAATTGCAGATGTACCTTTGTGGAGCAGGAGCTAACTTACTTAATATACATATTTATTATATTATATTCAAATATATATTTCATAATCCAACAAGTATTACCTAAATAAACTTTAAACTTCACTCTTACTAGTTTTACTGATGAAATTAATACCAATTATTAGTAACACTGGTTTTTATAATAAAATTTTACTCACCTTAATATGCTGTCTGTATTACTAGTGGTGGTAGACTCAGCCACGTGGTCTTGCAAAAACTGGCACAAATCCCCATAGAGTGCATATTCCCTGACCATCAAATACGGAGGCTGATTGAGGGAGGCTCCAAGTAGAGCCGCAACGTTGGGGTCGTGCAGCCGTGATATCAGCTGTGCCTCCCTAATAACAATTCAGTTGCTGGTATCAAATTTTATAAGGGCAACCGAGCAACGCATAAAATTTTACTGTGGAATTGAACGTCTCTATCGGGAGTGGTAACGCAAAAAGCACTCACCGTCTAAACTCGTCCAAGTGCTTGTCGTTACCTAAACGATAAACCAAGCAAAACTCGGAATCAAAAAGGCCATCAGCCGCAGGCGTTTCGCACAAATGCAACTCCCCGAATTGGCCTTTTCCGATTTTTTCGATCGGTCGCAATTTTTCACTCGAGATTTCCTTAATTGGGTCGTTGTCGTCGACAAAGTTAGCTTCCGGCATTTTGTGCGGACTTAGGGGTAGAATTAAGCGGGAACGTGCCGGTCTGGGAAATAACGAATTTGATTGAGTCACCCCCACGAGAATTAAGGGCTAAAACTCGCCTGTTACAAGAAAACAACTCCGTCTCTGTAGAGCGGTAATTCTTAGGGGGTGGTGGTACAGGGGGTGGTCCTGTTGCGTTCAGTAACTCCTCCCCATCGATCGGCAAATAACTCTTAGACACTAGATCTAAGATAAATTATCCCTCATGGGAGTAATAGTAATGACCCAGCAAATAAATATGAGCCTTAAATATGGATTAACCCGGCCGCGAGCAAACAAGAAATTAATTATCTCAGGAACGCGTATATCATTGAGTTGGCTTAGCCGCGAGTTAATTTAAAGATTAAATTTGCGTTCTTCCTTCTCTAGTGGTTTTTACCTGCATAGTTGGAGAAAGACATGGAACTAAGCTGGCTGTTAATAGACACTTCCAGTTTCTCACCGGTAATATCGGCTTTGATCGCGTCTTCCTGTGAATATTGAAAAATTGTTAAACGTAAAAAACTAAACAAATCTTGGAAGAGCTGAGAAAGTCATTCAAAAGTCAAAGCCTGAACCTGAAAGTTTCAGAGAAAAAGAAAACGCAGTAATTAGCTTTCACTTTGGTAAGTTTAGGGAACAAAAACACTTAGTTTTGCTCTTTTAGAAGAGGTCTCTTCTCTTAGTATTTTCTTAAATTTTGCCAATAAACCGAATTACGGAAAGTTAAATTTTCGTATATTAACATCAAAACACTTTTTACCTCACTAAACGTTCCTATCCAAATATCTTCTTTCTGAGGCTCTCTAAGGCAAAATATCATTCTAGTGATTTGAAAGGAAATTGAATTTCCTACAACTTCTGTTTCATAATATTCCCTTGAATTTCGCCAACTAACCGATATACACGTTAAAGTTACGTAAATTAACATGAAGTCACTTTGCCTGAACTAAATTTCCCTTTAGGACTAATCACTATTTCCATGATTTGGTAGGAAATGAATTCTCTACATCTGCCTTAGTTTCAATCGAACACCCTGTATATTTTACGGTTGTTCAACTCAGCTTGAGAAGTCCTACTATGTGCTTCCCAAGAAGTGTACGGTTTCTGAGATATTTGGGGTAAAAGTAGTTCTTATCTTTGTCATTCTTTTGACAGCTATTACATTCGCTCAGCAGTAAAGTAAATTATTACTAAAAAAATCTGTTTTTTTATTTATTGAAGCTTATTAATCGTAAAGTGGTGACTTTGAAATCTTCAAAGGAAACAGAACTTCATTTTATGGTTTACACTTGACGCCCTTAAACCAGTTTCTCGTCTAAATGTCGCTTTTAAGCGGTTTCTAACTGGAGTCAAGTAAGACATTTTGTCTCGAGTCCCAAAACGGCAAAAGCACATTAAAAGATAGGTTTATTAAAGCAATAGACGATTTAACCTGGGCCGTTTCGCTATCTAAATAGTCCCCAGACCTGCTACTACACTTCCGCAGCCGGAAATTAACACGTTGAACCGGCCTGGACGATAAGCCAGGGAAATACGTGTATTGTTGTGTTTAAGAAAGAGGTAACGTACTTTGTTTGTGCAATCCTGTTTGGCTCTTTGGTTCCTCACCACTATCAGCAAAATTGAAGCCAGCAAAATCAAAATAATCACCGTCAAAGCTCCAATCACCATGCCAATGTAGTTGGTTGTTTCGGATGAAGACTTTTCGGTGTTATCATCACCAAAGTGAGACGAACCCTCCACTCGTATAAAGTTACTTTAATATAAGTTTAGGATATTTAGTTGTGACAAAAAATCAGTAAGTTCACCTGGCTAAATCCCCTTTCGTTAGTGTTGCCTTTACGTCATCCCTTTGCAAAGGAAAATCCGGCAAAGTGGCAGTTAATTCGCTTTCCAACTCCTCGGTGTAGTTGCCTCGGACTAAAGCTGCTTAAATTTCGTTTAAAAGGACCGCGGTTTGGCTTTTAAACGCAATTTCACTTACTGGACTCGAACGATACCTCACTGAGCAAAATCCACCTGCTGGCAAAGTACAGCTGCAGCTTTAAGTATCTACCCATTCTCTGGTGCAGCTTAATAGTGACGTTTCTGGAGTGTTCCATCACCAAATCCGGCATGTAGGAAAAATGCACCGGCTCCGGATTGTATTTGTCCCCGTTCAAGCTGAAAAACGCTCTCGCTTGCGAGAAAACCTACGACCGGAATTTGTTCAATTTCAGCACCAGATTGAGCTATAGTCGAATCAATGAATCTTTGCGTTCACGTCATCAAGACATTTCATTTTGGGTTTGTCGGTTATTTATTATACTGCAGTCGAGTAATTTGAATGGCATATAATAGTTATTTATGATATTAGTGTTAAAAGTGCTTTTTTCACCTTTCAAGTGGAGTTAATAAGAATGATATAATAGTCAGACTGACATGATACGCCTAATGCCTTTTGTCTTACCGCTATTTAGTAACAGATTTGAGGCAAGTTAAAAGAGGATGCGTAATTCTGAATTAATGCGACAGTAAGCATCTTCATTTCATTCAGTGAAAAAGAGTGATAGATTTGAGTATCATCAGCATATTGAAAAGATATACAACAATACAAAATAATCGTTTATCCCAGGTATTGAACGCAGAAATAGTGAAAGATGCTTAGGAAGCAGTAGAAAATTCATATGAAAATAAGGAGTTAAGAGATAATTCTCTTAATACAGGCTCTTGACTCAATCCGTAAAAAACAAGTTTGGAAAATAACATTTTGTGGTCAAGAGTATCAAAAGCCTTAGTAAAGTCATATAATAATAAACAGGCATTTAGGCCCTTATCTGAAACAGTAATTATATCGTATATCGTCGTATTAAATCGTTCAAACAATAATTTTCTTCCATCAGAATTTTTTCAGTAATTTACATGATGATGATTAAGACCTGATAACTGACATATTATATTGTTTGTTTTTATTTTCTGAGGCACGCAACGATTCATCGATTCGACTCTATTTTTGTACCTGCACATCTTTGGTAAACATATTGTTGGTGTGCAGGTGGGCGGCTGAAAAATTCCGAATTCCCTCGAACTCAAAGACGATTTCGAGCGGGGGCCCGGGGGTGTCGTTCCGCCAGCCGATCCACTCGTAACCTGGAAACATCGAAAGTGAACGAACCGAATGGACGAAAAGGCACACCGGTCTGGATTTCGGTTGCAATTTCTCCGATTTGCATATATATTGGTTTTTTTTAGTCAAAATATGGAGCTTTCTGGCGCGACTGACCGCGTCTAGCTAAATCGGATCAGAATGCGGAGGGAGATGTAAAACGTTCCTAAATGATTACCCACCTTTACCGTGCCCTTTCAGGTCTAGCTTGAAATTGTCCTTTCCTTTGATTCCGTCGGTCAACTGTCCTAAACCATGGGATAAGTAGCCACTATCTTCGGTACCGTCATAAGTCTTGTCGCTGAAGTCTAAGTCACCTCTTTTTAGTCCTTGTGGCATGTTGTAAGACTGTAACCCATCTAGAACATATAAACGTTACAAATTACTAAAATTCTAACTATTATTGGGATGCTAGGTTTAATACCAACAAATAAGATAAACTAAAGGTTTAAAGATTTAGTATATTTCCTTTTCCTGAAATGGGCTTGCACTAAAGACAACGGATGGACAAAACTAATCTTCAAATAAAGACCCAAAGAAGACAGGATGAGCAGAGGAAGACCATCCACCAGATGGGCGCACGACGTGAAATGTGTGGTGGGAAACTGGATTAGTACCGCGCAGACAGGGAACCTTCACAATATATTCTCCATAGATGTTAAACAAAATGGGCGTCCGTCAAGAAACATCCCTGGCGGATTTTCTCAATTTTACAAATGCTGGGTAGTTGGGAGTCAATAGATCTGTAGCTCCCATTTTCTTCAGGACTGTCCAAAAATGGTTCCATTTAATTTTATTATTATAGATAGTCGACTAAACATATCTATATAAAACAAAGTTCTGAAAGCATTTAAAAACAGCTGTTTTCCTTGTTTGATGTTCTTCTTTGCAATAAAAGACCAGACAAATTAAGCACTTTTGACTTGTAAATGATTATTAACTGAGAAAACCCATCCAAATCACTCGCTAAAGGGCTTCGCCGTATTTACATAAACGAAATGAAGAGATAACACGTCGTATTATGGTAATGAACGCAGACAGGGCCAAGGGCGATCCGTTTCGGACAGATTTACGTACGGCCAGAGGGCATAATATGTAAACGGTCTTTAAATCAATAGCACACTAAAATTAATTTAGCGTTCCGATCGGGGCACTGTCAGCTCAATTAGCTGTTGATATTTGTAAATTTCCGCTTAATCGAATTTATTGGATCGGGGTTTTTGCTGACCTTTCCACGTGCATCCGGCGAGTTCAACCCGCATGCATACGGTCCTCACATGGTCGCTGTAGGGCAGTATTCGGACTTTAGAACAGATAGGAGGAGGGTCCAATGTCTGTTCCACTATTGTGAATGTGTCAGTGTTGCCCGAAAGAAGCTGAAACCAAAAGAAGATTAAGTAACAATTTGTCAGTTAGTTTTTAGGTCGAGTGTTTACGTAAACGATGTTGACAACGTTGAAACAGTGCACAGAAAGTGGGTTTTTTCCAGTTGGAGTATGAAAATAATGCGGTCGTAAATTTTATCCGGAAAACGTCCGACATTTATCATCCCCGCGATATATGAAACAAAAATATTTATGACGTAACGTTGCGCGCCAGCCACGTTTACCGTTTCAATTTGGCGAATCCATTATTGAGAGTGGTTTTGGACGATTTTTTTTCTATTTTGGATTAACGCAATTCGAAAATTATTCCCAGGTTTTCGTTGCGCGTTAGCGAAATATTTAAAAATCGCTATACGCGGTGACCGGCTTGCCTCGCATTAAATCGTCGGTCAACTAAAGCAAATTAACAGATTAAATGTCCATTGCCTGTCAGACCTCGTGACATGTTAACTGAAATAAACTGACCGATCAATTAATTTAGAAAAAGTTTTCTACCATTTTCTAACCTATTTTCATTAATTTTTTCTATCAGTAGACTGCTCTCGGCTGTTTAGAAGAGCAATACAAAGCATTAGCTTGTTTGCTACTTCCCATTTTAATACAATTTCCATTACAAATAACAATTAATTTTAATACATTAATTAACAAAATAAAGTTTCAAACAATATAATAATAATTAACCATGGTGATTTTGTGACATTGTGTGCTTGATGAGAATACTCGTTGGTTAATAAACTACAATATTTAATTAATTTACTATAATAGGAGAGACAATAAGTTGGAAAATTGTCATTTTAATATATTACAGCACAGTACATCATATAAACTGTATGGAAAATGACCATGTCGGTTTTTCGGAAGAAGAACCAGTTAATACATATTGTATTATACAGGGTGATTGTTTATAGTCTAGCATCATGCATTAGGAATGGGACAGCCGTTGCATAGAGTAGCACTAATTTATACTGAAATGTATTATCGAGCGAGAAGTTCGTCAGGGAGATCCAATATCACCAAAATTGTTTACCCTAGCATTGGAAGACGTTTTAAAGAAACTGTCAAATCAACAGTGAGAAAAAGGTAATAAGAATTGACATAAACAACCTGCGCTTTGCAGACGATACAGCTTTAATTTCGAGTCAATGAGCTTAGAGAAATGTTAAAACTTAGCTTAATAATGCAGCAAAGAAGATGGGGTTATGTGATTTACTCAAGCAAAACCAAGGTAATACGCAAATAACCGAGATATTATCAAAAAACATCGGATTGTGGGAAATGTCTACCTGGGTCACAATATAGAATTAGGCAAAGAAAATCAGACCGCGTAGATACAAGACAGAGGAAGAGAGACACATAGGAAGACAAGACAGAGAAAGATATACCATACAGATCACACATTATGGAGACCAAAAAAGACCAAAAGAAAGAGAAAATCGTAGGAAGGTAATTAGACTAAACGATATGTTTACTACTATAATATTAAAATTAAGGTAATTATGAGAGAATAACACAATAGAGTCACTAAATCAAATATGGTTATTCCAACAGTGATTTCCAGGCATATCATCTCTACTAACATTCGATATTTTTTTGCTCATATATCATGACGACACCGACATATTTTGGGTATAGAGTCGTGATTTTTAAATTGACCACGTGGCAGAACCATAAATTGCATACGTATGACAGCAATTGGACCCTTGAAAATCCGTCATCATTTGGGGAAATCCCCCCATGAAATTTGAAACGCAAACGGTGGCCCCTTTGGCATTTTTATCTTATGTCAACGGAGATCTGGCGCGTATAACGCGACGATCCATCACGGCTATCTTTCCGGAACGATGTATCTAGGTCAGTATGCGCAATATAAGTAGAAATGGGCCGGTTTTATTCATAGGTTTGCAAAAAAACTGTTTACCTCTTTGCCGTTACGGTCTTTCCATCTGGCCCATTTTTGCAGTCCTGTCCTCCAATATTCGATCATGTACTGTTCGGCGTATTCCTGTCCTTGTCCATTACCATAACGCCCTTGTGTTTTAATTCCTGTAATAAAACACTAATTAACATATTTTTTAATGAAAATTAGTTTTATTCAACCTGTAAGAACGTGCAGTTGGCCTAAATCAATCTCCAAATACTCTCGTGAGTTACGGGAGACCATGTGACGCGGACACCATGCACCTCCTTGTTTGTTATTTCTTAACCTGCAAATTTCAATTTTTTTGTATTTTATATATGTTCACACTTCCTTGAGTTATTTTTATTAGACAAAGAACTAGAATTGGAGCACATAGTTTTAGAAGATGTCTTTTCTATCCAAAAATGTGATAATCTCAAACACTATATCCTAGTGCAGTCTGCATATTGGTTACAACATCTGTTATCTTTGCCCATGATTGCGTGGAAAATTTGGTGTGATTGATTAAATGCAATAAGGGTTGTAAAATGGTTGAAACACTAAAGGGTCTGGAAGTGACGTCGGAGGAAAGCAGAAGTGAGAGAGAGAGTGAATGAACAGAGTAAATATGGAGCAAAAAATGTGAAGAGATTATATCCTGTGTGGAAAGACTGGAGAATATAGTAAAATTTAAATTTGGAGAGATGCTAGAAAGGGTGAAAATATGCAGCAAAGGTTGTGAAATGGGAGACGAGGAAGACAGAAGACCTAAACTGAAGTCGATCAAGAAGGGAATGGTAATGATAATAAGGTAAGTGAGGAAGAAAAGTACCGATATGGTACCTATGGACAGTCGAGTACACAAGGCAGAAAATAGTGAATAAGAATTTGGGTGATTGGCAGGTACAAGAAAAAAACGGAAAATGGATGATGAGAGATGGAGAGGAAAAACAGAAGATGTCAACCCAAGATAGAAAAGTATGCAAGGAGGTAGGAAACTACAGACTTCTGTTCATGTTCTTCATTGAAACGCAGTTGTTCGAAAAGAATACTTGTTGCAACTTACGTATGGGAGAAATGATAAAGTGTAAATAGAAACAGCCTAAAAGATATGGTCATAAGATAAAGTGATTTAATTAGAAGAGAGCTGAAGTGATATGTTAATTAGAAGAAAGATGAAAATGGATTTTGGAGGAGTGTGGATAGTCAACGCATGGTAGGAAAGGATATTCAAGGTGGCACTATTAAACTATGATAGAGTTATGAATGACGATAATTATATTTGCGGTTTATAAACTGAAGAAGTTAGTTACGTTGTTGTTTTATGAGTAATTAAAGGAAAGTTTGAAATATTTTTGGAATGTTCAATAATGTTGTTCCAGGCTAAATCAAATCGAGAATCTCTTGTAATATAGTTCAAGTAGAAACATGTTTACATGAGTTAACAACAATTTCAAATATTGTTTAGTGTGCACCTGGTCTTTCCCAAGGACCATTAGACTGTTATTAAAACACCAAAAACTGATAAATTCCTCGGCATCGATGCGAAACTTTTTTAATAGCGCCCTTCAAGCAATTTAAAGTCCTTCGCGACTACACAGTCCCGAAAAGTTTTAATGAAACTTTCAGAGTAGAAATTAACAAATCGATGCCTACCTGCCATGGTGTGGGCCAACGCTGCCCGAATCGTAACTGGTGCTCGCCGATATTAACGAATCCTGAATTTGCCCCGACTCCATGCCCAAGGCTTTCAAACAGGCATCGTCTGCAAACAAACAAAAAATTGGAAAAGTCAGCGAGTTAAACGAGCGACGGGTCTTCAAGACGGACGTTTTAAGTCCGCCTTTTCCGGAGCACGTCTTCGTGAAATAGAAAAGTTGTCGGATCGTCTTTGACCGCAATTTGTTATCCCACTATTTTAATCGCGATCCATCTTAAAGTAGTATTTTGTCGGAGGAAGTTGTGGAAAATGGAGAAGAAATGAAATAGTTTTCGGTCTGTATGGAATGCGCTATCATTTATCATGAATTCATGTCTGAAAAGAAACTTTCACGTTCTTGTAAAAATTTAATTTAAACCAAATATTTAACAAATATGTGAGAGAAATTTAGTTTTTTTGATACATTTTTGAGAAATATTTTATGGGATATCTAGAAAATGTGGTTTTTCTATGACATTTCCGAGTTCCAGCCTAGTTGAATATTGTCTCTGCAAACAATAAACCATAAGTTTTTATGAATTTTAGGAGACGTACAAATATTCAGAATTTTCTATTAAGGCATAACTGAAACTCCTTTTCAAATAGGATCTTCAGCTCTTGACCTTCATATTGTTTCATCTCTTTATTATGCTTCTTTTTTATTTGGGTTTACCTATTCTCCTTTCGCAGTTGTATTTGATATTTCTTTTATTATTTTGCCTAGAAATAGCGTCAAATTGTTGAAGATTTTTATGCTATAGGGCAGATCAAGGCATCTCCACATTTTCATGGTCTATTTACCTTTCTACAAATATATTGGTAAAGGTTATTGTGGCTAAAAATGTTTTAATTACTCACTTTACAACATACACACTTCTCTTGTTTTCACCATACTGGAACACCCTAGTAAATAATACTTACTCATCCGTCTAGGTTATGAAGTTGAAATGTCCATAAGGCTAATATTGTTATATTGGATAGTAAGACGTTAGATGTCGTTTTAAGGCTTACATTTTACAAACTTTCAATTCAAATTCCAGCACAGTAGATCTCATTTCTGTCAACATTGTGTTTTATTCCTCCTTGTGTAGAAAAGTAGAATGTCAAAGAACAAATTTGAAACAATTTGAAATTCTTGTTGTTGTTTATCTTCTGGCTCTCACAATCTCACGTCCAAATAAATTTGTCGGGATGATAAAGCTGGCGTTACACTAACAACTCGACCATCGGATAAAGCGGGCCGACAACGATTTAATTCCATGATGCGTTAGGGTCGACACTTACTGGCATAAACGGCATTCTCCCCGATAACACAGCGGCCATTCCGACGGGGACAAAGTCCTGTAATATTCCCGATTTCCATCACAATGGCCTTAAGAAGTCTGTTTCTCCGACGTCTGCTGGATTTCGACAAAATAGCCTTTTCGGAAATGACCGCCTGACGTTATATTTTATCCCCCCTTTTCCGCAACCTAATTTTTTCTTCAAGTACGAGCAATGTTTTTACAAAAAGTCGGCTATTCAGAGTGATCGATACTTGGCCTAAAGGGTTTGCTAAAACCGGCAAGTACTTGGCAAATTTTCGAATAGCGTGCCGCGGCCTAATGACCGGGGATCGATAAAAATTGCTTTTTATTTTAAAACACATTCCCCGCCATTTTCGCGTGCTTACAGCAGTCGTAAACATGTTGGATCGACTGACCATCCTGCTCCGTTACAATACATCTCCCCGTTAAAATTTCTAAAAATAATGGAGCGTGAAAGCTTGAAAATTGGGACGTTTTAGAACATTCCATAGCAAAATTCACTTAGAGCAGCCGAATTTCATAAAGTTTTACTGGCGCAGTTCTTTAAGGATTTTTGAACCGTTTTATTGCATCCTTTTGGAGCACTTTATAATAAAGATTTTTCCTTCGGGACGGGTTTTGGGACACCGACACTTGTTAAATCTGTTCCTCCTATCCAGGGTAAAGGAAACGTTTTTCTTTTATTTCATGTTATTTTGTGTATGCATTATAATGTGTCACGCAATATTGTATAACACGCACTTCCAGATTTTCTATACAACAATAAATAACAGTGATTTGGATACTGGCATACACAAATTAGGGTAATTACTAAATGGTGTGATTGTCTCAAGAAACGATTTACTTGTGTAATTTTTACAGTTTAATAATCTGATATGTAAACATCCTGTATAGGATTTAATTCAACTATTAGACAAACAAATGGCAGTGAAACTTTACTTTTTTTTTAAGATTTAATGTACATATGAATTTATGTCTGTAAACGCTTTATTTCTGCGTTACAGACAGTTAAGATTTGAAATTTTACTAATATTTTTTTTTGCTTTATCAACTATTGATTACAGTTAGTGATCAAGGCAAGTTTTGCTTAACCATAGTAAGATACTACTTACAAAGATGATAAAAAAGATATAGTTTTGCTTTCTTAAACTGAACCAAAAAACTACACAGAATAACCTCAACGCTATTTGTCAGGTTGTTAGAAAATGCACAAAACTTTTACTCAAATTTGGAATTTTTGGGCATACTATACTAAAAGCGGCTATAGTGGATTTTGCTCAATCAAAGTGATCTATTTTTACTAACTCCAAATTAGGGAACACAAAGCTGATGTCCATTTTGCTCTAACTGGCAGGGTTTCTTAGATGACCTTAAAATATGGCAATTTTGACAGTTTTTTAAAAAATGACACTTTGATTAGTGACAGTCACGTTTCTACTCTCAATCTAAAGCTATCAAGGCCGTCAAAGAAAATTTTCAAAATTCGCAAATTTTCGGAAAAAATTCATGGGGTACACCACCTGTAAAAAATGTCAGAAATTTATTTTTTTATTTTTCCTGGTCAAACTGTGCACAGTACAGAAAAATGTTATATCTAGTAAAAGTTGCCTCCATCGAGGTGTATACGTGGTAAAAAGTTCACACTGTTAACTCAAACCGTTTTTGAGATATTTAAAAAAATGTCCGAAAAATAATAATCAACTTTGACGCTTTCTACCGGCCAAACTTGTATTTCACGTTTGTTATCCTTTCCCAAAGTTTTCAACTAAATTTCAACACAACAGCTAGAATCCCAAAATAATTGATGTACGAATAACACTGTCCGGCACTAATTCCAAGTTGAAAAAAAAGGGTCCAGGACGTAATTTACACCACCGGAGGCCAATCTAAAGCACAAAAGCTCTCTCACAAGGTTGACATCATTATCCCTGACTGCTCGACCTTCCCCTTTCCAACCAGAAAAACCTCCCAAGCCTTTGTGCATAACTTGTGCAGGTGTGATACACGTTTGTTTAACTGTTGCGACTCGCTAATTCAAAGGCAAAGTTATCGAATTAGTTTATTTGCAGCAGGTAACCTCATTTGTTTGGTAATCTGCATTGTTTGTAGCGTTTCCCCGCATATACTGGAATCTAATTTCATATATCGTCGTAATTTGGCTTTGATGGGTTACAGGCTTGAGGCTTTTCTGCGATGAAAATATTTTGGTTCGCCCTATTTCTAAAATATTCTGAAATCAATTTCTCGAATCTTGTAGTTAAATAATTCAAGGCAACAACGGGCAAAATCCTACACAAGGGGTAATTTCCGATACAGGTGTTTTATTTAGGTACGTTTCCGAACCCAAACTAAATTTTTACTTCCTCTCATAATTTATGTTTGCGTTTGTATGGTTTTTTTTTAGTAAACTTGCCAACAACTCTCTTGGTTTATTAGCCAGCTGTTTTGGCGCGGATCAAAGTTGTAAACTCGAAACGGGTCACTAAAAATCAAATTAAACTCGGTCTAAAACATTTACTGGTTCTGCCACAAAAGTGAAAATAAATATTTTGTCTCGCCTTTTCCGTTATAAAAAGGCCGCCCTTTCATAAAACCGACCGCTTTATTGCATATTGAAGGCTCAGCGGAAAATGCACCTTGTCTGCGGAAAACGCGAAACGTAGGCTCCGGGTTACGGTTTCGCTGATGTCTCAATAATAACAGTCAATACTGAATTTATAGGCAAAAGTATGGAAAACTGTTTGTTTACTTTATTATGGAATAACTGAACAACGCAAAAATAGGAAAACTCATCAGTAATAACTGTCAAAACTTACTATAGTGAAAGGACCTACGAAATGCCAAATTGATGTGTTTCTTTGTTACAAGTAGCATTGGTACATTACTGGAAATGTTGACAAAACGTGTTATTTAACACAACAATTACACAATTTAACAACAAAAATGTGTGATTCGTGTTTCGAGTTGATTAACATGCTTAATCAGTATCGTAATCGTAACTTTACGCTGAATAATGCGTAAAAACGTAAAATATAACGAAAACGTTTCTAAAAAACATTACGGAACATAACTGTTATGTTTTTTTTTGTGTATAGTGTAAAATAATCTAGTTTAAGCTGAATGACGTTGTCCTAAGTGAAACCAGAAATACCGAGCTTTCTCAGTTTCCATGCTGTCAGTTGCTCTTAATCTCTGACAGCCAACTGACTATTTCGCAATATTACAAATCCTCGTCTTGCAATTCTGACTCCTGCTGTCACCGGTACGATTAGGGAGTCGCAATTTTAGGTCTCAGCTGCAACAACAGCCCAAAGGCCGGCGTTGCATTGTGAATTAATTTAACTAAGAGAACTTCCCGCTTATTACGGCGTGTCGTAATAATTTACATTGAACTGGCAGATTTACACCGGGAACAACAGCCAATCAACAAACTAAACTAATTAGAGAGGTTTTAAGGATGCCTCAGACTGAAAGCCATTCTAATTACATCTCTAAGCCGGTCGCGTACTTCCTTCACGCATTCAGCCATTCTTAATGCCAGTAGATTTTCTATTCATTCCTCAGATTTGCAGTCTCAAAACAATTATTATTACTTAAAACAAATGCGGTGTTAGCAACAAAGATACACTTTCAACCAAGAATAAATAAATCAAAAATTCCACTTATTTGTATTGGTGAATTTAGTGTGAAACAATAGGTCAATTTGAATGTTTCGTAAAATTTTTGTTGTCTATTGTGAGTCATTTTAAATTTACTTTTCAAAACCACGTTATTGCTATCAAAAAATGGTACTAAAATGCAATTTTTGCTTTTTTTATAACTTCGACATAATAGCTTTGTATTTGACAACATTCATTGCCAAAATGACAATTTGTCTTTTTTTAACTGTTACATCATTATACATTTAACATGACCATGTTCTAAATTCTAACTGATAAAAACTCTACAAATTTTTTGTATAAATAACATTATTACAGTGACATTGATTAATGATTTTAAAACACAGAGATAACATGATTTTAAACAATTTCAAATTGAAATTATAATAATTTTACTAAAAATTATAAAAGGGGCATTTTTAAAGCATTTTAATGAAACTTAAAATAATCATGTCAGAATTGTCAAATATGACAAAACTTGACCACTAGTAGATTAGAAGTGTAATTTTTACTTAAGACTGTAAAAATTTTAACTTTTTGAAAATTTTAACTTTTGAATCCAAACTATCCAAACTGTGACTTGGGAGAATGTTTACTTTATTTTGTAAATTTTGACAATTAGGTATCAATTGTTGACAGGTGTCAATTTAACTTCAACTTAAATTGTCACGATCGTACGTGACATGCTTTTACAAATTCAGTTTTCGCAACTGTTTAAATGTAATTTACAGTAAGCGTCCGTAAATTTTGTTAAGATAGTTATAGATACCATTACATAATAAAGTAGAGTTTTAATTGCAGAAATTTGTGGTAGAATTTGTATTAAAAGAATCGTAAACAATAACTAAATCTCATAAAATGTAAATTTATTCGTCACGTATGAGAGCAATTTGTTTCTGAATTAGATTAGGTTCCGGTAAAGTTAGTTGAGTATGAGATAAGTAATCTCAAACATTTAGGAAGATTTCCAAATTCTACCCTAATCGTTATGCTAAAGAAAGCAAAACGTTAAACAAATGTATACTAAAGAAAGAAAAGTAAGTACATACTCAGTTCTAGGCCGTGAAGAAATATCGTTGTAAACGCCAAAAAGGCACACGTTAAAAAGACGCGTCTCGTTGTCATGACGATGGCGTCGCGACGTCCATTCCCGTAAAGTTCGCGTCACACTGAACCCATTTCCCCGAAAACCTTTTCTGGATCGTGGACAGGGTGTACGTGCGCAACAGGCAATCGGAAAATTAGGCCAAATACCGTTAAACTTGCGCGACTTTGTTTTTGTTTCGGCACCGGATTGTTCGTTTGTCGCACGAAAGCAGCAGGTATAATAGCGGGAATCCACCGCGAGTCGTTTTAAAGTCGTTCACGGTCCGGAGAACTAGAAACTCCCGGAGTTTTTGCCAAAAAGTTTCGAGTTTGCGGAAGTTATTGTTTTTCGTCTCGGAAGTTACGCAAACTTGCCTTAAAACTAACCGTAGACTGGCTTTTGAGTGAAATCAAAAACATTCTTGAAAATCTTCCCATTATAATACCTGGCTAAAGACTTTATAAATAGTTTTGTAGTCTGCACTTTCAAAAAAGCTTTTTAAATAATTGATTTAACTGAATCTTGTATTATATCCAACTAGTAGATTCACATGTCGAGAATTATGATTCTGTGTTGTCAATGCTTTTTCTATTTCAGTAAATTGTATAATATCATTTAATAGTCGTTTTTAGACCAGTTTCAAAACAAGACGTCTTTCTGAGATTTATGACAATCATTTTGTAACCTACTAGCTAAGCAAAAGTCTTCTAAAACCACGTGGCAATTGTCATTAACGTCAAAACTTTCAAATTGTGCTCAAAAGTTGCAAATAATTACGGTTTATAACAGTTTTCTTGCAGTTTTTCAAACAAGACTGGTTTCTAAACTACGTGACAGTTATTTGGACAATAGTCACGTGACGGTCTACAAAAATTGGGCTTGACTGTCTCATGGCAACTGTCATTAACGTTAAAACTGTCACAGTTTGACGCAATCAGAGTACAAAATTCGAAAATCTGTATATATAATAGTCAACTCACATTGTAGGACTCAAGATGTGTTTCTTAGCTTTATAAATCACTAAATTAATGTTTTAATACACAAAACAACTGTCATAAACGTGAACACTGTCAAACTATGTGCTGGAAAGCTTTGAGAGTCAATGGGACATTTGTTCATTTGCTCCGTTATTGAAAAGCAAGGTTTTACATCTCTACATTTTCCCTATCAAATGTATTGGTTTTGATAACCCATCAAATTAAACATATTCTGAGTGAGATATTGAGTAAAAATGGTGAATTATTAAGTGTGGTTAGTACATGTTTGGTGGAATGTCCCTGTGGGAACCGGTTTCTACAATATGAACAAGTCCGAAGGATGTTAATTCAAACCCAAAACTATTTTTAAAGTGATGAGGGAGAAGAAATTTCTAATTTGTGCATTATTACTGATAATTTTTATGTTCCAAGAAATCTCTTAGGGAGTAAGTTAAGATGATTACTTAAATGACCTTAGTCTAACCTAAAAAAAATATTAATACGATAAAGAAAGGATGCAGAAAAAAGAGAGTTTGAATGAAAGGAACAGATGAAATGAGACAAGAAAAAAAAAGAAAATCTAAAAATGTTATGCATCGCTTTGATTTGGAATAAGTTTTAGGCACATTTAGAGAGTATGCATTTGCTAGTTTATTAAGTGCGAAATGTCGCAGACAAAACAAGACAAGCAACAGAATGTAGTCATCTATCAACAAGATGCATCAGTTTTTAGGAGAAAAGATTTTTTAAATCTAAATGCAGGAAGACTTGTTACGCAGTGGTACCCTCCGCCATATTCAATTGGCTGGGGTGAGTTTAACAAAGGCCTTATTGTTTTAAATTGGCCGGCCTCGAAATTAAATTCAGCCGAACGCGAAACGAACGAGGCCTGGCGCTCGTCAAAATTTCATTTATGAAAATAATAAAATTTCCACTTTTGCGTAATGGAAAACGACCGGTTAAATTTATATCGTTTTTCTTCGCGGGCCCCCCCCATTCCACTTTCGATTCCTCGCCACTTTGAAAATGGGGGGAGCTCCTTTATCATGCTGCACATTTGTAGAGACGAAAACGGTCCTCGTTATGCATTCCGGGAACTATTGTAGCTCTTGTGACGCTCGTTAGGCTGTTAAGAGCAAAGCGTACAATGACGTCTTTTTCTTTCGAGCTGAAATAGGCACTCGTAGCTAATTGAAGTCCTTTTTTTCCTAGTGGCGGTTTGATATGCAAATGGTCTGACACAGTTTTTTCCGTTTTCTTTAGCACTTGGAGCATTTCATAATTTAACCGTCAGTGTTATTAACAGAATTTATTAAAAAGTTTCTAAAATCGTTTGTATCAATAACTTGTTTCTGTTACATTGCTGTAGTAAATTATTTTACGTGTGGGAGAAAGCATAACAATCATCACACACACTGTATTATTGTGTAGTTGAACAATATGGTATTTCTTTAGTCAGCTTCAATACAACTGATAAAGTTTCCAAATGCGACTTTTCAAGGTGTACAAGTACAGCAGGAAAATGCTAGTTAGCCTCCCAAGTTAATTTTTGTATACTAAAATATACTTACAAAATGTTGCAATACTCCGTTCCATCATCAGTCTAAAAGTATTATTGCACCATCGTAATTTAAAGCTTACTTAAGGACTATTTTCTCGATGTAACCACAACATACAACATAAAAATCTGCTTTTAGGTATAATAATTTTATTCACTATTCATGAAATACAAACATTCGGTTATGCTGGTCGTCGAATAGGGACACACGAAAGTCTAAACACTGTGCAGGTGGAGGTTTTGAAATTTTTGAAATGAGCAATTTTCAAAAACCCTTCTACAGGACTGGCAATTTGATATATTACTGATTTTCTTAGTTTTTGATGTACAGTCTCACAAGCACAACTGATTTCAAAAACAAAACATGAGGCTTTTTTGCTTTGTCAAAAGCTGTGACATTTGATCAGCTGGTGTAAGTGGTTTGTTACCCTTATCTACTCTGCTTGCTGTAGTTACCTTGAGGAAATAGAATTTTAGTGTAGTTTTGTTTTGATTGTGATATTTTTGCATATCAAATTCATACTCTAACCTAACCTAAGTGAGCCTTAAAATGCGTTGGAGCAGGGCTTTTAACCTTTGGCAATGAATCAGTTTGTTATTATACTCTTTTCCCTTATTACTCTGAAATTAATATTTCACCAAAGTAATTTTTTATCAACTTGCCTAGATCACAAACTACAAGTCTTTCTGATTCTCTTGCTAAATTCTTACAAAATTGCAATTACTACGAGTTCAAATATTGGGATTGGTAGATGTGGATGGTGACAGATGTACTGCGACCTGATTAGATCTATTGTACTCCATTTTCTTTTCCTATCTCAAGGTTTCCTTGTTCCTAGCAGCCCTTCAAGAAACAGGCTTAACAATGTATTATGGAGAAACAGTTCATCAGACAAAACAATAATAAAAGTAAGTAATTCATCCAGTGAAATAGTTCAACTTCATTGATTTACCTACAAACCTTCAAAGCATGCAATAAATTCTCAACTCAAAAACCCATTCCAGCGAATTTTCCTTACCATTTACTGAATTTACTGAGAAAGCTTGTAAACAAAAACTCGTTGCGGAGTGATTGTTCACGACTAGAAATTTATTTTCCTGAGAAAGCATTTTATAAACACCTGTGTTTTTCTTTTCGGGTGCTTCGCCCTAGTTGGGGCCCCATTATCGGTCCATTGTCTCAGAAATTAAAAAGAAAAAGTCTCGTCGCGTCTAGCTCTAAAGACAAAAAATCGTCCTCCATTTGTCAGGATTAGCGCTCGGATTTAAGACTGCCTGCCCCCATTAAAAGTTCGAAGACTCTTTTAGATATGACATGCACTTATCCGTTTTAATGCGAAAAAGTGTTCAGCGCACGAACACGTTTCGTGCATATTTCACTTTTCCGCGATATACGCTGTATTATTCGAGTTCAGCTGAATATGTAACGAGGATGTTTGCGCTGCAAATAAACGCCCCGAAAACGGCCTCGCACTATTTTCGGATAGATAAAGCCCGTTGTCGGGAATTCGCTGATTGTTTATTAAATTTTGTAGCTCGACTGGGAAATTTGCCTTTTACGTCCGCTGTTTAAAGGAGGATAAAACGGAAAATAGGCCGTTTGCACGCATTTCAAACGTCGAGTTTGCCGGCTCCGTTTTTAACTCGATGAGGGCAAATTATCTACAATTTTTTTTCTATTCAAATTGTGTGCCAAATTTCAGGTACCGAATATGTAGAATCTTTTAGAGAATTTGGACTTCAGATCGAGTTGATTTTCAGATATACAATAATTCGTTTGATATGTGTCAAAGTTTAGGTTATTATATACAGTGTGTCCAGGATAAGGAGGACCACTATGGGGATCTTGAAAAAGGTTAGAGATACAGATTCGGTTGCATAAACATCAACTATTTTTTTTCGTTTTTGAGATATTTTGCAAAATGTGCATTTTTTTGTGATGTTAATATTGGACCTAGATCAAAAGTAAGGACACTATTCCACAGCAACTTTTAAAGCTCTTTTAAGTGGGATTATCAGTTTTTCATTCCAACGTTTCGTCTTTGCGGAACCATCATCAAATTTATTAAAGTAAAAAATGTATGTCTCGTTTAACTTGGTGGGCCAAAAAGGATTCACAATTTAAACGTATACTCAGAAACACAAATAGCTAATTTTGTTTCACCACAACAAGTAATCGATCCCCAACACAGTCTATTATAAATATTTACAAAAGCCCTCCATTGTGGGCAAACAAAGTCGTAATAATCTGACCGCGCGACCTCAGAACAAAGTCAAAATCTGTTTTGCATAATAATTACGTTAGGAAAATGGCTTCCGTATACGTAGAGGTCATTTGCGTCACTTTTTTCTTAGGTCGGCACACCTCACCGTTAAATTGCTTTAGACAATCGTTCCCGCGAGTAATTTGAGGATGTTTGAATGCCACTTTTAACCATCCCTTCCCAATTATCGTGTCCCGAAGGAAATGAGTTAAGCGAAGGGTACATATTGAAGTAAATTTTCCCGGTATAGTCAATAGTTGTTGCAGATCTATTTTTTTTTAATGTTGGTTTTATATGTTGTTCCTTAGTTAATGTCTTTGTTTTATATGTAGCATGTTGTTTAAGGTTTTGAATGTGCCCACATGAACTAAGTTATAACAAAGTTTAAAAAAAGTTGGACTGTTATCATAAGTAGCAGAAAACTGTTGCTTTATAATGCCATTGTCCTTTCCCACTTACAGTAGTATATTAGGAGAATATGGAACCTTATTAGATCTCAAAAGAAACCACCTCAAGCGTTTGTAAAACGCCAAAGAAGAAGCAGAATTATGGCCCATACCCAACAACATCGACAACTACGTTATAAACAAAACAACTCGTTCATCATCCAATAGCAGACGAATGAACTTCTTTTTGATATTTTTAGACACACTTGGCCCATATTTCTAATCACTAAATATTCTACATACATTGCTCTTTAACACTTGACTAATTTAGTCCAGCCTTGTTACAATGACATTTCCCATAATAGTAAAAAAGTGAAACACGAATTTCTACTTAGCCTGGCAGAGCAATATGACACACGTAGACATAGAAAAGGTTATTTTTGCACTTTTTCCGTGTTTCCTTAGCGGGAAACTCATTAAAAGGGACCACGAAAAGAAATTTCCCGGACAAAAGAGAAGCGAAATATCCGCGGCATTTCAGGACAGTCGTCCCGCGTTTTATAATCCTTTTCGGCTAAAGACGAGATTAAATTTCGGAATCGTCTTAGAGTAATTACGAAGCGGCTTTCGAACAAGAAATCTCATTTTACTGGATGATGGGAATAATTAATAATGTGAATTACTCGTCCGGAAAAAAGACCGCGACAAAGTGGAGGGTCAGTCAAGACGACAGAAGCTTATCGCCACAAAACTTCTTTGTATTTGACGAGTGTGCCATAACGATAAAGATTAGCTTTTGTTATCAAGATACCGAGATGTAGAGCCGTAATTATTCACTCGAGTCGTAAAACTGTCAATATTCGTCATATCGGATCATAATGGTTACACCAGGCCAGGCAGCTACACGCAAATTCCATAACGCTTAAACAATACAAACTGGGGAGCAAAGCTATTATCTATTCAAACATTTGGGAGTGGAGGAAAATTGAAATAGAGGGGCAGGGGATGAAAGTTTAAGTTGTACGAGTTTGCACCCCCGTCCACCGTCCTAGGTATTACAAGTGAATAGTTTCGCAGCCTGTTTAGTTTGTATAACATTGTTTCACCAGCCAATAAATGTCCCGTCGTAATGTGAAATATTTGACCCGACCTAGCCTGTTTTAAAACTTTTTTCTTTTGCGCACCAGTGGCGCCCTTTAATCTAGCAGAGTTTATCTGCGAGGACGCTACTGTCTTGGAGCAGCCTGGAATCGCAAAAACGTCCGAAAATCCCAAATTCGTGACACGTCTTGGTTTATTGAGTGCCGGCAAAATCTAATATAGGTATCGCGACAATGGAAACGACTGACACGCTGTCTCTTTTTTATGAATAACTTTTCCACGTTTCACTGATCCCTTTTTGTTCGTGTTTCAAAGTTGGTCTGAAATATTGTTTCTTCCACCTTACCCATAGAAATACCTTGTGTTTCTCTAGTTTCTTGTTAACAAGTCACGATCTTCTATCACTTCCATAGACCAGGACAGATGCTGATAAGCATGTAGTTTCTCAAACAAAACTAGTTTTGCAAATAAATATAATAAAGTACTGTTAACGTGCCACATTAACAATTGTATGGTAACGGCTTTACCCTATTCGAGGAAATATCTGACGCAGTCGGTAGGATCTGTCTAATTTTTTGCGAGTTGGATTATCAAAAAAAGTTGTTTGAGGGCATACCGATGAACTTTGGATTTTTATAGGCAGAAATGGACAGCTATCACTATACTGCATTTGTCAATACCCCGCTCATAGAGCTATGAAATGCTGCTTGGAGTGACATTTTCATTGACTTAAGCAAAATTCAACTTAAGCTACTTTATACGGTAATAATGAAAGTTTTGTCAGTTGTAACACACTGTTGTCTATTTAAAATGTAAGTAATAATTTGCTCGCACTTGAACAAAATTGAACTTGAGCTAATTATAAGTTGTGACATACACTAAAACTGTCAAAACCCGGCTCATAGAACTATAAAGTGTATTTTGTTTGAAGATTTGACAATAATAAACTGTCATTTGTATCAATAGTTTGCTATCAATTGAACACCTGAATAAGATCGTATATACGTCTATAAAAATTATTTCTAATTTGTTTTTGAGAACGTTTACGTTGAAATTTTTTATTATCTATTTCCTTGTTATATGTAATAGATACGGTTCTATCATAATGGCAACTATTATTCTCCTAGGAACATGAAATTTGATCATAAAAATAGTATAAGCACTTTCTTTAATGGCGAAAAATGACTGAACGTAAGTAGATCAATACCATTATAGCTGCATTTTTTATCTCATTATTTGCTAGATGGTAACCATTTTACCGGCAATACTATGTTAATTGGAACAATATTGATGGCCACGATTGTACATTGAATGTAGTCTACGCCATTCTCTATCTCACATTATAATTTTAAGTACATATTTCAATGGATTATATTTTATACTTAACCTCAATATAAATATCGATAAATTTAGATCGATTGAAGTGGTATAAATAATTTGCCTGATATAAAATATAAATAATGGATTTGGAGGAGAATAATCAGAATCAAAAACAGTTCTGGAGAGTATTTTAATTCTTGTTATTTATTTTTCATCTGTATACAGTGTGTCCAGGATAAGGAGGGCCACTATGGAGATCTTGAAAACGGTTCATCATGGCCTTAATAAAGTGACATTCAGAAAACATCGACTTTTCTTTCGGTTTTTGAGAAAAGTTTTTGGTTTTACGTTTTATTTGTTTGTGACGTTTTAATATTAGACCTAAACCAAAACTAATCTTTCTAGAGCAACTTTTAAAGCTCTTTTAATGTCTGTTTAGTGTCAATGTCACTTTAAAGAATTTTACAAGTTGATGTGGAGAAGTGTCATTAGTTTTGGTCTAGGTCCAATATTAACGTCACAAAAAAAAATAAAATGCAAAATAAAAAAATTAACTTTTTTCAAAATATCTCAAAAACCAAAAAATATTTTGCTGTTTTTTAAATACTATTTCATTTAACCAAATCTGTATCTCTAACCTTTTCCATAGTGGCTCTCCTTATCCTGGACACACTGTATTTTCAAAAAGACTATTAGAGATTAAGCTATTTTGGACGTACATAGTATTTTCATAGCAACCGATTACGTTCATTTACCCGCTACTGCTTGGAAATTACAACAAAAAAAGTGCAACTAGAAAAATGTAATAATAAAAATTAAAAAAGATTTATGCATTGGCCGGGAATCGAACCCGGGCCGCCCGCGTGGCAGGCGAGCATTCTACCACTGAACCACCAATGCTGTACGTAGACCTGCGCTTAACGTAATTACTAACAATCAACAAATAATAATACATCTATAGCAAAAATCAAGGTAAAATAGCATGACGTAACAATGTAATTGTGACATTTACATTAATTACATTGTAACATTATGACATTTTGTTATACTGATATGTCAAATAATAAAAATCATGGATATTTTAGAACTTATCCGGTTTAACCTATAAATTTGCTCACTAAAATAATTTAAAATGTATTCAACGCATCGAAACAAAATTTTTATCATTATCAGAAGTATTGTTTGTTAAAACTCTGAGAAGAGAAAGAAGTTTTAATAATTATCTTAAAAGTTTGTATGACTGGTATATTTAATACCAAGCTGCTTAGCATTTTTTACAATGTTGCTGGCAGTGTTACCAACAAATTTTTAAACTGTATGCAAAATATATTCATTTATGTATGACTAAAAACTAATCCAACATGTTTCCATAGTACATATTTATAAATCAAACACTTTAGTTCTGTTCAAATATCATCCGGGCGTAAAACAGTGGGGTACGGCACGAAAATGGCTTTGTTTTGCTCCCGAATATTACTTGATTCATGACAATTTTATGATAATTACAGATTCATTAATGAAAGTGAATATTAGGGCCTATTTGTAAAAGTTTCCTAACACGCAATGGTATTTCAAATTGTATAAAAAAATTAACAAATTTTAATTAGTTTATGTATAACTATAATCAGTTCCCAAAAATGTTGATTTTGTGTGAGAAATGCATTTTTTCCAAGCAGGATACTAGTAAAAAAGTTCTACAATTTGAATGAATGACCCTTTCCTACTAGTCATACAAAAAGGTTTATTCTAATTTTCACTTAAGTGTAATGGGTACTACCCTATATGACCAACTTTCTGATAATTTTTCGGAAACCATCTTTTTTAAAGCGATGAAATAAACTGTTCTTCGCCAGTTATGTGAACAATTATACTTTACACACCTAGTTACGTAAAGCTTTCCTCACTGTTCATCAATTCTGAAAAGCTACACTTTATATTACCTGTAATGTAAATATTAGAAGAAAAAAGAATGTTTGGTAGTATAATGGAGGAAAAAGTCGATAGCTGCGTCCCCTAGCGGTAACCACTCATAACACAAATTCCAAACTTTTAACAATACTTTTGAGTTCTGTTTTTCCCTAAGGTTTCTATAATGATTTCATGGGAGTTGCGGTCGAAGTCTCCAATGTATTTCCGAGCTTAGTTTGCAACGAACACCGACAGATAGCGCGACACTTCAGTTATTTATAGTTATTTTTTGTATCTGAATTAATGTATCAAGCAAATTCAGGAAAAATTTCCCGCTTTTGGGGAATTTGAACAACATTTGGTCAGCAGAGTGACAGAAATTTTTGTTTATTGGGAAATTATTTCTCAAATTAACAGTACAATTTGTATTTTACTATGTATTTTTGAAACATAATGGTTGCGTTGGACGATGATTTAGAAATATTCGATTTTTTTGAAAACGGTTTTCCAAAAGATATGTTCTTTCTCTTTCTGATGACCTTCTACCTACCTAATGATATTTCTGTGCAAACGTGCATTAATCATATTTTAATTTGTCATAAGCTTGAAAACTGTCAAATACCACTCCATCAAGCTACAAAACCACAAAACTTAAATCATATTATTATGCATTTTATAGTTTTATGAGTAGTTTTTTTGACAGTTGTGACGTCTATGGTGGATATATTTCGAAGGTTTAGAAGACACAGAGTATGGAGTGAAAGTCAATGGTTCTCCTTAACACAATTAGATACGCAGAAGATACTTTCTTATTTGATTTTCTTTGATAGTATGTAAAAGGTTTCCAACAGTTAATTAATAAAGTAAGTGCAGCTGGAGTGAAGCAGGGACTGAACATTAACGTCAGCCAAACTAAATTTATGGTATTAAACCGAGAGGCACATGAGAATGGTCAGCTGAGCCTCAAAGACTCGTTGATTGAGCGGGTAAGCTGGTTCAAGAACTTGAGCAGTATAATCTTGGGCATAAAAATGACATCTCTAGCATAACTAGACGACAATGCATGGTGAGATGCTATATTTGGTCGGTTCTCATCTATGGGATGGAAATATGGACTTTAGAGCTCTGTTTAGTAAATTGGATATGTTAGAGATGTGGATTCATCCAGGGATGCTCTTGGACCGATATGGTTACCAACTAAGAAGTCCTGGAAAGAGCCACCACTGGGAAAATAAACGATTGGTGGGAAGCAGATGTCGTGGCTGAGAAGTTTAGAGTTTCGAGTTTTGCTATTTCCAGTTGAAGAAACACTGGTGGCAGTTACAATGCTACCTTAAAGTAATGAACTGCTTCTTCATGTAACTATTAATATTGTATTACTCCTTGAGACTTTAGAAACTTAAAAGTTTCAAGCAGTGATTTTTAATATGATCCTCAGAAAGAAAAGTTTTGACCAATACTAAGTTATTCTTGAAAAGCCTAATTACGATCTTGAAGGGTTCTATTGTTTTAGAAGTACACCAACTTAACGATCTCCATTAACAGCTTGCAGTCTTAAGAACGGCCGTAACGTTAAAGAATTAATGAAAGTGCAATAAACACCCTAAGACGCCCTTGCCGAAAGCGTTAACGGAGCAGTTTTCCTCTCGAAAAGTGCGTGTTCCTGTAATTGTTTTTTTCTCAGGAAAAAGGGAACAACGTCACGAGCTCTTTTAATTAAGACTAATGCCCTCGGAATTTTAGCATTTTAATATTCTCGAGTTGTTGTTAAGTTTATGGTTTTCGTGACAACCTATAAAATTTTGTTACTGAACGTGACAGGAAAAATTTGATTGATTTTTTGGCCCCCCACTAAACCAAATCCTATAATAAAGCGAGGATCGTCATTTATTCATTGTCTAACTGCCGGGGTTATGGTTTAGGGCGTTTCTTTTATGACCGTGTCCGACATATGCCCCATTCTCACGATAGGAAAAAAATGAGCAGGTTTTCTTCTTTACGTTGATGTTTAAGATGGAACAAAAATTTATACCTCGATGAGACGTTTATGCAAAGTACCCGAGGTGATGACGACCAGAGTAACGTTAGTCATCGCCTCTGCCCATCCCATTAACCTGTGTGCCTTACGCAAAGCTTTCGACTATGGATATTCGTAGAATACTAAAATTCCAACAAAAAAATTCAGTCGATTAAATACGAGGCAATTAATTGAAATTATCAATGCACCGATCGTAAATTTTCAGTCGGTCGGTCGTAAATAATAACTATGTACGGGCTCGGAATTTTTTACGATAATGTGCCTGTTGATGATAGAGATCCCTCGTTTACGGGACGTTGAGTGACTCTTTAAATGTCTAACTTAATGGTGCTCTAACTGGACAAAGAACTTCTTTAAATCCACATTGTTAGGCTTCTAAATGTACTACTACTACTACTTCTAAAAAAATACTAATCAGACATCAACGAAAGAATTGAAAAGAATGAAACTTAACACATTATTTCATTTAGTATGTCACGTCTAAATAAAACGTTTCGTTAAATTGATCAATAAATATGGAAAACGGTTCTGCAAAGTTTTTTCTATTTCTGACAAGACATAACGGATTTATCAGGAATTGATGTTTAAAAACTCAAAAAATACAGAACATTCGCACACGTATTCTTACTCAAAATTATCATCAATTTTTAATAGTTATTTAACCAACCAGTGTATTAATGAAAACGATTTATAATCGAAATGGTTGTTTATAAATATTAATTGAGATTATTAATCGCCAATTAATACAAGAGTTGGTTCGCACTATTTTCGTTCTCAAAATATAGACTTTCCCGCACTAGTGCGTAAAGAAATTATTTTTCCACACTAGGGTGGGAAAATTAAATTATGTTAATTTATGTATCATATTCAAAATTATTATTCCATATAATAATTGTTCGTTTATTATTAATATTAGTAACAAGTAGATTACAGGCAATTCATTACCTCAATAACCCACTTATGGTAGTAATCAAGTTTTATTTTTGTACTTAATATTTTTATGTGCTGTTATATTTTAGTTAATACATAATATGAATATGTATAAAAGAACAGTATTGTTAAATTATTAAAAATTTAATTTTCAATTTTTATTGATAATTTATTTTCAATTATTGGAAAACGCTCAAAGCAAAAATGATACTTCTATCACGTGCAGAAAATGCGTTTCCCGCACTCGACTGTTGCCTAAACAAGCGTAGCGAGGTCAGAAAAAGTATCACTTTCGGCACTTGTTAGGAAAAATAAACTAAACAATGTCCGTCTATTTCTCTCTGTTTGATACAAATAAAGAAGGATGGAACTTTACTATGAGCCTTCGAGTAAAAAGAACAAGTATAAGGAGGGAACAATATACCTCGTTTTTCCAAAACGGAAGTGGCCATCTTTGTGAACGACATCGATTGCGCAATTGATTGATACTTTGTCTCCCACTTTGGTTGCTATTGTTCCTTCCTGCTATATTTTTTTATTCATTGCTCTGATCGTATTTGGTTGCCTATGATAGAATCTTGCCTTAAGGTAAAAGAATTGAAAAGTTATGCACTACTAATGGGGTTAATACATGGTCGACAGAAAAGAAATAAAACAGAATCATAACAAAATAAATGTTTGCAGTTTTTAAATAGTGATAAAAAAAAATAATTAGCTTAATGCAATTTTGATGAGTGTAGCAGACCATTATTAGCATTCCTTCTAATAGATCAGAATTGGGAACTTTAACAAATATAGAACTAAGCCTGAACTACTTCAGCTCAATATGCCAATATAAAAATTATCTATATAATAGGTATTGCAGTTTTCAAAACGATCTATCTCCGTTAGAACAAACCGTTTTTAGAATAATAAACGACTCAGAATAGAATAAAATCTATCTAAAGGTCCCGGGAACAGTGCACGTGAATTACGACTATCGATTTGTAAGCGTGTCGTTTAAAGAAAACTAAACGAGGAATTTTTCTATCCTGTTAATAAATCTTCCTAATAAAACGAGCTTCGTTTCCCATTAAGAATTCATAGAGCCGCCGCCCGTAAGTCAATCATCAGGACGGCGGTATATATGTTTAAATTATTCATATTTTTAAAAGAGCCGATGAAATATGCTTAAAGACGGCAGGATGTTTTCCGTTTAGTTATGTGGCCGTTGATAAACATCCGAAAGTCAGTTAATTTTTCACTATTTTACTTCAAAAGTCAGAGTCAAATAGGGTGTTGGAGGTAATCATGCAAGGGGAGAAGGAGAACGACTCGTTCTTTTCTTGCTTCTCAATTATTGGCTTTGTCGGATTTTTCAAGTGACGTTAAGGCAAATTATCGCGAATTAACGTTGACGTTTAAGTGACAGTTGAAAGACCGAACAACGGTATTTTTAGCCGCTATTTTGATAGAGAGAGTGTCGGTGCTTTGTGTTGCCGCAGGAAGCTGCCTCGCTAAAAGCCGTAACGACCGTTAAATTGGGCAGTCTCGTCTATAAATCAATTATTTCGCTTTTGGTTAGGTGATCTTGTGGCGAAAGGCATGTAATGGCTTCCAGGCCACAACCAGGAATATTTTAAAATAGAACCTAAACTTAATCTGCACATGAATAAAGCCAGCTACTAGTAGCAGGCAATTAGGAACGCCCAGGTAGTTAGTTTAAATAAAAAGTGAGCAATCGAGTGCTTCTTTTAGGAGGGATGAGATTTCCCTCAGGAAAAGCTGCTCGTAAAACTATCTTTTATACGTTGTATTTCCTATCCGGTCGTTTCTTCAAATCTCTACTTTTACGTATTCGGCTTTATGCTCTCTCGGGGACGTCCCGACCCGACAGAATTCAATGAGATGACGGGGGGATCATGTCTTTACGGCAAATAGTGGACAAATAATTTGTTTCCTTGTATTGTCGTCAACCAAAAATCCTACGGGAACGAGGTAAAAGGATGGTCGCTTGGGAAAAATCCGGTTTCCTTTTTATGACTTACGCAGTTTGTAGTTTTTTTTTTGGGTTCTAGTTATCTAAGAAGTCTTATTAGTGAAAACTAATAGAAAATTTTAATCAAGTAAACTGTGCTGTATTATTAGTGTCTCAAGACAAGCACAACAATAGAGGTAAGTGACGAAACAAGTTGATCGATATAAGAAAGACTACAAATAGAAAGGTTTCCTTTGTATCTCATGTTATGTTATGTTAAGGGAGTGGACAATTGCTGCCCTCCACTACGAACGTGGGTCTATTGTGGCCAACACATACAAAATCATCTCTTCGGTCATAGCTTACTCAGAATATCCAGCTCTTCCAGACCGATTTTTTAAATTGAAATTTGGAGGTCTGTATCTTCCTCAGGAAGCATTCTCCTGGAAAATGACATACTATTTTTTGATGGACTATCGAATGGTGAATTATTGACATTTAAAACTGGACCATCCTGTAAACGGGAGGTAGGTATATAGATAGCAGGACAACAGACCATAATTAATAAATTATAATATAATAATTTATTAAACATACATAGTAACGATTACAGTTATATTATAAGAAGTTGTAATGTTGTCTTCTTTAAGTTACATGAGGCATATTTTGTCCTGCTTTGTTGCCAGAATAATTGCCATTAAAATACATATTTTCCTACAATTTATAAACTTAATATAGTACTATACACTTACCATTACTTTTATCGGTATTTAGAAGATATATTAAATTAACCTTTAATGAACAACATATAGAATTAAGAACAGTGACATTGCAATAATCCGAGATTCGCTGACGATCCAGTCCTCCTGACAAAACAAGACCTAAAAGCTAGGCTTAATAAAAGTGTGCTATGCTATGAAAATATCAAGTCATGTTAGGATATTCTTTTTTTCTGTGAAAAATTCAGTCACATTATGTAATAAAATGCTTTATGGTAGACAATCTGATGACAACAAAGCAATCTTCATTGAAAGTAAATCGCATTGCTTCATCCTACTTCGTTTGACTTTCCAGTAAATTCCAGGTGTATCACAGAAAAGTTTAATAAGTACCACTCCTAAATACTTAATTCTTTGGTGAAAAAACAAACAATTTTTTGACACTACTATGAAGATGAATTAATGTATTCATTTCTATTATAATAGCGACGTTTTGTCGAAATGTAATTACGTTTTCTATAAAACCAAAATATTACATTCCCTATTAACGCAACAGTAAGAAATGCATTAACTCCAATTGAAACAAATAACCAAACGTTGTTACAGTCAACTTTTTCGTTTACTACATATTTTTTAACATGCTCGATTTGTTTACTAGATAGATTTGACGCTGTGGTTTTAAAATAGATTTCAGAAATTTGAACCAAAGGGACACTAAAAAGGTGCAACTGAACCTTAGCAAATTTTCCAATCCAATCATCCATATCTATCAGGACGTATTTATCCAGTGCTGTAAAATTCTTACTTCTCGAGACTTCTAAAAACAGTTTTCCATCCAAACTAACTAATATGCCTATCTCAAAAAAATTGTTTGTCAAATCATTGTCATCATCTACTGGAATGAAATGAATTTCAACTGAAACAAAACTTCTAAAAGATCCAAACGCAAAAGTAACTTCAAAGTCTTGTGAAGTATTGTTAGATGTCAATCGAATAAAACTATTCAGTTTCTGCTTGTCTACTAATAGTCCCAACCCTAAAACGATAGGAAACGAGATAACTAAGTTAACTAAACTAGATTTTAGTTTTACCTCCTTCTTGGGAATGTTTTGCAAATACTCCATCATAATGCATATCATTGGCAAAATCCCCATCTAAAGAACTGTAACTAATCAGATCATTGCCCAGTAAACAGCCATAGAGTTCTGTTCTGATACATATTACTGTATTGTTACTGTAGGGAAAAATTCGAACTGAACTGGCGAATATCACTGGATCTAAAGAAAATGTAGTGACGCTTGATGTGTCATTGTTGCCTGGTAAACGGACGCCTTTCTGGTAGGATACCCATCCTCCAAGCGCTGGTCTGAAAAAGAAACAAAAAATTGGTCATCCATAGATGTTGCAGACTTTGTGCGGATGAGGAGTCATTCAAAATAGGAGAAACTGACCTCTAGAAATTGACTTGACTTACCCACTAACTTTCTAGAGGATTTGCTAGTAGCTAGGTAATTTGTGCATACCTGTAATACTCCACAGAAAATTCTCTGGCAAACTCAGCCCCATGTCCATTCGCAAAGCGCCCTTGGATGCTAATTGCAGAGATTACGTAAACTTCGTGTAACTCGATTTGCAGATAACTTGTTTGATTCTTTGATGAAACAGAATCAGTATCAGGACACCAAGCCCCACTTACACTGTTCAACCTGAAAACATTTTCTTCATTGAATTCATCATTGCTTTGGTTAATCAATGTACTTACCGTGCGAATTGAGGTCCTACCGATTGGTAGTTAAAAGCTGAGGTTGCATATAAATCCTTATCAGCGATATGACCGTTTTCCATTCCCAACGGAGTGGAACATGTATCTAAATCAGTTTGAAAGATGTAAATTCAGTAAAATCCATTAAATTCACTCACCTATATTGCTATTTTCAGTTTGTACGAGGGACGGAATGGCGACCAGAAATATAACGAAAGAGATCGTAACAGTCCCTCCATCGAGATTCCCGTTTCTCCTCATTTGTGCCTCTTTGATTTTTCCGCTTCGCCTGTTCAAGCCAGAGGAAGGTCCCTGAAACAAACTTTTTTTTTAGGTCAGTTGGCAGATTTAATGAAAGTCCTGGCAACTGAATGATTCCCAAAAGGGGCAAAGTTAATTTAAAGCATGTTATTTTACTTATTTCAATCCCTGGCTAGCACATGGTTATCCAACGACTTTTGCATATGCCACTAAATTCAAAATTGCCAACATTACAAAATATTTATAGCGATGCCAGTAAATCGTAAATCTTAAGTAGCTGGTTTGGGATGCCTGCTGGATATATAGATCTATCACAGTTTCAACGCCTCTTCCTGTCGAATGAATGATCGTTTTGTCGTTTTTAGTATATTACATCTTTTGGCATGGAATATTTCCTGAACCATATCATTTTCGCTACTGAATTCATTTTTTAAGCTGTTTTTACTGTCAACATAGCATAACAGTTTGGACTATGAGTATGAAATAATAACTGTGAAGACTTGTTTGCACCGTATTACCTGAAGACACACAGAACTTAATGCCATCCTAAAACAGTTTAAATCATACTCATAAATAAGTTAAATCAATCATGACCATTAGGGGCATAAAATTATTTTCTAGATAATACCACAGTACAGAAAGAGTTCTATTACTATTATTTTGCTATCCCGTGATATTATAGTGTCTTACAGTGGTTTGTTATTTGGTCTTTTGATATAATCAAATAGCTACAGAAGGGTTTTTGATTTATTCTTAAACAGTACAAATGATAGCAGAGCTAAACCTACCTTTGAAACTATTAGGAATTTAGATTGCCAGAAATTGCTTATCATTGTTAATCTAGTAAGTGCAACAAATGTGTAATAATTGAAAGTCAATGCCAAAGATAATTATTATAGCACCGATAGTACTGATTGTTTTGTTCTTATCTAATTTCCATTGTGTCTGAGGAAAACCCTTATAATTCATAAAGTTTGGTTAGGTACTATATCACAACGAGCATGTAATGATGAGCTATTACTCACGAAGGTAAAGTTGTAAATTATCGAGTAGCAGACATTACATGGGAGTACTTACCACAGAAAGTATTCACAACGAACCAAAATATCACAAACAAATTAAAATATCATCTGCTATCAATAAACCGGTTATATTGTTCACTTTGGTATCAGACAACTTAACGGCTATAGGAAAAATCATATTAAATTCAGATGACGTAAATATGTAATAAAAAGGTGAATCAAAGTTTAGGAATAACACTAACACTATGTCGGTGGTGTACGTGAGTAATAGCCATAAGTGACTAATTACTCACGGGTAGGTAAGGAGGGTTATTACATTTTCGAAACTAGTGAATAATAAGCATATAAATAAACAATCGAAGAAAAATAATAGTAATAGGATTGTTGCATTTTCTAGATAAATATAAATACTACATATAGATCTGATACACTTACCAAACTATTTTTCTAGAACCCCCGCAAGAACAAAAGTTTAGGATATTTAGTTTTGTAGAATATTACCTTTGTTGATTTATTCTCTAACCTAGTAATGTTAAAACAAAGCTGTATATGGACTTCTTTTTGAAAGCTGTATATTGCCGGTCGGATTAATACTGTAGCTGGATCATAAAAATTTATTTAGCGGTTGTACCGTATCAGATAAACTAGATAAGATATCATATGTTCAAAGAAAATTAGTATAAATAAACTGTTTCAAGATTAGTATTGTAATCTTAATTTTTCTATCACTGGCTGTAATCTCATCTTGATTCAATACTTGAAACTTTTGAAGGAAATATTTTGATAAATGGTAAAGGGTCACGAAAATTGCACTATGCGTGTATTTTAGAAGAGCCATAATTCCAAAAAATACAGTTTACATGCAGAGTCGAAGGAAATCAGCCATATCTATTATAGCATCATCACTCGCACTTTTTGTGATTCACTTATCATCGAAATGTTTGTTTGTTCTAGGTATTTTCTTAATTCCACTTAAATCAATGATAAGAAAAATTGTAAAGTATAGAACGGCTATTATACTATGGATTATTGGATTCTAGGATTTTGTTTTTGAAATGGGTCCTTTATTTCTCTAAAAAAGAACAGAACCAGAAATGCTGCATACAGCCAGAAAGGTATACCAACCAATTATGATTTGTTCTTAAGTGTTGGAGCCAACAACAGAAAAAAGCTGAAATATTCATTCCCTAGTTCTATATTTTTTCAAAGCGGATGAAAAAATTCAAACCATTAGAAGATTAGGTAACCAAATGCTCTTGCATTCCACAAAACATGGCAACTGATTAGCTGAAACTCCCGCCTTAACTAGATTTGATTTACAAATTATAAAAAACTGTATGTTGTGTATTTATTATCTATATTGCCTCTAAATTTCAGTTTTTTTTGTGAGTTAAGACCTCTAAGGTGGTCAAATCACAATGGCCATTTGACAGGATCTAGTATTTATTCCTGCCGTTCCTATAGTTAGAACATTCTCTCTTGTTCTTTATTAGGTTATCAGCCTGTCTTCTTGAAGAAGTTTTGTCTCTATAACACTTTTCAGTTTTATCTTCACTATTCAGAGATACATTTATTTGCTTTTGTCTCATCGATACTCATGTATCAAAACCTCATCGGCATATTCATCTTGTGATACACCAATTTTGTGTAGATGTTCTTGAAGAGCGCAATGTTCTGTTAGTAGTTCAACTGCTGCTAAATGTATGACAAAACGTTTTGATAGAAAGAATCCAGGTTTGTTGGCTGCTTTTAAGACATTTTGTTTAAAGTAATATCTTTGTTTTTATTGTATATTAACACTTTTATATTGTGTTCATTTGACTTTAACTGAAAAACCATACGTAACATCCTTAACAACCATAACAAGATTTCTGATGTCAAAGAGACTAATGTTGGAGATCTTTTGTTGAACAATTGTAACAACAGTGATGGTTTGACCCAAAAACAGGAATTAACGTTGAACAAGAAATATTTGAAATCCGCACTCGGCTCGCGGCCCCTTAAAAGGGGACAAAGGAGGACCGATAAAAACGCTATTTCAGATACCGTAAAGCCTATTATGTCCACAAAAGATACATTTATGCCCGACACGGACAATGCAAAGGACAAAACCGGACGCCCTGTGCCGTTTTTAAGCCGATCCACCCGAGCGTAAATGATTTTTTGTCGTGCCGTCAGTCTTCTCAGGTTAGGGACCTTCCGGTTTATTACGTTAAATTTTTTGCGTTAAACTGGTTAAAGCTCATCAAGCCGCTCTCTGGACTCGGTAATGACCATTGGGATCGTCAGAGGTTCAGCTTAAACTTAATTGAACCCGGGGTCATTCTCTGTCGGATTCCGGCCCATTAACTTTTCCACGTCGGTCCCGAAAGACTGCTCGACAGGATTTTTCAAGCTGAATTTCTTCACCAAAACTATCTTTGCGTTCTATCATATGTCAGCTCGTTATTTTTCGATCTGGGCAATTTACATCGACTCTGAAAGACGTCTGTTCGCGTATACACAACGTCTTCGAAACAAACAAACATCCGTGCTTTTATCTGATTTTAATTTGTAACCGCTAATGAGCCGCGAACGGTTAATTATCGCCACGATAAGCTCCAACGTAATTTAAGAATTATTCAAGGAAACGAGTTCCATTATGGAACATAAGTTAATGTTTCGGAGCGGTTGCTCTAAAATTCGCTACGGAGCTGTTGCAAACTCGATTATTGACGGTTCGGCGATCAAACCAACCAAGTCCGGGGACACGATGCGGTTTTCCACAGAAATGTACTAAGTAATCGAGAAGGTCCTCAAGGAGATCGGTTTCAAGAACTTTGCGATGAACTCAAGCAAAAAGTGTTTATTTTACACAAATTTGATACTTATACTGTAAACCTGATTTTTTTATTATTGCCTATTCAGTAGAAAGAAGTTCGTTGATAGTCGTATAAGAAACACACATTACAATTAAATTTTAAAAGTTTCTCTCTCTCTTAAAAGAGACTTTCTGCAAGTGGCCCTCGAGGCTCCATGTATGTGTCCAGGACACGGGTAATATGGAAGAGCCGGTAGGAGGTCATCCTTGCCTCTCTCTTCAGCAAAAGCTGAAAGGGGGTAAGTTAAGCAGGCAGGGTCGGACATAGCTCCTCTCAGGAATTTAGCCTAACCAACATTACCACCCTTCACATGTGGAAGAAATATAGTAGAGACTCATATACTAAAAATGATCCAACTCCCGAATCTTAACACCAACCGTTCAATCACAGCTTAAATTTTAACCGTCTGTGTAGTATAACCTTTCTTCTTTAACCTACCCTTATAAATATGAAATATTTGAAAAAAACTACCAAATCATTCCATTTAAGTATCAAATCGAAGGTAACACAGTACTCAATCGTGTTCTTTTAGTATAATGAGCCCATCTGTCAAGTGTCAAATTACCGTTTTTTTTTTTAATTCCTATAATAGGCTCGAGGGTGAGAAACGAAGGGTGGCCCACGTTTCGCTTTTTTAATCCTACAATGGGGCTCTCGTATTAAAATTGACATTTTCAAGGTTTCTCACCTTGGTTTTGTAAATTGTCTGGCGCTTCTATAAAATAATTCAATTAAACGAATTCTTTCAAGATAAGATATAAGGTGACTAATGTTGAATGAAAATTTTAAACTTATTGTTTATTAATAAAATGATTACTCATCACCATTTTAACAATGCATGAAAAACAGTCTAAAATCTACCTCATCGAGGGTTTTAAGTTACAATTTGTGTTATGTAAGTCGATACGGCCGTAATTTCAGGGGTGGAACCCTTTAATGGAATTCTTTTAATGACTGGTCGGATCGAGTTATGGCTATAATTGGATCTTAGGCGTAACTTTATAATTTGGTTGAATTTTTAATTAAAACTACAAAAGTAATGCATCTACAAACTTACCCTTAATGGTGTGATGTTTTTGGGATTAACAATAATTACTCTCGACTTTTATACAATCAACACTGGCTTATAACTGATTACATATTGTTATTTGTATCTAATCTTATCTAAAATCACCTTTTTAATAAAGCTGATTATCAAAATTTCTAGATGTCGCCACAAGATGATTTAAGTAGGTTACTACGTTTTGTTGGTATTAACAGAAGAGAGTGTTTAAAAATTAAGCACGATTTACTAATTTTGCTTGTTACGAAAAGAACTTTTGTTATTTTTATTACTCCATCCAAAGTCGTAGTTCAGATGTTTGTGAGAGAGAAATACATACGTCTTAGTTGAAAGTTTAAGGTAGAATAACAATTTAATGAATATTTCCATGAATCCATGAATCCATAAGAGCCTGTATAAATAGATGGGTCAGAAGAACCGATAGTTGTACTTGTTGCCGATTGTTAACAAAAGTTCTCAGTGTTTCTAATAAAAATCGAATCTACAGTGCGTGATAAAAGTAATTCGTGGTGTTTCTGTGAGAAAAACGGTACATTTGGTATCAGAAGTGGGATTTGGAAATCCAGAAAGACAATGAACTACGAGGAAAGAAGAAACCGACCAAACTGCTAGAAGTGGACTGCTGAATGCTTTACTCGACCAAAAAGAACAAAAATAAACGAGTAAATCAAAGAACTCTTTAAATGTATAGTTAAATAAATACATTGTTACGTTAACAAGGTGTCAATAGTAATAAGGCAGTAAAAACAAAGAGAATATAAACTTCATGGTCGGTTCATGGTAACAGACACAGAAACAGAATTTTCAGATGGTGAGTTCTTGGAAGAAATCGTGGAAGAGTTAGGCTACTCAGTACAGGATATAGATAAATTGTATCAAAACAACAACGTCGAAATCCAACAAAGAAACACTGGATTTTACAATCTACACCAGAAATTGCAAAAAGTTTCTAAAGAAAGTCAAAGTGGTTTTTAATCTAATGTCCTTTTACATTCGAGAACTTAAATTTAGCAGTCTGCTACAACTGTTGTGGACTTAGAGATATATAGCAAAATATTGCACAGGAGAAACTTGCAATTGTGTTGTCCAAATTGTAAAAAGATGAAATACACACACCAGCAACATTAGAAGAACAGTCGAAATTTAGACTTAGTTTAACATCAATTTTCTTTTCAATCCTTCGCTCGATTTTGATAATCTTTTTTATGATTTGTAGCTTGATTTTTCATGAATACATCTGTCATTACGATTTTGAAATGACTTGTCTTTATGTCATATACAGGGAGGAAAAGGAAGTAAGGAATTTTCTGTGCTCTTTGAGACACCCTGTGGAGAGAACAACTGAGAATTGAAAACAGTTTATAACATCAAATTGTAGCCTGTTATTTTTTGAACATTTCCCTTTTATCTGAATTATTAAAGAAAATACAGGGTTTTGAAGAAAATGTGGATATTGATCTTATTTTTCCACACAGAGCAGGAGAATTGGGAAAATGATTAGTGGGCCAATGTTTTGTTCACAGATGAGAGTCGATTTTGTGTTAATTTCATCGACGGCAAGGAAAGGTTATATCGCCGCCGAGGAGAACAAGATGAACAATTTAATTTTACTCCCACTGTCTCCTATGGTCAAAAAACAACAAAAAAAAAACAAACCAACAAGAGACTAATTTAATATGTAAATAATGATGTAGGATAGGTTAGATTAGTGCTAGTACTGCACTGTGTAATTATTATTAACAATTAATTGAAATAAGCTGACTTTTTTCTTTCCAGCAATCCCTTTTTTCTATCTCACATCTAATCGTCGTCATTCTTTTTTCACGATGACAGTTACAGCCATTGGCTCAATTCGCAATTTTTTCGTGAAAATAAATTTTATCTCACCGAAATAGCCCATAAAAATGGACCGTTCCATGCCTTTTAGCAGTTTATTTTATTAAATATACGAATACCTTTAAAAACAGATCGACACTTGAAAGTTGTTATTTTCTGCCAGCATCGACTTGTACAACGTTGTATCCGTCCGGACCCTGGCTTGAAATAATATTTATTTTCCTGCCAGTTGTAAAAACTCCCCATCGTACGTCTATAGATGTGTTCCACTTAACGCATCCCCTTCAAGACGGACCGAAGGAATTCGGCGCCCGTTCCCCTAAATTTCCCAACCCCGATATTTATTAGATTTACTTTATCAACTCAATAACGGCTTATGGGATTGAAATCGGCGTGTTCAGCTCGAAAGGAATACGTACAAATTATGATATACTTGCTTCAAAAATTGTTTGATGATTTTCGTTCAGTTTATAGTGGGGTAGTAGTAAAGTACGAAAAGTTAATGGAAGATCATGGTTAGAAAAGTGGTGTTGCACATGGTGAGTGAGTTTTCTTAAGGGTCCTTTGACCGCACCAAAGGGCCATGAATGTAGCACCCCAAAATCTTTCTCTCATTTCGCACATACGGTCTTAATGAAGACGGATCGTGGAAATTATTGGCCTTTTCAGATTTTCCTTTTTGATTTATTTGGTACAACTTTATTGCTTTGGCTTTTTGTGTTCGTCGCCAAGGGTCAAAACGTATAAAAATCGAGTACACACAATAATACGACAACGGCATTCATGGCCAAACTTTTCCGATTTCCATTCGAAACGCTCTAGACGATGTCTGTACTTTCAGAGTCTCTACATAAATAAATCGAGCACGGAAAGAAGAAAAAAACAAGAAAAACGAGATCGTGCAGCATAAATCCCGAAAAACCAGCGCTCACGACCGCAATTATTACAATATCAAAAGCATAAAGCAACCACAGTACATGACATGGTCTCGAAATTGTTCGGCTGTCCGACGCACTCTCGTAATTTAAAAGTCGACTTTGTTTTTTGTTTCTTTATCCAATTTTTGCACCCCCCATGCTGAACAAAAATACTCGGTTAAAACATTACAAGTTGATCTAGACAAATGATTCCTTCAAGGGAACCTCAAATATTTAAATCAAGCACAATAATATACTAATCAATGCTATATTATTCTGGTTAGAAACCTTTTGAAGATTTAGGATGACTTTTAGGATCGAACTGGTTTCCGCACGCACAATTTAACCGAAGCTGCGTTACAAATTGCACAGACCGCTCTAAGATCCTCGATTAGAAAATATTAGGCGTGAATTTCAATTTTGAGGGACCGCACCGAGTAGAATGGGGCCCTTTAGGGACCGCCGGGTCACACCAAATTAGGTCGGCAAGGTGTGAGGCCCTTTTTTTGGGCGGAACAATTTTCAATTAGGCTATTGGAACTCGTAAGCGTGAAAACCTGTAACAGATTTACCGCAAATGTATACTTTCAACTTATTCCGACTGTAAACAATTTTTTAATGGGACAAATTATTGAATTTAAACACAAATTACTAGAGTCCGGATTAAAAAGCACTAAAATCGTGAAAAAAGGCGCTTTAAAAACAAAATTATTTTCCTCAAAAGAGCTTTAAAAAAGCACAAAATTCTTTCAGAAATGCAAATTTTTTTACTTTTTTTGACTTCAAATTATAGACATTTTTTGAAGCTTTTAAACTACTTTAGAAATAATACGGAAGATTTTAGACTTTTGAAAATTTTCAAAATTATTTTGAACTACCTAAGGAGCATTTGGAAGGTTTTTGGACAGTTTAAAGAGCATATTGAAGGTTCTAGAATGCTTTAGAGGCATTTGGAAATCCTTAAACAGTTCTAAAACTTTTTGGAAGCTTCTAGACTTTTTTGATATATTTTGGGAGCTTCTAGACTAGTTGAAGAGCATTTTGAATCTTTTAGACAGTTCAAAAGCTTTTGGAAGCTTCAAGATGGTTTTGGAGACTATTTTAGAAGAATTTGGGAGTTTCTGTAGTATTTTGAAATCTTTTTAGACTACTTTAGAAGCATTGAAGGTGCTTTTAAGGTACTTGAAACCTTGTAAACGGTTCTAGAAACTTTTAAACTGCTCTAAAATCATACGGAAACTTTTAGACTGTCTTGAAATGTTTTCACAGCTTCTAGACTGTTCTGAAGGCTTTTGGAAGGCTTTCGACTGCTTTAGAAGCATTTTGGAATTTCTGTAGTATTTTTTCAGAGCTTCTAACCTAGTTGAAGATTATTTGGAAGCTTTTAGAGTGTTCTAAAAGCTTTTGAAAGCTTCTAGCCTGTTTTGGAAGGCTTTTGACTGCTTGAGAAGCATTTTGAAATTTCTGTGGTGTTTTTAAAACTTTTTCGACTACTTTAGCAGCGCTTGAGGTGTTTAGGGGAAATTGTAAGTCACAAGATCAAATATTTGCAACAGAAATTGATACTCATTTGCTACATCGGTCCGATGTGATAATTTCTTCGTTATACAGTGCGGTTCAGGTTTGCGAAATATTCAAAAATACTGCGTTGACATGTTAACATTTTGTCTTTTGATGCAATTTGTTCACTGTGTTTATATGTATTGATTTGTTTGAACATGAGAATTCAATTGACTGACAAAGTATGTACATTTATATGTCGATGTATATAGCCAATGACATTATTTCCAACTATAAAATAGTATACAAACCAAGGTGGAAAGTTTAATTTCTGTCACGAGATAAAGTTTAATAAACTACCTAATTTCTCGACAGAAATCAAACACTTTCCACCTGAGTATGTAATATACTCAGTCAAAGAATAGCCAGTGAAATGGACTTTCTACTCATATTCAACATTTAGTGGTTTCCCATTTGAATAATTTTTTATTATACAAGTATTTGTAACTTTACAAAAACAATTTTAACTAGACTTAAATTAACAAAAGTAGTTACTGACAAAAAGATTTAAAATAAAGAATGTGGAAGAACTTGTATAAAAAATGAATGCGATGGCCGGGAATCGAACCCGGATCAACTGCTTGGAAGGCAACTATGCTGACCATTACACCACCATCGCACATGGGTTTATTTGTCTCTAGTACCCAGTGACTGATTTTACACCGCAATTACATTTGGTTCTGCTGAAATCGTTCGGCAGGCAGCAAGATCGTTATATACTTTCATTTGCTTTACAATCTTATGAATAATTTCTAAACCAGAAAGTTGTATTACACTTGGTAGCAATTTTTTATATTAAGTAGGTTCTACCTGAACAGAATCTGTGCAAATGCCAGCAAATGTTTATGCAGTGAATACTTTCAAATTTATGTTTTGTTGTAATTTGTAAATTTATGTGTATGAGTAATCTTGAAAATACAGGCTGTCCCGAATTGCAGTGGCATAATTTTAGATTGTTATATTAAGATATAAGAATATACAAGGTGTTAAACTTAGGTAAATCTATGTTTATTAATTGTTTTGATGAAATTTCTACCAATAATAGAAATCTGATATACCTTGTGACAGCATTTTCCTTCAAACATGTCCAGCTACAAGCTTGTAGTATTTTTTCTCTTACTTTGGGTGTTTGGAAACTACATTACACCCATCACAATGAATTTACGTCTTCGAATGAAATTAAAAGTATAAAACTACTACTAATATGCTGGCGGAACTTGAGAGTCTTCCAAACTGTAAAACTTCTTTAAAAGAAAAACGGATAAGTAGCTAAAGAGTTGGTTAACAGAGCCAAATTGTACTCTAAGAGAGAATGTACAACTTTTTAAAGCTAAAATATTGAATTCTTTTTAAGAACCAGACCTGGAGGATTTTTTTACGAGAACTTATTTAGATTCTAATGACATGTCAGAAATCAAAATTTTTGCAGTAAAATCTCACCTATTTTTTTATAATAATTCTTAAGCTTCTCAAAGGGGAGTAGAGAAATTCTTGGAATGAAAATGTTTGACTTCTAATGAGGATGATCTTAAATACGACGTATTAAACTACTACGTAACTAAGTCCATACAATTTCTATGTAGTAATTACGGTATTATAGGTTTATGGTTAGAAAATGGAACAAACCACCATAGGCACATTCTTTGAATTGAATTTTCGAATATTTTACTGAAACTTATAATAAGATCCTAAAGTGGTGATCCCAATCATCCCTAATTCCCATGGATCTTCTTCAAGTACCCACTCGTAAAGGGCTTCCGTCTTAATTTTTTCATACGCCCTTATATCAACAACGAACCCATTTACGTTCCAGTTCAACAATCCTATAGAAACATCCATCAAAGTTACGATAACTGAAAACACACCTGTTCTCTGTCTATTATTACAGTTTTAATCCTCGATCTTTGTGCCTTTCTAGCTCTCGTCAATATAGTGTAATTTCGCAGTATTTTACCGTGGGGGCCTTTTAAGTCCGGCATATAAACCACCCCTGCGTCCGATTTAAAATTGAAATGAACCAACTTTGCGGGACCGTTCAAAAAATATTCAAATCCTTCAACGGGATGATTAAAATAAACTGGCAATTTCCCCAACGAGGGCGGAAAAGTTTCCGGTTTGGTGTTGAAACTAATTCGAAGCGGGCTGGGCGCACAAAAATGGGACACCCTGTAGCGTAGAATGTATGTGTGTGTACTAAAAAGTAGGCCCATTAAAATTAATATCCGGACATAAGACGCTGTCAAAGTAATAAACGACGCACGGCTTGTTTATGAAATTTAATAAATTAGGGAAATCCAGAGACATTAATATAGCCTCCAGAAATAGACGAGTATTTAGGGTTACGGAACATTCTGATTAGCGGATCATTTTTCAAAAACTTCCCCCCACACTTGTGTATAGGATTCTCGTGAATCAAGCTGCACAGATAAAATTTCAGGGAGAAATTACTGCCATTTGAGCTGAAAAATGCTTCTTTGTTGTTTTCGTAAATTATTAATAACAAAAGATTTTTTAGCGACACAATATCTTTTCCCAAACTCCGTTTTTATGAAAAACTCTTTCCAAGAAATTTCCCCCTCAACGAAATTAATAAGACAAATAGGGCCATTTCGCGTTCTAAATCCGGCCATCCATGAGCAGTTAAGCTCGCATTCTTTATTTGCCTATCGGAACTTTCCCCCTAGGACAATCCCACATAAATAGCTTTTTCTGAACATATTCGGAATGGCAGTAAGAGCGGGTTTTTGCGAGCAAAGTTGAAATTTTCGAGGGGGAAAATTCTCGCGCCGACCGCATCAAAGCTCTCCGCGGAATCTGAAACTCGCTAATTGAAATCAGACCTGCAAATTCCACCGAAAACTCTTTCGGGCAATAAATTCGCAAGCCGAAAACCGCAATTAACCCCACCCCAATTCGAGGATTGGTATTCGGATTTCGACGGCCACAATCTAATTAAATCTCTTGGGATTTTTTAAGTTTTAAATTGTCGAAATCCGATATTTAACGAAAATAATATTAAAACTATAATTTGTATACAGGGTTATTCACGTTATTCGACTAGGAAGATTGTGACTTTACTATTTAGTTTTAAAATATGTTTGATTTTGGAATTATTTTCAATATGTACCGATCGTCCTAAAAGTAAAAAACCTATCAAAGTTATCTTTTTTTCAAATGGAGTACCTAGTATTTTACTTAATTTTCAGAATCTACGTTGAAAATACAAGATGATTTTGTTATATGCCTAAACTTTACAGTTTCTCAGATATTCGTTATTTTCTAAAAACGCTAAAGTTTAATCACTCAAGAAGAAAGGATAGATATGGTCTTTTTTGTTGGAGAATGTCTGGAAAATTGTTTATTGGCCAAAAATTTCCCAACAGAAGACATCCAAACAAATTCGCTTTTAAAATTAAGTAAATTTAGACAAAGTGATGGTAGTGTTCAATATGAGAAACCCACAAAACACAAGCCTGCTACAGGAAATAACAACATTGAATTGGACGTCATCGACTCTGTCATTGAAAAAAAATTTAAATATTTTCAAGCAAGTATTTCAAAAGTTCTTAAAAAGGAGAACGATTATGTGAATCGAATTGAATTTTGTATGTGGGTGTTAGAGAAATTGGTAGAAAATGAAAATTTTGTAAATCTAGTTCTGTTTAGTGATGAGTGCACATTTCAGAATAACAGATCCGAACAGACGTAATTTTCATTATTATTGCGATTCGAATGACTTCATGAAACAGTTCACAGACACATATTATCCGAAGAAAATTTAAATGGCATAATATTTTTGGACTTTTTAAGAAATCAAATTTTCATTTTGCTACAAGATATTCCGTTAGATATAAGGTCAACAATGTGGCTGCAATTGGATGAGACACCAGCACATTATCATCGCGAAGTTCGACATTTTTTAAATCAACAATTCCAAAATCGCTGGATTCCTCGTTCTATTATTTACAATAACTTTTTGCACACGCTGTATAACATTAAAACAGAAATTTGTTTCAGATATATCTCCTATGATTGAGCTGAGCTAATACATGAAAACCCTCCTGTTGAAAGCAGATCTTGATAGAAACTATCAAATTCATATAATTCCGCTGTGTCTGTTTCGTGCTAGTAACAATAACGATAATAATAAAGGCAGTGACGTAGTGCTTCATATAACGCAGTGACACTCAAACTAATGGCTTCGCATTACTCCGAGAGATTTCCGCTGAGAAGAGACAATTAAACGAAAGTCCGAGTACTCTATAAGGTCTCTCGGGGGCGTTTAATAGGTACGTATGAATTATAGTTTCACTTTTTTTTTACCTTGGTCAGGTTCAAAGACTTTGTCGAGACGATACTCTAAAGTTTGATTATTTTGGTGTTCACGTCGGTAATAAGGAAACGTGTCAGTTTATTTTCATTATACACGGCCAGCTGTTTGAACTCAAAAAAAAAAAACACTTTTGGGATGTAAAAAAAATATTTACATGGCGCTCAAGACAATGAATGTTTTTAATGAAATTAAAATTACAATTAAAAAAGAAAAAAAAATAAACATAAAATTACTATCATGACAGTCTAGTTCATGTGTCGGTTGTTGCTTTGGAATAATGGAAGTTCAACAATTTTGTTACACACTGTATATAATAAAATGTCTGAGAACGGTTTGATCTATTCAAATGAGTATACTTACGTTTTGGTTCTTTTCTGAGTTGTAATAGAAAACAGCTCACAGGATGGCTGATTCTTATTGACCAGAATGGTATAAATCATTCTTCAAGAAATTACTTGAATCTATTAGAGATCACTAGTGGTTACTTGACAAATGATCACAAACCTTAACCCAACTACTAAATCAAATTATGGAAAACTTGCCAAAAAATCTAGTAACTTAGGATCACATTACTTCTAGTTTGTATATTTGTCTTCATTCTACCAATTCATTTGAACCTAGTTTCTGAATTGACTTGAGAAGCACACAATGCAATGTTTTTTTTTACGGAGAAAACATGCAAAGTCAAACTTGAATATGTTAGAGCATTTTTTGAGAAAGCTAGCAAATACATTTTGAAGCGGTTAATAGTGCATCCTTTAAGGCATTTTACGCATTTTTAAGAACCTTAGAAGCTTCATTCAGAAGATAACCTTCCACCAATCTAGTAGAAGTCTTCTAGAAAAAAGCTGTCTATAGTCTTTACTAACTATAATACAGAGTCACACTTTACCTAAAATATGAAAACAGATTATGTTATAATGAATTTATGTAACCTCTAACCGAATTTCGAATCAGAAATATATCCGTTATTCCAAAGGGACACACTGGCACATTCATACACATTACGCTAACACGGAACGTTAAAATGTTGAATCACCTTAAAGTTTTTCCTCCATTAACGCCAAACCGGGATAAATTCGCCCTCAGGGGGGCGTCTGCCCACAAATTGGCGCACATGGGACAACGATGAGTCAACCGATCCCCCCTTTTCCAAAACAGTCCTCTGGAATTGTAGGTTATGGCCCCGGGGAGCACTAAACCGCCGTTAACGTTAATGCGTGCGTTTTTGGGGGCTTATAATTAACTCTTTCGGACTAAATAAACCCCAAACTAGTGTTTTAACAGCCGTGCCGCTTTTGTGTACGGTACGCTAATGGTGTACTAATTAACTTTTGGCAAATATATGGTGAGCGCTGAATTCTGTACAAGTCTTAAAAATTGTTTTAACAAAATGAAACTTGCTAAAAAAAATGTATGCGATGGCCGGGAATCGAACCCGGATCAACTGCTTGGAAGGCAACTATGCTGACCATTACACCACCATCGCACTTGGTTTCAGATTGCTTTAGTACTAAGTTGATGATTTTACCGCACTTAGAATGTACCATTAGCGAAAGTAACGCCATTATGCTTCACTTAGCACATTAGTGCCACGGCACATTCTTATACTTTGTTTAACCTACTACTCCGACTTCAATACAGTCTACATATTTCTTCCCCACGACTAAAACTAGAACAAATCTACCGTATGACTATTTGTGACAAATCTAAATTTATTGACATAAACAGGGTGAAAAATATCGGACACAGTCAGGTACAGTACGAGGATCTTATATAAATGGGATCTAGCTCACATCCCTTTTGACGGACAGTGAACGATCGAGTTGATAAATGGCCTGTCCTGACAGCAGCTTAAGACGGTGTATTAAAAGCAATTTCGGAGGTGTCAGTCTCTGGAAATAAAATTGCGTTTTTGGATAAGGGTGGGTGGTTGTGGCCAAACTAGGGTACAGGAACGAAAACTGGAAATTCCGATGCGGACGAAACTGAACAATCCCTGCGGTCGCGCTTATTGCCTAAGTGGTTTAAACGGGATTATCGCCACCCGAAAGGTATTAGCCCATTAATATTCATAACCTCGATTAAAATCGGCAAGGGATACGGCCGCACTCCGGTTGGGATTACTGCCGGCAAAATTAATATTCGCCTCCCTACCCTAATATGGTCTTGTATGCAATCTAGGAAACCCCTTTTTGTTGCAGTCAATAATAATATGGAAGTGAACCGTTATTTTGAACTTAATATTATACTCTGGGTTTGTCAGAATAGTGTTCCAGAGAGATGCGTAGAGAGATGACTAGAAAGGACCTTAGTCTAGAGAAACGTCAGAACTAAAATAGAGAAGCAGAGCAACAAGATGGAAAGATGAGTAGCACTTAAGAGCAGGAACTTTATTGCAAGATTTCTCAAAAACCCAACTCAATGGCAGCAAAGCAAATACTTTTTTCCACTACATCATCGAAGTTCACCAGACTCGTAAAGCTTTTCTTCAAAGCTTTCTTTCAAGCAAGACTACTGCTTTTTACCCTCCCATCGCTGTAAACCAAAAGGATAGGTCTGGAAGAGGAAGTCGCTACAAGTCCAGGAATTTTCCCATTCGGGAAGTTCCCAGAGTTGCATTGGCGTCCTCTGTCCCTCTGACGGAGGGGCGATGTCCTGCTTGTCATGGGGTACAGTTTTGCTCTGGTCACTCTGGCTTTCTGTCTGGCGTATTCTATGTGGCTTCCCCATGTGAGTTTGTTGTCCATCTTGACCTCACGGTACGTCGTCTCTTCTATCCTCATCTTTGGTCTTCTTTTGAAGACTATGGCCTGCATTTTCTACGCGTTTAGGTCGATCTTCCATTTGTTGCACCATTTCTCCAATGCTGTGGTCTCCTCTTACAGGTATCGGGTCATGATCGCAGTGTCATCCGCGTAGAGTGCTAAGCTGGTTCGCTGAGTTCTAGGCGGATCTGAAACATAAATGGCATATTTGGTGGAGATCGACTCTGAGTTTTGCTTTCACTTACACTCACTACTCCACGTAGACGCTGTCGATTTTGACTCATTTTAGTATTTAAAATTTACATTCTGGGACTATTTATCCCGGCTCGAAACACTTAAAATTTACACTCATTGTTACATTTACGATGTATGGGTCTGGTAAAAGGATAAATATTGCAACCCTGCGATCTCAGCGTGCGGTCAGTTTCCGGGGCGACCAGACTGAATTCTAAATTATTCAAAAGCCGAGCTACATCTCGCCACCCTCCAACGCAACAGGGTAGCAATCGCTGAAATTATTAATTGGCGTCCGTCTAGGTGTTGGTAAATAAATAACACACCCTGTAGTGTTTGTTACGAAACAACCGTTCACATAATTAAAACAGTGAGATGGATACAACCCTCCAATTTTTCATTTTAAACTTGAAATGATGTGTTGCTTCCTAGAAGAACGAGTGTTTTAATACAAATTCAATTGTAAAGTTATGAGTATTGTTAGAAGACTATTTAAAAAAGTATGTGTTTTTACATCTTGGTACACTTCTCAATCATTTTAAACTGCCTATTTGATTCTTCAATCTAGAAATAGGAGGAGAAACTTAATATATTTTGTCATTAGTGAAAGATTTGTTAGTTTCCTCTACACAAGCATAAATTATTGTCTCTGGTTCGGCACTAATAAATTTACTTTCTACGTCTAACACCCGCTACACGCCAACGTGTTGTCTTTTTAAGACGTTGCGCCTCATATTTAAGGCAGTTTTTCTTTAGGAGGGCTGGCAATTACGTCCAATTATCCACGCTCGCGCCAAGCCAAAATTACACTTTGATTTTTTGTTTGGTTTTGGTGTTTCTGAACACGTGCAAAATGCATCTCTTTTAGACGAGCTGCTTTTGGTTTTGTTCTAACAATTACTGTCCCATCGAGGTACAAAATTGTATTCTAGAAGAGAATGGAATGTTTAATGAATCTTAACGCATTCATGGTTCATCTAGGTCAGTCTGAAAATGCCTGCACAGGATGCACTGCACTTGTTCGAGTTATTTATTTTCTACACGCGGGCGTTAATCACTTCACCTAAATGGCCGCCTCTTTATAATAACTCGCTTATGCGCGATATAGGGGCTTCCTGTACCGCCTGATTTAACCGTATTTGATTTTTCTCGTCACGGTTTGTTTTCTAATAATAGTGATTGACGGTATAAATAAGCACATCATTGATCATAAGTATTAGTATCTATTTCCAGAGATCCCTATTTTTGGTTTCAGTTTGTAATTTGCTCAATTGATCAATTATTTAACACCATTTTGAAGTTGATCATCACAATCATCGCATTGTTCTATAATAATTAAGGTGACTGGAAAGGTGAAAACTTTAATTTTTTCCACGGTGTTCCTTGTAATCTTTGTGATTTTCTATTCTTCCAACTTGTAGCCTAATTGTGGAAAGCAGGAAGAGAAGTGTTTTGTTAGAATGTGTTAGAAATGATTGACAATAACAGGTCACTGTCATATTCTGTATACCTTTCTCTTTGTAACTCCCTTCACTCTTTTCAAAAATACGGACCCTGGAGAAAGTTGATGAATAGCGCCCACTAGATACTTAAAGCTCCCTCAGTCATCCTAACAAAAGATCTGTTGACAAGCAAAGCTCTCCTTCAAAGCTAACACCAGTTACCCCGAAACTGTCTATTAGTTTTGTTTATACAGGATGATTAAAATCAAAGTTTAAGCTACAAACTGGTTAAAAAAAACACTCTGTAACTGTTGAAATAACTGAACTATGGTTTGTCACACTCAATAGAGCACATTTTAGGAAATTTTCAGGTAATCACTGCAGAACGCTGGTTAATTCGAATTGGTATTATAGATGTTATACAGGGTGGTTGAAATACCGTATTTATGCTACAAACTAGTGAAAAAACACACTTTATAATAGTTAAAATAACTGAACTATAGTTCGTCAAAGTAAACCGTGCAGAATTTAGGCAATTTTGATGTAATCACTGCAGAACATTAGATGACGCTGTTAATTCCAATTGGTATTATGGATGTTGTACAGGGTGATTAAAATACAAAGTTTAGGCTACAAACTGGTGAAAAAAAACACTCTGTAACTCTTAAAATAACTGAAATATAGTTTGTCACAATCAACAGAACACATTTTAGGCAATTTTGTTAATGTCAAAAGGTATTATGGATGGTATACAGTGTGATTGAATTACAAAGTTAAGGCTACAAATTGGGGAAATGTCACATTGCGTTGGAAAGTATCCACTTTTGATTGCATTGTGGAAATCTTGCAATACACTATTCCTTTTCGTGACTGGGCTTCTTATGTCACCAAAATTCTGATGGTATACTTGCCTTCTTGGTTTCCTTTAATTTCTTCTGCTTTCTGGTTTTTGCTTACTTCAATTACTTCCAAGTGGTTTCCTTGACGTACTTTACCTTCTTCTAACTCGTGGTTTTTACTTGCTTTTCTTTGTTTCAGACTTGAGATCTTGACTTGTTTCATTTCTTTGAAACTGTATCTATCATTTTACCTTATTAGCTAAGGTATTACCATGAGCTTCTAAAACATATTGTAAAATGTAGAAAGCAATGTTATTACTTCCTTTTCCTTTTTTTTGGAATTAAAGCTAGTTTACCAACTTTACTATTAATTATGCTCCTCGGAGAAACAGAATATGTTCCAATGTGTTGCTAGCTTCAATTACTTAGCTTCCTTCCTCCATCAATAATTTACACATTTCAAAAACGCTGTAAATTTCATTACTGATCCTCAATACACTATTAAAGATCTATTGCCCACTTTACGATTGCTTTTAAAAGTTATTTTCATTTTACTAGCGCCATGTCGCAATACCTCTCTAAACATCGTACTATTTGCTCTTGTAGGCACGCAATAGCGTATCTTGTTGGCGTTCACTTCAAAGCGACTCAACTCTTTAGGTTTATCCGGGGGCTTTTTCCGTCGGGCATTAATCATTTTTCTGAATGGGGATTATTAGAGATAAATTCGCTCGAAATAGCGGCCTGGACGCCGCCATCAACGGCAAACGTGCAGAAGCGAATTTTCGTTTCGAAACTGTGGGGGGAAAACATCGACGGCACGTCAGTGGGGAAATAAAGGGTTTCCTAAACTTGGTTTCGGTTCGATTTGTATCGCTTAGGTAAGGAAAATTCGGTGGATGTTTGGTTTGAGCTGCGTTCCTAATTTTAGTTCCAAAGCATCCAGAACTGCAATCTGTCGGGACTAATGATCCAAGCTCAGTTCTGAAACAATTAAAGTTTATTTCATTTTTGATTTTCAAAAAGTATCTACAGAAGCCAACAGAGGACGTCTATAATATGAAATGGAACACCAAAACGCCTGTGGAGTTCTAGCTCTAATAATGGAAAATGGAGGAATAACTAAAATAAACGCGTTGATTGGTGGATAGTGTTGTTCAATCAATGCGCTGTTAATGAAAAGTCATTTTGGAGAGTGGATAGACAAACTCCTCATATTTATTTTTCCCTAAGCTTCATCAGGTATACTTCGGATACGTAATGAGAAACGATAAATACAACTCTACAACTTATTGAAAGGGAGGACCAGGAAGAAAAAGAAATGCATCTCTGAGCTCCAGTGGATAAAGTAAGATGGACTAATGTGATCGCCAACGTCCTAAGAGAATAAGGAACACCAAGAAATAGAAGAAGCTTCACGCATTGTTGTCAGATTTACTTATCCAGACCTTTTCCATAAAACTGTTATTGATCACTTAGAACTCAAAGAGAGTAGACCAAGCAATTCAGATTGAGTTGATCATGCAAACCTTTCGGTCAAATGAGTCAAACGAGCTATGCAGATGACACCAACATATTGCACAGCACAGATTTACCTGGCCTAGCACCTAATATGCCTTTCAATATCCAACTAAGTGTTTCAAAAAGAACCATCTAACTTAATAGCAAAAAAGCTAATCTAGTAATTTTGAAAATAAAGAAAAACTAATAAATAATACTGAATTAAACAAGCACGTACACATGATGAGTCCTACAATGAGTTGTAGAAGGTGATTTTAAAGAAGTATTAATATAAAATTATCATAATTTTCAAGACTGGATCAGCATATTCGAGGTACCTGAACACCAAATAAAGACAATAGATTTGGTAGCCAATCCTACTGTCCGAAATGTTGTCTTTGAGGTTTGAGGATCAAGTTTTGCAACAGTAACTTCCGATATTATCTAAACCTAAACTAACAATTCCCAAACGGATGAATCGAAAGAGCCTCCCCAATCACCAGATATGTCTCCACTTGATTTTGGAATTTGGAAACATAATGAAACACCAGTTAATACAAAATAAGATCAACTGGCTCGAGTTATTCTGCATCCGCAGTTATTGCAATATTATCATTCTGATCATTCCGGTCAGGTTATAATAAATTCTAAAGAGCAAGATGGAAATGAGAGGTAATATTCATGCAGTTTTTCTGAAACAAGAACGTAGCAACAAACGTAAAAGGAAAAACAAATTCCACCTGCTTGGGATAGAGACAGTATCGGAAACTGCCAAATAACCAGAATCAGCGCTAACGTTACGAAATCCCATTGAAATAGAACGGTCCCGTTTCTTTTAGAATAAGCTTGCCGAACCGAGACAGACGGAGTCCCCGTTTAATCGATTCCTACCTCGAAAGCAGGGATTTTCCCTTCCCTCAGAGACACGCACAATAGTTATTAAGGAAGTTGATCGATGCGTCTAATAAACCAAAAGGCAATCATCGTGTTTATCATAAATTCCTGTTCCCCCTTTGGTTGGCAACGATTCTATTGTTACGGCAACGTGGTTTTGATTAATAAATACCATCAGCAGTTCCAAGTTATGCAAATTGTTTCCAGTTGCACTGTAGCGCAATTAAATAACCGGAGGAAATGTGAATTCCTTCAGTCAAAAACTATGCTGAGAAAATACTGACCCTATTGTGGACGTCGTAAATTTTACCCTTTCACTTAAGCCCATTTGTTTTTCGGCGCCATGTTTGTTTTTAAGTCGCGTCGCTTTTTTCAGGATTTTCCACGTTTCGCTTTCCTCCTTTTTTTCCACGCATTAATGATTACGTGCTCGGATTGCGGTAGTAGACTTGGGGCTCCAGCAAATTCTAATGTGTGGAAAATAAAGTGCAAACCGGATTTTTTGTTCAAATTCTCATAAAGCACAAATCTGGTAAAGAGATGATTTGATGTTACTTTGCAAATCATTCACTGTTTGACCTATAACACATTTTAATCAATTTTTTTAGTGTCTTTTCACAGTGAGTATGCCATATTTTTAAGATGTAGCTCAGTCTGGTAGTACGCCCTAACTAATCTCTCACTAACTTGTCATTTCTTCTTCAGGAACTATGATTGATTGACACAAAGTCTAAGTCTCAAAAAGATTTTAAATTAATCGTTATGAGTTTAGCCTGTCTTTGAAAAAAGTGAAGAAACTTGTAATGCAATACGTAATTATTGGTATTTCTCGGTGTTTAGTCTACTTGCGGGTATCTGGTTGAAATTTAATCCGTTATGGAGGTGTTGTTCTATGCTGCGTGTTGAAGATCACGGATATCTCGAAACATTAGCAATATAACACGTTGACTCCTGCTGGGTAGAGGAGTGGTTGATTACCAGAAACCACGATAAACTGTGATATGTTAGAGCCAAATAACTACCACACACTAAATAACAAAACAAACATTTTCATGACAGTCAAGAGGAGGTTTGTTAAAGCTTATGGAATAACGTTAAGTAACAAACTGTAATACAGCCTAATTCAAGAAAAAGTAGACAAACAAAACATTTTTTCTCTTTCGGTTATGTTCCCGGTATCTTCCCTTGATTCTTAAAAAATAACATAGCTCATATAATTTCTACCTATTTGGAGAATAGTATAGCATAGCGCTGATTGAAAATGGTATAAGTTACAACGTAACGGTTACTAAGTAGACGTGGATCAGCATCACATCTAAACTTGTTAACAAAGAAGAACAAGTGCTAGAACAGCAGGAAAAAGGTGGTTTGAAATCTTTTTAAATAAAGAAACTTCCGCATTGTCATTGTATGGAATATTTGACTTTGCTAAGAACAAGAAAATTGGAAAAACACAATGTCTTGCTTACAGAGGAGAGTCAATATAGTTCTGAGGAAAGCAAGAGAACAACAAACCTGTTTTTCGATGGCTTATCGTTGTGTATCCGTCTTTTTGCATATTGGCGAAATATGAGCAATGGATCGGCCTGCCTATGCGCCAGACCTTAATGCAATCGAACATGTCTACTGCATGTTATAGTCTATTTAAAAACTAGGATTGAATATGAATTAGTTTGGCAATAGTGATCAGTTGGCGGTATGATTTACACAGCAGAAATCATAGCCGTTTTCTAAGTTTTCTTTCGGTTTATGATCTTGGATCCCAACGCATTATGATTCAAAAGTCACGTGACCACCATGTGATTTTTAGATCATAACGTGTTTGGATCCGTGTATGCCAATCTCACTCAAACTCATAAATCAAATCTAAGGATTTTGTTTGGTAACTTTTGTTTGTGTATGTCAGGCTTCTTCATTCACTCCTCCTGGTTTTTAAATATACTATAGGTAGTTAAAAAGAATTTGTGATAAAGATTTAAGACATCATCAGATTCATAATATTGTCACAAGCATAAAGAAATGCCGTCATTATGTCCTAAAACATTATGTTATGCAATGCAATCATCAATTTTGCATTAAAGGCATTGTCAAACAGATATTTTCTATTTACGAAGAATTAAGGTTTTGGAGTCTTCTCTCCCGAATAAAACGTGAAAGTTCATTCCCAGGAACCAATAAATTCTCACTGTCTAACAGAAAATGTTACGCAACGGACCGTCGTGGCCCTAAAAACTACTAAATACACACGGTTTCTGTTTCTTAACAGTGGCGCATCCGAACCGCTTTTCTAAATATTTACCTTATCTCGACCGGGAGCATCTTAAACGCTTCATAAAACGAATGTTTCACATCCAAATACATACGGCCGGCATTATTTAGTAACCGTGTTTGCGCCAATATAAATTTTGTTTATCAATCATCCTGTCTTTGCACGACAGCTACCAGTTTATTATAAGCTTTGCACTAGGTGAGCTACGTTCTCAGATTCTGCTCGGGAATTTGATAATGATCATGGTCATACTACTACGTCTATATTAGGACTAGACATGAGTAAATGAAATGCATGTAACATTTGCGCTTCTCTTTACTCGTTTTAGATTTATCCACTCTGGTACGAAGGGGAGAACCCCATAAATTCGTAACTGGAGTGACGTGGCACGCACCCGAATGTAAATCCTGCAGAAGCCCCCAGACACCTGACGTAGGGAATAAAGGATTTATAGCGGGATCGAGGTACTCGAGCAGATCTGTGGGATATTATATTCCGTTTGTATTTTTGCCCTGTTGCAGCTTATGAGGTTGTGTAACCAAAACTCAATCGAATAAAACTGGGTTAACGACGTTGGGGTTAGGAGCTCCGCCCCCCCAAATCCGCCCAGAGCTTTCGTGACTTGGACGCCCGCTCATAAATAACCCAATCGGGCGATAAATTTCAATAATAATTACATATAAAGGCAACGTCGAATTTTAATGTTGCACTCCTCCAACAAACACCTTTGAAAATAAAAAAAGGTGGAGAAAACGGGAGGCGGCAATGATTTTTCCACATCGACTGACGCCGACTGGCAAGTATATTAAAACGAGCCCCCGGAAATATTTTAATAATGTTACGTGCAGCAAAGCGGCGCAACAATGAACTTTAATATTCCGCGATCCGAGTTACAAAGACGGGGCGAATTTGATTTTATGAAATTTAGACGTTGATATACCGGCGATATTACTGCGTTCCGCCATCCAGGTCGGAAAATCCTAACCTAATATATTAGAGAGGAATTTCCGGTAGGTTCTCCCTGTTGCTCCCTGGAGACACTTAAACTGACTCCTTTTTTCAGTCCATCAAATAAAAATGTCAAAGCAAGCAAAGGATTGTTAAATTTTTTAAATGATTATCTCACACATTTTCTGGTTCTACTCCTTTTAGACATATTCATAAGTTATTATATAGGAAGAAAAGATCGACGAGAGGAAGGACAAATTTGGCCCCAAAAACAGCCATCATCATCAATGACATTTTGTCTGTCATTTCTTGAAACTACGTGAAATTTCCTTTAAATGAGGTGCAAGTCAATATTTAAACAGAAAAATTCAAAATGGCGGCAAAATGGGGCTGGGACGCCATTTTGTCTGTCATTTCTTGAAACTACGTGAAATTTCCTTTAAAATGAGGTGCAAGTCAATATTTTGACAGAAAATTCAAAATGGCGGCCTGGACGCCATTTTGTCTGTCATTTCTTGAAACTACGTGAAATTTCCTTTAAAATGAGGTGCAAGTCAATATTTTGACAGAAAATTCAAAATGGAGGCTTAGAACGCCATTTTGTCTGTCATTTCTTGAAACTACGTGAAATTTCCTTTAAAATGAGGTGCAAGTCAATATTTTGACAGAAAATTCAAAATGGCGGCCTGGGACGCCATTTTGTCTGTCATTTCTTGAAACTACGTGAAATTTCCTTTAAAATGAGGTGCAAGTCAATATTTTGACAGAAAATTCAAAATGGCGGCCTGGGACGCCATTTTGTCTGTCATTTCTTGAAACTACGTGAAATTTCCTTTAAAATGAGGTGCAAGTCAATATTTTGACAGAAAATTCAAAATGGCGGCCTGGGACGCCATTTTGTCTGTCATTTCTTGAAACTACGTGAAATTTCCTTTAAAATGAGGTGCAAGTCAATATTTTGACAGAAAATTCAAAATGGCGGCCTGGAACGCCATTTTGTCTGTCATTTCTTGAAACTACGTGAAATTTCTTTAAAATGAAGTGCAAGTCAATATTTTGACAGAAAATTCAAAATGGCGGCCTGGAACGCCATTTTGTCTGTCATTTCTTGAAACTACGTGAAATTTCCTTTAAAATGAGGTGCAAGTCAATATTTTGACAGAAAATTCAAAATGGCGGCCTGGGACGCCATTTTGTCTGTCATTTCTTAAAACTACGTGAAATTTCTTTTAAAATGAAGTGCAAGTCAATATTTTGACAGAAAATTCAAAATGGCGGCCTGGAACGCCATTTTGTCTGTCATTTCTTGAAACTACGTGAAATTTCCTTTAAAATGAGGTGCATGTCAATATTTTGACAGAAAATTCAAAATGGCGGCCTCGAACTGTCAAAAAATACAACTTTTTTATTTGTCAAGTTACAGTTGACGTCTCGGTGTCATTTTATGTTAAAATTTTCCGGAAAAGACGCTGGTGCAGTCGGTTTTTTGATATCTCAAAAACTAACAGAGTTGGATTTAAAATTTAACATTCTGTGTTAATTGTGTAAAATTTCGTTGCCAGGAACTCGGCCGGATTAAGATATACATGAAATCTGACTAAAAAATATTTACAATATAATATGTGATATTATGGTAAAGGAAATTTGACGCCCTCTAGCGGCCAAACGGTGTTATCAATCAACTCATGTGGGGATATTTTTAGAAAGCTTGAAATCTGCTCTATCTTTTGTTTTCTATGACATTTTGACGTAGCTTGTCAAGTAAGGGAGTAATTTAGGGTCAAAGCAACGTGTGTCAAAAATGCTATTTTTACAAACAGTGCAATTTTGGCAATTTTGTATTTTGCTCCAGGACGGTTCCAATGCACAACAAAGGGCATAGTTATACCAAAGGACCTTAAGTTAGCGACTTGATTGACCCTAGAAACATTAAAATCAAATTTCACCATAATAATTCATCCTGCCAAAAAAGGTGTAATTAATAACGGAATCTTTCTTTATAAGGACGTGGTTCATTTAAATACCTAATCCATTTCACGATCGAGATTGCATTGCCCAAATCACGGGGGCCATTAAAAAAAAAACCTGTTGATTGGATCGCATTCTAATAAGGCCGTTTGTTAATGAGACCGGACCGAAAATATTTACAATGTTACACAACTGCGGCGATTAATTGGAACCGGAATAAACTAACCCGTTCGGCCTAAACCAATAATAGTACGACGCCCTTCTGGCACAACTATTTTAATAATTAAACCCTCTTGTGGGGGCAGAAACTAAGGGATAAAGTGTATGTTCTCTTTGGGAACCGCCGCAATAACTCTGAGCGAGCTTATGGCCGTATTACTTATTTATTATTAATGTATTTCCATTAGAGGTGAACAATAGCATTGAGGAGAGGGTGCAGTGTTGTCGGATCAGTCCAGACAGTACAATGTTACTTAGTATTAAATGGTAGTTTTGTGAGAATTGAGTAATTCAGTCATAGATTCTTGAACTATAACTGAGAATTGTGGCATGTTGATACAAAAAGTAAACAGAAGAGATTGGACTGGATTGAAGTTTGGCAACGTTGTCTTTACAAACTAGGGGAAGGCTTTCCGAAAATATTTACGACTTGCCCCCCCGATCCCTCTCAGGTGTACCGTGCCCGTTATTGAATTCCCCCATGTTTTCAGGTTACTTGTATATATCAGGAATAAGAGAAGAAAAGGAAAGCGACCGATTAAAATTCAAGCGAGTACATCTTTGAGCTAGTAAAGTAATTAGTGGCTGATTGGTGACAAATTTATCGCGCAGATATCTATGTAAATGTTTCCGTAATTTACGATTATCGATTCCTTAACTGTCAATTATTTTTTTTTATCTGAACTGTAGATCGTTTTCGTTCCGCTCCGCCGACCCGGTTTATGATACTAAGAACCTGAGGAAAAAATCGACAATCTCGGTTAAATTTATCCCCAGTTTGCAGCCGTAAACGGGGGCTGTTACCAGCATCAAACACATGTTGTGGCGAAGCCAACCTGAAAAGGGCGGTCGAATCAGTTGTCCTGCGGCATTTCGGGAACATCCTCGCCTCTAAATTATTGCCCAGAATTCGATGCGATCCTGGTGGCTTTGGCACGGTCCAAACGGGAAAGTGAGTGGGGAAAAGGAAAAGTCGTATATTAATTAGGCGAAACGTACGAAAGCAGACGGCACGCACTCAAAACGAAATTAAAGCCCGCGAAGCGTACTTTAACCGTGACGCTAACTGCTGGATAAATCTCCAAGTTTACGCTCCTCCAGGCGATAATTTGTCGGCGGGATACGTAACTCTGTATTTAAAAGCTGAAGCAAGAAGAAGAAAGTTTTTCACAGTTTTTACGCATTTTTTTCCCGTAATATTTACAATAGGAAACTTTTTTCATCAGTTCTGTTTACAGAATAAAAGTTTGTACATTATGTTTTCAAGAAAAATCTGACGTGGTTCTCAACCTACTAGAGAAGTTAAATGTATCATTGCAGATACATAAAAATCGTTATCATTTGACTGCGTATTTTCCAGAATAGCTGAACGGATTCATAATCCAGGAAACTACTGTAACTCTGATAAAATGATGATGACTCTGATCAGCCAAAACAAAAACTTTGATGCAAAACCAAAGTAATATTTAACCATTCGTTCTAGATAACATCTATCTTGCCAACTGAATACCTGTAGTCTATGACATTTTCGTTCAAAATAGGAACGACATTTGGCGTGTTATGAGTCTAAATATACGACCGAAACGGTCGCGTGTTCCTACTTAAACCGTCACGGCGTTGCTCCAGCAGGAATATGCTTCGAAATTCATATCTGTCATGTTTAATTTGATTCGTCGTTGGAAAGTTTTAGGTGGGGACGCCAGTTTTCCACTATTTCTGGCCAGGAAAACAGCCGCCTTTAATCTAGCTCGGCTAATTCTTCCGTTGAAAAGTTTCGCAATTTAAAATGTAATATTGCACCCGCTGCTTTCGAATACCTAAACCTAAAAAAAAAAACGTAAACAACCGGGAGATTTTAATTTAAAATTTTCCCTTCGCTCGTTCGGTATTTTTATTTTGTCATTTATATATTCATGGAATTGTATACTACTAACCTGATTGGAAGTTGAAACCGCTGTTAGACCATCACCAACAGGTACGGAAAAATCAATCCTCCTCTAAGTCTCGGGGGAAATCATTTCGTTCCTAGTTACGCGGCTAACTTCTGATCCAGTCGGGATTATTTGTTTATCTTCCAGGATATTGGCTTGTCACCGCGAGAATCTCTCTTTAGCCCTTTATATCTATGATACTAGGGCGGTTTACGAGCAGACTTGGGGCTGGCTTAGAAGGCTCATTTCTTGTCCCGGATATCTCACAAACTGAAAAACTTCTTATCGAAGCGGATTCCTGAAGAAGGTTAATTAGCTTCAGCATTTACGCGGTCCGAAGGTGGCATACACACCATCATATAGAAAACGTTTTACGAGACGGTAAACTCTCCGGAAATTTTCTAGATACACATCTGATGACCATTATGCTAATTTTATTGTGACACTAATACAGTCGGGGTGATGGAGGATTTTACTAGCCACCTTTACTTGAATGTTTACAAGGTGGCCACCGTAGATAAGCATCGTCGGTTAGAATTTATTATGTTTCTCGTATCTGGGCTTGGGGAAGAGAAATATGTTTAGAAAAACAAGCAGCATCCCGGGGTTACGCCCCTTTGACTTCCTAATTGGCTCGGATCTATGTAGATCACGTTTCTGTTTCCTTTAATTAACCTCGACATGAATAATAGCACCCATATGGGTGAAGGTGTCACAAAAAATGCTGAAAAATCTGTTTTGTCCAATATTTGCTTACTTTGTGCTAAAAAAGCTCAAGTGAGTTAGGGATGTTTAAGTGGTATGCAAATAGTGCGGAAAGTAATGGTTTCCTGCAGTTGTGCGTGGAAACACTTTACGCACGAGGTATAAAATATTATGTGATAATAGGAAGATACTGGCTAGTCAGGATAAACTACTAACTATATTGTTTAAAGTCACACAAGAGTATGAGTACATATTATATTTTAAACCACATTTTATAATACCCCCCATTACTAAAATAATATAAAACATAATACATAATAAATAATACACTCAGTTTTTGACTGACTATCTAACTTCTAATGTCTTACTTAGGGATGTCCCAAGGTAATTTTCTCCACAAAGACGAAAAACTGTAAATTTTTAAGATCCTTATAGAATGATCTTCACGATTGTTTTCTTTTATTCAAAGTGGTGACAATATACTATTCTACATGATTTCTACTATAGTTTTGTTTTACATAACTAAATTGAGTTACTGGGGGGTTACTCAATTAAGAATGCTTTCCTACATTACTGCCGGAAGTCTATAACGATAACTTTCCAAAAATTCTAATTCAAATGTGCCACTCCAAAGATTACCACTACATACACACATATGGCTGTCGTAATTCAAATATTTTTAAGTATCGCCCTGTATAGACCGATAAAGTTTCGATTATCCAAACGTGGGCGCTCGAGTGTTAACTTAACAAAATGGAACAACATCTCCGCGAGATTTACGACTTTTAAGGTGTATGAAGCGGCTTAACGGGACCTGTTAACCATAGAAAATCTCACCGAATTTGGTGCTCTTGCGATGGCATCGCATTTAACGGCGTCACCGATACTTTCCCATGTTTGATACGCGTCGAGTTTGAAAGCAAAACATCCCTCGAAAGGTGGCATCTGTCCAAACAACTAACGGCTTAAGATACATTATTTATTTAGGCGTATTTTTCTCCTGGTGATCCAATAAAGGTGTCCTCCGAGACCCCTTGTCAATCTTCGTCAGCCTGTCACATCCCTGGAAAGGGTTTAAGTTCCCTGCATGTAGTCCGATTATTGTGCTCACGCTCTTCTCGTCTTTATAAGCAAAAAACCACTATTATTTATGGTTAAGTATCGTCGAATTTACGACCACACCACTATATGTGCTCATTGATAATTCTCATTAATTGCCGGTGCATTTAAATGAATTCGAGATACAAATGAGACGCTGGTCGTAAAATTTGCATACCGCGATTTGCCTACGCCATGCCACATCATTTACCTCAACCATCTTCGACCATCGCAGTTTCTAGAATTCACCAGCTGTGTACAACAATTTTTTTTGTCTCTAGATTCTAATTCAATTTAATTGACCCTCTCAAAAGCGCCAAACCTAAATTAATCAAACCGTCCTTCCTATTGATCTTCGTTCCCCCATAAAAGACAAAACACAATTTTTTGATGTTCGCTGTTGCCGTGTTACATTAATAATGGAGATCGTCATTATAAGCGACGCAACAATTTCGATTAAAAATGCCCGGGCCCCATTGAAAACGAGATTTATTAGGCAGCGCGCAATTTGCGAGCCATGTACTGCGTGTGGGACAATAGAGTGCCAAATTCTATACCTAGAGGGACGCTAAAATATGTTTAGCAATCAAAATCGCCCCCCCGGTAGTGCTACCCCAGTTGGTTTATAGTTAAAGGGGACCAAGCATTCACAGTCGATTGGGGTTGTGTTTTTTTGCTCTTGTGCTGATTTTAAGACCTTTCACAGTATATTTTTTCACAATAGTAGTTTTTACTAGTGATTTATAGATGTCTGCTAACATGCATTTAGATTAGCGGGTAATGCCAAATGTGCACGGTGAAGAACAATTTGATGAGCAGGACAAAGGATTCAATTAAACGGTGTGTCAGTAAATAATCTGAGAAATGCGGACGATACAGTTATTTTAGCTAGAACACATGAAGATCTAGAGACGGTAATTAATAGAATAGTCACAGTTATTGAAGAAGATGATACTAAACATAAGCAAAACAAAATATATGCTGGAAACAAAAACACCCCAAGAAATTCGTAGAATCATCACTCTATTGAAAGAGTAAGAGAATACAAATACCTAGTCTTGCACCACCATTAATGAAAATAATGATAGCTCCCAAGAGCTATGCACTAGAATAGAACAGACCAGAAGCATATTTTTAGAAATAAAGTGGCCTTTCAATTTTGAAAACTTTTGCACGTAGCATACGCTTTTTACTGAACCACCCTGGGCAACATGCATTTGGACTGACAACTTGAATGTCATTCTCTAACAAATCAGAAAACTGTCATGACTGTCTGATGAAGTCAGTAGAGTAGTAATGGTGTAATGAAAAATGCAATAGGATTCTTTTCACGAGAAACGTACTGTACTATTAGATATAATAATAACCCACAAGAAAACGAAACGATAAGCTGCTGTACTGAATATACATACCTGGGGACAAAAATTGATAATGGAGGCCCTACAGAGAAAGAAATAGAGGACCGAATTATAAAAGGGAAAAGGTGATAGGCTGTCTGAACTCGATCCTGTGGTCCAAATGTATCTCTCGAGAAAAGCAACAGGATATGAAACCTGGCAATTAACAACAAATTTCGGCTACTATCTTTAGAAATGGACTTTTGGCGTAGATCAGCAGGAAGGTCGAAATTTGAAAAAATAACGAATGACAAAATTAAGGAAATTATGAAGGTAGAAGAGGGTGACAGACTAAAGCAAGTAGAATGGGATACAACGTAGACAACTAATATTGTATGGACATGTGGAGAGGATGGAAGATACTAGAATACCTAAACAGATCCTCAAATGGACGCTGACAGAAAAGAGGAAGACCCAAGACGACATGGACCGGCAGAATAAAGAAAGCTATGTCGGAACAAAACCTGCAACCAGGGGACTGGGAAGACAGAAGAGGCTGGAGGCTAGGAACCGGAAGGCGCAGGACGCCATCAGACTAAGCTTTTTGATTTATACATATGTATTGAAACTGAAGCTTAAGCACACAAAATGGCTGTTGTAACACCGTTATTGACAGACAATAAGTGCTTCATGCTTGACCTTGTCGAAACATAATCGGCAGAACCGAAATTTGCTATTGTAGGTCGTGGGTTTCGTGCACGTGTAACGTCGAATTCGGCACGTGCATTAATTTCGACTAGCTTCATCGACGAGCAAAGGGGAAATAATTTGTTCGGTTGCTATTGTCGGTTGTCGGGACTTTTTACTAGTATAAAAAACGTACGGTAGCATCAAAAGCTTAACAATAGTTTATTGTTTTCTTTGCGTGCCAGTTTTTAGAGGGTATTATTACAAAAGGAGCTAATTTCCGGTCTGTGAGAACGATTTTTGATGTATCTATCACAGTTTCTGAAACTGGCACGAAAACGAGAAAGAAAATATTAGGTAAAGATAAAAGGCCCTACTTAGGATCGTGGAGAAACTTATTGCTAACGGTTGAGCGGACGACGAGCCCGATTTGTTTGTCTTCTTTGCCAATTTTCCTGGCTCCCATACGTATAACTCAACTTTAGCAAACTTCACGGGGATCGAAAGTGAATCGTTAGAGTCCACGGAATTGCTTGCAATAAATGGCAAACGACTTCCTCTCTGACTGTTTTCCTCTCCGCCCAATCAACCGTGATTCTGCGAAACAAAGGGGCTGGAACCGAGCCACCCAGTAAAACTACACGTGATATACAGGGTCAGCTGCCAACTTAGTCCGATTTTTCCGGTGAGCAACAAAAGACGTTATCCGAACAAAGGCGCCGAGGGGGTATTACTAGCTAAATAGGTAAATCGGTTGTTGTACATCTGTCAGCGCCCATTTCAGATCAAAAGAGCACAAATCAATCATATGCACGCTTAATATGCGGGGAAAAATTGTATTACCAAATCTCAGACAATTGCTGGGTTCAGATTTCACGCCCCGATGGGATTTTATTGTAGCACCCGTGGCTACATCCGTTCAGTCCGTTTAGTCGTTCCGCGAGATTTAGATAACGACTTTCAAACGTTGTTAACATGTTTCGGGGGTTTTATTCGTCTTAAAACAAGCAAATATACATGCATTTAACTTGAACTGAAATGTTTTTTAAACCTTGGATACCAAAGTTGGTTGGCAATCATCAGGAAGATTTTTACTTTTGAGAACTTCGGCTTTAAATAGTTCATTGTTACTCCATCCAAACCACTCTCTAAAATTCTTCAGAGACTTCTTTCTATGTATCTCTTTCCTTGGTTTTTCTCTTGCATAATGGTTTGTGATATTCGATATTTCTCTACCCACATGGGAAATTATTTCTCTCTCTTTATGCATACCTACGTCTCATCACTTCCATGTTGGTTACTTTCTTCACCCAGTAAATCACCAGTATTCTCCGGTGTATCCACATTTCAAACGCTTCCAGTCTCCTCATGTCAATTTACTTCAAAGTCCATGCCTCCATCTCATAGCACCTAGCATCTCATCAGTAGTAGCTGAAGATTTAGATCTCGACAATAGAAAGGCTTTTATTTCTAAAAATATTCTTCTGGTCTGTTCTATTCTCGTTCATACTTCTTGGGAGCTATCATTATTTTCATTGATGGTTTTTCTCTTACTGCTCTTTCAATAGCGTGATGCTTTACATATATTCTATGAATGGCTTGGGGTGTTTTTGTTTTCAGCATATATTCTGTTTTGCTTATGTTTAGTATCATCTTCTTGATAAAGGAAATTTCTTTTCGACTATCTGCTGTTGTTTGAACTATGTGTTTTCTTTAAGTACGTCTTCTACATCTTCTTTGGCCATTAGAGGGCCATTAGCAATTTCAGTATTTCTTGATGGCCTATCAGTATTTTGTTCCAATTCTGCTCTTTTAAGTAGCTTCTGGTTCTACTGATTGACCACAACACTTTGCTTTATATTTTTTACTTCTGTTAATTTTGCCAACAAGGTATAATATTTTAGTATTTTAGCAAACGTATTATGTGAACGAAAAAGAAGACATCACAATTGAGACCAAGTTTCGTTTTGACTGTTGGTAGAGCATTAGTTAACGCCTTGTCTCTGTACACGTAAAGTGTGAACATGTCGCGGCTATTTCGGTGGCTGTTTACAAGTCAGCTGGATGATTAATTGCTAGGCGAGACGTTTTTTAGACACTTTCTGTCATATCCAGCAAAGGGGAAATATTGAAAGTTGAGGAGAGAGTGAATGGGACCTATTTTTAGGTCTTCTCAGAATGGCAACTCTTATTCATTATACGGTGCATAATTAGACAGACAGGCAACACCTTGGTCGTTATCTAAATCGCTTCAAGGTACCCTATTAGTCTTCTTATCTGCTCGACACATGTTGCCGATACATGTTTCGTCTATAATAAATCACAATTCTGGCTACCGGAGGTTATTAAAAGGAAAACAGACTAAAACCAGGTCACTATTTAGTGTTATCTTCAAGTCCATTTTTATATAAAATATGTTTGGAAATGTGTCAATCAATGTTCAAACTTCGTAACTGTTTAAAGATTTGAAGAGTGTTGTGAAAGCCAAACAAGGTAACATCTCGTTCAAGGCTTGACATAAATTTCTCTTCCAATAAACTTTATATTACTACGGCATATCATCTTATTATGTAATTTAACAACTAAAGGTACGTAACATCTAAAGTAAATTTGGCCAGAAGTCAAAATTCAGAAAACACGTGGTTTAGTTTTATTTCTTCAATGCGCAATTGGAACGTTATGGACCGCACTGAAACTGGAGAAAATATCGGATAGCAGCATCTAGATAAGAGAAGCATAGTGTATTACAAGAGCAGTATAAGAACATAATAATAGAGTATAATAAGAAAAAGTCCATTGTAGAAAGTGTATTATAACGTACTGCTCCAAGGTAAAGCCCTTTATGGAAAGGACAGAAAGAATACTGGAAGCTACCGAAATGGCTTTTTGTAGACGAATTGCGATAAAGTCCAGGAAAGACCAAATGGCAATAAGATATTCTTGTAAATGATATGGTACAGATAGATTTGTCAAAAGAACTTCTAAAAAGAGATCTTAAATTGAAGTCCCCATGGAAGAAGACACAGGAAAACTACTAAAAAGCTGGAGAGAAGAAAACAACAAAGAAAATTGAAAAAAAATCAGGAAGAAGAGAATGGTCATTTTCTTATTATAAGTATCTCCGGAAGTAAATGGAGTATTTCAATTTTTAAAAAGGTTATTCTCACTTTTCCACAAAATGCTTCTGCCTCAATTTAATCGACCTGGTAACTCTTACACTATATGAGATCCTTGTACTCACCCTCAATCTGAATTGACTAATACTTACTGTGTCTGTTATAAACTGAGCATTTCATTTTTCCGAAATGGTTAAGGATTGATCATCATGAACTGAAGATCCTCATTAGCAGGGATTTTTGGCTCAAAAGACTAGAGGCTGCCACATAGAAATTAATGAAACCTTCCATGGATTTCCATAGAGGTCCTTCTCTTTAAATCCATAAGTGGAACAGTGTAAACATTTTTTCTATACACTTTTTAAGTTATTTGGTGATTTGTTACCTTTCTGGCTTCTTACAGAATACTGAAACTTGCATCGTTGTTTGCTTTGGTAATGTGGATGAGCATGTTTTTAAATTTTCATGTAAAGGATGTCATCGTATTTACTTGCAAAGTAAACTTGTTTCTGAACACTAGATCAAAAGTAGTTTCGTTTACACCATTATTTCTTTTCAAAAATTATTATTATTGAATATGATACTTACCTTATAACACTGTGGATAAACTCAATTCTATACAGATTATTGTTAAAAAATACCTTTTTCCATTAAAGAAAAAGACTTCACAGCAGATGAAGCTGCTGCGGGTATCTTTTAAAGATAGTAATTAAGCTATTATAACTTCGAAATAAGACAATAAATAAATGTACGACAGTTTATTGTTGCTTGCCTATATACAGAAAATCTAACTTACACAATAGGTCCGATATGTACAAATTCTCCAGCCTATTTAATAGAAAAACGCAAGCCAATTCCGTTGCATGTTTTAACAGAACGAAACTGCCACTAATTTTTAATTTACTTAACCTACTTATATACACAATATTGTTCGTTAAAACTTAACATTAATAATACTATTTATTATTACCACATTTAGAAATTTCATTGCGTTTTTTTCGATTATACGTCTACCAGGGATTGTCTTACATTTAAAAAGGTAATGAAGCGTTCGATAGGCTCGATGTTTCCGTTTAAAAAAATTACAAAGTTGACGTTACAAAATAATCTATATAGAGTAAGCGGTACATATTTGGTACGTTCAGCCTTATATGAGGATAGTCCGTCACGCCACTAGCACATGGATTGCTGGGGGGTACATCTGCAAAAAAAAAGCAAGAAGTTTAATGATGGGACATCCATCATCAGGGGGGAATGTAAAAGTTGCGCCACTATCGCCGATCGGAGTCCATAAATTTCGAAACAAAGCCCTGCAGTGTAAAATTAGTCCAATAAAGAGCCCGAGACGTATTTTTAGATTACGAGGGAACGTCTTAAAAGGTTCGGGGTACAGACTTTTTGATTTATGGCACGACTCGGTCAGGGCCGGAACTAAGTGCCTGCAGGCCACACAGTACATTACCCTGCATTGTGAACCACCAAACAACAGTCAGTACAGACCTGCCACATTTGTTCCGGTACGACCTAAACTATCGGCCTATTTGGAGTCTTATCGCCTCGACGGTAATTTAAAACAGATTTCGTTAATTGAAAATTATGCTGGTACACAGATTTCCTTAGAAGCCCTCTTGTGGATGAATGGGCCTTTTTAAATTCCTTGAGAGACCGTTTTACCCTTACAATACTATCTAAACAACCTATTCAAAACCATTATCGTTGCCCTAAAGTTAATCATTGGGTTCTTTAACTGTAACATAAATTTTGTTACACTTCAAGTTGATGGTGATACTAAAGCAGACTAGTTTGATTTTTAGATTGATGTTGCGCATGCTAAACTTCTTCTCAACTTCCCAAAATGTGAAGCAAAGTTATCTAGATCTAAGGAAGAAGGTTACTTGAACCACATAAATGTCAAAAGATGAACCACTAGAAAATCAATGGGAGAAGCCTTCATAAAGTTCCAATTCTAAAATCAACAATGAAGAGTATCCAGGAAATAGTGTCCGACTAAGTATAATATTTTTGAGATGCGGAATATCTGCCAAGTAAATACAGCATGTTCTGAAACATTTGTGCCAAAAATGGAAAGTTGGTGGATCTCTTCAAAAAAAAGCTTTTTGCTGATGATATTCTTTGGTCGGTGTTAGGGCAGCCAAGTCTTGAAGGCCTCCAGAGCTGATTGAAAGATCCAGAGTTGCCAGAAGAAGGAATACACTTGTTCTGTCATTTTATATGATGTTTTAATATACAAGCATTATGGAAAACTGGCACTGATGATTATAGTAACATATCAAACAGCAGCACTGAGAAGGCCAAATCGATAACTCAAAGCACACACTACTCCAATGTTCTGTGTGGTCAAAGGAACAAATGGAGCTAAATGTGAAACTGTACTAATGCAGAAAACAGTATTTTTCATATGCATCAGCTACAATCAACAAATTATTGAAACGATCAAAAACATACGAAAACAATTAAACAAAGTAAATGTTCAACGTAAAGCAACTTAGATAAGACAATCAAATGACTCAAAAGCAGCAGGACACATCATTCTTATTATATCTAATTTGTGATAGTACCAGCCTATTTATATGCCATTATAAGATATTTCCACGTAGTAAATATCATAATAATTATGCAAAAGCACGTAGAAGAATAAGGCGAAAATGCACAGCTTGTTACGCAGCTTGCATTTAGTCACGTTTATTTGGGTTTTATGCTGGCGGCAAATTTTATTTCATTCTTTGAAGTGCATCTGCTATCGCAATAATATATGCAAGAAATGTGTAGAAGACAAATGACCTCTGGACACCAGACAATAACCAACCGGGTTTGATAATAAAGATAAATGAGTCAGGAAAATGATATTGATGTTGTTTATTACTATTATTATTGGGTTAATTAACATTATATCTACTTTGAAGAGTGTGCATCAGACCAAAGAGGTCTGTCTAATCAAGGAGTCGGATATTTAGTTAACTGAAGATAACACAAAAGTTATACCATCTAAATCTAACACATAAGTTTCTAGAGAAACCTCCTTTAGAGATGTGCCAAAAGTATGAAAAATGAACTGATGATGATCGTTTGTACCTTCTCTGTGTACAATTTCTTCCCAAACCATACAGAAGAAAAGTGATATTCCAGAACAAGAACAGAAAGTGTTTCAGAAATTTCATGTGTCTATAATCGTTTAGTGATTTAACCGAGTGAGTTACGTGTGAGTAATTGTATCTCAAACGGATTTAAAGGTTAAAAAGAATGTAACTGTACAAATTAATATTTAAACAACACTCACCTTAATACAACTACCGACGACAATAATAAAAATATCACAGAAGAAGGAGCACAATCAGTTTAAGGCCCGATGTAGGTCTTGCCTTGTACGTAGCGGGGTTGCCGCTGCAGTCGAACCGAAGAGGGAGGCGTGCTTTGGGGTGGAGGTGGTGGAGTAAACTGTGGCCGGCACACGTCGGTGGCGGCATAATGCTGTTCCGGAGGCGGGCCTGGAGGCGGCTTGGGGAAGAAACCCTGCAGATCTGGTGGAGTTCTGGGCTGGCATCGTTGCAACGGTTCAGCGTAGTCTGCGTAGTCTGATGAGGTGCTTGTCAGATGCCCTGCAATAAAAAAACAATTCAATTAAAGTGTTCAAGACAAAATGTTATGGTAGTTTACCTAGAGATGGGGTTCTGTACAATGCAGTCTTGTCAGGGATTTGACTAGGTCTTGGTGAGCTTTTGTACCGTCTGTGTTGGTATAAAAGAAATCCCACTATAAACAGTATGAACAGTCCTAGAACGGAAAACAACCCGACTATGATGCCGAGATTTTGTCCGAATCCATTACTGCTGTTCACTACACTAATCACTTTTTGGTCACCACTTAGATTCACTATGTTATCACTAGACGCGTGGTTCACTTCAGACACGTCATCTTCTTCAGTAAAATTGCCATTTACTGGTGAGCTTTCAAACGAAACTTCGCTGATCAGTATCCACCGGGAAGCGAAAAACAGCTGCAATTTTACGAAACGTCCTACTCTATGATGTAGTTTAATCGTAACGTTGTGAGCCGTCTCCATAATTCGGTCTTCAAACGAGTCGTAGGTTATGGGTTCACCTTTGTAGCGTTTTCCTCCAATGCTAAAGAAGATTTTAGTCTCGTTGAAAACTTGCACATCTTTTGTAAACTGGTTGTTCGTGTAGATGGTGACAGAGGAAAATTCTCGAATCTTGTCAAACTCAAAGATGATTTCTACAGGCCTGTTGTTTCTAGTGTCATTCCTCCAGCCTACCCAACCTTGTCCTGGTTGGTTGAATGACATTTTGAAGTCATCTGCTGCAACTTGACCGTCAGTCAGTTGCCCCAATCCTGCAACCAATCGTTATGTTTTGATCTAAAAAAACTAGTGAACAAAGTGAACTAACTTACCATACTTAAGTTTTTCTCCATCCCAATGGCCATCATAACTAAAATCGTAAAACTCCCAAGTGCTCCTCTTATCGCCTTGAGGCATTGAGTAGCTGACTATCCCATCTGACCATTTGCAACCATAAATCTCCACTCGCATACACACAGTTCTTTTATGCGAGCTGAACGGCAAGAAACGAATTTTACTGGCCAAAATCGGAGGATTGAGTACAGTTTTTGATTCCAAGTAAGTGTTAATATTGCCTTTCAAAACATCTTCGTTACTCTCCGACGTCCGGTATCTAGTCCACTTGCCTAGACGAGGTCGAAAGTACTCTAATTTGTACGCCTCCGTGTATTCCACACCTTGTCCATTTCCAAACCGGCCTTGAGTTTCTGTGGCGGTGATCAAATGCACTGAATGTAAATCAATTTCAATCCATTCCTTTGTTTCTGGATCGGCCTGATTTTCCGGACACCAAGCGCCTCCGTCCACTTCGGTACGAATTCTATTAAAAAGAAAAAAGTAACTTGAGAGCGGACCAAGCACAATACAAGTAATAACTCAAAATTCAATAGAGTTATAGCTTTCCGAAAGCGTATAAATAATAAATCCATATCTTGCAAGGAGAAATTTACGATCGAGCCGGGATCATTTTTAACGATAAAGTTTGAAGTAGATCCGTAAAAGTTGCTGAAGTAAATCATTAGTTTCGCATATTAGACTCATACATCTTCGAGGACTTGGGTAAACTTGACATTATGAGCCTGTCAGGGTAAATTCCCATAATTTAAAACCACAAAATACATCATATATACGGAATTGAGACTAGTATCTCAGTCTTTTTAACTCAATTGGTTTAAAATGCAATTAGCAGGAATGTTTGTAAACTTATTCAATTTGCTATGTCGTGGCATCACTTAACGATACTTCTCATTGATGGGGATATTAGTTAAATAAACATCTTTATATTTACCTGGCATGTCGACCTCCTACGTATTTGTGGTCAAAAGTGGTGCTGACTGAAATGTCTTTGTCTGAGATGCGGCCACTTTGCATACCCAAAGGTGCTATACATTGAGCTGAAACAGAAAAAGTGTGTTAATTAAGAAATTATTATGGTTTTCAATATATTCTTGTCGAACAAAAGTAAAGAATGATATTCAAATACTTACAATAGTCTACTGCCGTTGTGGTTTGAATGACAAGCAGGAGAACCACGGTCCACCTGAAGTTGGCCAGCAGCATTTCAAAGGCTCAGAAAAAATTCATCTCTGCAACAAAGAATCGCACGTACAATCAACTACCCAATAAAAAAATGGTGGCGTGAAATACAATATCCTTAGTAAGAAGACAATTAAACACTTAAGCGGACGGGAAACGAACGATTTATGGCCAATTAGACCAAGATTATCCCCGAACGTCGCTGGCTTAAAAACAACCAGGATTCACGCCTTGTTTTGTGTGGTAAAGTGGCCGGAGCGTTTTTTAAAACTAATTAACATTACAAAATTAATCACTCTTCAGCCTGTTATTTCGGTAAACAATCACCAGAGGCTTTAATACCCAGGCGCCACTATAGCATAACGAAAAATTCATTTCATTAATAATTATTTAACGATAACCTTCGGCAGTTATTATCAATAAGCAATTGATTATTAATGCCTTTAGTGACGCTCAGAGAGTTATAAATTAAACAAACAGTTTCGATAAGGGATCGTAATGGGATTCAGGTTCCTGGGTTCTCATCTTGGTGCCGATTTGCGATTCATTCTTCGTATAACGTGTCGCCATTGTGTGCCGACCAAACAAACAGCCTTTTCGACAACCCGAACAATAGAGTCATTATGTGTAACGACGGCCACTCTGGGCGTTGTCGCCGGCGCGATTTGCTAATGTTAAGCCGGACGTGTGCGATAAAACATCGATACTTATATTTAATACACACACACCTGTTGGTTTAACGATAAGTGTCGAGATTATTATGAAAAATTGTGACAAAGTTATGATCGAAAGTGAGCCGCTCATATTTAAACTGCACACTCTAATCTAAAGCTTCGTAGTTAAAATTAGCGCCAAATCAATAATTTGCGATACGCTGACGATACAATGATTATCGCAGATAGCTCAGAAGCAGACAGCAATAAATAAAATATCTGCCAAAGGAAAACAACTTTTCCTAAGAATTCCATCCATTCGATGTTGTATGACATCTCTGAATTCTGGTAACTCTGGGTCCAATATAATTACACAATGCAGACGCTTGTTTTTGGTTCTTCATAATTTGTTCCTTGGAGTGGGTGGAGTTCGTTTTTGATGCTGTTCACTGTTTAAAAGGAACCTGATTTGTTCTGTTCTCTTAGTTCTTCTAATTTGTCCAGTTGTTCATTTAGGTCTTCTGCATACTGCTCTTTCTCTCGCTCTCAAAATAGTTTTGTTTCTTAGCTCTTGTTGTTGTTTTTCTTTATTTCTCTCCTCTACTGCCCTCCTGTAAGTCTCGTTAAATCATCGACTGCGTCGTCCTTTGCGTTCTATTCATATGATCTGCTCCGCTGCTTTTCTTATGCTTTTTAACGTTATCCCATGTGTTATTTGTTCCCCTTCTTTTTCTTCGTTTATATTTTCTCTAATCTTCTCCAGTGCTTCCACATATCGCTTTCGTTCATTTTGGTTCTTTAGGATCTCTACATTATATTTTCTTGTTTTTTCTTCTATTTGGGTACGTTCCTAATTTAATTTTCCTCCTGTTGCTTTTTTCATGGTTCTGATATTCAATATGCTTGAGTAGAAAATGGCACTTACTAGAACATGGTCTATTTGGTTTCGTGTGCGCCCATCTGAAGATTTCTAGGTTGCTATAGGTAAATTGTGTGGAAACGTTGTGCTTCTAACTACTAAGTTTTTTGGATAGAAACAATTGTATTCTTTGTGTACCTACTAAATCCACCAGAATTATTTAATACAGATATCTTGCTCAAAGAATACAATTGGTGCTCATACCATTGCTCATATTAAAATTTAAGGTTTCTGGTATATTTTGTAGTTGCTAAAGCATCAGCATTCTCACTGAATGGACATTTTCAGTCAACTAATGATAAATTTGAATTGACTTGAACATTTTTTAATAAACCATCTGCACAGAACAGGGAACAGTTAATTTTATGTCTGCTTTGTTCGATCGAGCTTGTGTAAAGGATCGTGAGTCTTTCAACAGGAGTTGTTCCTCAAATGCCCCCCTTCGTTTGATATTCAAATCGCGTCTTCGCGTGTGTAAAGCAAACTTCCCCCCTTATAAATGTGTATCTACCTCGAAAGGAGTCCAATATTTAAAGTAATCTAGTTTACAAAAGGGCCTTATTAACCCGCCGCTACCGGCCTGCGAACATTCATTATCGAAAGTCGTCTTGAGAAAGGCTTTCAGACCGTGAATCGGGCGCGGTTCAATGCACGGGGCTATTCAATACCGGTTTTTCTTTATTTCCCTTTTTGAAAAACGTTCCAAAGGGGACGAGAGATAACAAAAACCTTTTTTTAAACCCAACTGGGGTTGTTGTGCTAAGCAAATAACGTTTGCAAAGAGCACAGTAACGGAAAAATTCCTTCCACCCCCGAACCTACGACGTTTTGCGCTAACGAGCATCAGCCACTACAACAAGAGAGGAAAAGTAAAAATAAAGCCGGGGGTTTCGAAAATATAAGCGATCTTATCCGGGAACAGTAATTCCCTTCTTGACTTCTTGTCTTGTAAGTAGATAACGGCGGGAGTTATGGGGCCGAGTTGCCAGATTTGAACGACCTCGTAACACGACATTATCGCTGGGTGTGCTGTGTCGACCGGCTTTTTAACGTTCTTAATTTAGGAAATTTACGTCTCTTGAGTCCCTCGTTCAGTATAAATAATTTTGGAAAAATGTTAACCTGTCTGGTTCGTAATCCTTGTTACGACTGCCACCAACAATACGAGCAAAAAATCACCTTAAACTCTTCATCAGAAATTATTTATGGGTAACACTGTAATCAAAGATGAAATAATCTGGAATTACATAATAATAATCCACGATTAAAAACAACTATCCGCAACATTGTGCAAATACCTACTCCTTTCTAGTGTTAGATTAAATAAATGTAGCATTAGGTAGGGGAGAAGCAAATGTGAAGTGTTTGGAAGGATGTTCCATCACCAAAAACAAGTTTTGGTCGCAAAGCAAGGTTGCGTTACCTTGTGTGACAAATTTCATCCTAACATTAATGAAAACACCCATTTTTCCAAATTTGTTATAAGATACGATGAACATCACTTTTAATTAAATATACTTCTTTTAGAGAACATGAACCATCCGCACCTTATGGCTCACAATTTTGAAATCCAAGGATCAAAAGAAATCCAGTAAGTTTCTAAGTGTGACATACGTAAACAACTCCAACCTTAAGACTCGCGAGCGGATTAAACAGAGATAAACAGGTGCCTAATTGGCGTGGGACTCGAGTTTGTCTACTCTCGAAAACGTCAAGTGTCTCAAAAGGCCTACGTACCAAAACACGTGTGCGCGCATACAATTCTTCATTCCGAATATGTAAATCTTCCCGTTTAACTTGACTGGCTCGGCTAGAATTTTGCGGTTAAAAGGAACATTAATTTAAGTCTCAAGATCTAATAATACGCTACGAATGAACCACGTTATTTAAGGGTAAACGCCTCCGGGACATTTGCAGATTCGCAGAGTTGCGAATGGTTCTTCTTAGATTTGCTCATATTGCTCTTTTATGATTTCAATTTGCTCTGTAAATGGTGTTCAATAACAAAATCTTCACACTTTTTAATTCAATCCGGATGTTTCCTTCTTATCAGAACGTTAATTTCAAAGCGTAAACCTCGACACATGTCGAGCTGCGGTCTGAAATTTCTGCGATTTATCGGCTGAAGATAAAATCGGGACGAACAAGGAGCGTTATTTATAAAGAAGCTGCGAAGCAGCTGCGGGTTTACGCGAGATGATTTTTTAATTGCTCTGATGGTTGTAAAGTAAATTAGGGTCCTCGGACATAAATTTACAACGTGAAAGGTTCCTTTACGAGAAGTAAATCTGTTCTTTGGCTGCATCTGTGTGAAAAAAGTGGTTTGGCAATGTTCTACCACATGCGGCGACCATCAATCATTATATGTTGAATTTGCACTTTGAAAGATTTTGATTCTTTTCTGACCTTTAATTAGAAAATTACATCATCTTTCACCTTAACATGGTGTTTTTTTCAAAAAGTGGACACATTTTAGTGTTTTTGCGTAAAATTTTGACGTTGAGAGAGTTCAATGTGGATTTTTCATAGGTAGGTACTCCTTTAAAGCTTCCAGCAGAATTGCAACTGAATAGTTTCAACTGGGTGGTAGTCTCCACAAATTCTTTTAAACGTTTGTTGAGCAAAAACTGCAATTCTAGGGACACCCAATATCCAAGTCCAAATCCTTAAGATCTCAAGTGAGTCTCTACAGACGAGCCTTTAATAACCTCAGATGATTAAGAGAAATAAGGTCTTTTCCATCTTTAAAAAGACTAAAGCTTCAGCCAACCGGAAAAAAATGGATCCACTAAGATATGAACCTCAAGCATGAGCCAGAATAATGAAATATAGGACTAGTAAGGAAAAAAAACTCAAAAAAGCAAATAAACTAGGAAAGGCAAAGGTAAAGAAGAATATGTATAATTCCACTACATCTCATGGAAAGCTCTGGAAGTTTAGACACATATGGTGGAATAAAGGAATTTGTCAAAAATGTCCGTTATAACCAAATATAGAAATCGGAATCAGCAGAGCAAATCCAAGCCACAGAATTTTATTAAAAATGAGGTTAACTGATAGTGAGTTTAGTAAATCATGAATGATCTTTCTATTTCCTTTTTACTCTGGGGAGAGCATGGTGACATCATGTCTCTATTTCGCGAATTGTATTTCTCCATTCTGCTTTATCTTGAGCTGCAAGAGAAGCTATGATCCACCCAGCGCGTCGGACACCTTCCTCTTGGTCGTTTACCATTAATCTTTCCCTCCACAATAAGTTTATCCAGCCCATTCGTTCTTCTTGAAATGTGTCCAAAATATCGTAGGTATGATTGGTGTATCCTGGTTGATAGCCTTTGGTGATTTTAGTTCGTTAGAATTGACACGTACGTAAGTACAATGTTCTGTGTATAATATTTGCACCATTCTTCTGTAGGCCCACATTTCAAAAGCATCTATTATTCTTCGATTGGCCATTTTTAAAGTCCAGGTCTCAGAGGCATATGTGGCAATAGGAAAGATCAAGGAGTTTAATAATTTCAGTTTGTTGCGTTGAGATATTGTAGAGTCTTTCCATATTCTAATTAGTTTTATTGTTGAGTTACGTGTCATGGTTAGTCTGCGTTTGATTTGTCTTACATTCAGGGTTTGTTCCCTTGTTCTGTAAGTTGAGAGCTTGTAGATAAGTCTAGAGTGTTCTAAATATTACGTTTTTTGTACAAAACGGAGTTATGTCCGTATGGTTTTGTTAGTCTAGTCTTCCCTATTCCCTTCCATTAAACTACAAAATTGAGAAAGAAGAGAAATGGCAAAAGTCTGTTTGTGGATTGATGAGCTGGCTGTACTGCTGATCGGTTTGTAGAAGATGTTGGGTGATCTTAATTTCTCCTATTCAACTTCTGGACCTTTTTGCTAACTTTGTTTGGCCGAATTGAATACCGTATTTCTGGACCTTGTCGTCTGTATTGTGTTCAACTATGGCCACAGCAGCGTTCTGGAAACAGTAGAGGTGCAAGCTCTAGTATTTGTAAGAATCAGTTAACGTTGGTGTTTTTTGTCCTTAAACTCGTAAACTTAGCCTTGTAAGACTGTTTTGCATTCTTTACAGAGAGGGAAAATTTGGCATTGGAAATCCAACGTCGTGCGGTGCTGAACAACGCCACCAGAGAGCGCCAAACACGACCTACTCAAAAAATAAAAAACTGCATTTTTACGCCCGTTACTTCAAACTCAAATAACTGAGTTATATTTCAAGCTACAACAAAAGTGAGTACCTCATTGGAAAACTCACATTCTGAGCTTTCCAACGTTGTGCTCAGAATTGAGCTGCGGTGCTATATAACGCCACCAGAGGACGCCAAACTCGACCTACTCATAAACTCTAAATAGTCTTTACAACAGTGGAGTGTGGAGTTTGTCATGAAGAGTCAGTGATACCATCTTTTGTATTAGCAATAATTAAGTGGAAGAGCTCTAGATAAACTACAGATGCGTAAAAGAAATACTTTCAAAAAATGTTATCTTGAGGGGATAAAACATCCAAATTACGCCAGCATTAATAGAATAAACATGGCGCTGCCGTGCTGTAATTGTTTACTGCCATATTTAAGATGGGACCGTCTGATATATGGGAATTTAAGTGAGAGATTTATCTTTGTTTTTCTGTTGAGGACGGCCGGGTACTCGAATAATTTATTTTTATACTGGACGATAAATCAACTAACAGTGGTCTGGTTTTTTATTTGAACCGCTGCATATTTATACACTGATCGAAAAGTTTAAAACGTCTCCAGAACCTATTCAACCCATCACGTACGGGCAATGTCACAAAGGCATTGTAAAAAAGTCATTGGCCCTGATCCGGCCATAGCAAATCCTCTATAGAAACGCGTTGGTAGTGAATAACTATTGTTCTCCCCTCGGTGAAAAATCGACGTGCAAGCAGCGTCTCCAAGTTTCCAATTACATGTGTCTGTTTTAGGTAGGGAACTCGTAAACCTAGTTAAAATGTAAACGTGCGCGTCTATAAAACCGTTCACGAGAATCGTCAAATTCTGAAAGCAAACAGGTTGGCCCAAAAATGCTAAACTCCTTTTCCGCCGAACAATATTTGCGCAAGCTGCAACCTGTTTGTTTGCCAGTCTGTACGATGATAATTACGACCTCGGTTATGACACCGGGGGAACCGATAAAGAAACTCCCGTCGTGTCTGTTTAATCCCAACGACGTAAATCCGACTGAAAAGGCGATCTTAAGCCTATTATCCGACCGACAGTGCGACTTTTCAGGCTCACAGAGCAAACGCAAACCCATTTAGACATTCCAGTCTCTAAAATCGTACTAGGTACTCGTTCTGGCTGGTCTTGACACTCATAAATGCATGAAATAAACCAGGATTACACATTTTTTCTGTTATTACAATGAGTGTGATCCATCTCCTGGCCAACAGCCAGGTCAATGAAAAGGTTATTATGACTGGCATAATTAATTCATTCATGGCATGTTAGTTTAGTTTTAGTAAGCGCGAATGTGGGATCAAAGAGTAGAATGAACTGTTAGCATACTGTCTTGATTATATTATGTTAGAAATAAAGATTTTAAAACTTTCAGATTATAAAGGAAAAAAGATAGACCTTTGCTTTTCTTTGTCTTTTCGGATTTGCTCTTGTTCTTCATTTAGATTTAGACAAGTTAATGATTGGAAGATAACGTACTGAGAAAGATAAAGTTACAAGATAACGTTGAAATCACCTTGTCCCAAAATACCTACTTTTCCTAAAACAAGTCTTTAAAACCATGAGTAATACCAAGGTATTTCAATCATTGGTGGTTTACGTTGAGAGAGAGAAGAGTTGACCACTTTTGACAGTTAACAGCTACCACAGGGACTTCAAAGTAATAACTAAAACTAGGATACTTGAATGAAGTAAATTGTCTGTAAATCAATGACTAAAACCAAGGCATTTCATGAATTTGTTATCTATGTCACAGTTCACTACTTTCGACAATTGACGTCAAAATTTTACAGATTCTAGTAAATCCTGACTGACTTCCTGACTAACCTAACTCCCTAAAATACTAAAATGTATTTCAATATCAATTTTGTCAAAATCTTACTTAACTTCGCTTTTGATTCTGTCGTGTAGTGTTTTTTCGTGTATACTTCTTATTTTCGGTTGAAATTGATTTATATACTCTTATTTTACTGCTTATGTTGAGGTATTTGTTTGTCCACACAATGTCTCTTAGGCATCCTGATATTTGTATAATATCAGGTATGTGTAAACCCAGATTTTCCTGAAGGACAGTTAAACTTATTGTCAAATAATGTAAAATCAGTCCTTTTACAGTCATTCATAATCCAAATATACGAAGAGAGAAGCCTATTAAAACATTAACACCTTAGAGTTACAGCATGATGGTCAAATTACAACATTTCACAACAGCAGATGATCCTTTGCAAATAGAGTAGAACAACCGTTGTGGAATAGCCGGTAGGATCACCAGATTTAATGTCTGTTGCCTACATTTTTCTCGATACAGTTCTAGGATAATTTTAGGTTAACTGGCTAAAGTGTCTTGATGCATAAACCATTAAGGTTATTGAAAATATTTAGATCTCATTCCTTAAAATGCTATTGCTTTTTTTACTACTCTTCCGCTCTTGCCTTTCCTATATTACTTATATCAACCTCTTCAGTAAATAGTAATTATATGGATCTTAGGCCAGATCCACAATATTTACCGTCTAAACATCACTTTTCCTTTACTAATGTAACAGTTTTCATGTTCCAGCATGTTTTAGTTGCAAATACTGAGTTATCCTCGAAGTTACTGCTAAAAATCCCAATGATTCTATGTGATCAGATTGATAAAACCTGCCTGTTTTACATAATCTTGTCATAAAAATCTTTTGATGCAATCTTTTAAAATGATATTGTTTCGATCAAGAACTTGCAAAGGTATTCATTTATGGAAACAGTTATTCTGATTAAGGATTTTAGGTGGAGTACACTAGATAATTGCAATCAAGTAGGTAGGGGTAAGTATTAAAAACAAGATAACAATTGCAACTTTGGATATTTAGTAATCAATCTGTCTTAGGTTATCAACTAATAATTATTTGAACTAGATTAGTAAGTTATCATGTTAACTTAGTGCTTATGTTGGTATTTCACAAAATACCACAAGTTGCTACGCTGGTTGAACTCTCTTGGCAAAACGGTTGTAAACCACATTGCCTTGGTCCTCTAAAGCTAGACAAGGACCCCACAAGGATTGCATTCAGGGTGGTGAAGCGTAAAAGCCACCAAGTGAACCCTAAAATTAACCATATCGCCAGCGTTAAAGCGTGAAGCGTTCACGCTCGACCAAGCCACACTGGGAAGCAAAATTTTTGGTTGTGCATTACCGATTTTCCCATGCACAGGTAATTTGCCGTTTGTCACGTTCAGTTGCCAGAGAACCCCATTAATAATAAAACCTAGACTAAACAAACTTGAATATTTCCTTTCATAAATAAAGCCCCTAATTCGCCCTGGCTCGAGTGGAGTGACAAAATATCATATATTTATTTTTATTGCTGCCATGTGTTGTTGCGTACAAACAAGAGGGGTTGTCAGTAGGTTTTTTTTGTGGTACCACCATAAAAAATTACTAATTGCATCCGATAATACAAAAGTTTTGGTCAAAGTTAAGCCTCTAATCTTATCGACTGCACTCAAACACACTGAAACCTAAAAAGTAAAATTACTACTTACATTTAAAAACAGTAATATCCACACAATCACTCAAAGTACATATGCAAACAAATCCAATGATTGATCGTCGTTTATGCACAATCCACGCACATATAACACACCGTCACTTATAGAAAAAAGCTCGCCAAATTCACACGCGTAACGAGCTAAAGCCCCGTACACATCAACACCACATCGTTAAAGCTGGCTGTGTACTGATCGGTCGTAGAAAGCTCGCGGCCAATGGCAGAGCCGTTGTTCCCCCACCACCGGCGTATCAGCGCTCAGATCGACGCCTGACGTCACGGAAATGATACTAGAGTTTATCATTTTTGAATTTAGGTGTGAACAGGGCTTAATATCTCAAAAACTGTCATAACATATAATAATTTGGGTCTTGTAAAGATTAAGCATCCACAAATTTGACGTTTTTTTTAAAACACTTACAACCCTCAACCCCCACAATTTTCTTCAGAAAATTGCGATAAAAATCTTAAAATGTACGATAATTTGGTGGAAGAACCACACTTTACAAGACAGGAAATCAGCTGTTCGGCGATGTGTCGGTTCGATGTTGCCAAATGATCTACATAATACCTGTAACGGTTAAAAACCAAATTAATGCTTGGCAACCTAGTGCTAACCGTAGTGACCAATTCGTATACAGTAGTCGGCAATAAATGGGGCACGTCATTGACGTTTAACGCGCCACGTTGCCAGATGTGTAGATTTTTTATTAAAACCCGAACTTTACATACATTTTGTATTTATTTACTTCTTATACCAGGTGTCTAAGAGCACCCTGGACATAGGAAATTAACATGGGAAAACGATTTTGAATTTTTGCGCCTGTACGGTTGATTTGATTGGAAAATCGTATTAATGAAAGTTGTAGTACCTATCACGGACTATAGTCTATCCGGCGAACCTACGGAGTAATAAAATTCGATGGGCGGCAACTTTGGTCGACCCGCATTACACTGTAAAACAGGTACGTAAAAGTGAATCGAGACATGAAACCCGAGAAGTCCTTATATTAGAGAGAGAAGAAGATATTATGTTGTAAAACGCACCGGATATAGACCAATACTAATGGACGATTTTATTACTCCGTAGGTTCGCAGGATAGACTATAGTTTTCTGTATTTTTTTCAGATCTCTAACTTGAGCCCTTTCGTCGTAAAACACGAACAAAAATGAGAAAATTTAAACTTCTAGCCTGCACTGTATGAGCAACAGATAAACAGGTCATTGTTGTTGATACGGTTGTGACTGTGTTGTGACTCTAAAACACCTTTTCCACGTGGAAAAGCTTGAAAAATGTAATCAAATCAATATTGCCAAAGCCAAAATTTTATAGTCAGTCATGTTGGCAAAGACGAGAAGCTAAAGACTTTTTAAATTTGTGTACTTGGAAAAACGAGGACCACTTTGAGGAACTGAATTGGATGATAATGACAGGCTTATACTCACCTGATGGCTGTCAAAACTCTTCGAGCAAAAAGAATCAGGAGGTAGTAAATACCCCATTTCTGCATTAAGCGACCGAGACGGAAATCGCCATCTTTGTCCCCCACATTCGCCTAGTGCGCAATTGAATGAAACTTCCGAAGTTAGTCGTAAAACAGTTTTGTTTATATTTGGTGGTATGTGAAGTTAGCTAAAAACCGCAAAGATTTGTTTTGCTTTTTGGTCCGTTAAAGGTAAATTTTTGCAAACTTAAATTAGTTGAATTATTATTGACGAGTGGATTTCTGACAGTTTACGCCCGCCATACTAAACGATTTTTGTCCCCCGCTTTGATTGCTATTGCTCCTTCCTGCTATATTTTTTTATTCATTCTTTTAACTTTTGTTATTTGTCGAACAAATTTGGACCAATTAAAAATCGTGGTAATCACGAACGCAAAGGAGCACAGCAGGTTCTTTGTCGCTTGACCGCATCGCGTTATTGTACTTATACATTATTAGAAATTGCTAGTGATGCCATCAAAATACTAATGGGAGAAAAAAATGAAATAGCAAATTTCCTTTTACGGTCGATCGGTGAAGACGTCACCGCTTATCTGACTTTCTCGGTCTCTTGCCCTTTTCATTCGTGGAGCATAATAATAGCGGTTTCGTGACTCTGGTTTTGACGGAATGCGGGTTATCCGCGAATTTAAAAGGTCCCAACAAAAGGTGGCCCAGTCCTCCGATGGCTTATCGACTCATTCAGGTAACGAGAAACATGACCCCGGTGTGACAGAACTGGTCGCAAGTCTTTTCCCAGATTTCGACACTGGACGATACGGGACGTAATTTAGACGGTCACGGTCTTCCGATTTTCCCAGGTCACTTCCGGTTGATGATCTCTCTGGTATCAAAATCCGGAAATTAACTCTATTTTCCTTTCTCTGCCTTCACTACTATACGGACATTTAAGATTGAAGGAACAACATTTTATATGTATACAGAAATTACAAACATTGCACAACTACAATACAAAGTTGAAATTAAAGAATAGATAAGTTACAGCAAGAGAAACTAAAATAGATTAGAAGTAGTAAAACTAAACTGAAACAGGAATACTAAAGATAAGCAGGTGCAATTCCCAAATCAAATTAGAGATGCTACTTTTTATCTTGGCATCTCTATATGTCAAGCTCCTTTCCTTTTTTTAAGCTAAAGGGGATTCAGGTCTATATTCGCATACTCACGTTTGTTTATAGTATTCTTTAATTTTCATGACACCAAGGTTCCCTTTTTTGTATTTGTTTATTTGGCTTTGTCGATTTTTGCATGCAGGTGTCGTTTCAGTTCATCGAACCATAGCTCTGATCAACCATACTATCAAAATAATGCTATATGTCAGGCAGGAACGCCTTAAACCCTTTCTTCTTCCACAAATTGCTCCGGGACAATCGGGATTCTATTCTGGAATAGGAACACAAGACCAGCTCACTAATGTTTCGACAAGTGATGGAAAAGTGTTACGAGTTTAACGTCCCAACAATCTTTTGCTTCCTTGACTACTTGAAAGCTTTTGACACATTTAATAGGAATGTAGTGTAGAAAATCTTACAGGAAATGGGTGTGCCCGAACATTTAACACTTTTGATAAGAAACTTATACGTACATAATACAGCCTATGTGAAAATAGATACTCCATACCGATAAGGAGGTGAGACAGGGATGTATACTTTCCTCTTTACTACTACTCTTTACAACAACAACGGGAATGAAGGTTAACGGAATACCCATTAACAATATCCGGTATGCAGACGACACCATACTTATTGCCGAAACAATAGGAGGGTTACAGAGCTTGGTTGATCAAGTAGTGAAGAGCAGTGAGGAAGGAGGACTTACCTTAAATATCAAAAAGACCAAATTCATGATCATTACAAAGTCAGCTCAACAACAGGAAAACCTATGGATCAACGGAGAACCAATAGAGAAATTTAGCAAATACAAATACTTAGGAACAACGGTTAATGAAGATAATGAGTACACCGAAGAAATTAAAGCAAGAATTGGACAGGCCAGAACCAGATTCAATAAAATGAGGAATGTGTTATGCAGTAGAGATCTTAATCTACACCTTAGAGTCAGAATATTGAGATGCTATGTTTTCTCGGTGCTGCTGTACGGGATGGAATCCTGGACGTTAAAGAAAGAGATAAGCGACCGACTGGAAGCATTCGAGATGTGGTCATATAGAAGGATCTTGAGAATAAGTTGGGTGGACATGGTAACAAACGAGGAGGTACTGGGAAGAATGAGAAAAGAAAAGGAAATATTAAACACAATTAAAATAAGGAAGCTGCAGTATCTGGGCCATGTGATGAGGGGAGATAAATATGTATTGTTGCAGAACATTATGCAGGGAAAGATACAGGGGAAAAGAAGCAGAGGAAGAAGACGTATCTCTTGGTTGAATAACCTGAGAGGATGGTATAACTGTAGTTCCACTGAGTTGTTTAGAGCTGCAGCATCGAAAGTGAGGATAGCCATGATGATTGCCAACCTTCTGAGAGGAGATGGCACTTAAAGAAGAAGAAGAAGACTACTCTTTAAAGTTTCCGATAAGTTGGGAAGGCAACCCACAACTTAGAATACCGTGGACTGCACAACAGATAAAAGTAAATCCTGAAAACCGACGTATTCTCAAATATTTCGGTCTCGTTGTAAGAAAGGATGGAATGGAAAAGCTGGTCATTTCAGGCAAAGTCGCTTCATTGACCAAATCATAAATAACCATGCACGAATCCAACTTAAATAGGAAACGTAGTCGAAAGCTTTAGACAAGTCGCAAAACACAGCAGAGGAAAATTCAACGCTATTGAGGGTATTGTGGGAAATAGAGATTCCAAAAGTGAGAATATCATATTATTGGTGCCTCTCCATGGCAGAAAGTCAAACTGAAAGCTTCTCCAGAAAGTACATCATACGGTTTTTTCTCACTTCTTCAATGATTTTCAGGAAACTCGGTCATTCTCGGTTTTCTAGTAGAGGTATAAGATTAAGAATTTATGAAAGTTATTCGTTTGGCAAAGTGGAGTTTAAGATTCCACCGGTAGTGCATACAGGGTCTCAAAGTATAATGCGTCGGAAAATGGAATATTAATAAAATACAAGTAGCGTTGTCGAGGAAGTTTGCGGGCTCGTAAACTCGCCCAGGGTTTTCGACTGGAAGTTATGCATACACTAAATTAACTAATAAAATTTCGATTTGCCTTAGACGTCGTCTAAAATTCGTGATGGAGTGCGGTACATATTCGAAGTTGTTCTAGTGTGAAGCGGCTGATAAAGCCCGCTAAAAGTTTTAGCCCGACATTACCAGACTGGTTCAAAAACTAATTCGAATTGAATTGCATCTGAGCATTTGCAGTAATTAGCCCATATATCTAAACATACACGGTTCTCGATCGATACAGGTACACGTTATTCCGGACAAAGCTCACCTGGATGCCAGGGGTGGAATATTTGGATTTAATAATCCACCCAAAAAAGCTCGTTAATTAAAATATTGCAACGCTAAAGCACGTCTGGCACGTAGTGAATTTTTAATTAGGGGAACTTCATTTTTGTTTAGTGTAAATGGGTCCGAGCACCCTATTCAGTGTCAACGAAGCTCTATTTTGCGGTCGCTTACACAACAACGTTATCTCCTTTTTAGCATCTCCCTTTCTTCGAACAGAATTGTATTTAAATCTTGTTTCATTTTGTACAGACTTTTTTTAGTCTCTGTACCTATTTAACTGCGTTACTATAGGTCTATAGACGACCCATATAAGATGATGTTTCAGCTCTAACTATAAACCGAGTAATGTCTTCCCGGAACGGCTGAAATGTCACAAAACGATGTTTTTCCTGGCGGAACAGTAAAAATTCCATCGGTTGATTTCCCAAGAGTCAGTCATCGGACACGTTCTCCTCTCTAGTCGGTCTTAATTTTTCACGACAGCCGCTCTCGAATTTAGGCATCCATATTGGATGTATTTCCGAATAGATTCGAGATCATGGCGAACATCGCAGTTTAGTTTATTAGATTAATTTATTAGTAATTTTATGTTTTATTATTTTTATAATTTTAGTGTTTATTAAAAATCATTAATACAAGTAAATACGTCAAACAGTCTCAATAGTCATATTAGGCAAACTGTTGGAATAAGCACTAGAATTACAAAATATGACTTAAGTCCTAGAAAAACAGTTTTGAAATAACATCACGTTTGCTCTTCTAGAACTACACTCTTGAAAGAATGTATAATGTTTTGTAAGAATGTTCTAGAAGTCATAGTTTGTAAATTAGTTGAGAAAAGTGGCATTACAAATGAAAAATTTAGTATTTTTTCAGCAAGACGAAAATGATTACTTTAGAAAGTGTAATGGTCCGTTATCAGATCGAGTTTAGGACACTTAGTCTCGTACGTTTCTGATGAGTCCAAAGGACCCAACTAACGATAGTTTTACTCTTCGGCCAGCAATGTTAGAAGCAATTCGATCGAATAGATTTCCCTGGAGCAACATTAAAATAATGGTCTTCATGATGACTGTGAGAATGAGAGTCGAACATCACCCTGCCACAGCGACTGCAACCTGCTGTATATTCTTTAAAACAAAGCTGCCGGGACGTCCGATAAGCCTTCCAATTTTCTTATCGGGACCGTGCCACCATGCAAAATTTCATTCTTATCGGGACACGTACCGTATATTCAATACACCCCCGAAACAAATTGACTGTTTCTTTCACCTTTCGGCTCTCTGGGGCGTCGTTCCAGAAAATAATGTGCTCCAGAAGCGGGGGCCTGTTGCATATTTGTCACCCGGTTTAAGAGGTCGTCGACTAAATATACTGCAAATTGGTTCCTACACCAGAGTACAGTCTTGCAGTGGCTGTTTCAGCCTAGTTTAGATTAGATACTGAATCGAAATTGGAACATTTTAAACTCGTTTTGCTGCCTTTTCGACAGTTTAGTGGTGATTACCAGCTATGAGCATCTAAAATATCATCTTTTATTGAAATTACAGGAATGTTCTCAAACCGTTATTTTTCTATAGTCTCTCTTCCTATGTTGGTAATTGCTATGTCTTGTCTGTTTCTAGGTGCATAAAATGGGAGCATCGAATATACGAGTAGCTAAGATCCAATGAAAAAGAAGGGTGGTTAAGTAATAAACGTACCTTTCGTTTAACTTGTTGGGCCAGTGCTTAAGAAGGAATATTAACAAATTATGTATTTAGTTGCAAAATACCAAAAATTTAGTTGTTCCATTCTTTTTGATGAGCAGTTTACTTGACTAAATTTGATAGCAAAATTGTTTCCATAGCCTAATAAACTTGACACAATCTCAAGCCCGCTTGTGTTGGTTGTTTCCTAGTATGTTTGACTAACTACATTATTGACTTTCACACATAGTTTAATTCATCACTCTTATCTTACTTTTGAATCTAATGCGGTTTGGAAAAGTTGGAGCAATTAATCACGACTTTTTCCCATATGCGATGCTGAAACACAAAACAATCAGCAAAGTTGCCAAGCTTCAACATCAAATCTGAGATTCAATGAGCGTTAACCTGAATGTTGCTGGTGGCTTGGACGGTGATTGGTCACGTAATTTGGCAACTGCGCCCGTTATCTCGGGCAAAGTTAGTTAGAGAAATTAATAGCAGCCGTAATGATTAATTCCCCGATGTTTCAGAAGCGTCTATCCTGGCGCGAGTAATGAATAAAACATTAATATACATCAATTAGTAAACTTTTGCGGACGGAATAAGGGAGAGCATTTGTCTCGGATTTATCATTTTCCGTCTTGCCTGTCTAATAAATTCGTACTGGTGCCGCAAACTTTCCGTTGTTTTCTCTCTTTCTTCTTGTTTTTTTCACCAACCAGCTATATTGTAGGAGTTTTTTGAGGCTACTCAAAATGCGCAATTTTGTACTTTTTGTTTGCACAATGTTCAGACCAAAGTTCATTAAATAAACCGTAATTTAGTCTCAGTCATAGTTTTTACGGATTGCTTATTGTAATTTATGTGGTTGGACTGTTTTAGAGTGCTATTTTCAGTATAACTTTATTAACTTTTTAAATGTTCTAGAATCGAAAATACCACTATAGTAATATTTACCGTACTGTATAAGTCAGATTAACTTAGCATGGGATAGTAGAGAAAAGAAATGTTTTGGACAAATTGTCGATAATTAGTAGTAGGAAAAGTGATACACAAACGGAAGATATGTCTGGTGTATCTTCTTTTAAGAGTTTTTTGGAAATTTAATGCAGTTGATCGCATATTTTAAAGGTTGGTCTTCTTCTTCTTCTTCTTAGGACGCCGTCTCCCTACGGAGGTTGGCGATCCAACTGGGTATAATGGTTCGTGAAACCGCACCCCTGAAGATCACTATAATTGTTTGTCCGCACCATCGACATATATCCCTTGGCCATGAGTTCTGCCGTCTGTATTGGAATGCAATGTATTGGAGCTTTCGTTCTTTGATGGTTATCAGCAGTTCTTTACCTTTACCTATTCTCCTTACCACTTCCTCGTTGGTTATCCTGTCTACCCAGGATATGCGCAGAGTATACGGCGATACAAGTATGTACATCTCAAAGGCGTCAATGCTGTTCTCCATTGCTTGGCATAATATCCAACTCTCGGAGCCATAGAGTAGCACTGGGAAGATATAACAGCGCATTATACGTATACGGAGCTGTAGGTTTAGGTCTCTACTAGTGAGGAAGTTCTTCATGAAAATGAATGTCCTTCTGGCCTGTTCTATCCTTGATCTGAATTCCATTTTAGGATCACTGTTCTCGTTGACGAGGGCTCCAAGATATTTAACGGACGGCACTTGTTCCACAGCCTGGTTGTTAATCTGAAGGATCCTTGGTCTTGGCAACATTTCCTGCAACTATCCACCAATGAATAAAAGAAATGATTTTTGAATCTACTCTTCAGTGCAAAAGACTAAAAATCGTACTTTTTTACTAGTAAAGTGGAAGCGGAACGTCTTAAGGCATGTCCGGTTTCTGTTGAACTTACAAGTTTGCTCTTTGAAGAGGATTTAGTTGCTGTTCTCGAAAAAGGCAAAGAAACTTTTGTACAGAGATTCTACCCTACAAAATTGACTATATTTTCTGTAACTCTCCAATCTCCTCCTAATGCTAATATTTTTATTAGTTTTAGTTTGTGGTTGTTTCTTTACCAATCTCTTCTCTTCTATATGTCTTCTATTCACCATAACTAGCATGACCATAAAGTAGTTCAGCATTGCATTTAGTTGAAAAATAAGCAAAAATGACCATTCATGATACGATTCTTTAATTGGAGCAAATGTAGATTCTGCACTTTCAGCTTCTGTTCTCTCATCACTGGGCACAAATATATTAATTTACTAAACCGTCATGAATCTAAATTTCAAAATCAATAGTTGCTTTCATATCATTTAATGTATGGTATCTTCATGACACTTAATGGATATCAAGTTGCTATTTGCTTACAACGTATATGGGTTCCATTTCATGCATTTAGCGATGCGGACACTAGCCAAAACCGCAATTAGGGCTTGCAATTTGCGATGTTATTAGGTCATTTGCCTTGCGGGTATGTATTTCCTGAAAAGTTTGCCACTTTTTTGATAGAAAACAAAATAAACGGATTTAATTTGAAGAAGATTATGTGATTAATTCTTTAAAAACATAAAAGTTTAGGTAATTTTCACTCACCTACAGTAAGCAAATGACTGCTTATATCGGCACCTCTTAGGAAAGTCATTGAATTTTTAATATTGGACTTTATCAAACCGATACTACAGTATTGTTTGTCATTTTATAAATATGCACTTAACGCATATGTGTAAACAATTCAGAATAGTGTCGTTCTGTGTTTATGAATCACCATACTTTGCTCATTGATTTGATTTAATAAACAAGCGGTACTGAATAACAAGGAACTAATCTCTGTTAATCATGAGGTCAAACATTTGTCAGTAATGAACAATGAAAAACTAGAGAAACAATGGTAAAGACGAGAGAGAGTGGAAATGGTTAAGAAAACCTTGGTTACAGAATAGTGATAGTTAAAATTTAACACTCCTCCCTCTAAACTTCAAAAAATTAACCTACATCAACACTGATCCAGGGTAATGCAAAACTTATAAGGTAGAGGTCTTGACATCACTCAAATGACCTGATAAACTATTCTACCGTACTTACTCTACTGGATACTCCACACAGATCTGCTAAACATGTCAACAGCGTGGAAAGGATCTACGTATACAAAACATTCTGAAAGAAGACAATCTTTGATCGCAAATCACCATTTTGGTGCAAACAGAAGCATATTACGGTTATTAGCCTTTACTCCATTAACGACTTTAACGCAAAATCGGTACAACCACAGACCAATATGTCAAAAAGTCAAAGTTTGTAGCAATGAAGACTCAGATAGAAAAACCAAACGAATTTAATCTGAGAGTATATCTAATGGTATTTTTCTTTGAATATCAAAATAACACCTCTTATAGGAAAACCCAATAGATGGAAGAAAATACACTTTTCGATCGTGAAAAGTAACAGACACGTTATAACGTCGAAGGGCCAAAACTCTCTAAAGGGTGTCTCATTAAATAATTTAGGTCAAAATTTCGTTCTGATAACGTCTGCACAAATATTAAGCGGACGAGGAAAGTGAAATTAACCGAAATTCGGGTCGAAAAACTGTTTTAAATTACGCTTTTTAAGGGGTCTTATCGGGTGACGTTTTCAGATCAGAAGTGTAAAGTAAAAGCTCCCTCGTTTATGGTTATTAACCAGTTTTTCTGATTGCCTGCAGTTTTCCTATTACGATTATTGACGTGTTATCCCGCGAAACGCACAAAAGAGCGTTTTGTCGAAAACACATCAATCAAACTCTCGTATATAGCACCCCCCTGGAGGCTGACTGGATAACTCGATTCAATATTGTATCTGACTTTACATTTGTGACTTGTCGATCGCTATTCAATAGTATCATTCAAACCGTTCGATATAATAATTTCGCGAGCTTTGAAGCATCGAAAGCTGTAGAATTGCACGAAAAAGCTTTTGAGCTTCGATTTAGAACCGTGACGGTGCAACTTTTCACGGTCCGCCGATTATTAAACACCCCACACTCGAAAAAGTATAATATAACGAAGGGGGGCCTAGCACGCGTTCTACACACACACCGAATGGCGTTTTTTTTCGGGCTTCTGACAGCTCCATTGTTGCTTAAGTGGCGATCGTAAGGTGGAATGATAACCAAATTTTTTCGTATGGAAGCGAGACCGAGTTAGGAAAGTTTCCTAGGGGATTTGGACGCCCATTAACCCAAAGGGAATCGATAAATGGCTTTAGGCCAGAACGTTCCTGAAAGTTTGTCGCAAAGTTGGTAACTTATCTAGCGTTACCGGTATTCGGCTAGGGCATCTCAATGAAGTTGGCTCGGACAGACGAGGAAGTCACATTAAAGGTGATGCGTTCCATATTGCTCGCTTTTGAATTTCACGAAGGGAAAATCTGATAAGTTTGAATACATCTTATCGTCGTCCATCTTTTCTGTAAGTAACTACACTCATGTTAGTTTGTGGTAAAACATCCTTTAGTGTGTCGAGTGTCTTTCTGTCCAAATTACAAGAATAAGCATTATGTTTAGTTGGAAATTATTTCAAATCAATTATCAGTCTCATTTTGTAAAAAGGTTTTTGAATAGAAGATTATTGGCTTTGATGATAATGATCTAAGACTTGTCAAATTAAGAAGTAACTAAGAATCTTTGAGTGTTGTTGATGTGCTGGATATAGTTTTGCTAAAGATTTACTAGTTTCCTTCAAACATCAGTTCCTTTGGTGGTATGGCAAGTTCAAAACCACCACCACACGCCAGTACTTCCCACTCGTGACTGTAATAATTGTCCAACGTGTTTTATCTAAAAACAGTATATGCGATAAGAGTTGATTTGGGCAGTCGTTTTTGAGATACCTGGAGGATTTAATATCCATAAGATGAAGAACCGCCATGAAGACAGGAGATCTTGCAGACAAGAACAGGCTCAACCAGCTTAATCGGCGAGTTAAAGGCTGCACTGGACGACCATAGAGCAAACCAATGGCAGGAACACCTAGAAAGCCTAAATTCCGAAGACAGAAGCATGTGGAGAACATGCAGAGCGCTACGACAAAAGAGGAAGCCGATTTCAGCTATTCACGGCAACAACGGGATTGTCTACGAGAAGAAGGACATAGCAGAAGCCTTTGCCGACACATTAGAGTGACAATTTCAGGAGAACGACATCAACACCATGCCGGACGACCAACAAATCCGGCACGCAACCTCAGAGGAGCTACAGGAAATCCTGAGGCATCTCAATATCAGAAAGGCGCCAGGATGGGAAGCCCGGAAAACTTCCGATACGCGGGATAGCTGTCCTGTTGAATATTGTTAACGCAATACTTCGACTGAGGCACTTTCCTGCTGACTGGAAGAGAGTCAATGTTATCCTGTTCCCGAAACCATAAAAGAAAGGACCCGTTGTTCCCCCAGAATTATCGGCCCATCAGCCTCCTGCCATCCTTGGGAAAAGTGGCAGAATTTATCATCCTCGGGAGGCTAAAGGAGCAAGAAGAGGACTTGCACGTCATCCCCGACGAGCAATTTGGATTCCGGAGGATACTGTCAAGAAACAATGGCAATAACCAAAAAAAAATGCGTAACAGTACAGAAAGGCATAAAGATGGATGAAAGAGGGGTACTTCCAAGACTTGACTTTGACAAATGAAGGCTGCTAAAGAAGAAAAAGATCATCCAGAAAGTTCTGAATGTTTTTTAAATCTTAATTTCAAAAAATTTTAAGATTTTGATATTCGCTTTATCAACAATTTTGAGTCTTGACTGCTTGATTCTGGAACATAGTTAGACCAAAATGATGAAAAGAAGCAGTATACACTGGGAATGGTTAATTGAAACACAGATCCGACGACGTGGTGCCCCGATAATGACGTTCTGGAGCACGCCGAAACTTTCGGGAAGACTTCCTGTAGCCCCGATCCGTGCCCGGCGTGTTTAACTCGATCAAGTCCCCGACGAAATCAAATTTGATTTCACCACTTCATATATACGGTTAATATTAATATTCACGCCAACTTGTAGAGCCATCATCAATCTCGGTCTTTCCTAAAGGGGGGGCGGGGGGTTTAGGGAAAATTAATATACACGGGACGATACATCAAGAAAGCGATCGTCGGTTAAACAAAAAGCGGCCCCCGGTTTTATCTCTGTTTGACCAGAGATCGGGGCGGAATTGATGGGCTCCCGGGGGCGTAAATCCGAAAAGACAGCTCGACACTTGTCTCGCCTTGTTTTTGAATGCGTTCAACACTGGATTCGTGCTGCTTTGAACAATCGAGTCGGTTTTTTTTTTGGTCTTTTGCTTTTCCTTTATACCTGCGTTGAGAAGCTTACAATGTATGCTCAAGTTGACAGGATTTTTGTGTATAAAATCTTAAAAAACTGTTTAACATTTAGACATATAACCACTTAACTTCAAAGTTCTGAAGGCCTTTGTTGTCCTGTAAATAAAAACTGATTTTCCTTGATAAATCTCCTATGTCCAGGGTTCTCCTGGACAGGCTGTATACATTCAACTGCAAGTTTTACAAAGTTTTGAGTATTAATTGATGAATAGCAAAACATTCTGCCTTAAGATAGAAGATAACTTTTTAGTATCATTGTGAACCATATTCTATTAACCCTACGGTAAGATATGGTTCCTTATTATATCAATGTAACGTGAAAATGGTTGATGATATCAATTGTGAAGTTGATCTATTGTGTGATTGTGATTGCGTTGGATGTCATAAGGTCTGCTGATTTGTCTGTTCCTATAAGTTCACAAAGGGATTTATGTTTTCACAAAGGTGTTGCCATATGTCAGTAACGTTCTAATTTCCGTTTTTCCCCTATTCATACATGTTTTATCGACTTTTCAATCAATTAAATTGTAAATGCACTCTTCAGATCTATATACGTTCCTTAACGTACGTGTCTTCTTGTATCAGTAATTGGACATCACTCAATGTGCCAATTATTGTGCGGGTTGCGTGTTTCTACTCCTTCATAGTAGTTGAGAGCGTCGAATAATGATGGTATTGATTGTGGTGAAGCGAGTCGGACACTCGACTTTTACCAGTCACGCCGGATACTGTCGTTCGACGATTACAACTCAATTATGATAGTGGAGTGTTTACCATACAATCGCAGAAGGAGGCTTTATGTGCAAAATGACGGTCGAGTCGGTAAAAAGGCGCGACAACGTCCCTTTTGTACGAACCAGCTCCGCTAGAGACAGACACAAAAAAGGGAGAGTGAAAAAAATGCAGAAACCATTTTGATTTATCACGTGGGGAGCTTTTGTTCTACATAACAATCTCTCTCATACTTAAGCATCGAACCTACTGAAATATCAGCCGAGTCAGAAAACCGGAAGTTCTTTCTTTACGCTCGTTGTTGTACAATGACGGCTTTTATGGTCGCAATAACAGTGATTACCTTCTCGCAAGAGAAAGAAAAAACGGTTGACGGCCTCCATCCACTTCAATTAGACACGGAATCCGTCCCTGGCTCCTGGATTATATAGTCTAAAGTGGAAAGCCGCACGACACACCTGAGGCCTCCATAATTCATACGTAAGTGAAATTATTAGGTCTACTCCTGGACGCTTATAAATTGCCCGGATATAAACTGGATTAGAGGCCCCCGACGATTTTCATTTTCGGATCTGTTGCGCTGCACCTGTGCTCCCGGTTGCCTATAAAGTAGACGGTTACGCAGCTTACGGCATAATGTCGACTTAGATTGGCTGCGTACGTGGAATGCAGTATACTTTGACAACTCACTTAATTATACTGTTCAAAAAAGAACTGCAACATTGTGATATCTAAAATTAGTTCTTACGTGCTTTTGTATGTCTTTTTTTTAGTTGAAACAGTTTAATATCACAACGTCTTCATTTCTTTCAAATCAATTAACTAGTCCAAACCTGGAAACAAGTAACAATGTTGAAAAACGACAAATCTAGATTACACGATAATTATTATACAGTGTGTCCCAAATTGGTTCTACATGTATTGTAAAAAAGTGCCTTAATAATGTGTTAGCTTCAAAACTTTCTTTGGCTTTGTTAAGGAGCTGTAAGCAATTGTTTAAAATGCAACCTCTGACGTTTTCTCAATTTTCCGGAAAAAAGATAATTTAATTTGGAAACAGGAAATAAGTTTTACTTAAAATTCTCTAAAACTTTCCCCATTTAACCGACTCTGTAGCTCTTACGGTTACCGAGATCCCAATACATGTAGAACCAATTTGGGGCACTGTATAAAACAACAAACAATCCTAAAAAGACGTCATAGACAAAAGACTTTGCATTGTCACAAGAATGACAAACAGTGTGGCCAAATAGAAAAAATTCTGAAACTTACTTGTTTCATCCATTAAACTAATGAACTTTCGAATAACACTACGTTCCAAGATAGTACTGTTCAAGAAATAGAACACACTGTATTTTAATTTGTATTAAGTATTGTTTAAAGTTTCTGTTACGCTAAACAAAATGCATAAACATTTTCTTAGCGCGTTAAAACTTTCACACCGCTTTTCTCCCTGACTGTACAAAATTTTTTAGGGTTTTTTTATGTTATTGGATAGAAATTTAATAAAGATTTCAAAAATGTACCTAAAACAAAAATTTTCTTACTCTAAGTGATTTTCACAGGCAATTTTGTTTCTGACTGTTCTTTCAAACTGTGTTTCTGGCAGTTCAAACTTTGACACCGCTTTTCTCTCTGACTGTACCAAGTTATGTAGTGTTTTTTCATGTTATTGGATAGGAAATTTAATGAGGATTCCAAAAATGTGCTTATTCCACTCATTTTCTTACTTCAAGTGGATTTTACAGGCAAGTTTGTCCCTGACTGCTTTAAACCATGTTCAAATTTGAGACCACAATTTTAACTGATTTAAATATTTGTTGCACCAAACCAGTTTTTCCTAAATAACTCCTTAACACAACATCGTACATTTGCAGGACCGTTTTTGTTTCCAGCATACAGAGTGCAAGAAAAGTAGGGTGGTTCACTTTTTTTTTCACCCTGTACGCAATTTTTAAGAATTTTTTACTCAACACCATTGGAAAGAGGAGTTCAGAACGGTTCTTTTGTCTCAGAAGTCCCAAAAATAACTGAGTTACAGGGTGTTCAAATTTCAAGTGATTCCAAAATTTGTTGCATAAAACCAGATTTTGCTAAATAACTCGAAAACGCTGAAAATTACGGAAAATTTGAGAGACCAAAAATGTTTCCAATCAACTCTTTAACTCAGAACCGTAAGCTTGTAAGATTGTTTTTGCTTCCACTATATAGGATGTGCATAAAAATTATGGTGATTGACTGTTTTTGGTCATCCTGTACGCAATTTTTCAGATATAATTTTTTGCTCAACACCACTGGAAAAAAGAGCCCAAGAAAGTTTATTTGAGTGGTGGAACCTCCCTGAACTCCCAAAAATAACCGAGTTACAGGGTGCTTAAATTTCAAACCACATTTTCAACTGATTTGAAAATGTGTTGCATCAAACCAGTTTACGCTAAATAACTCAGAAACGGTGAAAGTTACGAATAATGTTAAAGAGAGCAAAAATGTTCGCAAAGAACTACTAGACTCATCCCTGGACGTTTCACAGTCCGCTACTATACAGGAGGTGCATGAAAAGTGTAGTGATTCAAATTTATGACTTTTCAAAATAATGAGTCATGACAGGAAAATGGTATCTTTGAAGCAAATTTTAATTAACCCATAAATTTACTGGTAAAATTGATAAATTTTCCTGTCACACTAAATTTTACTTTTCCAATTTGACTTTACCTTCTTGTGTGAATTTTTATCTTTGCATTTTTCCTATTATATCGTTCAAGTACAAACGTAGGAAGAAAATCTTATCAATTCACTGCGAAAACATTAACTAAGTTTAAGACCAAAGTCGTAATTAATTCAGTACCGAAACAGTAGTTAAAGCGCTCACCTCCCAAAGGCAATTAACGTTTCAACAGTGGCTCGACAGTTGCGTTGTGGTGGTTCAAATTTACGCCAGACCCCTGTTTAACCTAAAAATTTACGACCTTTTAAGCATTTTATATCGTCGTTGACAAAATTAACCGCAACGGGTTCCCTACCGGGATAGACGCATTTTTGCATCAAAGACAATTAACCGTCCTTCCATTTGTGGATACGTTTCCTTATAATTTGTTTTTATTTATGGTTTGAAAGGGTAGTTTCAAACTCTTTTATTGATTTACATATTTAGTTACTAGATCAGATAACAATAAGTACAAGTAAAACAAAGGTTTGTGTTAATATAACAAGGAATAAAATTTTCACACAATTTTAAAAGCTAAAATGGTTGTGTTCGAAAAGCTTTGATAAAATTTACAAAAAAGTAAACTTCAAATCATTTACGTATGACACTTAACAATACAAGGCGCTGTTGCCACTTACTGTTTCAGTTTTTACTAATTTTAGGCTTTTTTTTTATTTTTAATCTCAAAAGGTGATGATTTGTACCCAGTTGATAAACTGATTATCAGCACAGAATATATGTTGGTTTGGGTATTAAATTTCATAGCGTATCCGTTATTTAAACTGGACCATTACTCAGTTGCACAATTTTTTGGCTGACTGATGATTTTGCAATTGTATCGTATATTGGATATCTAAAGAAAAGCTCCGTCATAACAACCAATATGTAAGTGTTTGAACTATACCGCATATTCTGCGTATATCGTTTTCTGACAACTTGCAACGTTAACACTTTGCTATTAGTAATATTATTTAAAAATTATGCAGTGGGTATCTCAAGATGGCAGGAAACGTGGAAGACATAAGTAAACATGGAAAAAATGTATAACAAGAGTAATGAGTGCCAGGGATTTGACAGAAGACATCGGACAACGTCGTAAGACGTTCTAAAACCAATATACATATACAATATTTCCGTTAACACCCTGATAAAATATAAGCACAAATTGTGTAACTGGGCTGTAATAAAACAATATACAATTAAGTAAATGACAAAAGTCAAAAATTCAAATAAAACCACGCTACTGTTTTTTTTGTAAAGTACATTTGTAGAGGAACAGAAGTTGTATCCTGGGACAGTATTCTGTAAATTAGGACAGGGAGTTGTCAAGAGAAAAGTATGTACACAAAACATGTCAGAAACCTTGTTCTATCACAATCTATGAATTCTCTTGATAACACCGTTCTCTACACTTAAGAATTAGGTTGCATACACTTTGACTTAGTTTTACTCCCTTCAACGTATGGTCTTGAATTTTTTAAATTTCTTTGACTTGCTGTCTTGGTTTTCCTCTAGTTTCTTCCAACTTGTTTCAAGTAGAACTTTAGTTTCTTCCACTTCGTGGTCTTAATATATTTCAATTTTGTCAAACTTGAGGTCTTGGTTTGCTTTGACTACTTACAACTTGCCTTGACTTGATTGGCTTGAATTTGTTTCTTCAAATGATATATCTTTCACTTTGTGGTCAAGACTGTCGTTTATGTGATGTTTGCACTCCTGGTAAAAATTTAAATTATCAAAATTTATGCTGCTTGGTTAATACAATTTTTAATGTTATTTTGATTTCATGTTAGATGATACATCTTGTAAACAAATAGTTCTTGACAATTGCTAAGTGAAAGTTGGCCAAATAAAGTATTTATCATTTCATTTTAACAAGAATCGAAAAACTTTTAAGACAAGGTGTATCAACATTTATAAATTACTACAAGTTTCTCCAGATCTGTTTTGTTTCTCCCATATTCTGATGAAAAGTTCAAAGTATAAACGACATTTTATTATTTCTAACCTGTTCAGGTTGGTTTTCAAAACAGTGACTGCCGATTATCCATTTTTCCAAATAAAATGAAAAACCCCAAAATCGACGCTGAGTTTAGCGAAGCAGCAAATCAGCAAAACCCGGATTTAAAGCCGATTTCAGCCTAATTAGCCGGACGATATTGGCAGAAACCGGGATCTGCTACGAATTAATCAGCCCATTGAAAATCGATTCATTAAGAGGTACTTAATTGCCGTTGCGATTTAATAATCTTTCAGCCTTACAGCAAACATGGCTGGCCCGATCAATCTTCCGCGAAACTCCATTACCAAAAATTTGGTATTTTTTTATGTATAGCCAGTTTAACAAGAGTTTTCCATTCGGGCTTTGATAAGGGTCTTTGTTGCGTTTACCCTCCAGATCACTTTTAATATTTTCGCGTACCTACCCGTTTTAACACGTCAATCAAGCTCACAATTTGCATAATCCCGGATTAATGTTTATTTTTCGGTTGGTAAACCTTTTCAGTACTTCTTTCCCTTCACTGTTATTTTTAATTGGTGGGCTGTAAAAACGTTCTTTATGGCTTTTCCATCACGAGACTAAAGTCAATTGGGTGGTTTATAGGTTCTAATCAAACAGAGGCATTGTGTGCACCTAAAAAGCTTTCATTTTCTTCGTAAAACACTGCTTATCTGTTAAAAACCGCGGCTGGTTTTAATAACGACACCTAAATAGCGATAAAAAGTGAAAATGCAACAAAATTAGTTTAATGGAGGTATATAAGTGGTGCTTTTTAAAACAGCGGCGGTCCTATAAATTTACACAACAATACCATCGTAAGGAAAAACGATCGTTCCAATTTAAACTAGTCAATTAGGTGCCAATAAATAAATTGGAGCCCAAATTAGCCAATTTTCATATTTTAATATTTATAAGGGGGAGAGGACGCCACTGTCCCCCATTAGCTCTTCGAAAAGCAGATAAGAGAGGCGCGAATCGGGCAAAGTTCTCCAGGTTTTCTAGGAAGAGTGCATTAGCGAGGCATTGTGAGATGTCAAGGGAAGACGGCGCAGTTTTATCAATTTACGGGGCCAATGTAAACGCGGACTGGCGCCCCCGCGTCCCTTATCTAACTTCTTTTGTCAAATAGAGAACGTGTTTGCCTTCTTTACGACAGTTTCTGTCCAGCTATGGAATTGTTACGGTATTTGAACCACCTTTAAGTTACAAAGATGTAAAGTGCCCAAAGAAAACATTTAAAAGGTTGAAAACAATATGTTCTTTTGGGAAATGTTAATACAGCAACTATCTATTCTTGTGAGACGAAAAATTTATCGTACAAAAACTTTTTTTGTCTCTGAAAGTTGTTAGAAATTCAAAGAGATTGGATGGTCACACCTGTACCTTAGTGACGTAACTGCATCTCTACTTAAATCTGAAATACGTCATCATGATGATGAACGAAGAGAGTTTTCAAAATGATGGCATAGGATAGGTTTAAGCTTAACTTAATTAAAGCTTAACTCAGTGATGAACAATTTCTTTTACTTTCACTTTAACTTTATTTAAGCTTAACTCAGTGATGAACAATTTCTTTTACTTTCACTTTTTTATTTATCAGTGTCAAAACAAGTAAAATCTGCGTTTTACATCAACTAAAAAGTGAGCAAAAACTATGAAAAAACTCAGATAACAAAGTTGTTTATTTGCCAAAAATTTCAGGCAAGCTATAGCATTAAGTCAACATTTTATCCCCTTCCGGTCGTAAGAGCCAGACGCTAATAAAATAACCCTAATTCCACTCTAATAAGTTGTCCTTACGGCAACTGAACCAAAAACAATAAGGACCAGTTCAAAGAAGACATCTGTTAATATTTGGATTACCCTGCGTCTCTATTAAAAGAACTTCGAGCATACAACCCTCTAGAGTTTTATCGGTACGGCGTTTTTGCCATTCCAATCTACGACATCCAGAGACTCAGTCATCATCCACAAATAGCAGATATTTAATTAAACCAGCCCCTCAGGTGAATCGAGTGCCAATTATGCACAACTCTGCGATTTTCCATAACCCGCGGGCACCAATGCGATCCGAAAAGGGGATCGCCAATTTTTTTTTGATTCTATCATTGTTTGTCCTGATCGGTGGTGCGTTTTTATTATCTCTTCAGTCCGACCTAGGGGATGTTAATGTCCCAATCTGGGCTACGCTTTGTACGGTCCGTGGCGAAAAGGGAAAGACGTCCCGGGGCTCTTTTTCCTCGTTATTATATGTGATCCAATAAAACGTAACCGAGTTAAAAGGATGACATCTTCTTAAAGTAATTGTTGTATGTGTGGGGTGGTGACACTTTAGCTTAGTGGAAAGTTTTCCTTCTTATTCCGTCTGGTTCAGTGACGTGATAAAAGTTTGAAATAACCTATTCAACACACTTTTAGAAAATCCTCCCGACTGCGCCAGTTAACTCGTAGCAGACAGGTTGCTTTTTGACGAAATGGTTCGCATTGAGAGAGTAAAAGGAGTGAGTGGATAATCCACCTGTTAATCTGTCACGCAACTCCAGCTTCAATCATTTCCCCAAGCCGATAATTTCAGGGGTGGATTACTGGCGATAATGTGAAAACTTTAAGGATTATCCCCAAGTCCCCAAAGCACGCTCGTGCAAGTTTTTCTTATAAAAAGCAGCTATTTTACTTTTAGATACTGAACTGGTTACGTTTTAAGAGGTATTACGTTAAAAGTAAAACTTTAAGTATGACAAATGAGGACTGTATTGTTTTAACAGAATTAATGCTACTAAAAGGAACACTAATCTATTCAGCTTATGTAAAGTAACCGAGAACTGTGCAATGGTTCGTACCTATTCAAGAACAATTTACTTACTAGATAATACAGGCAGACTACCCTGAGTTAAACAGTTTTTTCCACTTTAACATCTCAGCAACTGGACAGCAACTTACATGCCGTTATTAGTAACATTTATTTTGTTTGCAGTTTAATAGTTTTCTCTCAGAACTCCTTACAAATAAGGTATGATACATCAAAGTGTGAACGTGATACACCAACAGTGGGAATTCCAGAAAGTTATTTTTTTGCGATTGGGATTTCATTTCACATTCATCAAATTACACGCCAAACAGAATTAACTAAAGTTATAAATTTACCATGTTAACAGCGCCACACACAAACAAACACGATGAATGAAACCAAATCAGGCGCATCGAATAATAAATACCTGGCTTGTATGTTTATTGATATTCCTAACATAACTTAAAGACCGTAGCATGCAATTTTAGAAAATGTTTGTTTTTAATAGGTTAAACATATTAATTATTAATTTTATACAACACAGTACAAACGGTAGCAAACTTGAGTAAAATTTGTTAATTTTGCTATCATTCAAAGTCTATTTACTAGGTTCCACTCCAAAACAATTAACAAGCCTAGACTAGAAACTCATCATCTATCAGACATTTTGCACAATTTTCTGCACTTACAATGGGAATAGCTAATCTGGTCACAAACCTATCAACACTGCCCGCCAGCAGAACCGTATCGTCCGCATAACGCAAGTTCTTTATTACTTCTCCGTTGACTACAACTAGTGTGAAAAAAGTATTATTGTTTCTTGGATTAATATGTAGAGTGTTATATCAGATCGAACTAGCCTGGATATAAAAAAACTACGTTTCAAAAAAGTGACAATGATTCTAAACATTTGAAACATTAAGTTAGTAGAAATATGCTTTTTCGACCAATTATTTATGCTTTGACTGTGAAAACATTTCTACTCTAACATCCTTTGTAGTAACATTTAAATTTTTACGTTGAATGTTTTGACAGCCTGTTGACAAAACTAATCAGCAACACAATTAACTCTACGGTTCTTGCAACCCTTCCTATTAAAATATACGAAACGATTTTGGGTAATTGCGTCAAATGGCTTATTGTGTTATAAAGACTAAAACTGGCAGTTTTCCTTTTAATTAAATTTGAACTGGGGGTTAATTTCCACCCTCCCACCCGCTCCTTAGTCTTTGTGTGTGGTAATAGTTCGAAAACTCCTTTTGGCTGAAAGGCAACAGCGGCAACGGTAGCGACTGTTTGCGAAATATATTACTTGGCAAGAATTTATTATTAACTGGAGGTAGATTATTAATTTCTCGAATGCCGTTTGCCGTAATTCCTATAAACTTTGCCAATTTAAGACCGATCTGAGAGGAAATAAACTGCAACGGAGGCCCCCCTGAACGGGATTTAGTTCGATAACTGCCCCCTTGCCCCCTTTGGGCGATTAATGGCCGCAATAAAACATATTTCACGGTCCGTGGACAGGCTGCAACGATATTAATTCAACGGGAAAGCAACATAAACGCTCTTAACTAACTTCCTTAAGAAGCTCATTACACAGGTAGAGGCCATAATGGGTTTTCCACTTCTGTAATTCAGAGAATGACGCGCTATCCCAAATATGATTTATACACGGCTTTGTGTCTATTTGTACGTTGAATCGTTCATTAAACTTTAAACTCTCACACAGTTTTTTTGTATGTACACAAGAGGTTGTTGATGACGTCATTGTATGAGGATCATACGGTCAAATGGGCTTGAGACCCAAAGGCCTTAACTACATCAACCGTAATTCGATAAATCAATCAGGCCAGGCTAATTTTAAGAAGGGGCTCGGTAATTTAATCAAGTCTTGATTTTTATTCTCCCTGTACGGATAGAAACCCTTAGGGTGGATAAGTGAATCGGACCAAGATTCTTCTTTCTACAAAGCCATATTCATTGAATGGATGTTGGCACAATCCTAGCAAAATCATCTCTCTCTACTTATTTGGAAAACGATACCGCAATTTTAAACCATATTATATTATGTTTTGCTGTGCTCTATTCTGCTGCAAACTTCCATATCCAGGTTAAGATCTTCGGTTATCCAGCTTACCAGGTATCTGAATTTGGAAAACATATTAGATGGGTTTATCGTACACAAGGATGTTGGTATGTGGTTATTATCATTATCTTTGTTTTAGCAATGTTAGTTGCTGTAGTGCTTCTGTGATAATGACTGTGTCGTCAGCATATCGACCAAGAGAAAATGGCAAAAAAGGTGTCTTTTCTTGTCGCGTTCGTCTAATGGAAAAATGAACCGGCAATAATTAATTTCGTTCTATGGTGAATTAAATAAGCCCCGGACTAAAAGTTATGTTAATGAAATACGTGCGATGTCTTGACAAATTTGCCGCATCCGTCAAGACGTCGAAAGAGGACGCGACCGATCCGAAAGTCTCGACACGTCGCGGGTTCGGGTTAATAAATGCTTCTGGGGACACTAGACGCTTTTTGTCCTACGTCATTGTCGTCCCAAGATACTATCTGTATATGGGATATAAAAAGTTTAAACATTATTCTGAACGCGAAAAATTGACGATATTTTCATCTTGATGATGTTGAAAAGTTAATTAACACAGTCATTCAATTTATATGTCGATTGTTTCGGAAGACTTGTGCAGAATTGAAATGCAGCGATTTGCGATTTCTTAATGAAGACCACCTTAAAGTCAGAAAATTTCAATTAGGATGATAGAGGCCTCTGGCAGTTTTTAGAAGGTTCCCAGTAGTATTTAGATAGCCTCGACACTAGAGGCCTCTGGCGCATTCAAAACAGTTCTTGGAAGTTCTTTAAAACACTTGTAGAGAGCTCTGACAGTGTTAAAATGTTTTTAGAGGCCTCTGTCAGTTAATATAGAAAATATACAATAGTATTTAAACTAAAGAGCTCTGGCAGTTTCGAAATGGTTCTAAAGACTTTTGGCAAATTAAAACAATTCTTGGAACGTTTAAGGTACTTAATGTAGACACCTCTGGCAGTTAATAGATTTGCAATAGTATTTAGAAAGCCTTGACACTTTCAAAATTGTTTTAGAGGCATATTACAGTCATATCAAAGAGCTCTTACTCTTTCAGAATGGTTCTAGCGACTTTTGGAAAATTCTCAATTCTTGAAAAATTTAACATACTTGCAGAAGGCTATGATAGTTTCATAATTGTTCTGGAAGCCTTTGGTAATTTCAAATAATTCTTGCAATTTTTAAAACATTTTTAGAGGTCTCTGGCAGTTATTAGAAGATTTCCAATATTATTTAAAGAGCCTTGATACTTCCAAAATGGTCCTAGACGCTTCTGGCATTTTAAAACAATTTTTGGAAGATTTTAGATACTTGTAGAAGGCTCTGACAGTTTCGAAATAGTTCCAAAAGCCTCTGAAAATTCAAAATAACTCTTGGAAGGCGTAAAATATTTGTAGGGGCCTCTGGCAAATATTAGAAAGTTTGCAGTAGTATTTAGAAGTCTCTGGAACTTTTAAAATGGTTTAAAGATCTTTATTAAGTGATAATGAAAATGATACAAATTTTTATAGTTGCGATACCGGTTTGATAATGGCTTTCTGGCTGAAGCTGATATTCTACCTTTTCATGTAAACCTGGACATGCATCAAAACTTGAAAAGTACTTTCAATTTGATTGAAATAGATTGTTGGGAGGATTGTGCATAAATCCTTTACCCAAAACATTGTAATCTTCACACAAAACTTTCTCATGCCATAGTAACATCATATCCACCCCTGTTATACAATGTACCATCTTGCACTTAGCAATACATTGCCATCACGACATAATTTATGCTAAACGTAATTTGTGATTGTTTATTTGCATGTATTACCCCAAGTATCACGTTTTGCAGATATTGCAATCTTCATCCGACTTCACCACATCAGGATTTCCTTTCTAAGTCTAATTTTATAATTTGCTTCTCTAATATGGTCGTTTCTACTTCCAACAGGTATCCACTTCGTTTCTGTGAAGTCCTTTGTTTGTTTTTCTTAATCGGTTACATTACCTTTCTAGGTACTATTGCCTGTAACAGCGGTGTTGCTTCTATATTTGTGCACACCCAAATTTCACTGACCTTTGATGGAAAAAGGATTTTTACAATGTGAGGTTGCCATTATTGGTTTTTTTTGCGATTTAGGTTTAGTTTGTTACCGGAAATTCAATTCATAATATCAAAAGTCTAAGGCTCACAGAAATAATTTTCTTGTTTCTCTCGCTGACAATATTCTCTTTCTGGACTACAAAAGAAGGAAAAAAGAAAATGTACACTTGGACGTCCCAGAATACGTTGGAGGGACATTATCAAATGAGATCTACAGAAAATGAATATTTTGGAAAAATATTCGCATAATTTGGAAAAAAGTTGTGTAGTCAGCCAAGACACACACAGATTTGAAGCGCTAGACGATGATGATGATCACAGCACAGTGGGTAGTTTCTGATTTTTTCTTGACCAACCACAAACTATAAACAGTGCTGTGATTTACGCAAATGCTGCACATGTAGACTTACATCAGAAAGGTGAGTGACGAGCTACCACTGGTTTTTCCTATTTGGCGATGCGACAAGTAAACTCAGATACTTTTAATGGCATTATCGGGTGAAAAGGCTTTTTCCCGGGAGCGTCTCCGGGAAAGTTGCCGGCACGCATACGGTCGCGAGTTAATATCGTCCCGGTAAAGAGACGTTTCTCGTCGCTGTTGGCAGAAAATTTTTATTGCTGACGTGTGCAGAGTTAAAAGTGGCCCTCCATCAATTAAATTCCCTCCGGCCACATTCCCTGGGTAACATGACCGTCCGTGTCACACACACGTATTCCCGAGCAGATCAGGTGTTTTGTTACGTTCCATTCTCAAATCGCCGACTTTCAAAGTTTGAAAAGAGCTTCATGTTGGCGCGTACCGTTCACATTAATCTTGCCGCCTCTTTATGTCCGCCTTCCTCTACCATAATTAATAATCGTACAGATAAAGCGCGTCAAGTCGAAAGTGTTACTTTTCGTGTAAGGGTTGATCTCACGCTGGCTCTAACTTCGAGATATATTAATACGTCCGGTAACCCAGCCCAACAACTGGCCCACTTATCAATTAAAAATCAGACCAAAATGCCTAATAAAAGCAGACGTGACGGCGCACAAAAAAGCGGGAGTCAAAAATCAAAACCCCAGTATCATTAAAATCAATTTAAGGAGATTAGAGCAACAATGGAACTCGGAAACTGCTCAGTCAGGCTTTTGGCTAATCCCCCCTTCTTTTCGTTTAAAATACCTACTCGTACAGCTGGCCGTTCTATTTTTTTGTTTCTGGGGTGGTTAAAGTATTATCTGCTACTTTTCCTGCATGACTGTATTTTTTCACGCCTACTTTATACAATAATTAAGCTAGTTATGCAAACGGGTGACTTGTAAATAGCGCAATTTCCTCGAAGCGTAACGGTGCACTTTGAAGCCGGGTAACAAGTGTATGGCCGATGGGACGTAGGCGGACGACAGCGCATTTACGCTAAGACTGAAATAACAAATCGACTCCGTTGCCTCCGCATTACAATGATAAACTGTCCAGTTCGACCAGCCTAATGGGCACTCGGCGACATGATTCCGAATACTTTGGTTTGCGCGATATTCGACCCGGAATCACCTGGGTGGACGTTGTCTTCGAATTTTCGTACTATGAAATTACCCTGGAAGCGATTCGAGCGTGAAGGTGTTTAATGCTCTTTGCGGTCATTCACTTAGAAATCCACAGGACATCAGTAGGATTTGCTGTGCTGCACTGATTTTACTTTTCAACTGAGAAAACTAAGGTTAGTGGCTCAACATTTGATTTTGATTTTGATTTTTTTGGATCATTTTTAAAACCTTGCCATTTCGAAACGAATCAACAGATTTTCATGCGGTTTGGACTGTCATTAGGCTTGGTTTATTGGCTTTTTACTGATGTAAAAAACTTTTGCTTTAATGCACTCTAAGTGCCTTATACAGGGTGTGAAAAAAGTGCGTGCAAAAAAGGGAAATTTTCAAGTAGTCCCCATTTGACAATAATTTAATATTTGGGTCAATATCTCGGGACGTTTTTGGGCATTTACAATGTAACGTAAATTTTTAAATTTTCAATAAAAGGACCATCAGAATTATGGTTAATAGTGGATAAAACGCTATTTTATCCACGGTTTTAGACAGCTTTTGCTTCACTCCTCGAGATTTAAACTTGACATACGGTCAATAAAAGCTTCTGTCTAAACCCTGGTTAATAATATACTATTATTCAATCATCAGAAGCCCTTAGTTTTTATTTCAATTATAAATCTTGCAGTTAGTCGCTGCCAACAAGTGATTCATTGAATACACCTTTAGCAACAAATACCTGTCCAAGTGAAGAGCCCACCAACAGCGACACGTACAAGTCAAAGCCCCAAAAAAAAACAAAGGCGCAAGATGATGAAAGTGAAAACGGTGAGAAGAGTGGCACCATGACTAGACAGAGTCGGCGTGATCGAAGATAAGTCGAATTTCCTGAATTAACGGAGCAAAGCTGAAATGGAACCGATCAAAGCTGTTATCATTAAGCTTATATCTTTCTCTTGGAAACTGCATCACAATACCGTCCCGCGTCCATTTCCTGATTTATTCCTGCAATAATGTCGATCGAAATGGATCAGAGGCACCGAGCTAGAGAGAGATCCGCAACACAATGAAATATCTTATTTATGCCTCGGGTAGTATAAAACACAATGGGTTTTCGAAAAGGAAAATACAAAATAATGCCTCGTGACGCGTCTGGTTCTCTTCTATTTTATTCCGATCAGCCCGCGGGTCTCTACGAACGGTATTATGTTGTGTTTCGAGAGGATTTATTGCAGATAACGCCGCGCTACGGTTATTGTTAAGGTCCGATTAAGCCACTCGGAGTTTGTCGAAAAATGCCAGGTCATCTCCAGTATGTTGTCGAACTTTTCCACAAGTTCCGTCTTCCACCTGGCTCGCGCCGCCATTCTGCCCGTCTTCCAGAGCGTAAAATTTTATGGATAAAGTCTATGCAACAAACTTTCCACTCGGTAGCATATAAAGACAGGTGTAAGACCGAGGGAAATGGGGAAATACGACGCAGAAACGCGACGGCGTCATTAAATATGAAAATACGATTCAGCCCCCGCTCTTTATTGTGCAAATTGGCCTTCTTTTCGTTTGCTTTACTTTGCAGGCTCCAATTTTATATAAGAAAAGCGTGTGAGGAATGCTGGTGTTTTGAAAAAATTCAAATTTGCTGGCTTCAACTGCATTTTTAAGCACAAAAGAGCTCAAAAACTGGTAAAGACATTCAGGTCTGAATTTTTTGGCAAAAAGTTGGAAAGGCTCAGAGTTTATATAAAGGAACCTTTGTAGTAAAGTCAGCCTCAGATAAAGTGAAACTATGCTTTTTAGACTTCCACCAAAACAAAGATACAGAGTATATCACGCTCTTTCTGTCCTCCAACAACATACAAGGTAATATAACAGCATTTCACTCATAACGTCCTTTTTGTTTACATGAACACATTAAGTAGTAGGGAAAAAGAAAATGCTTTGCTGGCAACAGTGTACAGAAAAGTACCAGAGTATATTCATTACAGACAATAATATTTGAGTTTTATTTTACTACTTGATTTGATGTATTATTGTCTCAATTGGATTTTTGATTGACTTTGTCAAGTGGTTACCGATGCACGGAGGACATCCAGTCCTTTCTTTCGAACCATGATCCAACTTGTAATTAAATTAAAATAGTGAAAATCATTGAAACATGAGCAATTGAAAATGAAGATCATTGTTAGGTTAATAAAAACACTAATATTACATTGAATGCAAAAATCTTCTTTCCCAAAGTGGTCATGTGAGATGAAGACCTATGCTAACTTATGGGGCTATTGTCTGAGGCCATAAAGCCTCCTAGACCGTAAACAGTCGAAAGTTAGACCATTTTCAAAGAATGACCTGCCTCCATATAACGAAAACTTAGTATACCCTCTTCCACAGACTTTGAAGGGTTTTTCATAAACTCAAACTATCCCAAATTTTTCCCCGGAAGAAATATCTCCAAAAATTGGCAACCCTGACTACAGCGGAAAAATACACTTTCTAAAAACAGCTATTTACGTATTAAACCTGAAAGATGTAGATGGTTAAACATAGGTACAAAATTGTGTATTCATGTAACTAGATTCCATAAGTACAACATTCCGTTACGAAGAAACATAAGATGGGAAACATGGATACAATGTTTCAGATTGAATTTTTCGAAAACCTCCCTTTATATTTTGATTTAATAGTCATATCAAGGGCTGAAAGAGGCAGATTACGCTCTAGTCTCTCTTCCAGGTCCAGTTGTAGACTTTTTTCATTCCATTTCAATTAGTTACCAAAAAAATATATATATTTAATAGCCATTATGTATTACTATACTTTTCGACAAAAAAAACAAACAATATTCTAAGAAAACAAATTCCTTTTAAAGCAGTATTGAACCTTCCTTTGATGTTTACCAGAAAGAGTTTCTAGCTTACCTAAAACTTCCAGTCTGCTTATTATAAAGATTTAGCTGGAAGATGTTAGACAAACTATCATAAAGTAGCTGAATTTGCAAGTGGGAGGTTTGTTGTACAGGGATTCCGGGGTGGGCGGAAAACGTCAGTATGTTGGAAAATATGCCCGGAAAGTGCATTCCGCGAAAGTTTCGCTTTTTGAGGCCAAAAGTTTCAGCAAACATCACAGGAATATAATGAAAGCGCGCTTGGGCCCCTGGAACGGAGACGAGTTATGTCAAGCAGAGTTTCGGGGCTCAGGTATGAATTCCACGACGGCCCTTTTATATTCGGGCGCGTCCGTAGATTGTTTTAATTAAAATTCCCGACCTGGGGAATTTCAACGTCGAGGCGCAAATTCGTTCTTATTTTTCCGCTTTTAGTTTTGTTTGTACTGAAATTTTCCGGACAACCAGTAGGCGACATCGAGTGGAAGAGTTAAAGGTCCGCCACCCAAAAAGCATAATTCACGATTAGAGGTCCCGAAACCCCCGAAGGAAACGTTTCCAGCTAGTTTGTCTTTCGCCTAAAAGCCAAACCGTGTCGTCGTGTGTATCGAGAGACACGTTGTTGTTTCTGGTCCCTTGAAACAAACGAGCCCTTTGAGATGGCCGAATTTTTTCTTGCAAAGAAGGGGGAATTTAATACAAATTTTTTGATGGTGAAATTCTCAAGTGTTGCTCGGCACGTAGTCCGTGGAAGTTTTAATTAAATCTCAGATGTTCCTCTTCTCCAGTGATTAATTAGCGGCAACCAAGGGCTGATCTTTTACCGAATTTAAATTGCAGCTTCACGCCACTCAGAGACTTGTTTTGCATATTTTTTTTAATTCCCGCATCTGAAATTATTATCAAATTAACTCCTCCCACCACAACTCCCTTTCGAGTTTCGTACACAAAACGTGTTCGTTTAATCGCCATAAAAAGGAACACACTTTTAAGCTTCGGCTGGAATTGGGTCTATATTTCACAGGTAACACCTGCTGCTACCTGGAAGCGGATACGAAGATGGAATTTTTAAAAGCTTCTTGCTGGAGGCTGCTTTTAAAAGTTTTCATCCTAAAGAAGCTGTAAGGGAGGCAAAAAAATCCCTTCATATTATAGACTTGTCATTGTGAGCGTGGAGGCGTAGCCTCTCCCTAATAAAAGGTAAACGAACTTTCTTAATAACGAATTGTTTCAGTGCTTCGGCGGTAAAATTTTGCTTCCGCAAAGTCAAATTTAATTAAAGAAGCCCTTAACTCGGGGATTAATTAGTAAGATGACAGGCGCAATTCCTGTCAAGGACTTTAAGATAAATATATATGCGGTCCAATAATAACAGAGGGCTGAGGCGAGACTCTACCTAAATTATAAATTGGGCAATTAGATTTTAGACTTAGCGGGGCTTTGCCTGGCGGGGGCCTTAAATTCTGATTTATTCCCGAGTCGGCGGCCCGTAAAATTTTAATGTTCAAACTCTGTTTTGCTTATTCAAGGCCCATGCAGATTGGAAAAGTCAATGAATTTATTAACTCGCTCTAGAATTCCAAGTTTGGTGGTAAATGCTCGAGAAATACACATCGTTAACTATGCAGCAGACATTTTAACTACCAGTCTTTCGTAAAAGTAAGAGATTTAAAGAAGACTGCTAACTAACGTTACTATATTGTTACGTTTAAATTGTAAAGCCCTTTTGGCCCAACACGTGCGTTTATTACTTTGATAAACACCTTTACCGAGATCTTGTTATCAAACCACTTGATAGAAAAATATAATTGAATGATTAAATAACAGTTCAAACTAATTGACAAAATGATCAGATGAGTAAATCAGAATAAAACATGATTCCCAAAGTAACACTTCAAACAGTACCTTTTACATGCACAAAATATTACAATAATAAATCCATGCTTACATTTGTTAAACAATGATGAGGGCAGCTTTCTGGAGGGTTGGGCACTCGCGTTTTATTATAATTTAGGAAATGGTTAACTATTCAATTAATTTAGGAACCCGGTGCGGGTCGCAGAATTCGGGACGACTACATCATGGTGTTATGAGGCGGAGTCTCCGACCGTCTCCCTTACCAACGCGTGTCGAGCTCTTTCTGCATAGCAGTTAAGCTGAAAATAGCGATGATGCACTATGTGCATTCTGACTGTAACCTTGCCTCGCGCATTTTATTATTTTGCCATCTCCGAATATCTGCTTTAATTTAATGAATTTATACTTTTAAATAATACACTGACAATACTACTAAATAATAACCGAATAATTACATTAGTAAACAAAGGGATATCTACAGGTTAACATCAAAAAGACATAAAAGCAAAAACGAGTCTAGAAGATATCTCTTCTCAGCATTGGTAACTTTGATAACCTTCAGATAGTAACTTTATCTGAAATGCAAGAATAAGTCTCCTGCCACATTCGTCTTTGTGATCGATGCGAATATGTTTTTATTATTCACTTGTCTCTCTTACTGTGACCTGTCAAACTAACCGTTTGTTATAAAGACGTAGATGAATGGCGCACCTGAGAGGCTTTACATTTTCTTGTATGGGATCCAAAAATAAACGGTTAGATGAGATATTTTACACAATATTGGAGTCGAAGTAATTGTTTTTGTTTGCTAAGAGCTGCAACTGTTACGTTTTCGTTGATTTTTCGGCTTTAGTATCCAGGTGGCATTGACTGGATTTAACCCTCCCTCCCTCAACCACCACCCCCTTCGGGGCGTTATTAAACAACATCTGTCACCGATACTCGGCCGGTTCAATAAAGGCATTATCCGCGTCAAAACATCGGAAACGTGCTCCCGAAACTTATATAAACGTCGTCTCCCGAGTTATTTATTGGCCGAATGGCTTTTATTCGAAGTCGAAAGGCATCTACAACGTGTATATAAATTACCCGAGGGGTTAGTAGGGCATTAGGGTCTAATTAACGCATTCGGCCCTTTCGTTTATGCAGAACGGCTAGCTACAAACAGACGGGGGCGATTTTTCTTTCAAAGACGAATTGGATGCCATTATTTTCTGGAAAAATAACGAAACTCTCGTACATCACATTCGGCTTGTGTTGCATTCTTTCGCGTTGTTAAACGACACTAGAAAAATAACGAGCCAGTCGATTTGTATCTATTCTCAGATATAATGCAGACGGAGGACATTTTTTTCAAAAAAAAATCTGTTTTTTTAATTCCCATTCAAATCATTTGCTTCAAAAATCCGTAACCAAAACTATGACAAAATACAAAACAGTGATATTTTATTGCGACGCTTCTCTCTAATCATTCTTCATCATTACCTGAACATTCACCTGGTATATCAAAATCTACACTTTCTTCAAAACTGATCTGTGATTTAAATCAGTCTTCACAACATTTCTTTCTCAAATGTCCTGAAGTTTCTACTCTCTTACTTTCCTCACCAACCGGCATCTTCTTACTTTTCCACTTTTATTTGAAATATTCAATTGTGATCCATTCTTCCATTTGCTCTTTAACCTTTTCTGTATCTTTGTCTTTCGATTCTATCCTTTCAACCTCTACATATTCTAGCGTCCTTGTTTTTCTATCTACCAAACTCACCCTCTCATTTTATCTCTGCTCCCATAGCATCTTTTGACAGGCAGAATCTTAATCAGACTCATTTCTACCAGGTTATGCAAGTTAGAGCTTTGCAGCTTGTCTCTGGTTAGTTGGTGCTTAGACAGTACATGGCTTTCACATTTTTTCCCATCTAGTTCCTAGTCTAACGTTTTCCAGTAGGATTAAAAGCTCGGCACTAAGACTCTCTTACATCTTTCATTCTCTCTATACATGTTCTACAACCATTCCTGCCTTAATATCAATCAGAGAGTTGCTTCAGGAAGGAAGACTTGGTGCATGATGATGTCAGGCTTTCTTAAGCAAGACGAATTATAACATGTGGATTGGCAGAAGCAAAAAATAAGGATACGGAAGAAATGTATAGCAACCAATTAGAAATACTAAGAAGAAACATAGAGTGTTTAGTATTAAGACATGGACTGTGTGTAGATGTAAATATGGAGGCAATTTTAAGGTCCTGAGGAGAAACTCATTCAGAAACTAGGCTCATAGGTATGTTCTGCAATACCTTCTTTTATAGAACCCCCCTTGCTTTTTTAAAGTTAAACAGTCACGTAAAGCCAGTTCTCTGTGTATAGCATGGGGAGGTCTTGAATGTTCCGCTGGTCTAGTTAAGCCACAAGAAGAAAAGCAAACAAGTACAATATTGTCGTACCGCGAGGTCGTCATCATCAAAAGAGCCTCGTAAATTCCATTTAGACTGATTACGTGTTTACAATTTAATCTGAACACGTCTCGAGAGCAAATAAACAGAGAACGAACCGGCCCGAGAACGAAAAAACGCATTGTTTACGCTACTTAAGGCCTCTCTTCTAAATATTTAATTTTTCACTTTGCCGCCACTCCGACCAAATTATACCCGGGCGGTGAAAAATCGAAACCGGCACCGGCACGTTGAACACTTTTTACGACCGGGCCCTTTGAGAGAATTACGAATTTCGGGAAAGGTTATCGTTTTATTATCGACGGTTTTTCGGGTAAATATTTGTGGCCGTTGCTTGTAAATGCCTCTTTTGTGCCGCAAATGTGTTAGAAATTAATTGTGAGCAACCCTGAAGACGGATGTTTGTTCATCTTCTACACTTTTTTGACAGAAAGTTCAAAATCCTGTCAGACCACACTGGACACTAACCCTGTGTATTTGATTTGAATTTTTGAGAACAAATAAACAACATCTTGTACGCAGATGATACATTGATTTTCATTGACAAAATCAACGACAAGGACTAATAAGTAAAGTAAGCAGTAATTGTGGGCCAGAAAATAACATTATTAAAACCAACCTTAACGATTATCAACAGACCAACAGATAGGCTTGCATCAATGATAATTGGGACTACTCGCAGATCAGGTATAAGATAGAGAAAGTCGCAAACTCAACATTGACGTCAAAATCAGATTCTATTGATGCTATATATTCTCTTTTGAATAAGGAGTCATTGACATTGATGCAACACAAAGGAAACTCGAAGCCTTCGAAATATGGCTTTCCAGGAGGATGCTAAGAATATCATGGGTGGACAGAGTGACCAACAGGGCAATGATAAGGAGAATAAAGGACTTGGAAGTAATGAACACCATCAAGAGAAGAAAAAGACTTGAGTACCACGAACATATTATATTTAAAATCCGTTCTCCAAGGGAAAGTTTATGGCAGACGACCACCAAGAAGAAGTAGAATATCATGACTTAAAAACTTAAGAACATGATTGTTGATCAAATCCAGGATGATTGCAAATATTCGGAACGAATAGGCACTTGAAGAAGAAGAAGGTATTGTTGAGTATCTTCTTCTTCTTACGTTAGGACTGAGTCTTGTGTTTTCATCAATGATTAGCCAGGAACAGTTGGGATGCTGAAGACCAGCTTTAATACCATCTTATAGGTGGTCGTCCAGGAGGTCGAGTTTTTGTTAAGTATGAGTTTTTAAAATAATATAACAAATACTATTTTATAACAATTATCTTCTGTAATATTGACTTAGAACATGGTCGTTAGATGTTGAGATAAACAAACTGTGTGAATGTTTCCAGAGTCTCTATTAATCAGTGATCCTTAAATACGAATTATTTTCAAAGCAAGGTAATAACCTCAAAAGCGTTTTCTGGTTCTTTTATCTGTAACGTTCAAATTTGTCACTAACTAAATTGCAAAAAACTATTTTTTTGCATTAAATCTAAATTTCCATTAGACAGTAAAAAATCACTTTGGCAATCAATCGAAATACTTCAAAAATGAAGCATTCTGAAAGGAAATTAAGTATGCGGTTTGCGCCCCCTAACGTACTAATAGAGAAAAACCTTGGGGGCATTCAAAAACGTGCCGAAATAAAAATTCAGACCGCCATAAATTTAAAGTGCAGGTAGAAAGGGCGATCTAACATTTACATGTTCGAAATGAGAACGGGCCCGCTCTCTCGGTTCACACCTCGTTTGTTATCGTAATGGGGGGCTGCCTGAACATGTTTCCAGCCTTTCCCTATTCTAGTGGAAAAGTTTTTTCAATTCTCTACCACAATGTATTAAAAGTTTAGTTTAATTTCAACTAAACTAACTAAAGCAGTATCTTTGCCAATATTAGCCACATAGACACTTTGGCTTTATGAAGCCTTATTTCTCTGAAAGTTGAAGCAGATTCTATCTGGTCTATATTTCTTATAATGCCGCCAACCAAACACAATCAATTGCCAACAACCTAAATATTTGGAAGAAAATATACATTGAGGAACAACTTGCTATTATGAAACCACCATATTAAAAGCACGAAATTCCTGGTTTTTGCGATTATCTCGTTCCCAGGTGATGATATAGTTTACAAGCGGGGGAGACGTCGGATACAATCAATATTAAGAACCTAACGGCGGCCAGACGTAAATCTGCAGATTATAGTAAAATCCGCGCTCGGATTTAATATTCTGTCACACAAATCCCTAATAAATTATACGGGCCTATATATTTTATATTGTTACAGTCTCCCCCCTTATAAATTGGTACAGCTGCGGTTGTTGCCCTTCACCAGGATTTTTTTCATTTTGTTCTTACTTGTACTATGCACACTTTGGCACTGATTGATTGGTATAAAAGCCATAACAACTATATTAGGTTGTTACAACTAATTTTTTTTAGCAAAAAACTTGTTCGCAGATTAAAGATTCCGGATTAGAATTAGGAGTTTGTCTTACTGCTCTTTGCCGTGGAATAGCACATAAGACTTCCTCCTTTTTTACCAGACTTCCTCTTCTTGGCATAACCTACATTTCTTCATATCCATCTTCATCTTCTCATCCACTATCATTAGATTAGGGCGCCTATTTAGTTGGTAGTAATTCTGTAAAAAGATTTTTGTTGATTTTTGTCACAAAGAAGAGATCAAGATCATTCAGGGACACGGATCCAAACAATTTAAGAATTGTGAGATTCCACATGTAAGCTGGCAAACTAAAATATTTTCAAACTACATGATGCGGTTCTCCAGATTCTAGATTCCATCTAGAAAAAGGGCGACCTAATGACATCAAGTGGTTTATTTACTACATCTTCTAAGTACAGGTTAAAGAGGTCTATCCTTCTCTTTACTAATGTTTCAATGAGTTGATAGTTATCAAAAGCTTTACTTTAGATCTTGAATAACGTCTTTCTTTAATCTTTGTGACAGAACATTGAGCGCCAACAGTGCTTTCCTTGTTCCTTTCCAAAATCCAAATTGTGTAACTCTGATATCCATATCTTCGTGAATGTTCTATTATGAACCACTTTTAACAAGATCTTCAGTGTGTGTTCTGAACAAATCTTGGCATTTTTCTTTTTTGGAAGAGTTATAAAAGTTGATAGCAACCATTCATTCGGTCATCCTGTTTTGTATACTATATTTGTTAGTTCTACCAGAATATGAATCTAGTCCTCCTCTATCAGTTTCCACTGGCCTGCTGCTTTGTTGTTCTTTAGCATATGTCACTTCATCTTTAATTATGTCCGTTCATAATTCTTCTTCTATATTTTCAAATTTACTTTGTCGTTTCTAATTTTCGAAGAGTACGTAGTCCTTCCATATTTCCTCTTTCTTTTCAATTTTCTTGTAATTTGTTGTATTTCGTGTGTCCTTGCAACTCCTCATATTTCCTGATTTTTGGGCAAAGCACTCGTATTTTGTATAATGTTGTTCACTTTTTCCTTCACAGCTTCTCTTATCTAGGAGGTTATGGATCACCACTCACTCATGAGATTAAGAACTTTTTAGTTATCGATCCTTCCTAATCCTCTTGGTTTCTCTTTCTTTAGAGTATCTATTGAGGGTTCTAATAAGGGTAATTTAACCCTGTTTCATTTTTTATTTATTCAGTTTCGATATTCTTCTTTACTTTCAAGTGTTTTCAGATTTTCTTTAAATCTAATTTGCAGAAGCTTCTGCTGTTTTTACTTTAGACAGCTTTGTATAGATTGGTATCAAAATCAAAAGGACTGTCATATGAATTCTAATTAGACGTACAAGACCTGGCATATCTCAAAGGGAGAATAATAATAATTTCCCGAAAACAAGCGGGAAACGGTCCGATTCTTTTGTTGTCCGCGATTGTTCGGGACGTAATTGTTCGCCGTCCGCCATTTGCAGCGCCACAAGAGAGAAACGCTTCTTTTGTTCGGGGTAATTGAATCTTGGCCCGCGATTGTACGGGGATTGTATAAACGTTACCTAGATTTCGAAATCAATTAGCCGCCGGTTGTGTTTCTGCCAGACTCCGCGTTTCCTCGTTCGGATTTTGCTTTATGCGGTTGTGGGTCGCTTCCAGGCACGCTAATAACGAATTCATTAGCGGAACGGGTTCGTCGCGACACTACTCCATACAGATCTCTAACATAATTGAACAGGTTACGACGCGCACTTTGTCTTATCGGGTTTCCAACCCATATTGAAACTCTCAGCTAAATAATAAGCGGGGCCCGATTAAGCACATGTCGATTTCTAATTTAACGAGAAATCCTTTCGCTGTCTAAATACTGAAACTAATTTCCCTAAACGTTTGCCTCCGTCGGGGTCTCATTCATCAAAGCGCACAATGAGCCCATTGTCTCTATTAGGCGTTCCGATATAATGGGTAAATACGCAATTAGTTCGACGACGGAATGCGGTAAGATGGAATAAGACGGATATCTCTGGTCGGCGCCATATAAATTATCAACCCTCGTTCGTCTATTCCCTCTTTGCTACCCTAAACGTACGTAATTTAGTCAAAAATTAAGTGTAGCGAAAAATTTACTTTAAAAGCTAGACCATTACATGCCTGTTTAACTCAAATTTAAAAAGCTTCAGTTATCTCTTTAGCAATATTTTCCCTAAGCTGTCTGTGGGAGAAGATAAACTATTTATGTCAAGCAAAGTGATCAAGTATTCTTGGTATTGTCAAATGTGACAGGATGATCTTAGTACTAACTACTGCAAATAAGGGTTAATAAATAATCAGTTAAATGGATTATTACTCTTGTCCACACGACACCACAAACTACCTACACCTTTTCATGATAATCTAATATTCCTAAGATTTAATTATAGAAAGATAATCTGAAAAGAACTAAACGGAAGAAAGTCGTCCTGAATCTGATAAAGTGTGACAATTATCTTGGCAAAATTATTCGTTTCACCCAAATCACGAATTAAGAAACGAAGTGTGGGCTGTATGGTCTTGATTATATTGTTCTGATGAAAATCTCAATATATTGGGTGAGAAGACTAATTATCCTCAATGTAATTTATTGGTGTTGATGCAGCTTCTTTTCCTCTTAAGGATAACTTAACTTAAAGATGAATGAACATGTGAAGAACCTGTATGAAGAAAGCCAAGGTTCATGTACATGTCTTACTGATACAGCTTATTCCATCATTACAAGTAAAAGCGTACTAATCCAATTCTTTCTAACTTGTCTAAAACCAACCTGTTAAAAAATAATTGAGATACTTGACCAGTTGACCACACACACATACAATGTGTGCGGTCATTTTGTAAGCACAAACTTTGTCGCATCTTGGGAGAAACTGTAGCATGTGGCAACCTGTGCCACTGAATAATTTAAACGGACGTTGTAAGCAGCCTCTCAAGAACAAGACTACAAGAATTAACCCTCATCAATTAGCCGGCTATGACGTTTATCCGAAAATTAATTCAGACCGAGATAACGGGTGGATGTAATATGTATATTAGGGGCCGCGTTACCAGCTACCATTTCGTTCTTTGCGTAGATAAGGCCCCTGATAGATGAAGTGTAGAAACGTTTTGTTGCCAGATCGTTGTGTCGCGATAATGCGTTTACATTCGCATCGGGCATCGATTAACTCCGTTTTAATTTAGAGACGTTGTCGCGATCGGGGTGTACACGTAATCCGTGTAGACTGGGAGGGCCTTAATGGGTGTCCGGACCACTTAATATCTTATCTAGGCGGTTAGGTTCTATGTTTCCAACACCTTCATCAGTCATAGAAGCAAATGCATTAACGTGGGTGAACTGTAGTATCAAGGAAGTAACTAAAAATGATTCAGAAGGTATCAATCATTTGGGTTTTGAAGCAAGATATCACATAACGATCAATTGCGACAGTTTATTGAAGAAACAGTCGTTAGCCAGTCAGAGTCATGTCCAAGTAATTCTACTTAGAATCACTAAAGATCAAACTGTGGGGAAATGTACAACTGCTATTATTAAATTTAATTGAGTAGTATGGTATTGGAAATGTTCCTAAACTTGTCAGAAGTTAATGTCCAAGCAGAGCTATTTCATGAAAAAAGGCAGATAAATTTCAACAAAAACAAAATAAGTTGCAGAAATACTGCCAATAATAGTTGTCGTTTCACAAGGAAGTTACTTAATTCTATTGTATTTCTATTAGTCCTAAGTCAACTAAAATATCAGTTAATTGGTCCAAAATACTGTTTAGCGATATGTGCGGATGACACCATCTTACTGATGGGTGGATCAGAAATGTGAAAGCTGAACAAAACTGAAATGAACTGTTCTCCCTAACAACGGAATGTGTTGTAGGAGAGTGTGTTAACTGGGTTTTTATTTTTCGAGCAAGCATTTGAGCTGGTTAACGAAATGACGATTACATGAGAAGAGGTTTTCATATAAGAAAGGAAGTCCTGAGGACGATACAGTATGGTCAAATCAAAACTGTTGTGAAGAACTACGTTCACAAAGAAAAGAGACGGCAGGAGTATATAGAAAGAGTCCATTCTCTAATGTAGAAAACCATTCTTGGCTTGAGAATTAGATTTGTCAAATGCTATGTCTGGACAGTGTTGCTTTATGGCATGGAGGTATGGACACTGAAGGTGAGCACTATGAACAAGCTGGAAGCATTCGAGATGTGGGTCTATAGAACTGAGGATTCCATGGACTGCAAGAAGAATCAACGTTAAGGTCTTGAGAATAATCAATAAAGACCGCAAACTGTTTGTTAGGACAATGCAAGAACTAATGCATGCCATACATAATAAGAAAGAGTGGACAAATGTGATCGCAAACATGATCCATGAATGGACACGCAGCAGAAGAAGAAGAATGATCAACGATGAGCACACAATAAGTTGCTAATTTTGCAACAATAAGATATGTAATTATAACTTTAAATATTTTTATTATTGAATAGCGAATATAAGAAATAATTCATAAGTTATTGCCAATACAACTTTGTCGAAGAGACCTCAAGTCCAACTGCAGTTCCTAGTTGGCGTACTTTTTGTAATTTTCAGTAGTGTTAAATAATTACTATTAACACAAATCGTACATAGCTAATGGAAATTGTACATGAAATAAAATTCTTCCTGAGTAAATTTACCACAGCTTATTGGGATAAATCATTTAAAGAAAATAGTGTTTGTTCTGGTCCAAAGCCTTTTCCATCCAAAATGCCCCCGAATACCATCTGGCACTCAATACTAAAGCGTCATATGTATACGTTGCAGTTTTTTATTGACAAAATCCACCCTTTGTGTATAGTTGAAATAATAAATAAATCTCTTTTTAATGATTTCGGACGCATCTGTGGTCGTTGATTATCCTGCGTATCTTTTGCACCCCTCAAAATTTCCCCGTTTTTTTTCTGTAAGCGATTGTAAAATTCTAATTTAACCCTGGTTATTTTCAAGTCTGTTGCTTTGCTACAAAATTATTATTAATTTAATTAGCGTAAATTTCAGCTTTGTTCGGGACGTCTAATTGCCTCGGATTTCACGCCACGTCCTGTACGAGAGGTATTAAATTAAACAAACCGTAATATAGTATGGAGTTTGGGACGTGTAACGAACGCAATTGTAAAGTTCAGTCTGACATTTACAGAGAGAACCGAAAACTACATCAAACAAATCGGTTTTTCCTTTTTAGAAAACATATGGTCGACAGACAACAAAACATCGAGCCGCAATTATAAATCATACGTTTAATTGGCGCCTCTCCCATCGCTAACTTATTCCGGAGATTGTTTTTTTTTTAATATTTACATTTACATTTAATTATGAGTTTTCACGTCTTAACGACCAGCCGAAACACCCATTGTACTGGCGATAAATAATTCTGGGCCAACTGGTTATAATTGGTCCTTTCGAGAGGTTCACGTCTCTGCTAACAGTTCGAAAAATTAATTTATGACTCTAATGTTCGGTTTTTAAGTTTAATTTTTGTTAAAACTTGTTTTTTTCAAAAATTGTTAGAAAGTTTTCAGGAAATTATTTGTAAAAAATAAACAATTGCTAAAACAAAACCAGATACATGTCAGTAAATTTGAAAATTGAAAATTTTTAACACAGAGTGAAAGATAAAAGTGAAGAATAAAGAAAGAAGTGAATAACCACTAATGTAATACATGGGAATAGAATAGAAGGGAAGAAGTTAATTTAAAAACATATAAAGACAGAAGAAAGTTTTAATAACTAGCAATATACTTCCATCGTTAAAAACTAAAGCGGATACAAAAGAAAACCATATTCAGACTAAATAATCCCCTTCAGATAAAACTGGAAAGCATTTCACGTGATTTTCTTTTGATACAATGCCTTTGCTCTGCAACATAAAGCGCCCAAAGAGGCAATTACATTTACAATGGAAAAATAAAATCCATGAGAGACTAAATTATCTCCCCGTGCGGATAAGCAGCACTTTCCGCACTTATTTTCGATCGGAATCGTTCTTTTCCGTCATTTTTAAGACGGGGGGCCCCACCCTATAATGGAAAATGGTCTCACGTGGCGTAAACGCATTTTCTGACGGCTTAAGACCCCGAAATAATGAGAAATATTTGTGCGTATACATGGCAATCAATTAAATTCATCCCGCACAAAAGGGGCGCAATTCCTTACAAGTAAACAAGAGCACATGAGACCAATGACTCACGGAAGTTCGATTCAATCAACGCCGAAGCCCAAACTAATCGGGTGCCATCATAAAACCTTCCACCCTTGGGTACCACCCAGGGAGTCGGAACAATTTTGGGTCAAAAAAGGCATTTTTACAGGCGCCCTTTCAAGTTTCCGAAGATCGACAAATTAGAATAAAAAACGCATTAAACATCAACACGTTTTCAGTCTGATAAATGAGGGTTCATTGTTTATTAGAAAGACAGAGGCCAGAGGGGGATGTAAAAATTTCGACTGGCTCACAAAGACGACCATTTACATAAAATTGGTTATGTTAATGCTGGTTCGTTGACAGGTCAGGCTTTACAACCCGAAAAAGGATATAAATTAAGAAACTGTGCTTGGTATTGATAAGGGAGCAATTTACACTCCCTCCGCACAATTTCAAACCATAGTCAAATTTAAACTGCCGGATGATTGATTGATGATGGTTCTTGTTGCTTATGGAAAAAAGTGGGACGTTTAAGCATCGATCACCGTTCCCTTTTGCCGAAGTGGAGGTGGAGACCGTCGTAATGAAAAGGGAAAAGTTTGGTAAAAGTTTCGAGACAAAGTTAGCCCACTCGAAACTCAATTTTTGTAGTCGTTGGACAGCTAGTTCGCTTTCGGAATGCTCAAGTTGACCAGTTCAAATATTGTCTTGTGTTAGAAACTTACAATGAACAATTTTTTGAAACTAATTAGAGCTGAGTGAAGTATGATTGTTTGTTGCCATAAATAAATGATACTGTCCGGACTACTTTATGTCCAGTATCCATAACTGGCTATGATGGTATACCGGCCACTTTACTAAAGTTTGCTATCGCTAATACATTATAATTGTAAAGTTTGGTATTTTTCCTGAGCAGTTTAAGTTGGCCATTGTGATAGCAGTTTATAAAAAAGGGACATTTGGAAGACTATCGTCCAATAAGTCTGCTAAGCTAAGTAATGTATGACAAAGTGATTATATAAATCAATACCAAGCCTAAGTGGTCTTGTGTTGGGACGACTAGGTTAATGTTATTTTCAACTTAGTTGAAAATAGTGCTAAATTCCATTTTCCAAACCAACGTTTTTTGTGTGGTGAGACAGAAGACCCAACTAGCTATTTTACATGGAAACTATTAATTTAGAATCTATGTTATCATTTTGCATGACAAAGTTGTACTTTTTAAACGTTTTGCAGCAAAATCGTTGTTTTGGCTTTTAAACTACACTTTTTACTATACGCACGGTTTTTCCAACAATTTCTAAAACTATGGCCGCTATTATACACAAATTACTGAAAGCGTGCCAGCAAGCACTGCCGCAATGTATTTCATTTATTTCTTTTGATTATTGCGTGCATCGCTATAAAGGTAAATTAACTTTTAATAAAAAATTGCGTTGGATAAAACGCGTCGCCGACCCCATATTATTAACGTGCCGACGTCGCACGAACGAAAAATATTTGCACACGCCACCGCAAATATGGAAAGTTTTCCACTATATCAACTTTTTCCATTTTCTCCAGTTTTTTTTCTATAAACTTTTGCGATAAGCACGCGATCTGCAGCGACATAAATTTCAGGTCTCCCCTTCCAACCGTTTTTTTTAATCGAAATTTCATTCCAAAGGTCTCTACATTTCGAAAAGTTTGTTACGGTTTGTATTCAACAGATTTTTTTCTTTTTTAGTTCGGTTTGGACACTTTTAAGAGTTCTTGAATAAAAACCAAAAAAAAACAAATTATGTCACATGTCTTAGAACCGTTTGACACATTCGGTAGAAACTTTTACAAACACAGCAAAAATCGGCCTAATAATAAAAAAGATTTGGTGCACTTAACCTAACAATGTATTTATTAAATTTTTTTTAAATGACATTTACTATTTCTTGTTTGGTTAAATATTTGTTTGTCTTTTGGAAAAGCTGGAGCTAGAAATGGAAGGTCCTGAAGAATATTAATGTGGGATTCTACTGTATTCTGGACTGAATTTAGTAGCACTGACACTTCTTAACTGGACACGTCGTTTAATAACACAAAAGGCAAATATACAAGTAAAAACTAAAAGGAACAAACTCGAGAACAAATATAATAAAATTGAAAAAATACGTCTTATCGACATCTTAGTGATAACCTACTCGTCCTAGCTTGCGTAGGCCAGTTAGCTCTCCTATTGGAGCCCCTCTCGGGATCTTCATCACTGTCGTCATTGTCGTCGTCATCATCATCATCGTCGTCGTCATCGTCGTCATCATCGTCATCATCGTCATCATCGTCATCATCGTCATCATCGTCATCATCGTCATCATCGTCATCATCGTCATCATCGTCATCATCGTCATCATCGTCGTCGTTACGTCTAAGTAGACACTTAATTTTTTTGCACTTTTAAAAATCTAGTTTGTACAAATCAATACTGGTTATAGTTAAAAGTTCACTTATAAACCGTTTTACGGTAACTTATAATCACTTTCGAAAATAGACTTAACAGAAATATGTTCATTTAGCCTTTATACGAATCATGTTTCAATTTTCCTAAAATGTTTCATCTTCTGTGTAGAAGGAGAGATTAAAATAATATAAATGGTGCAAAATAAGTTATAGCTGGTGCACTAATTTTGTCCATCAGTGTAATATACAGTAATCATAATAATTATATTCAAATTCAACAGATTCGGTTTTTAGAAAGATATTCCTATCTCTGAGACTTTTTTCATATTTAGGAGTGTTGGAAGATTGTAGTTTCGATAAATCTGCGTCGACTACCGGGAGAAACTTTCGAGATTTATTTACCACGGACGCACACGTCCCGGTCGTCCCTCGGGACATATTGCCGGCCCCCGAAAGACGCTTCCTCCATATACGGGACCGTCGCGCGACTGTTTTGTAAAGATGTTTTATATACGTCTGTATTTTATGAGCGTCATCAATAATGCATTCCCGTATCGAACGAAAAAGGCGTACGATCTTCGAATTTTTATTCGTTGTAGTGGAGTTCTCTTAATATACGAGACATTAATTAAAAAGGTCCTCCGCTCCCCGTTCAACCAAACGCAGATGCTAGTGGCGGGCTGCATCTAATAGGGCTCTCGTTGTCAGTCGCAACCACCCAGAAGGGTTGTAGTCTCGAGAACTTTGGGCTTTTTACACACAATTTCCCCATCAGGACTCCGAGAACGGTTACCTGATGACGTACTCCCGGAAATTAAACTGTGACGTGGCCATAATTAAAGGCCAGCCACTGCTGGTCATATCGTTCGGCATAATGAAGCCCTGCGAATGGCTTTTAAGGGGACGATTGCCTTGTTGCCAATTTTGGACTTCCTACTAGGATTAATTTCAAAAAAATTCATACACATGATGTTAATTTGATTCCAACCTTCTTAAGTCTAAAACAAAATAATATCTAAATAACTAATAACTCGATATCAAGTTTAATCAAACTCAACAAGGTCCGTGAGGTGTCTGCTTTAGGGATTATGGGGCATGTCAAGTAAGTTGGAAATGGAGTCCGGCAACGTGGCGCGATTCCCCCGGGACTCGCGAGTGATTAATGTTCGGGCCAACATGCTTTACATCGACCTGTCCATATATCATGACCCGGGCGATACACCATTAAACTGGGTTTTCAATTTTGGAGTTTGTACCCGATAGATACGGATCGGCCGTTAACTGACGGATGGTAATTACCGAACTTTCAGCCTCTCAACTAGTTATCCTACTCGTTTTGTTTTAAATTTTGAAATATCGTATATGTGAATGTGAAGAAATTTGAAGAACGCTTTACGATACCAAAACATGTTAGTAAAAGAAGAAAACTGGTAAAAATAAGCAGATGATCTACACTACATTTAATTCAAACTCGTCAGTTTGCCATTGAAAGTATTCAAGATTTGATCCAGAAAGTGGTTAATTGCTGCTAGAGCAGAATAGAAATCTTTTACCTCTTTAATGGCAGGCGGTGGAGAAGGCTTTCATATCCCGGAAACTGGCGGGTTTGCAAAGATTAGCCTGTCTGGCAATAACCGGCGCAATGAGGACGACACCGAGTCTAGCCTTAAACGTTCTTCTGGGCCTTCCTGAGTTACCTCTGTGAATACGCAGGGAGGTTGCTGCGACGCTGCAGAGGATGGAATGCGGCTCTACAAGGCGTGACAACCACCTGCGTCAAGGACATACCAGCAGGCAAAGGTTCGACGTAAAACTTAGGTTAGGTTAGGTTAGGTTAGGTGACTAACTGTGAAAAACTTAGGTTTCGGAAGTTTAAGGTAAAAATCCTAGACAGGGAAAGTTGGGATAGTAGGTCCTCGAGCTATTTGCTATCCTCGAGGTTGCCACGAGCAAGGAAGTTACAGAAGGACGAGAGGGAGTGATCGAGATCTACTCCGACTGGCAGGCCGTCCTAAAGGCACTTGTAGTACCAGGATGGACAACAGACTGATTCAGGAATGCTCTGAACAAACTGGCAGAGCAGAAGGTAAACTAGGTTTACCTGAAACCTAGTGGTGGATTCCGGCACATATGGGAAAACGAGCGGGCTGATGCACTGCACATGACTTGTGTCATCTGCTAAACCAAGTTAACATGTACAACTACAAGGAAATATGATAATATACGTTCTGGAGCCCTTATTAAACCTTTATCTCTTATCCAACTTTTACAGGACAAACTTCCTCTCATTTTCAATCTGACGTTCGATAACATAAATTTGCCACTTTGACCCCAAACACTACCCATCTTGTGACTCGTTGAAAATACGGAATTGTTTACGCTAAGGGTTGATTTACAGCAACTTTCAGGGCGTAAAATTGCTGGGCGCGTTGTGAAAATTCGCGAACTTGACAATGGGAAAAGCGGACCCACAAATTTCTCCCGTTTTGTGTGTATGAAGTTTCCTGAGGGCGGCCGCGTTAAGTCAAACGGACGGAATTGTTGTAACGTCGCGCCATTAAACAGCGATTACTCCGTGTCGAGAGCAGAGAACTATTCCGGCCCTTTTCTCCCTCCAATCCCGGTTTATCTGGTAAAGTTACCGTCACGACTTGTATACTGCAAATAAGGATTAGCACTGAATCTTGATTTTCTCGTATCACTTCAAGCTTAATTAAAAACGCATCAGAACTTTTGGTGGCGTCATGAACACTTTACTTAAAATTAATTAGTGTAATTCGCAATAAGCAAAATGAACTAACACACTGAATACAAATTTCAAAGACGTGCACGATTTGTACCGTTTGTAATATGATGAGAAAGCAAAGCAATTTATCTTTTGAATACTTAATTCACTTCCGACAAATACCTTACTGAACAGTGAACTGAACAGACATAATTATGAAACCTATTCAGGGCACAACCCACACCAATTTTCAAAAGTATTTAGCATCCAAGAAGCTAATTGTGAAAAAAATAATATGATCCAAATGCAGATGCAGATGATAAATTTTAATTTTTTGCAAGATTGTATAATCCGATGATCGTAAGGCAATTAAATTGGCCAGCACGTTCACCGGATTTAGCACGATCCACTATTTCCTATAGAGACATTTTAAAGACAAAAATCTATGCAACACCTACTGAATTATTACGAAGATTTGTGACAACGTCACGTAAACGGCTGATAAGTAAAAAAAGAACAGTTTCCGGACGTCGGACAGGGATTCTTATTAATTGCGTTTTAGTGACTATTTTTGTAGCAAAAGTTGGTTGGTAAATCAGAGATAAGAAGTTCTGGTAAAACAATTGGCAGCTCAGGAGACAAGATCTTAGAATAATTCTGGATTAAACCGTTACGTGAAAACGCCAGTAAATAAAGCAGGAGAGGCTTAAAACATTAGTAGATGGCGGCCTCGGACGCCATTTTGTCTGTCATTTCTTGAAACTACGTGAAATTTCCTTTAAAATGAGGTGCAAGTCAACATTTTGGCAGAAAATTCAAAATGGCGGCCTGGGACGCCATTTTGTCTGTCATTTCTTGAAAGTACGTGAAATTTCCTTTACAATGAGGTGCAAGTCAATATTTTGACAGGAAATTCAAAATGGAGGCCTAGAACGCCATTTTGTGTCTCATTTCTTGAAACTACGTGAAATTTCTTTTAAAATGAGGTGCAAGTCAATATTTTGGCAGAAAATTTAAAATGGCGGCCTGGGACGCCATTTTTTCTGTCATTTGTTGAAACTACGTGAAATTTCCTTTAAAATAAGGTGCAAGTCAATATTTTGACAGAAAATTGAAAATAGCGGCCTGGGACGCCATTTTGTCTGTCATTTCTTGAAACTACGTGAAATTTCCTTCAGAATGAGGTAAATACAAAATGGCGGCCTGGAACCGTCAAAAAATACAACTTTTTTATTTGTCAAGTTACAGTTGACGTCTCGGTGCCATTTTATGTTAAAATTTTCCGGAAAAGACGTTGGTGCAGTCGGTTTTTTAATATCTCAAAAACTAACAGAGTTAGACTTAAAATTTAACATTTTAACCATTTCTTTGCCAGGAACTCGGCCGGATTAAGAGATACATGAAATCTGACTAAAAAATATTTACAATATAGTGATATTATGGTAAAGGAAATTTGACGCCCTCTAAAGGCCAAACGGTGTTATCAATCAACTCATGTGGGGATATTTTTAGAAAGCTTGAAATCTGCTCTATCTTTTGTTTTCTATGACATTTTGACGTATCTTGTCAAGTAAGGGAGTAATTTAGGGTATAATCAAGGTCGTACTGTCCCAATTAACAAAGAAACAAATTTTCAAAGGTTAGTTTTGTCCCAAATGATGAGCTTGGTTTGTTCAGAAGAACTTGGTTGGTTTTCCATAGAAAATTAAATTAAACCTTTTTTCTGAGCTAACCTCATTCAATGAAAATAAAAGCACCCACACCTAAAGCTATAACAAGTCAAAGAAGTAAGATCACAAACGTTGGGCGTAAAGATTTATGACTTTGGGTGATTTACTGTGGACGATCGGTTAGTATACCGTGCACCTGACCTATAAAATGTGGCATTTTAATCCATTACAAGACAACGTTTACTGCGAATAAAAACCGGCCGAAAAACACCAGAACGGTGGTAAAAAAAGCGACCGAAGATAAAACCGAATGCACAAAGTCCGAGGATGTAAAACAGCGGTCGTAAACGACATTAATAATTGATCGGTTCGCGTGTAACACGTACGTTTCTACCCTACCTGTCCCCTCAGGAACAGAGAAAAAATCCTTCGGGTAGTTTCGTTTAACTCTCCAACAACAGCGGACACGAAACGTGCAAAATATGCAAGAAAAGTGTTCAGAGACCCGCGTGTCGCGCATATTAACTCCCCGCCGCTATTTGCACACGCCATTAAAAATGCATGCATTGTTTTGCGTTTGTGCAGATAACGCCACCCGAGCTTTTTTTTCAAATATTTAAAAGCTGGAAAACAGCCTGATTTATATGCAAATGGTCTAGCCAGTTGAGCGAAGCATTAAATCAACACTTTTCTCGGCACGCTTATGAATTATAGAGCGATATTAATTAACATTCATATATCAACTCTCCAATTATTGCTTAATCATTCAGAAGCGCACGATTAATACCGATCACCGCAATATTGCTCACTTGTCTCCATCAGGTGCGTCCCCATATCCCCTTGGCAATCCCGGATTAATTCTAAGCGCAGATTAATTTGCGGTTTTAATTAATATTTATGGAGAGAGACCCATTACTTTAAATTATTTTTCCTCGCATTAATCAACGAGTTTAAGAGCCCCGCTCGAATATGCGTATTTTGCCCTTCGGGATGTTTATTGCCTTTGGCACCCCATATAAATGAGGCAGTAAAACGGTGAAGTTATCATAATTGTCATTAACAGTATGCTATTATGGTTATACTGCGTTGAATAACTACACTATTATTATGGTAAACAGATTTCCTAAATGTTAATTAATTTTGATGATAGAGTGTATTCCTTCGAAGGTCAGGAAAACTCGTATGGTTATTCAACCCTGTGATATATGTTTTTTTTTTGCAAGCTTCTGCAATGTTGCATTATAGGAACCTGAATATGCAAATTATGACCCATATGAACCAAAGATAAAATTGAACTACTTATAGAAGCCTTTTTCTTATGAAAACAATGGAATCGAAGAGATAATAGAGTATTGGATGATTTAAGAATTGTAAGAATTGGAAGTTATTCTTTAATGGGTCCAATTCGATAAAATTTTTATTTTCTAATAACAACACAACACCTGACAGGTCTGCCTTGCTGGTATAACCCAACGTTTGGTCCTCTTCTTCCTAATGTTACGCCGGTATGATCTATAACACCAGACAACTCTCGATAAACGACATCTTTGGGCCTGGAATCTGGAGCTGTGCTGCCAGAATTACAATCTTCCAATCCATCGTCAGGGTCAGAACAACTGTTTCCTAAGTCTTCTACCTCACGACAATTTGATCGTCACTTTGAACAAGGAGAATACTTTGGAATGGTGAACGGGTAAATGGAGTAGGTCGCAATATTATTGTTTTTTTTCGGTCTACCCACAGATGTAATATGACCAATCTTCTTGCAATAGAAGCATTCGCTGTCTTTAAATGGACACTCATTATCATTATGTTCAGTTGCTCCACAACGATAACATTTCCTGATAGGTAGTTGTTGTGCAACATCTGGTGACATCTGTACTCAACTCTATGAGTTAGAAAGTACAGATGGCGTTTCCAAATTTAGGAACAGCACCATTAATGCCGCATCATTCGGTAAACACCGATCTGATTGGTTGAAAATGGTGAGGTTTTGTTTTTTGTTGAACTTCTTTGAAAAGAGATTTCTGATCTTTAATGTCAGTTGTCTTATGGCTGAAGAATCTTAGTGAATGGTTTGGACCAGGGTTTGGATGCAGTGACAACGAATTAGAGCCGCTCTCTCAAAAGTAAACATCGTCTTGATGATTACTAACCTTCTAACGAAAACGGCACCTAAAGTGTCCCGTAACTGTTCCTATTTCTTACTAGGGCGTTTGTTAAGGTAAAGATTAAGGATATTGAGAATGTAAGTATAGCTTTTTTATCACAAAATGATAAATCTGACAGTGCAAACACAAAACTCAGGGAAGCTTTTCTCTGAAACATCTTATCTTGCACTTTTGACAACACTTTTTGACTCTATAACTGCTCACTTTGTTATTGATTTTCTGATGACCAACTTTGGTATCCACTTTCTGCATTTCCATTTTTCAAATATCTTGAAGTTCTAAGTAATTTACTTTTTTTGTGTCTTTAAGCTGCTTGTTGCATTTTACAAAAAAAAATCTAAAGAAAACAAGCAATTTTCTATCCCTTTCCTTCTTTTGCCCTAAAGGGCCTGACATCCAAAGATGCTCCGAGGCATATAAAAAATGATGTTCACATATATTACGTTGAAAAAGTCGTTACGACCAGGTAGGAAAGAAGTTTATACCCCGAAATTTGTGCCCTTTTACGATAAGGTACGCTCCAACGCCGGAAGGACTGTGGAAATTGAATTTTCAACCCCCCCAACCCCCATTTTTTTGACTGACAACTGACGATCGGAACTGCAGGGGGATGGTTTCATGATTGGACTAAACCAGAAAGTTTGTAGGTGCACGCAAAAAGTCCAGGAGCGTTAATAAGGGGTTTGAGCAAAAGTGGTGGCCGTACATCATATATATAACATTTGATGATTAATAGAGCGACCGTTCTCTTCTTGAGACACGCGAGTTTTGCTCCTGACGTCGCCGAATTGCCGTTCACCTCCGATTAATCATCTTTCATGGGGTGGAGATCGATGATCCTAGCCCCAGGTTTACCGGGGCGAAAATTCCTTTAACAATGTATTTTTGCGATCCGCGTCGGGGAAATTTTACCCGTCATTTACCGTGCATTTTTCATTGCATTATTATTATTATCGGAATTTTGCGACCGAATAAAAACTGCATCGAGATCGAATCCCATCGTGCTGTTTGGTATTCCCCCGACATTACGGAGCAGGAAATTATTTTTCCGCTTTATAATATCCAGACAAGGCGCTCGCTTGCATTTTAAGTAGCCGGTTTGATTTCGCGTATTATACTCTCGCAGACCGTTCGCGGAATTTTGTATTTGCGGAAATTCAGTCATCGACTTGCCCCCTGAAACCTTTTAAATAGAGGGGTGAGGGAAGGGCTATTTTTTTCTCTGTTGCCTTGAACGCCCCGCATAATGCAAATCTTAGGCCTCTCCGAGGGACCGGCAAAAGCATTACTTGCGGTTCCGAGGGGAAATTTTCCTTTCATCTTCTCAGACACTTTGAGGGTTGGCGGCAACAATGGAATTACGAGTCCCGTTTTGATGTGGAATTGACGCACGACCAGGAACAGGTGTCGTTTCGCTCATGATGATGATGATGATGATGACGGCATTCCGTGAAAGACTGCGATTATGTAGCAGTTTACGGCGGAGCGTAGCCTTTTTTTATTTTTTTTTCTGCGACAATTTTTTGTCGGTGTCATTTACTTTTTATTTTTCTAAAGAAAGCAGCCACCTACAACAATAAAGTCCATCTCCTGATTGTAGACCTCAGAAAGTCTTATGACACCGTACCAATCAAGCTATGGGAAGTACTGAAAAAAAGCCCAATTAATGTTACATGCAGTGCAGTGAAACAATTAATAATGGGTGTTACTAGAAAATAAAATCAGGTAAAACACTTTCCAGTTACTAAAGGACTCAAACAGCGGTGTTGTCTCTCCCCTACTCTGTTCAAAATACCTACCTTTCACATGCACTCCAGAACTGGCGTAGAAGCCAAAAGAGACAAGATGAAAGTAAGAAAGAACATTGTTCAACATATTGAAGAAATACAACTGTGTTGGTATGGCCACGTACAGCGGATGGACCAGGAAAGAATACCTAAACAAGTGATGCAGTGGAAACCCCAGGACAGGAGAAAGAGGGGTCGACCTAAAGCCTCTTGGTATCAGGGTATAGAGAATGCTATGTCGAAAAGAAACCTGCAGCCAAGAGTAGTCAAGTAGTACAAACCTTCTACAAAGATGGGATGGAAAGCTTCTGGCCTTGCCCTCACCAAAGTATGATTGATCTAATAATTCAAACGTTTACGTAAGCTGTTCCAAATCTTTAAATTTGAATTTTCGTGCCAATTTGTCAACTCTTCTTCTTCTGAAGACTGTCTGTCTTTTGCTATATGGTGCCATCTTCCTCCTGCTATTCTTTTCACATCATCCAACCATCTCCTCCGTGGTCTGGCGATATTCCTCTTTCTTTGCCGTTGTCTCCAGTGTCCATTAGTTCTAAAATATACGTTTTATTTGTACTCAGGATTTATTTTTGGAAAAATGAAGAGAACACCGTGCCTGCTGACGTAAAACATGTTTTTTTATAAAAGATTTATCGCTAACAAAAATAAAAGTTGAGTTACCTTCTATATGATCATCATACGAAGATGCGACACGTTCGGAAAGACCAAAATCGGATACCACTGACCAAATTGTGTTAGGTGGTCAAAGTTTAAAACTAACTGAAACTGCTGACACTTTTGGAATATCTTAAGAACGAACACATTATATCTTAACCTCGATCTTAACCAAGTCTTTGGGTATGAGAAAACCAATTTTTTCAAACTAATTCTGCTGAATTAGTATAGTTGGTATCAATGGATGTAGTGTATTTGTCAGTAAAACACTTTTGGACATAACTATTGGTTTTCTGGTACTTCCAGTACCAGGTATTAATTTGCTGAATTACGCCGATAATACATCAGTTTCATTAATGTATTTCGTATTTAAACTTCAATCATGTCTCATCCATTTAGTTATTTCTTCTACGGTTTTCTCTGCAACAACAGTAACTTCTATTGAAAGCTCTATTTTAACACTATTACTTATTTTGACGATTGATTCTTTGGTAATAATATTCGTTATTATCAGGTTAATATAGCTGAATTCTTTAATATTTCATTATCACCAGACGATTTCAGTAAAACTGAATGTTCTGTTTTCGTTTCATCGACCACTAAAGTGTCGCTGCTTTTAAGCAAGTAGCGATGTAATCTCCATGTTATTTTAAAAACTGATTATTTATATATTTCCTAAACGAAACCGAAGATAAAATGGGATAAATGTACAATTATCGCCAAACCTTGTTACCTTTAGTTTATCTTTTATTCATCAATAACAGGTTATCAACAGACAAACAAACATCACTGTTTCATACAATAATTTTAACTCAAAATTTAAATCTATTAAGTAATTTAAGTAACTTTGAATTGTCCTGGAAATCAAACTATACATATTCTGCTTTTGTAAGGGTTAAAAATGAACTGCTCCACCATATTAACGGGTCCTCAAAAATATGCAAATAGAGACCAGACAGGGGAGCAAATGTCCATTTTCCGACTCTATTTATCACAAACCGGGTGCTGATACTGTCATCACTTATGACATATGTGTCATTCCCCCACTCGATTTGCTAATGACCAAAAAGACCATGAAACCATCTAAGCAGACTATTATTACCAAAGGTTTGAATGTCAACTCCAGTTTCACTCTAGAGATATCAATAGTCAGCGGTCGTAAATCGGTATTTAACTACTGCAAACCGGGGGAATGTGTATGTATAAACTGTTATGGACCGATTGATAAAAATGTACACAGAGAGGAAATTAAAGAGGGTTAAAAAATCACATAAACGCTGCTTTAAGGGTCCTAATCACCTCGTGATGATACTTTATCCAGCTTAGAGCGGAAGTACCAGAGCCGGATATTATCTTTTACTGAGTAAACTAAGTTAAGCGTGTCAACTGGTTGAAATAATACAGACTGCCTTGTTTGGGTTTGTTTTTACAGCCACCACCAAGACAAGTTGGTTCTAGGTAATTTAATCCTATATAAAATAACATGTAAGTGGAAGTTTCCAGGTACAAAGAGCTGAGGAAATTGTAAAGTTTTTAATTAAAATTATTATAACAGAAATTATTATTCAAGCGCTTTAAAAGTCTAATCCATAAAACATTGCAACTTTAACAGTAAACACAGACCTCACATCAAACATTGCCAGCGTTTGTTTGATGTAGGGGAGATTTAAATGCTGGAAATTGCAATTTTCTAATTTTAATCTCGTTTTGTGATGATTGGCATTTTTTTGCCGCGTCCAGACCGGTAAACAACCCTTCCTGTACACATTTTACTGGTAATATCTGCCAAGCTCCGGTCGTTTTATTTCATTATTTATCGTCGAACGTAGTGCTAGACCAGGACAAATCGTTTGTTGCTTTGTACTCTCTACAGGACTAATAAATTTTTCACTTGCTCTTTACAAGTCAACTCTTTTTAGTCTTTGAAGTTTAAAACTCATATATTGCGCTTTTTTGTTGTTTTCCTGTTTTGTTGCTGTTCGTTTGTGATTAATAAGTTTCAAAAACTGCTAATTAACTCAGTTTACTCGCAAAAGTTTTTTTCAGAAGTAGCGAAAGATTTAAATATAGAAATAGTTTACATCCGCCATTTCTGACCTTACTAAAAAGACTAATTATTTGAAAAAAACCAGAAAGTTGCCAGAGTTGACTTAGCTTATATCTTTGATATTGCCATTGACAAAACTGTCGTTTTTAAAAATGGACAGTTTCAGAAAAAAAAACTTTCAGCAGAATGGCAAATCTGGTAATCATCGCAATACAGTGTGTCCCAAATACGTCATCGTGTTGGTTAGTAGCTCTTACGGTTATCGATATCCCAATCAATACATGTAGAACCAATTTGGGACACACTGTATACTTCACAAAACAATATACACAACTGTTGTTAATGTACAATACATACAATTGCATCATGTTGGTAAAAATGAGCGCCTTGAGAAGCGGAAATTAAAGCTCCGATTGAAAATGTGACTGGAAAAAATATGGGAAATAATTGCCACTTTATTCGGCATTAAGCCAGTCAATCAGAACGCGAGCGGAAAGAAACGCGGACCGAATAATAATTTCGCGGAAAAATTTCCGGAAAAAGGTTTTCGTGTTTTTTTTTTTGTCCAATGCGTGACTGAGCCTTTATTCAAACAGAATGAAAAATATTTTCGATCAAACACTGCTCGGGGGCCTTTGGGGAGGATGTTTGTTTATCCGCGAAAAGCCGGAGTTGAAGGTGCCGGGAGTATATGTAATCCAGTTTCCTGTTATTTTTTTTTAATCGGATTTTCCCGATTTGCATTTCAGGGAAAATTGATCTCCAACACAAAAACCCTTTTAAGTCTTAAGATTGAAGTATTGCGAAACTTTTCCATTCATTATTATAGTCAAGTTTGAAAAATTGGTGGGAAACTCCACTCAAAGGATCTTAATTCTTTTGCTCTCAAGTCATTGTTCTCGTCTTTTCATTGGATATTACAAACGTTTAATGTTGGAATATTGTTGTGTTCAATAGGAAAAAAACAAATCTCCCCCGTCCAGGCAGGAGATTTTCCAGATTTTCTCTCATCGGAGGCGCCGCATTTCTATCCGGGCAGATTTCTCCAGAGGTTTCCAGGCCAGAGAAAATCCGGAACAAACTTTTCCATTTTTCGGACAGGCGAGGACGGCTCTTCTTATTCGGTTACTCCGGATTAAAATGTTCCGTAGCTTGCAAGGGGGGAAATTATTTCAATTTTTATGTAATCTCGGAGATGTTTTTTTTCCAAATATGAGACTCGTCTTCAGGGGTCTGTCAACGTGGGGAAGTCTCTGTCAGACCGCCAGTAAAAACTTGAATAAACACAACAGCCAGTGGCGTGGAGATATTTTACTTTAATGCTGTTTAATATGATATAACTAAAGACCGCCACTGGCAAAGGAAGTATCAAGCTACCGAATGCATTATCGTTCGATTTGTATCGGCTTGCGGTGTTTTTTCGCGGACTCCCTTTCATCTGAAACATGTGCGTTTCAATCTCGCAACATGTTTCTTTTACACGTCACTCAAAGCGTCGGGAAAGTGTTTTAACATCATTTTTTCCGCCGCCTGATGCCCGACTGCCAAAGAAACTTAATATCTCAGTGCATGATTATGCGAGATTAAAGGCCGACCGATTTTTTTTTTGTGCCTGTTTTGCCATTCATGCAAATCATAAGCAATGAATGATTTTGTGCAGCTTAAAGCCCATAATATACGATTTCCGTAGGTTGTGAGTAACCTAAAATTCAATTGATTTGTTAGGTTAGGTTGGACTTTTAGGAGACTACTCTAATATGCTCTCTTCCAATCCATCGATAGACTTGCAGAAAGTAGAAGCTAAAATTCTCAGATAAAGACGATAGAACGATGATTTTTTACTGACTGATTGATTTTTTAATGACATTTTTTCAATCCAGGCTTTATTGTTCAGTTGGTGGTTCTAGGTACCATCATTTCAAGCGACATTCCGGATTTTTTTTCCGGAAATTTTCAAATCAGTTGAATTTGTGGTCTAAAATTTGAACTCGGTGTAAAGGACAGTAATGGACAAAATGCCATGTAAAGCCCACTTAAAGTAAGAAAATGATTGTTTCAAGCACATTTTTGGAATCCTCATTAAATTTCCTATCCAATAACCTGTCTTGCAGATGATATTGTTAGAGATGAAAAAATTTTGAACCCGATCAATTTTATAAAAGCCTCCAACTTTAAAAACACTTTTATTTAATGCAGCTTCAAATAATTTTTATATTAGCTGCAACAATCCTTTGCAACCATAATCGTAAAACAGTTCGTAAAGTTAACTAACCCATTACAAAACTTTATACTCGTTGAGATTATGTTGTTTACAATATTAACAATTTTTCTGGTCATAAAAGAATTTTATTGGTGTTTTCCTAAAGATTTGTGGCTCTGTGATCATTCTGACATTGGTGATAATGTCAAAATCTGCTGATTCCAAGGATAAAACCTCACAAAGCCATCAGCTTCGTAAAGTAAAATGTCGATTTGTGCTACATAGTAAGCCTATTGCAGTCATAAAGGGCGATTGGCTTCATTTATTCAGGCAAACACCCAGGGGACGACTAGGAGTTACCTTAATGGACACACGATATAATAGCAAAATTATGACCATTTCGCTTTGATGTGCTCCCCATTCGTCATTTCTAATCTATTACACATTGTAACATGGTTTCCTGTAGCTTGGACAATTTGGTTAGAGAACGGAGCCGGATTAAACCTAAAATATGACAAACAAAGACGTCTAAATTAATAAACGAATTTAAAGTTAGTTCTGTGGCTTATCTCGCTTTCTATCTGTTTCTGTTCCGGGTTTTGCAGCGATAAAGCGAAAGCTTTTTCGGGTTGTAATTCAGTTAAGCGGTTTCGGCGGTACCCGGAAAAGGCCGTCCGATTTTAATTCCGTCTTTGCCGGACGTAGTAATCGAGTTGTGTCCTTCTGCGCCGCGGAACAGAAAGGCAATTAACGCTGCCGATTTTGAAACAATTTGGAGAGTTAGTGAGGATCTGATTGAAGCTTGTCCCCTATTCCTACTATAGTAAAAACTAGTTATGGAGAATGTTGGAAGGTCAGAAACATTGGAAACAATTTTGTGTGTGTAATATTGGATTAGTAAAAGAACTTTGCCCCTCCAAATAAAAATTCTTAATAATTTTAAGACAATATACTGCGTTAGAAGAAGTTATTACGACAAATTTGCATTTATTTGAATCACTATGAAAAAAGTAAGTTATTTTTGTGAGTTTTAGCATGAGCAGAGTTGCTATTCAAGGTTCAGGTATCAATTGATAAGAAATTGCATCTCCTACACAAATTTATTTTATTTTTTCTGCAATAGGAATCGTTTCAATGTTGGACTGTACATAAAAGGCCTGTGAGTCCTATTAATTTCAATTAACTTGTTGCAATGTCAGTTCCAAACGAAGCGCTATATAAATTTCAAACATCACTGCTCGCTAGTCAACATTTTAATTATGTTAAGCTCTCATCTCTTGGCAAAAAAAATCGACGCCTGGGAAACCGAGACCCAGCTGCTTCACCCTTAACAAACCCCAAGTGGATCATCCCCGTCGACCATTGAAAAAGACTCAAGTATCTGGGAGTCCAAGGGGGTGTTATTAGGATTATTCCCGAACGAACTGAACGCACCTGAGCCCCATGGAAAGGGATCCGGTTAAGTGCACTCGCCGTATCGATTGCGGGCCCTCGTTACCGTATTCTCTTTTTGTTTGCGGCCTCGCTTCACTCTTTATTTTCCCGCGTTTGGGGGTTTCCTCGAAAACGGGATTTACATCTGTTTTTCCGACAAACGGAGACTCGGCCGTATTATTTTAAATGACGACCCGGTTCTCGGGGGACGCGGCCCCCGCTCGTCTTTTCAATGGAATTACCCGTTCAATTGGGAGGGAGACGGAAAACGAAAACCCGATATTTTAATACGTTAAAAACCGCAATGGGTAACTCGACACCGAAACCATTAAAGGGGACAAGGATCCTTTGGGACCAAACCGAGATGCTCCAGAAAAATTCTTTACGACTATTTGTATACGATATACATCGATAGGAAGTTCTGTGATTAAAAGTAAAAAAAAAAAATATTTTAAAATCATGTTTTTAAATCATTAGCAAGGTTACACTTAAAACTACCCAATTTAAGTAAAAACTACTTACTTACTACTCTACTACTTGGTAATTTTAATTTTTTTTTAGGTTAAGCAACTCAAAATACAACTTTTTGCTCTCTTGCATTTTTCTCGTATTTTGCGTCGTTTTCGAGAAAAAAGTTATCAAAATTTCAATTAACTCAACTCACATTATTTGTAAAAAAACCGGTACGCCACTGGTTTTTTTTGGTGATTTCAAATTTTTTATTTGGTTAAGCAACTAAAAATGCCACTTTTTACTCTCTTGTATTTTTCTTGTACTTGGCTTCGAGTTTTCGAGAATAAAATTATCAAAATTTTAGTTAACTCAAGTCACTTTTTTGGTAAAAAAAAACCGGTACGCTACTGCTTTTTCGTGGATTTTTAGTGAAAAAACTTACCGAAATAGTCTGCTTCCTGATTGGTGCGCACGCATTTCGGCCACAAATTGCGCGGTTTCCAACACCCGTTCGTTTGACAGGTAAAAATGGCACTACCTACTAAGTTGTAGCCTTGTAGGCATTCGTAACTGATCTGGGCGTTGATCGGATAGTAGGCCTTGCCCTTTGTATCGTAACTAATCTCAAAATCCCTGTTCATCGCTTGGGAATAACGTACACTGGCCGGTTCCGTACAAGCGTAGGCTGTCACTGAAATTCAACAAAACCTGGCAACGTTGCAGCAAAAAAAAATCAAAAAAACATAAAAAAATGTATACTCGGATCCGTAAAAACTCTCAAAAAGATTATTTAAGTCAGATCAGACAGAGGAAGAAAATACCGTTTAATCCTCAAAAAAATTAAAATCGAGTGAATCAATTTGAAGAAACAGCCGCTCAAAAATGACCAAAAATGTTGCTGTCCCATTTTTTTTGACCAGTTTATATTTACAAATAAAGGAAGCAAAGAAAGAAATGTTTGTAAACATAGACGAGACCAAGAAGGTAGGCCTCACAATCAACGAGGACAAGACCAAATATATGCATGTTAGACGCAGAGCAGAAAGGGACAGAATAGGACAAAACATAACCATGGACAGTTTCGAATGTGTAAACCAATTTCAGTACCTGTTTACGTCCCAGCTGATATCTAAATACTCTAAAATTCGGCAGTATACAAACCAATGTACGGTTTGAAAAGCTAAGACGCTTTGAACAAAGATGTTGTGGAAAATAGTAGATCAAATAAGCACGAATGAGGAACTCACAAACCGTCTCCGTTAATATCCAACCTAGTAGGCCCTCTAGAAATTAATATTTGATATTTGGACGGCATCATAAATGGAGTCGTCATTACTGAATAAATTATTATGGAACTATTACGAATTCCAAAGTACAATAATCGTCTTCCATCAAAACCGCCGGCTAAATGCAATCAAGCATGCGACGGTGAAATTTACTTTTCGGCTTATACCTCCCTTATAAGGTGAGTTTCGGATGATAGGTAGGGTGGGTAGCTCAGAATTATCCGTATTTACTGCCTCCGTTTTCGCAAAATATCCCGTTGATTTATGCATGCATGCGGTGTTGGTCTCTCTTGAGATGTCGCCAATTATAAAACTATAAATTTGCAGGATTACGTCCAAGCTCACATGGAAATAAAGAAACTCCGGCTTGACTTGTTCAGTTACACCAGGCTGTATATTTGCGGATTAATTTTTTACGGTCGGGCTCTGAAACTGCCTGCAATAAACCATTAAAAAATTTTAAAGTTACTTTAAAGGAGTTCCGAAACAATTTTCGTAATGGACATAGAACTAATTAGGAATTTAGTTCTTGAAAGTTGGCAGTTTTCGAGTTTCAAAACTTGCATTTTCCTAATTGTTTTGGCCCTCTTGTCGCAAAAACACCACTAGAAACGGTGGGGGCGATAAGTCACGCTGGGGCCTTGGCGGGAAATAAGTTTTAATGAGGAACTGATTCTCCCTTCCAGTTTCAAAGTAATAACCCAAAGGGGGGTACAGTGGGGGTAATAAAAAGCAGCTTAGCGGGGTAAAAGCGGTTTTAAAGTTAATAAGATCCCTGAACCGTCACGGGGGTGTGGATATTACAACAACTGATTTAATCACCCTGTGGCTTTTAATAATCATAATAAAAGAAAAAGGAAGATTCGGCGCTTTTTTTAATCGTCCAGTGCTGCAGTTAAAGGGGATGATTAATTTTTTACCATCCACAACTCTAACAGTGATCAATCCTTTTGGTATTTGTTAAAAGGGGGGATGGAAAACAATTAGTCTTCTAAACCACTAACGCTGTTGTTCCCCACTTTGACGGGTGGTATTTTAATAAAATGTTCGTTCCAAAGTTGTAGCGGGGGGGGTTACAAGGGAGGCACAATGCGATGATTGCCGTTAAAAAAGCGCGCTTAAACTCTGAACAATGCCCACGCAAATTAACTGCATTGTACTGGAAGTATTATAAAAGAGAGCGAGGATTCCATCTGTTTATTGTTCTTTTGGCAGTGCAATAATGGAGGCGGAAGAATTTTCTAAAATTCTGATCGTCTTTTATGAACAAATCCCGGTCTTTTAGTGTAATTAGGGCTTAATAGTTTTTTTACGTTATTCACTGGATTTACCAGAAGTTTACTTCACCAACTTTTATTGACCTCGAAAGAGGAACATGCATGTGTTATCACGACTAGATTTGATGCTAGATTGTAGATACTGCATTCCGCACAATTTCTATCATTTTCTATCACCTCATAAGTCTCTAAACATGTGATCAGGATCAGTTTGTGCTTCTAGGGCTTTCTCCCAGATTTTACAGACACAGTCTAGCAAACACTGGAACATGGAGATCATTTGCAGTGAATCTTATAAATTTGTTTGATAAATCTGTCTAAGCTGGTCTTCAAGAAATTGTTCTGGAGCAAATACTACTTCTTTGTGCAACAGCTTTAAAGTAGGCCATACTATGGGTTTTCTTTGTTGTAAATCGCTCAAACATCGTAGAATATTGTCACGTTAAGGGGTAGCTCAGAGGGAAGAACACTCAGGATTCCACAGGAACCCACTTTATTTAGGAAATTAGGACAACAATTACACAAGATACGTACCCAGACTAACAGAGAGATCAGTCAGTGACCTCCTTCTGGGGAGGACCCCAGAGTTATGCAGATGATACTGATACAACCGACATTATCATTCACAGACCTAGAAGATTCATTTTTAAACACCGTGGGTAACATATTTAAATTTTGGCCAGAATTAACCAGTTTTACTGTGTTCACTTTGAATAAACATTTTTTAGAAAGGATCAGAAATCTTGTTCTGATGTCACTCCAGCTGTGCTGCATACATTAAGACCACCAAAGTTGGAAAAGTCAGTTGAAAGTCACGTTTTTGACCCAGTTCTCTTCCTTATAAAATACCTTCTTCATACCAATATTTATTAACTTATACTTTAAAAGTGGTAATTGGAACTTAATGCAGCTGAGAGTTATTGTAAGACTAAAATGTCTTTAGAACCCGTTTAGCTAACTCTTCTGGGTTCCAAAGAGGGTGTTGTAGCAGTTCTTGCATTGTTTGTTGGACATTGTCATCAGAACAAGATTCTACTGTTTCTACAAGAGCATTCAACATTTGAATGTGAAAGAAAGAGAAACGTTTTTAAGTTAATACAAAGTGAACCATCGTGGAAATGCTACTTTGAGCACCAACATCATTGACAGGTGACTTGATGATGAGAAAGAATATTGTTCTTTCTTTTATTTTAGTTGGTAGGGAGACGTTATACATCGTGTACAGTGAAACAGACTAAAAAGTTTATCTCAAATTCAGTAAAATGAGAGACATTCATCTCATCAATGTGGATTTGGTAAGATTCTTCTTCTTCCGTATGTAGACAACATGTGTTGGCAGCAAGATGGAGCACCACAACATATAATGCGAGTGTTAACATATTGGAATTCACAACAAACAACCCCAACAGAAATGACCGGATTTTTGCCATGGAGATACTCAAATATTTAGAATAAAATAAACAATTTATCACATTTTTGACGCTGAGGGTCATTTACTGGACGATAAGTCACCAAAAAAATTAAATTAAATTTCCAAATGGGGTGGGCAATATTAATTCAGTTAAAAGCCGACGGACTTAATCAAGTCGGTAAATTTGCGCCAAACTGGAAAGCCATTCGTGCGACAGACATTATGCAAAACGATCTAATAAATCGAAATAATTAAGTACTGAAACGCATGTACGGGCTGCATTAACCGTCCCGGATTATGCGAATAAAAATATTTTATTAGCGTTATTAAAATGGTATTTAAGAGCCGCGCCGCTGTTTTAAAAGTGCCGTAAATAACCGCTTACGATACCCGGTGTCGTTGTGTATTGATAATTACGTTCTCCTGTTTGCTTTCTTTTGTTAACGTTGTAAGGCATTTTCACTAAGTGATCAATTTTATGAGTTTATTGCCGACTAAATTATTGTGCTTTTTGTGATATAATTCTGAAGTCGTAAAGTGTAACATAACCTGTTGTGGAAGGTAAAAGGAAGCTCCAATTCAAAGTTAGGGTTAGAGGAGAGGTTTGTAAAAGACCAAAATAGGACAAAGAACTTCTGATGGATGTGTCACCCACGTCTTATAAGTGAGAAGAACGAGTAACAAAATAAATATTTCAGTGGAAGATTAAAGAGAAATTGGATTGATGAGTATGATTTTGAGCACACAGAGCATGATATGTAGTGTACCATTAACGTCATGTAGCAAGTCCCTACCAAGATTCCAAAATCTTTTTTAATCTTAGCTCAGTGAATTCTTGTTAATGCTTTTTAATTGATCATGTTGTGTAAGAGGAAGGCCGCCTACAAGATACGTGGATCTTATAATCTGAGCCTAACAGGTAAAACATGAGGATAGACAGGAATGGAAAGCCGTCACAGGAAAAAATACATGGATTCACGATGTACTTTGATTAGAACAATAAAATGTATTAAATTTTAGTGATTCCAGGTTGTTTATATGCAAATATAAACTGAAAACGGATCTCTGGACCTTCTATTAGCATTGAAACGTCCGGGAAAGATAACGCGCTGGGGTTGTTTACGACGAGTCGCGTCCAAACCAAACCCGGCGTCGCCTTAGGCACATTTCCGGCACAAAAAGCAAATATTTGACTCGGTTGGCAATTTGGACGGTTGCAGCCGACCCCCCTCGTGCTTAGGGGGCCGCATATCGGCCAAACGCAGTGTTTGCATTCGGAGCCCTAAATGAGCGTTCCGCGGGCGCAAATATTAAACGTGACGCTAACTAGCATCAGACTCTAAATTCCTGCAAAAAAATTGACCACAAACCAAAAATTATTGTACCAGAAAAGTGTTGGAAATTGCCTTAATTGTAGGGTCGACATGGGAATCCCTTGCGGGATGTCGTAAAATTACAGAGGCTGGCCGAGCACCGTTTAACAAAATTACCCAGACTGTCGAGATCACGTGACGATTTTTATGGTTTGGTAAAACTATAGATAGTTTTAAAAGAGAGGAATTGAAAAATTCAATTTCAACATTGCCAGGAAATTTAAATGTTACATGTACGTGCGGTCTGTGGGGTTCAGACTCTCAACCCTTTCAAACTGGTTGGAATTCAAATCGTACACACAACCAGATTTTAGAGATATGGAAAGGCTTGGGACCCTTAAGTGAAAAATATCGGAATAGAATATTGGAATAGGCAAACAAATGGAGAAAATATGTTCCCGTCGACGAGTTAAATCGGATTCCGGCAGAGTGATTCGCAAATTTTAAATAATTCATACAGTTTTCCGAATGAATATTAGAGAATATCTTTCAGTATTAAACTGTTACGTGTCCCCCAGACGGCTGATCGACGTTTAGGGTAAATGTAGCTTGAAAGGAAGGCTCGGTCTGTCATAAATTATTTATCTAGGCCAGCTAACACTAGGAATGCATTATGCAAAATGGTTATTTATGTAATAAATACGTAATATAGGGTTTTACGAAAAAAATCGGAGTATCATCAGCAAATATTTAGGCATTAAGAATGGAACCTTTCGTTTGTTTTTGATTGTGATTATTATTGTGACATACGATGAAATACCTGCTGTTGAAAGTGTAGACGACAAAGACCTCTCAACCTCCCATCACACAAGAGGAAATTATAAGAGCGATCAATACATCCAGAGATAGAAAGGCGATTGGCTCAGACCGCATACCTTTAAAGTTGCTCAAACTATTGGACGAGAAAATCATCACAGTTCTTCAGACGATATTTAGTCGAATCTATAACACAGGCGAATATCCCGCCAAATGGTTAACATCGAATTTTATCCCCTTGCCGAAAACGAACAATGCAACAAAATGTGAAGACCATAGACTTAATCAGCCTCATGATTTACACAACGAAGATATTCCTTAAGATTATCCACTACAGAATATCAATAAAGTGCGAAAGAAACATCGGATCCACACAATTTGGATTAAGACGAGGTTCAGGCATGAGAGAAGCATTAGATGCGACTCAAGTACTGATTCAGAACTGCAACGATCAGAGAAAGGACATAATGCTGTGTTTCATCGATTATGAAAATTCGACAGAGTCCAACATCACAAAACTGATCCAAATCCTAAATAGATTGGACATAGACCAGAAAGACATCCGCTTCATTCAAAGCCTATACTGGAAAAAATGGCTGAAGTCAGAGTTGGTAACGAACTCACAGAAGCAAAACCAATTTGTACAGGGGTCAGACAAGAATGTGTTCTCTCCCCACTTCTCTTCAATTTATATTCTGAAGCCATCTTTCAGGAAGCCCTAGAAGAACGCAACGTGGGCGTTAAGGTGAATGGTGTATGGGTCAACAATATTCGTTATGCGGACGACACAGTTCTAATTGTAGAGAACATGGAAGATTTGCGGGATATGCTTGGGACTGTCGGGGAATGCAGTAGGCCTCAATATCAACACCAAGAAGACTAAATTCATGATAATTACTCGAAAACCACAAGAATTTCAAAACTCAAGCCTAACATACAAGAAGCGAGTAAATAAATTTAAATCCAGGAACGTGGCTGTGTGAAAACTGAAAATCAGACACAGAAACCAGATGCCGGATTGAAAATGCCCGCAGTGCGTTCATGAAATTCAAAAAAGTGCTCACCAATACTGATTTCGATCTTGGCTTGAGAATTAGATTTGTCAAATTCTATGTCTGGACAGTGTTGCTTTATGACATGGATGGACACTTAACACATCTAAATGTGCGTGCTGTATAGTCTTTGGGTTTTTGAGAAAATACTGGTGGACCAAAAACTGGAATTTGAACACAAAACTTTTCAGGACACAAACAGTTTTTATCTAAAAAACCAGGTGAATTTGAGGCCATATTTCTGTCCGTTTGAACATATCCAAATGTGGGACAGAATCAGTTTTCTTTTACTAAAAACCTATTGAAGTTCCACCATGCTACTCCTAAAGTAATTAAAGTTGCCTAATATAAAAACTTAATTTTTATAACAAACAGAAATGCGATTGTGTTTATTTTTATTTCATTTGTCATCATTTAAGCGTGTTTGCTTAATTATCTTATGTTTTATTACCCACACCCCAGACAAACCATAATTGAATATTTAATAACTTATAACACTTTCATGAAAGAAAAATAAAGAAGTTGGAGATAATAAACGAAAGTCGGTAAATAGTATTAAAAATGAGTCGAAAATAAAGAATCGCATTGGTAAATGTAATAATAACTGTGGGGAATTCTGTTTATCTGTCCACTTTTTTGATAAGAGAAGAAGAAGTGTTGATTGTCTACCTAACCTAACTTTGCATGTACTGTTGCTTGAGAGACGACCAAATGTCATTACTGTCAAAATTATTCTCATGAAGCTATAAAATACCTTTGGTACTGTCATACTGTTTATACTGATTTTACTGGTTTTTAAGAGTGTGTTGTGACTTTACTTTATGGAGTGGATTTTGACGGTTGTCGTATTTAAAAAAAGTCAGAAACGCACAAACAAATGTTGTTTAGGGGTTTTTACCTTAGAATTGTACCATTTTGACAGACTCTTATGCGAAAATTGTGTCCAACTGATAAGGGAGAACAAAATTAAAATAAACGTAAACATAACCTGTGCTCTTCATATTAACCTAAGTGAGCACTTTAAGAAAACCGTTGACATGTTGTTTACGTAGGACAATTCATTTATATACTTCATTTTGCAACTAAAACAATTAACAACGACACAAAAGTTAGGTTTTGTCATTGTCCAGGCTTATTCCATGTTTTTTGGAAAGTTGTCCCACGTTATTTACCCCCAAAACCACAAACTGTGTACACTCTCCAACAATGACCATAACATTTTAAAAATTAAACATACATAATTTGTTTCCTTCTACATACGGTAAGTTCGTTGACTTTTAAGGGTAGCATAAGTAACAGAAATGGAAAATCAATTTTTTCCAAATTTTTCAGCTGTGTTAAAGATGCAATAAGAACGAAGATCGCACCTGTAGGACCTAGGCACACGTCTAGCATAGGGCTGCATGAAAAATTCAGGACATCAACTTACATACGAAATATCCATATCACCCCTGCTGGTAGTGCCTTTATGACTGTAAAACGTTCGAAAGAGCGAGAGAACAAGCTTGGAATTGTCAAAAGACAGACGAAGATGGACCTATAAAGGATCGAGGCAAGTGCGCGATACTGAGGCCCCGACTACTATATTTTGACGGAGTTAGTCGGGACTGGGCTTGCAAACGTGTGGTGCTGGTGTAAACGCGGCCTTAGCGCAAAATTTACGCGATTTTCGGGTAATGCCGAGTGCTGAGTAGTTTTAGTGGCGGGTTTCTGAGAGACGATGGTCGATTAACACACAGCCTGAATTATTGCTTAAGGTTGGTTCCACAATCCTTCCCTATTAGTAAAGAAAAAATCATTCATTTACTCAGCAAGCGATTGACTAATCAGTGCAATGCAAGAAATCAAGGAAGAAGTAATTTTTTGACCAAACGGTCATTTACAAACAAATCAATCTTCATCAATTCATATAAAATGTTAAGGCAGGTCAATGTTTGATCAATCATCAATTGAACTCAGCGGTCATTTTAATCGCAGTAGTTTGAATATTATATAGATCGATGACCTTCCTGTATAGCACTTTGACTAATACAGAAATCTTCCAGTAAACTGGAACAAATCCATCATCGGCTTAGGTATATATCAGCAGAAGATTTACCATCAAAATACTCAGCCCTGTAAAGTCAATTTACAGCTTAGTCTTATCGCATTTAATTGTGTTTACCTTTACTGTCGTAAATTATGATAGTCGATGGGTAACAATGCAAATAAGAGTTTAATGACTGACAACAATAAAATACCTATAGATAATACCAATTTAGATATTTTAGAAGATTCCCAATTTTTAGGTTTTAGTTGTTTGTTTTGGCGCCCAACGTAAGAACTAGTTGTAGTAGTACCTACATTAAATGAGTAATTAGATAATACTCAAAATCAGTTTAATCAAAGTTTCTAACAGCAATAACACTCACGTTGATGAGTACTAAAGTGTCTTGATATTTAGTTGTTTGGGTCATTATTAACTAACGTGGGAACAAAATCAGAAAATTGTTTTGGCGCCCAACGTGAGAATTTACCCTACAAATTTGAAGGCAAATCGCAATTCATGATTACCTACATTGAACGAGTAATTCCATAACACTCAAAATCAGTTTAATCAAAGTTTCTAACAGCACATAACATTTAAGTTGATGATTACTGTAGAGTCTCGATATTTAGTTGTTTAGGTCATTATCAACCAACCTGGGAACAACTTTGGCGCCCAACGTGAGAATTTACTCTACAAATTTGCAGGCAATGCATGATTACCTACATTGATTGAGTAATTCCATCACTCAAAAAATCAGTTTAATCAAAGTTTCTAACAGCACATTTCACGTTGATGAGTACTGAAGTGTTTCGATACTTAGTTGTTTGGGTCATTATCAACCAACCTGGGAAAAACTTTGGCGCCCAACGTGAGAATTGTCCTTACAAATTTGCAGGGCAATAAGGTACTTGCGTTGAAAACTGATATCAAAAACAGTATGTCCACATGAAAGACGACTATTTTAGAAACAACTTACCAAAAAAATTTAACAAAAGATTCCAAAAAATGATAAATAAATCAATAAATCAGTGGCTAAATGAAATCAGTATATGTAAATAAGAAACGGCTGATTTTGGGGGACCCCATTGAATAATGGAAACTTTCCAAACGGTGTGAATTAAGAGGGGTGGGACGATATAGAGCCGGTTTCACTTTAAATTTCAAACAGCATTCAACACTCAAAATCAAAGTTTCTAACAGCTAATAACATTCCCGTTGATGGCAAAGGAAGTGTCTTGACATTTCGTTGTACAAATATCTGACCTGGGTCATTAATAACCAATCTGGCAACGAAATCATGAGAATCGTGACGAGTTATGGGAGGAAAAACCGTGAGGGTATTCCATTCGCGGCAAAGGTGAGCCCACCATTTACAAAAGATCGTCGGATTGCTTGATTTTCATGATTTTTTCTCGTGTCACGACGCTAACGAGAATGATATTTGCAATGATTGAACTTGTTGCACTTTGTGTTTAAAACGACCACCGTGAAGATGGTGTTGCCGGCAAGTCTGGTGGTTTTTTAATCCACACAAAGAGTGGTGGATTCTCGGTAACTGATTGGTTATGTCGCACTCGTAGCTTTAATTGAGCGGAAAACATCAACGGCATTACATGAATATTAAAGCGCCTTTTAAGACACAGTATATCCTCTTCGACTTAACTATCGGTAGTTAAGTGACACCGCTCCTGTATAAACTAACCGTTAAATTATGGAACAAAGACCGGTTCAACGAAGCAAACTAAGAGGTGTTTTATTGACTTTTTTGATCACTTTGACAATTTACTGGAAAAATATTATTATACAAAACAGTAATAATAAGTGTTATGAAGACATCAAGGATTACAAAATTTTGAAGAAGGTTATAACAGAATTTTTACTATTTTCTATGTTCTTTTCAGTTATTTTGACTAATAAAAGTCACAAGATTGTTTATGTTAATTATTCATACTATAAGTACAATTGTTTTAACTAATATTCTTCTTCAAATGCTGACTTAAACCTTACAATAGGTTATGCAAAAACTGAATTCTTCTCTTCTTCTGTAAAACACAGAATAATTATTTTTAAGAACAACGGCCCTTTGTAATCAGACAACTTACTCTAAATAAGTAAACTTATAAATAACTGGTTGTATCTACTAGATGAAAAACATGACTAACATGTAAGATATAATAATGAAAAATACACATTATATTGTATCTACCACAAATATTTTTGTACGCATTCATCTTTATTTTTACGTTATTTCTATGTTTAATACGGTTTTATTATGCTAAGCTTTTCATGGTTTTATGTGTCTATGAAATAGGTCAGGCTTTTATGTTTTTCTTCTAATAGCTTTTCTTGTTTCAAATGGCTCTATGGACAAAAAACCAAGAGATGTTAAGTAAGATCATCGTGGTGGCTATTTGATAAGTCTACACTCTATGGCACTCTTGGTAATGTGATGGACAATTTTTTTTAAAAGAGCAATAATTATTAAATTAATTCAAACTAAATCAGATAGCATGTTAACAATTCCAAATGCATCATTTTTTTTAGTACTACATTTTGTATAATTTTTTTAACAAAATGTGAAACACACTTTATTATACATGATTCTTAATTGTGTTAAACTAAACAATAAATAAAATCAGTTGCATCGCATGACCATGAATTCTAATACACCCTTTTAAGGCACAGTATATCCATTCCGTCTTAACTATCGGCAGTTAAGTGGCACCGCTCCTGTATAAACTAGCCGTTAAATCATGGAACAAAGGCCGATTCAACGTGCGCAAGTTAAGGTATTTTATCGACTTTTCCATCCACCTCCCACCTCTACCCGAAAAGTTATTTGAATAATATTTTTATAAAAAATAGCTTCAGGTCACGCAATAACGCGATAAAATTAACCAGAGTGGAGTTATTGTTTAGTTTCGTATTATATTTTAATGCATTCGATAATAAACACGCGAATCTGGTGGACTGGAAAAACTGTACCGTAATGGATTGTTTTCTGTTATCCAGTCACACAATTCACTTCAGATTAAACAACCATTAACCTTTTAACTGAAGGAGTTTCTAAGAATCATCTAGTTCAGGGTTCAAACCATCAAACAAAAACACTTTCACTTTTAAGCTGGAAAATAGTCTAATAATGCAGCAAACTAAATTTAAGTCACGTTAAGAAGAACTTAAAAGGGTTTAAGAATGACGCCTTAAAGTTAAGAAACTTATTTTGCTCTTAAATCTTCCTTGATAGTGCAAGACAAATTTGTTCCTTAATTCAAAAGCATAGCTTAAGTTTTTCCTTTATGGTTGTTGCAAGTAAGCTTAAGTAACTGAAGTTATAAGAATATCGACTTTCGACACATTCCTATCGCCTACTTTTCTTTGAAAAGTAAAGTGGTGAGCGACCAAAACACTCGAAACCGTCTCTCTTGAGACTGTGATGTCTCACTCAAGCTGTCGAAAGGCTTTTCAGGGAAAATGTTTTAATGAGGGAAGTCTTTGTACTTTTTTTTCATTCAGGATTATAGTCGAATTTACTGCTTCTTAATTTTATAGAGTGAAACAAAGTCAGGGATGTATTGCAGCTGTTATATCTAAGAAGTTAGTTTAGGTTAAACTACTAAAAAATACTTGATGCTTAATGATTATTTCTACTGCTCGAATTTCAATCATTATCTTCTGATCATGAAGGAAGAGAATGTTTGTATTCATAATAGATTGACAGATCTTTAATCACCATTCGCAAGAAGAAGGACGCTGGCAAGTCTGTAAACGATTCAGATATCTGAAGAATTCAAGCAAGAAGTCTTTGGAATAGGCACATTCAGTAAAGCCACAAAGGTCTTAATGGTGTGTAGAAGCCTGGAAGGGAAGACCTGGTGTTGTAACCTAAGCATTCTGAGATGAATGAATACCACCATAGCAATAAAGGTTATGTTTCACCTTACACCCTTAGCAGCTGAGTCAGCCTTGTTTAGAATGGCTAAGAACAGAGTTGGATAAGGAATGCTGGTAAGTAGGAGAGCTTGAACATCTCAATCAAAAAACATTCCACATTTGACGTATTCGAAAGATGAAACTATCAGGAAATTTAACTTTGGAACTACGTTTTTCACCAAGTTAAGCAACAGAAGAAACTAATGGTTCAGCTATCAAATTTCGTATAGTTCGTACTGTAGGTTAGAGTCTGTCAAAAATGGCAACTGAACTAATTGGTTTCTAGAAAATCAAACCTTCAACCTGCCTGTCAGGTCAAGATTTTTAAAACTTCTTTTGAATCAAATATAAATTTCAAGGGATATAATGACCAACATAAGGCAATGACAGAAGAAGATGAAACAAAGTGATGAGCTTCTCAAACATTCTCAGTTCTCAAAACTTATCGAATTGATAGGCAGAAAGTACATTGCAAGAGCAGAAGCAAAATATTTCAATTTCAAACATAAACCCTTCTGGTAATATCCTTGAACTTTGCTCTCTATCGATTTACCTTGCCATTTTCCAACTAAAGAATGCTTGCTAATACAAATAGCAAACAAACAGCCATTGTGCCCAGTCCAACTAAACTACGAGTGAAATCTGCATTCCAAATCTTAGTCCTGTTTAGATCAGGGCTCAATTTCACTTGAATTTTAGTTCAATCTACGATTAGAGCCAAACTACTATAAATTGGTGTTTTTTTGGTTTGAAACGAGGCTCATAAAAACCAATTCAGCTGGAGGAACGATCGGGAAGCGAGTAATTTATATCAGTTAGTTGGGCGGCTAGGTCCTCTCGAAGTGAAATAATAGGGTAAAAGTCCCTCAGGCCAACGATAAATCGATCGAGGTCCGCAGATTAGGCGGGTAATCTAGCTACCTATGCCGCGAACCCGCAGCAAACTGTTTTTTTGTCCCATTTTCCTTGGATTTACGTTGTTCTCGGTTTGCGTTCCGAGTTTTAAACGAAACAGGGGTGAATTAAATTATATATACCGGCGGAGATCTCTATTTTAGACGGTCCAACTGTTGCTCACGAAACAAATTTGCATAATGGCTTCAGCTACTCACTGTAGCCGCGCTTCTTCGGATAGTGCACCGTAATTTATGGTGGCAATTCCATCTTTTAAGGGTTAAATATGACCTGGCCCCGATCATCCCTCAGTCCATAAAACGCGCTCTCACTCTAAAACCGGATTCGATCGTCCCGGTTATTTATTATTCGCCAGCAAATTAGACTTCAGGTTGCTGCTACGATACAATTTTTATATCGGGATGAATAAGTAAAATGGTTTCACCCTACTCATATAGGTAAGTTATGGTTGAGCTGTTATGACGAAGGATTTTGTAGTAAATTACAGGATGAATTTGCCAGACCAATGCACGGGTTACAGTTCTTTAAATATTTAAACGACTGTACAAGCTTTCCACATAAATTTTCAATAGTTATTAATAGTAGGAAATGACTTTTTGATCAAAAAAGTAATTTCAATAGTATCGTAATCAAGCGTAAACGCAAATTTTAGGTAAGCGGATGATACAATGTTAATTGTGCATATCCAACATCTCTGTTGAAGCACGCCTCGAAATCATCATCATTGCGGTTGTTTTTTTTCTCAAGATTCTTTATATTGAGATCAAAGAAAAAATTTTTTTGTTATTAATTGAAACAAAAATATGCAATCAAAGACATTTTTTATTAATTGTTTCTTTGTGACTCCTTAGTGTTGTCACAATTTTAAAGCGTCTCTGCGAAACTCTCTATTGTCATGCCAGTAAAGGAACGTTTCTTTGCAACAAATATGGATTCTCCTACCCTGTGTGACTTCTAAAGGTCTAATTATGTTTTGAAATTTTTTAATATCACTATTATTGTTATTACTTCGTATTTTGTATCTTTCTCTTTTTTTAGTATTGGCTTTATTTTAAATGAGGTGCAGGCCTAAATGTCTGCAATATCTGTTTCTACAGATTTCTGAAACTATGTGAAATTTCCTTTAAAATGAGGTGCAAGTCAATATTTTGACAGAAAATTCAAAATGGCGGCCTGGAACGCCATTTTGTCTGTCATTTCTTGAAACTACGTGAAATTTCCTTTAAAATGAGGTGCAAGTCAATATTTTGACAGAAAATTCAAAATGGCGGCCTGCGACGCCATTTTGTCTGTCATTTCTTGAAACTACGTGAAATTTCCTTTAAAATGAGGTGCAAGTCAATATTTTGACAGAAAATTCAAAATGGCGGCCTGGACGCCATTTTGTCTGTCATTTCTTGAAACTACGTGAAATTTCCTTTAAAATGAGGTGCAAGTCAATATTTTGACAGAAAATTCAAAATGGCGGCCTGCGACGCCATTTTGTCTGTCATTTCTTGAAACTACGTGAAATTTCCTTTAAAATGAGGTGCAAGTCAATATTTTGACAGAAAATTCAAAATGGCGGCCTGGAACGCCATTTTGTCTGTCATTTCTTGAAACTACGTGAAATTTCCTTTAAAATGAGGTGCAAGTCAATATTTTGACAGAAAATTCAAAATGGCGGCCTGGAACGCCATTTTGTCTGTCATTTCTTGAAACTACGTGAAATTTCCTTTAAAATGAGGTGCAAGTCAATATTTTGACAGAAAATTCAAAATGGCGGCCTGGAACGCCATTTTGTCTGTCATTTCTTGAAACTACGTGAAATTTCCTTCAAAAAGAGGTGCAAGTCAATATTTTGACAGAAAATTCAAAATGGCGGCCTGGAACGCCATTTTGTCTGTCATTTCTTGAAACTACGTGAAATTTCCTTTAAAATGAGGTGCATGTCAATATTTTGACAGAAAATTCAAAATGGCGGCCTCGAACTGTCAAAAAATACAACTTTTTTATTTGTCAAGTTACAGTTGACGTCTCGGTGTCATTTTATGTTAAAATTTCCCGGAAAAGACGCTGGTGCAGTCGGTTTTTTGATATCTCAAAAACTAACAGAGTTGGATTTCAAATTTAACATTCTGTGTTAATTGTGTAAAATTTCGTTGCCAGGAACTCGGCCGGATTAAGAGATACATGAAATTTGACTAAAAAATATTTACAATATAATATGTGATTTCATGGTGAAGGAACTTTGACGCCTTCTAGCGGCCAAACGGTGCAATCAATCGAATCATGGGGGGATAGTTTTGGAAAGCCTGAAATCTGCTCTATTTCTTGTTTTCTATGACATTTTGACGTAACTTGTCAAATAAGGGAGTAATTTAGGGTCAAAGCAACGAGTGTCACAAAATATGTTATTTTATGGTGAAGGAACTTTGACGCCCTCTAGCGGCCAAACGGTGTTATCAATCAACTCATGTGGGGATATTTTTAGAAAGCTTGAAATCTGCTCTATCTTTTGTTTTCTATGACATTTTGACGTATCTTGTCAAGTAAGGGAGTAATTTAGGGTATAACCAAGGTCGTACTGCTCCAATTAACAAATTTTCAAAGGTTAGTTTTGTCTAGTAAAAACGTTTTACCTTGTATCTTCGCTGACTTGTACCACAAAAATTTGTATTTTTTTATTTTCTCTTTCTTCTTGAACTACACTAATAATTTGCTTTTTTCACTATCTGTATCTGTAACTTCAAGGGATGGGAAGGATTGGCCCAACTTAGTCCTACGAATAGAGAATCAGTTTTCTTACAAGTTCAACACATTTACAAATTTCCTCTTTGAGGGGCTTTTTTTTGTATTTTTTGTACCTTTTTTTTTGGTTTTCAAGTTTCTCTTGATGTGCGGCCTCCTTTCTTCTGGCTTTCAGTGAAACTTAACAAATGGAAAACTAGTCTACGTAGTAAAGACCACCTATTATCCGTAAAAATCTGAGGACGACAATGCAAACCACTAACAAAAAAAAGAGAGAAATACAGAAATGGAAAAACTCTCGTTAACAATGGAATCCGGATAGTCGTTCGTGCATCTAACCGGAATTCATAAAAATGGAGTTATCCCAGTCGAACATCGGGTTACGACAGGGATAATCCCGGTAAGGGTGGATTTTTTTTTAAATTTTGGCAATTAGCCACTGAATTTAAACGGCTTACGAAGATTATCCAGGTAAAGCCTCATCACCTTGACGCTTAAATCGTGCGTCGTGGGCTTTATTGATATTTTTTCCTTTTGTGACACAACCCTTAATTTTAGAAGGGAGCGTCGCCCACGGTCCCCGTTTTTCCATGGAAACGAGGCCCAGTTCTTATTATTATATTTTCTTTCCATTTCCTTCGCTAATTAAGTTTTTCAATTTGTCTGCTTCGCGAGCAAAGAAGCCTCTTTCAATTTATTAATAAGGACTCCGTCATTGTTTTAGTTGTTATTTAAACCGTACCTGTGCGGTTGACGAATCGAACCCGTCGGCGGCACAAAAAGCCTTTTCACCGCCTCACAGCTCGGCTACTTTAAATATTATGACAAATAATGCGGCTTTCTTTAGAAAACCACGGCCAGACCTGGGGCGGGGGGAGCAGAGGGTGAAGGAAAGTTTCAATCTTTTGAGCTTAATGGCCCGCACCGCCCTTATACAAACAAAAGCCGCCTTCGGCTTTTCTTTTTTTTTTTAGTTTTCCCTTTTGAAAAAAGTTAATAAAAGCCCAGGTGCGCTTTTCAGTAACCGGAGCTATGTAATACGCGTTGTCACTCTTATTGCTGATTCATAGTTTTGACGAAGATAAATTGGTTTTTACGAACGAGTTGGTTTTTACAAATTACTTATTTGCTTTGCTTATACCATTTTTACTTTAATGTAAATGTAATTACTGAGCGTTTTGCACCTTGTGACCCAGATCGTTGGTAAATCACGCACAAAAGCTCATAGAAAGAATGAATTTCAGTGACGGAACTACTGTTCGCCACCTTAACTAAAACATTGAAAACAGGACGTCTTTTTGCTAACTTGAAAAACTTTGAATTTAGCACACTGTAACTGTACTATACAGAGTGGAAAAGAAAAGCGTGCAAATAAGTTAAATTTTCAAGTAGTCTCTAATTAAACAATATTTTTTTTCCTAAAAATTCACTGAAGCAATCACAGATACATGAATAACGTCTTATGGCAGTTAAAATGTTATCAAGAAGATTGAATACGACTTTGATAGATTATAAATGCCTTGTCAGATCTAAAAGCTCTTCACCTATAAAATCACCTATAAAATAGAAATCCTTTAAGAACTAAGAGGACTAAGTAAGTAGAAGACTCTTTTAAACAACCATGGTCTGTTCGCAGAAACAAAAACGCGTTTCCAACTCAGAAACAGTAAATGTCAAGTTTCATTGGTTGAATGCTCACGTGACTACGACGTTTTTTTACTTGTGGCCAATGAATGTACGTACCTACCTATTTCTCTGATTATTAGTTGGAGATTTTCTCGACCAACAGACCTAAGAGTCCCATTAGTACAAGAAACTATGTGAAAATTACCAAAGTCTCTGGCATTGTTAGAAACTGTCTGGCATGGTTAGAAGCTTTCTGGCAATGCCAGAAACTAACTGGTATTGTTAGAAACAACAATTTCTAACACTGACAGATAGTTTCTGGCAATTGTCAAATAGTTTCTAACAATGTCAGTGAGTTTGTGGCATTTCCAGATAGTTTCCGGCAATTGTCAAATAGTTTCTAACAATACCAGTTAGTGTCTGATATTGCCAGAAAGTTACTAAATATGCCAGATAGTTTCTAACAATGACAGAGAGTTTCTGGCAATTGTCAGATTAGAGTTTCTAACAATGCCAGTTAGGCACTCCAATGAAATGTCAAATACAGCTGATTGAAACTTTTGGGAGGGCAAACAGGGCCATTAACACACACTTTCTTATGTATTTGGCAGGCATTTTATGAAATATCACCTAAAAGTCTTTAGAAAGTTGCTAAATTTAAGCTAAAACTCTATGTATTCATAAGAAAATGTGTTTTAATGGCCCTGTTTGCCCTTCCAAAAGTTTCAATCAGCTGTTTTTGACATTTCATTGGAGTGCCTAGTTAGTTTGTGGCATTGACAGAAAGTTTCTAACCATGCCAGATAGTTTCTAACATTGACAGATAATTTCTGACATTTCCAGAAAGTTTCTAACTATGCCAGATAGTTTCTAACAAAGACAGATAGCTTCTGTCAATTGTCAGACAGTTTCTAACAATGCCTGTTAGTTTGTGGCATTGCCAGAAAGTTTGTAACCATACCAGATAATTTCTAACATTGACAGACAGTATCTGATAATTGCCAGAACCCATCTGTCAATGTTAGAAACTATCTGGCAGTAAGTAAGGCATTGAAACCTTTTAGGTTAGGTTATAATGAAGCTGTGACTGAAATACTTTGCTTTAGACACCTGAATAAGAGTCTAGAAGTACAAACTCAAAAAAAGTATACAAAACCTTAAAAATGTGAACTTTAAAGAAGATTGTGTTTAGAGACCAGGAAAAGACATTGAGAACTAAAATATCTTTCTGTACTTTGAATAATTTAGATATCCAAAATACAGTGATGATAACCTAGAAACTTTGTGAAACGTGCAAGTTCTGTGAACAAATCCTAAAACATCGTTTCAGTTAGAATGTAGCTGAAGTAATTATCGAAAAGTAGTAGTCCATATGCCCACAGTGGAGTAGTGAGTGTAAGTGAAAGCAAAACTCAGAGTCGATCTCCACAAATATTTGTGGATAGAGGATGAGATATATTTGTGGAAATCGACTCTGAGTTTTGCTGTCTTGTTTGATGTGAGGCAAGCTTTCGATTGAGTATATCATGAAGGACTTAATTACAAACTAGTTAACTGAATTCATACATTTCTGTTAAAGCAATAAAACAAGAAGATTTCCACTCTAATGTAAAAGAGATTTAAGGAGGAGTACTACAGGGAACAGATTTTGGGACCAGTTGTGATTTGCCTTAATTGGAACATATGACACCATAGCAACCTTTGCTGACGATACAGCTTTTATGGCTGACGGCAAGAAACACGAAGATGCATCTCTTTTGTTTGGGTTTTTAAGATACGTTCATCATGACATAGTGTCGACACTTTTCCTGATATATCCAACTAGCAAAACCTTGCTTGTCTACTGTACTACCCAAAACAGATGTGTTCTTTGTTAGCCCCTGGCAGGTGCTATAAGGTGTTGCGAAAGTGTTACCGAGGCAATTTATGCACGCATTGTTCGCGTAATGCCCACGGGGCCGCTTTTTCCGCACCAACCACGTCTGTTTAACTTGCCGAGGCCGGAAACGCAGGCCCAGAAACCACGCTCGGAACAAGGAAAAGGATTACAAACGGCAAACAACATAAACAGAACTACTAAACTTCTAAAACGTGTATATAGATATATTCTCTTCGCAAGTTGCTGGAAACAAATTAGGGGTGCATTGAAACGGGGTCTTTTGTTATCCTGAAGAAAGAGAAGTTCCGGAATAATGAACGACTCGTATATGTGTAAATAAGTAATGTGTACTGATTCTGTTTGCCTGGTGAAGTTGTGAGAGAGGATGTTAAGAAGTTTACTAAATGTAACTGAAAGTTTTGAAGGCGGAAACTGACAGAGTACTAATCCGCACTTGTGGTAAATAATTTCAGAAAATCGGTGTAGAAAATTGCATTTTCATCTCAGGGGCAACAATTCCACAAGGGGGACCGTAAAACGCAGCCAAGTTTGCGACTCTAGACATCTTAATCGCGTTTTTCCCTAATAAGGAAACGGCCCTAGCGATTCGCTTCGTATATTAGCTACATAAAAGGACCGTAAAGCAAATAGCGGGTCCTTAAGAACAAATGTCGCCAACTGCCTCGAAAACGGCTTTTGTCAGAGACACCGTCTCCATTATTCCCGAAGCGAGTCGAAGGGTTTATCTAAACTTTTCAAATAAAAATTTTACGTCTTATCCCTACTCAATCCCCCATGGCAGATTAAAGAACTAAAATCCTCGCAGACAAAGCTTTTAAAGGAACTCATTATTGTCATGATCAATTAATGATTTGATTAAAAGATGTTTTTTGGCAACTGAAACCAAAATTAGCATCATCAGCAACAATAAAAGGATTTCATAGTGGACGTGAGGGACTCGAAAACGCCAAACCCTCATCGTCGGAACGTTATTATTTCTGGAGCAGCTGCACGTCAAATCCGATTTACCTTGACACTGACTGCATACCAAAATGGTTTTGTTGCCTCTGTGTGTTACCCCGCCGCTTATATTATAACCCTTCCAGGCCCTTATGACATTAAGTTTATACCGTCAACGTATAATGTATGCGGGATCTGTATTTTGCCTCGCCAATTTTGGATAATCATAATTCAGATCGTGTCAGACTCGAGTAAATCGAATTCGATGGCTGCCAACACTGATGTTGAATTATATGCTGACAGAAGAAAAATGCACTTTTAAGATTGCTCACAAGGGAAAAAAGAACGTACATTAATAATTTTAGTTTTACATTAGGAACTTGTGAAATGGAGAACAACTAGATATTGCTCAATATTAATTTGTATTTATAGTTTTGTAGGAGAGCGGATATCAACTTATTGTCATAATTTTGATCCTATTGGTCCTTTTGACAAGAGAGAAACAAAGGTTTGGCAACACGGTATATCCAAAAAAAGTATACATTTGATATGTAAAACCTTAGTGAAAATGGAAATTCGTAAACATTTTTAAGGAAGCCAACTCTATTTAAATATACGTCAACTGGCAAAGGGACTAAAATTGTGCCACACATCCGCATCAATAGTCGATACACGATATAAATATATGGGGGAATAAAAAAGGGAGCCGGAAAGATATTCCAATTTTACGGCCTTAAAGAAGCCATAGAGAAAGAGGTAATGTAGCAATATCTTGAAGCATTCAAATAGGTTTAAGAAGAAAAAAATGAAGAAAGAGGAAGTTGTTGGTATTCTTTAGGATTGTTATCTTGAACTTCTATTACAAAAAGAACCAGGACGGAAAAACAGAGAAGCCTGTATGGGATGTGAAAGAAAAGGAACAACAAATAGCCTGCACATGTATGATTAAAGAAGACACTGAATTGAAGAAAAGCCTCTAGAAAAGTACAAACTCTATGGAAGCTGTCTTATAGAGAATGTAAGGAGTTCTCCTTTTCAAGATATTTAGGTTTTTTGTTTCACTAACTACTATTTGTATAACCTCTTTTTCAACAAGTTTAGGTCAAAATGCTTTCTGGACAAAAGCTGGCAAATATAGAGACAGTGGTTTATTCGACGTTCTGTTACATAGTTAATTTTTCTGCTATGCCAGGATCGAGATTCTTCCACTTCTTGGGAGACCGTCCTGGTGGTCTGCCGGATGCTGGTTTTCCATTTCTGGCGATTTTTGCAAGTCTGTTGTTCTCCATTCTGGAAATGTGCTTGTTCCAGAAACTTTTCCAATTTAACCACGTCCTCTGTCTTTCTTTCTTCCCTAAGTTCATTACTCCCTCTTTGATCCCTGTGATCATTTTTAGTATTCTGATGATTATGATCTTATTTTGTCTTAATCATAGGAAGTCTAAAGCAAGACTGTTATTTTAATAATTGGCTTACATTTTATATTAACTAATACGTGTCCAAGCTTACTATATTTTCTAGTAATTCTATCAAGAATGAGTAATAAATAATATCAATTATGTAACCAGTCGACTTTAGAATATCATTCCACTTTAATTGAAAACGCCTTAACTAAAGTAAGATTGATTTACACAACTATTAAATAATTTATTACAAAACCACGTCTCTGCATAGTGCATAGGTGTATTACTGCTAGCTTTTCAGGTCTATTGCCTCCGGTAATACTGGACCGTATTGTCTTTAATTTGTGTCTTTATTTTGCATCTTGTCATTTTTTCAGCAAGACTTTACAGCTACGGCATCGGCAATGCAAGATAGAATTAAAAAACTAGTTGCGGTAGAAAAGAATTAAGGCATTTCTCACCATGCATCATCAGAGTAGCCATTTGTTTGTTTGTGTCATTGTATGTAGAACACGTGAAAAAGAATGGCTGAAGATATGAGAGATATGGATAAGAAAACGATTTTTGCAGTATAGGAGTTGTATATAAGGCGAGTAAATACCAATAGTACAAAGGTATAAAACATCTGTGGGCTGAGGGAAGAAAGTATCTATTGGCTGCTTTGTTCCTACAAGAATGAGTAATGATGAGGAGTTGTAAAGGACGGGAAGTCTTCTAAATGAGGAAGAAAATGGGGAGGGACAGGCTGTCTCTGTTAAGTGTCAACTGGTCTAAGAATCTGTGGATTGAGGGAACAAAGTATCTGTTGGCTTCTGTTTGTTGCTACAAGAGTGAGTAATGACTTAATTCAATGGTAAAGATAGAGAAGGGAAGTTATAAGGCATAAGAATGTGGGGAAGAACAGGCTGCCTCTGTCCTTTAAGTGCCAACTGCTTTAGGGACATGACAACTTGTCCTCTTATCTAAAAAGATTTAAACAGTGGGAGGAAGAAGGAAACAGTGAAAAACGTGGTGAAAACCATTCAATCACCTACTTTTGCATACACGCTTTGTGATTCCATTATTCCACACTTTCAAAGAATGAAGTCTATTTTTGCGTAACCAAAAGTAAAAGTTTAGAAAAAGTGTATCACTAAATTGCTACTAAATTTTAGGTAAAAGTGTTTTGCCTTAACGGACAGTGGTTATATCAAAGGTTATATAAAACCTCAAAAATGAGACATTTTCAACCAGTATTAACCTATAAAGGGTTATAAGATATTAATTTAAAATCATTGATTGAGTAATGACGTGAACTGAATAATTAATCGACTCTAGTTTAGAGTTATTGATTCAAACTAGATTGGTATGTTAATCATTATGTTGTCTAAACAAAGAAGCGTTTAGGCAACCCTTCAATTCCTTGTTGTCCACCAAATTTAATGTTAAATCTTGTCTAGTTGTCAAACCGTTCTCTTATATGAAAATCCACAAATCTGCAAGCGTCTCTTATTTTATCAGAACCCAATTGTTTTGTCTGGTCTTGTTTTCGGATTCGACAACTTAAACAATGATTCGCTGTCGTCGGACATTGTGAATTCGCCTTTAAGTTGCCAATCACGAATGTTGTTAACGTCCCGCATGGGGACTCGAATCTTTTCGGGGTACTATTGTTCTTTAGGCCACATTTACATATCCCCCCGATCCGGAATCTCGTTTGCTGATATTCCAAGCGAAATGAATAATTACATTTTGGCAAGATTTTACGGTGCAATAATTTTTCTTTTTACGTTTCAGGTTCGGGCTATGTGAGCTCTTCGATTATTTGAATGGTAAGTTTACTTGATTAATGTCTCTATTATTGGTTTTGGAATCTACCTATTAAAGATTTACGGTTTTGTTTGCGCCAGTTCGTGCACGCCTCTGTGCCCATACTCTAATTCGAACAAGCTACCGTTTTGCAGTAAGTGCCAATTATCCCATTTAGACCGATTACATTACCGTCTTTGTTTTTACCTCTTCTCAATTATCTAATGCAGTTTTCGAAATGGGCAGCGCCAGTCTCGTTCCTTTTGCGATTCCAATTAGCGCGTCCCGCGTTCGTTATGACGAGAACGTTCGTTAGCACAACGCCGCTTTGTTGACTTATTTCTTTTCCCCAGAAAAACCGACCCGCTAATTAAACTACTTATGCTTTCAGCTACATAAAACCGTAGAATTTTCAAATTAGTACAAAATATAATTATTGCATAATGGACATGGTTAGACTTTCATTAGTGGTGGTAACAACACTTGTGTACAATGTTAAAAGGTTTGCTTTTTCAGTTCCATTGACTTGAAAAAGCTGTATGTGAAAATAGGAATTTAATGATAAACCAGAGAATAACTTTTGTATAAACATTTCTTTTCTAAAATCATAAACAAAAAATTTAAAAGGGGGCTTTAATTAAGGAGTTACTAGTTTAAATTATCGGGAAGCGGGTGGTACCTCTCCAAGATCCTGGTGAAGGACAGACTTTCTTAGGAAATGGCAACCCTGATCTTGCAAGTCTTTACTCCCTTCATTTTTGATTTATCCTTCAAAGCTGTACTTTCTTCAACGTTCAAAATGCTAATCAACGTGAGCAAAACCTAAATACAACTTATCTTCTTGTAGAATATGTCTTTCTTGTATTTAAGCAAGACAAATCAATTTGTCAAAAATTTAGTTTTGCAACTTTTCTCTTCAGAAGAACAGGAAGAAATTCAGACTTACTAAATGTGGTGATGTCCAATTCACCAAAGTCGCTTATATGATACCAAATTGGGTAATATTCTGATGTTCTTATTAAACGTGTTTTACACAGTCGTCTTCAGAGTCTTACATTCTGTAAACTACTTCCTCACATAGTTTCAGAACAGCAGGTTTACATTAAAAGTATTCTCAAAGTACAGATAAAGGAAGATTCTTCTTGTCCATCAAACAAACACAATTTGAACTTCAATTCTGTTCATGTTAACCAGTTGATATCAGTTTTTCAAAGCAAGAAAGCAGTTACTGAATGACCCTCACGATCACCAACTGTGTACCGTTGGTATTATTGTTTGAGATTCTAACACATACGAAAAATGCTTCTCTTCCTTATCGTCTAACAAAATAACTCGTATGAATATGGCATATTTCCACAATTCCCAGTATGTTTTACCTAACAATATTGAACATAGAAATCTATTTTTGAAACAACCATTGTTCCAACTTGCCCCCTCAATAACGGATCTTGCTTTTGACAGTTTATAATTAAAATTGGTTTGGATTGGATCCAAATATCCATTATATTTATAAGAGACTATTAGGGAGTGTACACATGAATTAACTTTATCGGCAATGAGATATTATATGGATTTTCTCAGTTTAGTTTCCACATAACGAAAGATAAACATGCTCTAAATATTTATATAAGCTTGATGTGCAAAGTTTATTAAATAAGTTATTTATTAATATTAAATAATCAGAAATCTGGATATTTTAATCAATTACAGAAAAGATGGGTTATGCAAGAAATTTGCTTGCTTAAATATTCACTTTCAATCCTTTGGAATGGCCATACTAACCTTAAATTAGCCAACTAAACCCTGAATTCTCAAGATGTTCGGGAATATTACAAATTTTCGTTTCTATAAATTGTTTTAAAGCTGAAAGCATATTAAACCTATTGAATTTCAAAAAGAAAAACACTGGCCAACCAATTCTACAGGAATCAACCATAACATTGTTACTAACAACATCAACTTGCCCATATATTAATAAAGATGAAATGAAGTGTCAGGAATGAATAGTTCATTCAACAATAGAATTTTTTTCATCAAATCAACCAAATGTTGCATAATCTGCGTAGTTACTGTTTATGAACGTATACTGACATTCAGTAAAAAAATGCAATCATTGTTATCTACAGAAATTTTGATCAATGAGTCGCATTTCGACATAGTAGTAAGTAAAACAATAGCATTATTGATTAGGCCAGTAATAAAAAATACAATACTTGTATGACGTGAACCATTCCAACACTATGTGTCATTCAGTTGCTTTAGCAGGTTTTGACTTGATTGACTTTTGACTTTCCTAGAAAAACACAATATTTGACTGAAGAAACAGAGACGGCGAGAGTGGAATCAACACATCAACAGAATGGAACACAATAGAATTGCTAAAATTGCGAAAGACGGAAAACCACACTCTAGAAGACCACCAAAGAGGTGGAGGGATAGCTAGATGTCAACGTTGCAAGGAACTCCTTAAATCTGGAAAAACAGGCTGAAAACCTATTTCAAGAAGAATAAGAGATATGGTTGTATTTAAGTCTGTTTTGACTTTGTTTCTATTAATCAAATAACAATTTCTGTTCTGATCATACTAACACATGACGTTGTCCACTGTCATGTTTTCATTGTCATCAAATGAACTAGTTATTGTGTCTTCATTCAAAAGGTGACTGAGCACGTCGGTCCGGTCATCGTCTTCGACAATTGAGACGTCGTGTGTAAACCGAGCCAATATTGCCTTTAGATCGAGTTTCGGAGCTTTTATTTTTCTTGGGAGCGCGAATGAGCCGTCCAGCACGTAATCTCGTCGTGTCATCGTCGTTGTCACTTCGTTCCGGACGTCTTCACCTCCTTTTTTTTCACCCTTACTCGGCGAAAGTGTGCAGATTCGACGTTAGTGGATTTGTCACCTTCTCGGCTTTCAAACGATATTGGCAAACTTGCTTTTAATGTTTTCGGGATTTGGCACACGTCCTCACTTGTCTTTGAACTGATAAGAAGAATCTATATAATTTTCCCTGTTATCTATTGTGGCTTTAATGCTACTCATTTCTTGTCTGTCATGTTAAAATGATTAATATTCTTGAATCCAATATAAGGCAAACGCCGGTATATATTGTTCCGATTCGAAACGAAACAAGCCAAAACGTAAAAGTCAATTAGGCCTTGTCAAAACGCCAGCCCACGCCGCAATCGAGTTCCGAACTTAAATTAATTCGTTTCATGCTAATGTTATTGTTACGTTATTGTTCGGGCTGTCACTCGCACGCAGTCGATACGGCCCAATGATCGTTATTATTAAATCGTGTTTGTCCAGTTTCCATGTTGTTTTGTCGAGTATTACTGTAGGCCCTAAAATACCAATCAATCCCCTTTGAGTCTGTGACGTGAGAATTTGTTCAACTCGCTCCAGTTCAGATTACTTACACATTGGTTACTGTAAAATACATTCACTGTGTTGTTCTTAAGTTGCAACTATGGCATGAGTGCTTATCCCTTTCTATTGTGCAAGACTCAAAGTCATTTTGTTATCATCTTGTGTCAAATCCTTCTCATAAACCTTAATAACAAGTAGACATCCTAAAATGAGAACGATGAGGATCTTTAACACATTCTAGCAAAATGCCTTCTTTAAAAGCATCACTGTAACATTATTCAAGCTTTTCTCATTTTTTTTTCATCGTTGGTCCTTGCTATTCGTTTTGTTAGAATGGCATCTAAGCCATGAACATGAAGGCTTCTTCTTCTTCTCTCCTCTTCTTCTTCTTGAAATAGACTTTCAGCCTGTTTTTCCAGCTTTAAGGAGTTCCTTGCGACGTCGACATCCAGCTATTTCATCCAGCCCTCCTCCTCTTTGGTGGTTTTCTAGAGTGTGGTTTTCCGTCTCTCGCAAATTTTAGCAATTCTATTGTCTTCCATTCTGTTGATGTGTTGATTTCACTTTGTCTTGTTTATCGCAATCGACATATTGTAGCGTTTCGCTGTGAGGTAGAATTGATGAAGTAGTCTCTGCAGCTCATCTTCGTTTTCTGATATAATTACTGCGTCATCCGCGTAGCACCGTGAAGGCAACTTTTCTAATTATTTTTGTGGTTTATTTCCATTAATTCTTCATCTGTAACTGCTGTGTTTTTCTTATCTTCGGCATTTATATTAATATCATAAGTCCTCCTATCTTTGTCGTTTTGAAGAGAAAGATGAATTAATGAAATTTTAGCAAAAGGCTAAACAGAATCTCGGTGAGATCATTTCTAGCATCAATGAGGAAAGCATAAAGCATTGGAGTCCACTTAAAACCTCGATTCGTTATTCGTTCTAAGGTACAAGTTATCATTTAGTATGTTGCTGAATGTATAGTCCCTTCAGACTTCATGGAACAGATTTATTGGTTTTTCAGGATTTTGATATCCCTGTTAGTTGGCATAATGGATTTGAAAGTATTTCCAGGATAAACAACATCTGTTTAACTATCCTGGAAGAATTTAATTCAGAATGTTTTAAAGATAGCATTGTTCCAAACTTTGTCACCTTAAAACATAAGGTTCCTCACATGTAACAGACTTCTTGCTAAAACTGTGCAAGTAATCTTCAATTGATTCCAGTTTCACTTTTTCTCTGACTACAACTTTGAAGTGACTCCTCTTTTCGCTAAATGTTCCGCTAAAGGCATTTTAACGTCCTCGCTGCCCTCTCTGGCCCACTGAACCTAATCGTTCAGAAAAGTTGGAATTATATTATATTTGAAGTTCGATTAACGGGACGAAGGGATTGAAAGTAGGTAAAGAAGAATAAAATGAGTTTTTGTTTCAGGTCGCAAGGGAATTGAAATTTTTAATTATTTTTTTCTTCTCCCTCTTGCTGTCACCTTAAAAATCTTAATCGGGCACTAGTCAACATCGAGTTTGGGCTTCGGCTACAGGAATTCCAACCATTCGGAACGGCGTAATTATGAAGCCGGCGACCGCGCGTAAACGGGAGCAAATTTGAAATTCCACGGCGGATTGGATGGCAAAAGTTTTTGCCAGACAATGCGAGTAAATCAAGGGGGTGGGGATTGGGGAAAGTTTACACTTCCGCGAACAAAGCACTTAAAAACCGTTCGGACCTTAATTGTGTGTACTCGGCCTTATTTAAACCGAACCAAACTCCCTTTCTGTCCGCTCGTTTTGTTGTTTTTTTTTACGAGGCTCTAATTGCGCCCTTAATATCTCTAAACGGTTTTGTTTGCGTTTTAAGCGGGATCTTTCCTTTTTATTCGCGACAACTCAACCGGGACTTTATATTTACCAAATTTGTTTGAAGTCAAAACTTCCATAATTAATATAAATTGGATTTTCTCTGTTAGTCATTCTATTCAATACTTTTATTTTTCAATGTAGTACCTATTTCTAAACGTGTACAAATTCACAGCAATTCACTCTCATGAACTTATGATGTGCATGATTTTTAAGTTCTTCTGTACAAGGTTAGACGAATTTCACTAATACTTACTTACTAACGAAGAAGTCCTGCAACGAGTCAGAGCTGAAGCAAACTTGTCTATCTGGGCCACGTATTTGGGGGGAAAATACCACCTTTGTGTTGTGTGTGTTGGTGGGAGGCAGATGTCGTGAGTGAGAAACATCGTACAGTAGACATACAGGTGAGGCTGGTGAGGTTTTCAGATTGGCAGGAGATAATCGCCAACGTTTGAAAAGAACAGTTTCCAACCAATGTGTTTTACCGATTATGACCTACGGCGCCAAAACACCAACCCTTACCAAGGCTTCTGCGAAGAAACTAAAAGTAACACAGCGCCAAATGGAGAAATGGAGATGGTGTTTCGTTACGTGACTACATTAGAAATGAAGAATTACGCAGAAGAACAGGCGTGCCTGATGTGGTCGTACATGCAGCAAAACTCAAATGGAACTGGGCAGGACATGTGGCTCGCATGCAAGATGGCAGGTGAATGGAGACCCAGATCCGATAAAAGAAATAGAGGAAGACCACCAACTCGCTGGACAGACGACATTACAAAAATTACAAAAAACTGGATTCGTAGCGCGCAAGACAGAAAAGAATAGACTCAACTAGGGAAGCCTATGTCCAGCAGTGGATGCAGAGGGCTGATTGATGATGATGATGATGATGATCGCCAACGTGCGGAAAACCGGGCAATACACATGAAAAAGAAGAAGAAGAAGACAAAGTCTTGAGTGCCTTGAATTTTACTTGATGGTTTCTGAATTGCAGTTTCTTATTCTGAATTACGCTTGGCCTTTTCTGAACTACATTTGGAAATGGTGTAGTATAATATGAGTATATTTTAACAAACTTATCATCTTTAAGAACTTTGAGTAATATACTCGCGTCCTTTAAGGAAAATATCAATTTTCCTAGCCAACATTGAACTTTAAATAAGCACCTTGACGACAACAACCAAACTGTCCTAATTGCGTGCCTAATACCCTAAACGATTTCGCTTCCATTAAGGGGCGGCAAACTCTCCCGTTTTATCTGACGTAACTGTGTAACCGGCAAACTAACCCCCGCTGTTAATCGACCGAATCACTATTCCGTGCTTATCTTTACGTTTTGCCCTTGGTCTTCAACTTATCTTTATGTTTGCGCCGTGTCCGGGTCAGGATTTCGCGAAGCTGGCAGAACCATCTGGAACGTGAGGGGACAGAAAACGATAAGGAGGTTCTCGATGCGGGCCAAGATTTTAATAACCCTCCGAAAAGTTGTTTCTCCGGTAATTTTCCAGGCGCTAATATCGACCAAACGCACGCACTCACACAATCCTACAGTGGTAGTTTTGCAACATAATGGCGGGCCCGGCATCGACCCGTCCTCTTTGCCATATAAGGGCCCCGTTTCAACCGGCAACAATGGGGCCCTCCAGGCTATTTGCCGCTAATAATGGGGTATTTGATTGAATAAAAAATCATTAAGTCGGATATTAGAAATTTGGTATTCCATATACGGCTACTGCCGCCTATTAATCAGACCCCGGCTAATGAAGATCATGAAAATTTAGGTGATTCAGTTGCAAAACCGACTTAATTGTGGTGATGATCAATTGCTACACCGGAGGCTAGTTAATTCATTAATTAGTTTAATGTTAGCGGCTACCAGGCCGTACATAACTGTTAAGTAATTATTCTGACTTTATTTGGAGTTGTTCAATTTGGGTGTGTGCTATTGTCGAGATTGAAGCTGGTATTAGCTTTTAACAGTTTGGACGATTAGTATTAGAAATCATCACATTATACTCGTAATGTATTATTATCGGGCGCCACTTTAAGGTCTTTAAATTGTCAATGGTTATATTGCTGTTTTGTAATTGCAGAGAACATTTCTGGTTTCAATGGCAATCTTACAAAAAAGTACCTAGGTCTGACAACTTAAAAGCGTAAGTGCCTTTTTGCCAGCAATTTCAAGTGTATCAATTAATAATTAAGTGTAGTAAGACTTCGTATTAATGATAGTAATAAAGAAAAACATAAATTGGCATTCAGAAAGTGTAAATTTCTGTCTATAAATTGGGACAGAATGTTGTAACAATATTCAGTTCTATAAGAGTTAAATCTATGCAACAGATTTCTGACAGAAATTACAAAAGACAGTCGAAACAAGCAGAAGCAAAAGGGGTTGGCACACTAATTCAGTCAACTAGTTGTCTAACAGTAAATTCATGAAAAATTTTTCAAAAAGTAGATAGTATCATAAAATTAAAGGTAACAATGAAAGGTTGCTGGTTTTCCTCAGTGCAAATATGATGATAATCAAAATTCACTATGCCACATAATCTTTTAACAATTCTAACCCAACCGGATAGTTTAAGATGTTTCCATTAGTGTATTGTACTGTTTCAATAACATTTGTTAGAGCAGGATACAAATACACTAGTTTTGCACTAAACTTATCAATGGAAAGCGTTATTAGTGCTAATTGCTAATTCTGAAGGCAGAAACTATAATTTAGCTAGGCAGTCATTGTCAAAAATCATAAATCTCAAAAACACGTTTTATATCCAATACTGAAAGAAAACGCTTTTAAATCCTGATTTTTGCAACTTTTGATCATGGTTTCATAGTTTTGACGTTAGTGACAGTTGTCACGTGATTGTAGAGCACTATTTAGTTAGACGGTCACGTGACAATTGGCAAAATAACTGTCATAAATCTTAGAAACACGTTTTATATCAAACACTGCAAGAAAACGTTTCTAAACACTGATTTTTGCAACTTGTGAGCATGGTTTGACAGTTTTGACGTTAGTGACAGTTGTCACGTGATTTTACAACACTATTTAGCTAGACGTCACGTGATAATTGTCAAAATAATTGTCATAAATCTTAAAAACACGTTTTATATTCAATGCTGAAAGAAAACGTTTCTAAACCCTGATCTTTGCAACTTTTGAGCATGGTTTTACAGTTTTGATGTTAGTGACAGTTGTCACGTGATTTCAGAAGACTATTTAGCTAGACTATGAAGTGACAATTGTCAAAATATCTGTTAAATCTCAGAAAATCGTCTTGTTTCGAAAACTGTGTTAGAATGTAATTATTCTTGCAAATAATAAATTATATAATAAAATTTTGACAATTCTGACATTAGTGACTAGTGACAGACATCACGTGGTTTTAGAGAATAATTTGGAGTAAGAAAATGACTGTTTTAAGTGCATTTTTAGAATCCTTATTAAATTTCCTATTCAATAAACTGAAAAAGTATATAACAAGTTTCACGACCGGGGGAGGACGACTTATGGAACAAATTTTTGTTGAAGATTTTAATGTCAGAATCTTCAAATTAACGCAACTTATTAGTAACATTTAGTAGAATTTCGTAGAATTCGTTTCGTAAAAGTTATTGATAATCATTGACAATAAAGTCTTTTGTGGAACTTTCTTCTCTAAACTTAAGAATATAGAACACCCAAAAACACAAAAGTAGCAGAAACATTGATAAAACTAATCTTTTGACTAAGGTTAGCAAAGTATAGCATAAATAATAAAGAAATTATCAAGTCAGCAGCAAGAACAACACTTTTTCTAGTGAACTTCCTTTGCAGGATTAGTCATACACATTTAACTTTTTTGGCTTTGCCTTATACTGAATATACGTCACTTTGTTTACGGAAAAATCACGAAATCCGTACCGAACCGATAAAACCTGTCGCCAAACTGGTACTTTGTAAAAACATTATTCACGCCCGTTTGTCGGACACTGTTTAAACGACTCATAAACCCACTAATAAAACCGACAATTATTCCACAATTTTGTTGACAAATTATGATTCTAGTTTCGCAAATAATAACTATAAAAAAGATGCTTAACCTCTTTAGACAATGTTTAGTCAGTAAACCTTGGGGGGACATTTTTACGATCGGTACAAGTTTACTGCGGTGTGGACGTCATTTCCCTTTTCGGGTTTTGAATAATGCATCCTTCACAGGCCAGTTAATTGTTTAAAGAGGAAGAAGTCGTTGCTGGAGCAGCGGGCGCAATTAAAGTTTGATTGATTTCCTCTTCGAACCGTGGCGCCCGAGGCCTTTACTAATCCGCCCGTGTACCTACAACCGAGTTATATGAAAAACGTCCCCGATCAATCTCGATCTGCCCAGTTTATCGATGTCATTTCCAGCCGGGTGGTCTTTGATTGCGATTTATACGCTACTCGGCTTCTTTCATTAGCTCGTTACTCGCGCGCGCCTGATACGCCGCTGCGCTATTAAATATGTATCGTCCGCGTCGCGATTTACTACCGTTGAAATATTCAACTTTGACCCGGTTCTGGTAACGGGGGTGTGACAAAGGTCCGTAAAAGGGTACGGACACTTCGGAAGCCGTTCAATATTTCAGCAACTGAAAAATTCAACTTTCCAGTTTCTTCGAGTCTGTTGTATTATTCATGGTCGGTAGTTCTCTATCTATATACTATCTGGATGGCGTTTTTCGCTCGTAGAGGGCAAACACACTCTAAACGCCATCGGGAATCCTTTCACCCTTTTAGAAAACTTCGTACTGTGTCTACATTTGTCGTATCTTTTATTTATGATCGGTTTGGCTTTTTTTACTTTTATCTATTTATTGTTATATACAGAATATATTACGAGAGACGTTATTGTAATGCAGGGATATTTGTAAGTCTGTGACGTCCTAGTTAAGGGTTAAGGTTATTTTTACTGTTCTCCTGTTCTAGCTACTACAGTTTTCTTAATTTTACATTCCAACCAAAAAAACTATTATTTTTTGAAAGTCTAGGCAGCTTTTGTGTCTAACTAACTAATTATATTTCATTTAGTAAAATGTAGAAGTTTTGACGTCGTTTCAGAGATCAAGACAAAGGTTTAAATTCCAAAATTTCATCTACGCAGCTTTCTTGTTGTGGCTAAAATACCTTTCCGGAACATTATAGAACAAATATTCCACCTGTGGCCTCATGGACTTCCTCCCTCCCAGCCTAATCACTCCTTCTCTCCATCATCTTACTACTTTCCCTTCTCTGCTCAAACTCATCTTCCCATCGTATTTCTTTCTCATTCATGTGTTCCTTCTTATCTCTATCATCCCTCTCACATTCACATATCCCGTTCTCATGCACTAATCTAGGTTGCTTTGTGTGGCAGGTATCAACAACTTCATTCACTCTTCTGCTTTCATCTCACCTATTCGATTATTATTGCCATTATCTCATTAAGCATTTTTATCCACAGGCCTTTCTAGCGGTTCAAACCCTTCTTCACTTAAGTAAACCTTATTTCCTACTCATTCGTTTTTCTATTCTACAATTTTCTTCTCAACTTTCTGACTGATCTGTCCCACCTGACAGTTATAGCACCCTATCCGCTTTAATACCATTTATGATTGTTTTCTTTCCTTCCGAAATTTGGTCCAATATAATTGCTGAAAATCTGGCCACCACACCAAGATTTTGCTGATATTCAGTGAATTTGGTAAAGTCTTAGAGAACTGTCATGTTTTTGTAGTATCTTTTATTTGCTATGCATCTTATAAAAGAGCGTTTTACCACTCCTCAACCACTCGAATCACTTTATTATGCCTTTATCGTGTAACTACAATTGACAAGGTTCTAGCAAAAGCTATCTAACGCAGAAGAAGGTTTAAGAGAAAACTGGATTTTTAATGTAGGTAGCCCTTAAATTTCTACGTTGTTTCTCAGCGATTTAAAGAATATTAACTTTTATTTGGATCATGATCTGTACTACTTGGTCAAAAATCCTTTCCACATATTTTGGCATTAAAAGAAAGATGATGAAAACTCATTGCACAACAGAAAGAATAGGAGACATACTTTCCTACTAATTTTTTCCCACCTAACGTCATATTTCAATTATATAACTTCATTATAGCTCCGATTAGCATATGGCAACAATCACACGTACAGAACCAATCGCAAGAATGTTCCTTTAAGCTATGCCTTCTCGATTTGCTTCGCTTTAGTTTAGAGAGTGGTGTGTTGATTTGGTATGACCAATTGACCACTTGTAGCAATAACGTAACTAATCCAAACCAGGAAGCTGGGATTTATTGCCTGCACCGTTTCAGCTGAAAACCGGCCTTGTTGTAGCGAAACGAGGCGGTTACGCACGTCATTTTGCGTAGGACTGGGACAAGTCTCGCGAACAGGTAGTTATAATAATGACCAGTAATTTAGCTTGGCATTTTTCAAGTTTGCACCCCATTAACACTTTAAAAGTGCCCCGGCGGTGATAATCCGTTGATTACCAGCATAGTTATAGGCGTGCTAATTTTTGGTGTCACTGTTATGCAGAAGATCATAAATATAGCCATTTATCAATGTATTGAACCATATAAGCAGAAATTCTGAAAGAACTAGGACGTTGTCAGACCAATGTGCAGAGAAGAGTTAAGCTGATGGTAGGGATGTAGAACAGATGAGTCCAATCTAAATTGTTCCAATAACAGAAAAACCAGATACAAGACGTCCAGTTGGTCTCCAAAACCTTGTTCTAAGAGCTAGACTAGAATTTCAAAAAAGTATGATGAACAATGATGTGGAAGGAGCTAGTACATTTACGTCTTTTCTCCTGTGTCAACCATCACGTTTTTCTAAGCTAATTGTATGGTATGGTTTAGAGGCGTTGTTTTAGAGTAATTTAGAATTTACTTGGGATGAAAGCTACCAACTCCATTTTTGACAGCAAGCGATATCTGCCAGTATCAAGGATATTCACTCTGAAGATTATCCAACCAATGTGTATGTGACAATAAGGAAAAATCAAAATTTCAACAGAAGACCTTTAACCTACCAAGAGAAAGCGTTTTCATTGAAGGTTAACAAAAACTGGAGCAACGTTACTGAAGTGTTGCTAAAATGACTCACCAGAAATATTTCAAATGCAGAATCTCTTTCATAATTTGATGTGTAGTGTTCTTCTTTAAGTTCCAAGTGAAAAGCGAATATAGCATCAATATAAATTTTGTGCGCAAACTCTTGAAGAGTTGGGACTTCAGCTCCAGAGTTGATTCTCTTCTGCTTATAACCTAAACAGAAAGGTATATACACTATTGATTACCGCAGGTTTAGGTAAAGTACTTTTCTCTTATCCGTACTCAATTAAAGTGAGTTTATCAACTCCCAACCGGCAAACCGAGGGAGGGAAAGAAACTTTTTAAATTGACTTTATTTACTTTTTTAATCCGGGCAAACTTTCCCCGGGAAATTAATTATGGCCGAGCTATTTATTTCGGTGCTTCCCCCCTATCGCTTGTAGAAAAACCGACATCGGCCAATTTAAACCGAAAAGGCTTGACGTGGCCCTGTGCCACTTTTTTCTCTCTCGTAAAAACTTTCTTTAATGGGCTCTAACCGTAATCAGAAAATCGCTTGCATGAAACACTCTAACCATTGCGCGAGATTATTTCTTATTGCAGCAGCGTGAGAATAGTTTTTGGCTGTAATTTATGGCTTTTAACGAAAAGTGCTAACAATGGTTCGATAAAAATGGGTCACTTCTCGTCTATCGCCGATATTTCCAGTCAATAGCAGTTATTGTTGCAAAGGAATTCAAGGCCTTATGGCACTTAACTTGAACAATAGCCGCCTTGGAGAGCACTCGAGTTAATGATTTATATAATAATTTAAATTTGCTAGCAAAATAATTTTTTAATAGAAAATTTCATAACTAAACAATGAATTGTTATTAGGTTGTGTTTACATCGTCGTCCTTAAACTGTCGGATATCCCTTTGAGGTCTAGTGGGACGACATATCGCGGTCCCATTAGGTAACATTAACACCGAGTTTTGCCCTATTTGGAAAATATTAATAAATTACAGTTTGTCGGGTGGGGTGCAATTTGTAGCGGAGTCACGTATTCTCACCAAGGTGGGGCCCTTCAAGGGAGGAGCAAACCCACTTAACTCTTTGCCCTTTACCGCTTATTTTCCCTTTTCCGAGTGGCGGAAACAGCTAAAGAGATTTTACTTACCGAGTGCCGTTCGTGGACGTGCCGTTTCGCCCGACAAGAAAATAAAGTTACCGGGCTACGAATTTTGATGTTTTCAGCCTAAGGGAGTGCCACCGTGACGACAGTTTTCCTTTAGATTTATGGTAATTTTCAGGCCCCCCTGTCACACGTGTTTTCCAATACTAATGAGAGAAAGAGAAATATATTTGGATGTGCGCCACTTTGATGGTTAGTTATAAAACACAGATAGATTTGGCAACTAAATGAAAACAATCTCATACAATTTTTTATAAAAAGATTGTAACATTAGTAATAAACTTCCCTGCATTCCAATATCTGACGAGAAGCAAGAACTTTGATGGGATCAAGTTATGACTAAGACAAATTGGAAAACTTAGCAGTATGCTAGTTTATGGAAGTCATTTAACTTAAGTGTTTTTGAGATAACGCCATTTCCGTTTATAGAAGATATTTACTTTTATTTGAATTGAACAGGTCTTCATTTAGTTTTGACTATATTATAAGCATACCTTCAGAAAGTTTTAATTTTTACACTTTGAGTGTCTCACAAATCAGCCAGATTATGGCCAGACACCATCGTAAGAGCAGTCCGCAGTCTCAATATGAACAAATGACTAGAGTAAAGACTGGAGACACTTATACGAAAGAGATACCGACATCAGAAGGCATCAGACAAGGTGACAGCCTTAGCCCATTTCTGTTCAATCTCTTAATGGACAGAATTATAGAGGAAGTATTATCACTAAATATGGGATATCGAATGGGACAGAATAAAAGAATCAGCATGCTACGCCGATGATGCAGCTATTTTCGCGGAAACGGAGGACGATCTACAGAGACAACTACACAAATTCTGCCAGGTCAGCCAAGCGATGAACATAACCATATCTATAGAAAAAACGAAAAGCATAACCTTTGCTAAAGATCTCTTAAGATGTAAGCTGGTAGGTCAGGACAAAATCATCGAGCAAGTCTTACCATTCAAATATCTGGGTATGGATCTGTCGAATTATCACGACCCAGTGAAGGACCTAAGAAGCCAGATCAACAAAGCGACTGCCATGTCTGCTTAAGGCAGATAATATGGGCGAACAAATACATGCGAAAAGATAACAAGCTCAGGATCTCTTGTATCAGAAGACTTGTATCAGGCCAATCATGATATACGGAATAGAAATCAGAGAAGAAACCAACAAAACGAAAAGAATGGAATGGAAGAGGGAAGACTGTCACGCATCGCACTTGAAAGGAAACCAATAGGGAAAAAAGCACCCGGAATACCACCTAAGAGATGGAAGGACAGCTGGCAGTCCACCATTGTGATACATATAATTCCAGATCTAAGAACTAATTACTGGCCTAATCTGACAAGAAAACGAAAGAGTTTGTGACAAGACATTTTGAAAGGTCTCACATGTTGGTGTGATTTGACAATGTCTTCTGCCTGAAGAACTTACCTGTGATCATTTATTCCAAATCAACTCGAATATACAAGCTCATATCATTTCATAGATTATGGCACTTGTTCTTCTCTGTATCATTTTATCTCGTTGGAGCAAACATGACAATTATTACAACTTCCTCTATTTCTTTAAAGATTATAAAACGTTGCAATTACCTTACAAACTCACAGTTTAATAATAACCCTACTCAAATCTAATGATCTACGTTGGTTATACTCTCAAACTGGATTTTCCTTTTCAAATTACTTTCGTTTTGTAAGCCTGTAATCGATCCAGACCAAAGACTTTCATTAATATTTAACGAAACCATTGGGGGGGGGTTAGGAATAAGAACGGCAATCGCTTTAAATAGGATTACGCGAATGTATAGGGAAACCGTAACGAGGTTCCTGTGTCAATCTTGTAACGTTCGTCCCCTTATTGGTTTGTTGGTCGCGCTTAATTTACCACTTAAAATTTTCTTGGATGTTTGTGCCGTTGTTTCTACCGCTGTTATTTCCGAATTCGTGTTTTATTTTTCTGAGTATAAATTGGATCTCTCTCGAAATATGTAAATGGAGATTTGCTTTCAGGGCTCGCGTAGGTATTTCCGAAAGGCAAAAAGGGCTCACTTTCTCAGATTAGTTTAATTTGAATTCCGAACGGGGAGCTGGAAAAAGAGGAGCGCGAGAATTCATATTTCTCGCGTTTGATATTTCATAATCTAAAGCTTCCAGTCTGGATTCGAATTCAAATTCCAGAACATTTCTTTTTAATGGATCATTTCTAGTGTACATATTTTATTTGTTATTAATAACACAACAGGAAAATGTAACGTATTTCCATAATATCGACTACACTTTTAGTAATATTAAATTCTTAAAACTTCTGTCTGTTGAAGACTCTGATGATCACTATACAAGACAGAGCCTTTTACAATGTTGGCAGGCCAACCTCATAATAAGGTCATTCACAATTGAAAACCATTTTTTCCTTATTAGGAGTAGCCATATCTAGAAGATCCATTACGATTCGTACACGTTTTGCATTTACGGGTCTTATTACTAGCCTTTTTTGCCGAAGCGCGCTAGGAAGAAGAAGAGACCGTTTTTATGGACTTTTGTGCGCACTTGGCCGGTTATTACCCCTAAATTGGAACGCGTTTTCCACTTAGCGAATTTCCATTAGTGCGGAAACAATAATTCGATGATTAATATTCCTAAATGTCGATTTCATTGTTTGCAGCGCGGGCCGCTCTATTGTCGCCCTTGGCGAGGTCCCTTTGATTCGTATTGTTGCGATTTACGTTTAGCATTTCAGTGCCCGGGATGATTTATTGGAATGAAATTGCACGATGCAGCTCTACCGTCTCTCTTCGTATATTATCAGTTCTGAGAAATAGTTTTGCAAATAAAATGCCCTTGTTTTAATGGAAGAAAGAGTGTACAAGTATCTTGCAATATAGTGTTGATTTCTTATTAACCATGTATGTGTAGGTAACGGTCCTGTGTAGGTAATAATTTCATTTGTAATTAATCTTGTTCTCGATATCTTCAATAAACGAATTTGCGCGGAATGCGCTTATTTGATTTAGCTTTGAAAATGTTAGTGGATTTGCGCAGATTATGTAGCTGATGAGACATGAGAAGACGTTACTTCAGCTTCATCATCTTCATCATTCAGCCAATCCCGTTCACTGCTGGACATAGGCCTCCATCAGTTTTTTCTAATATTGTCTATTCTGGACCCATTGTATCAGATTCTTTTCACGTCTTCGATCCATCTGATTGGTGGACGTCCTCAGTTTCTGAGCCTCAATTCCATAATTCGTCTTGTCCATCGTTCATCTTGTGTTCTTGCTAAGTGTCCTACCCAGTTTCACTTTAGCATTGTTATTCTACGATAACGTCTTGGACTCCCGCTTAGCTCATTTATACCTAAAATTTGCAATTTTCTAGTTATCAACAATATCTTCGGATCATTCCTCCATTTAATTCAAATCCATAACCCTTTAGCTTCACTAAACAATGTTGTACGAGAATATGGAAGTTATCTCAAAATGGGAAGTAACTGAAACAAACTAAGAGTTAAAATCTACTCTAACAATAAAACGTGAACGCCCTACAAGAGCAAGCATATGCCAGAGACGTTTTTGAAGAATCGACCAAAAACTAAAAAAAAACCTTTGCTTTTTGGGAGATATCGGATTCGGGCAAAGCAAGAATGTTAATAAAATTACAAAACTGGAATTATTCTACATGATCATTATCTTACAACTGTTCATCCAACCAAATAAGCAACAAATGGTTAGGTTCCTAGAAAATGACCATGGTAACCAAAGAAGCAGAAAGACCAGAACGTCAATTAGGAATTGAGCTTAGAACCAAAGCATACAAATGGTAGACTTCAAGAGATCACTCCAAGAACAGGAACTTTGATCGATTTGCAAACTCAACAGGTTGTGTCATCTTCGAGGAATTGGTGTCCTTCCAAAAATATGAAAACATCGAAAGTGACGAATGATCAAAAATATCAAATCAGCTATTTTGTCGGTTATATTACAATATTGTTGCAGGAACCATTAACCTAGCTGGTTGCCAGTAGGCGATGTTCCTGGGAAGTTAAATTTTTGATTGGCAGATCCTTTTGAAGCAGCAAACCAAGAAGAAAGCAGAACCCTGTGGATTCCAACTGTTCACAGTTGCAAAGGGATTATCTGAGAGAAGATCGCGATTACAGAAGCTTTTGTAAATAGTCTCAGACTCAGAAAAGAAAGAAAGTGGTTTATTATTAGTTTCTGATCGATTCCTTCTACTCTTGCAAAAGTTTCCTGCATATGTTTGCTTTTGTCATGCATTTAAGAGAGTTTGACTGTTAAGGTACTACAAACTGTAGTGGCTGGACAATATTTTTTCCCGTGAAAAACATTTGCTAAACATCAGGAGTGGCACACAACCACATCCGTAACATTAAATCAAAATTTACGAGGTCGTTTTAAACGTTTATCGACTATTAAAACCGTTTTTGCGCTCTCGTTATTGCCATCTTGTAAAACCGACCGTAAAATCCCAAACTACTGATGGTTTTTCTTCTATTTTCAGTGGGAAATGTGACCTTGGCGGACAAATTATGCCGCTACGATGGACGTTCACTTTGGCTGTACTCTGCGCTGGACAGGTCGGAGCAGTGGACCCGTGTAAGTACACTTTTAGTCAACCAATCTCTAAACCCTGTGGGCGGGTATTAAACGTATGTCCGGAAATTCAACCCTCGGGCGATTAATAACCAATTTCGGAAGATTATGGCGTCAGTAATATTGACGGCAAATCGGAAATCCGTGTGTCAATGGGGCCGGGCATTATGTGTACTTTATGTCTACCGCGGATCGATTCTCCCTCGACAATGGCATAGACGATATTGTGCGGTTTAATTATGCGGAATATTGTTGTTTTTACGATTAAATACTGGGGCACTTTTAGGGCCGTTTAACGGTTTAAATAACTGCATATTGTGGGGCTTAAATCGGTCGAAATGAGGAAAATTCGTCATGGAAAGTTTTATCCTTTGTTATAGATTTGTTGTTCATTACCACAATACCCAACCGTAGATGTTATTGAAGTAAAACTAGTTTTGTGAATAATTACTTTTACTAATAATAATAAAATTTTCTCCATGAATAATTTACAGAAAACGAAAAATTATCGAGAATTTTCTTTGCCAAATAGTAGTCATAGTTTTTTTTAAAATTTAGTGTTATTCCTATTCTTAGAATATTTATGTCATTTTTCTCACAATTATTTTTATTAACTTTTTTGCAGCACAATGTATAGCACCGTTAGGAATGGAAAATGGCGCCATCACAGATAACGACATCAGCGCCTCCTCGTCATTCGACAGCGGCAACGTGGGGCCCCAGCACGGACGGTAAGACTGTTTATAAGATAATTTTAGGGGTTTTTAAATATCACTTTATTCTCACCTTGCTCGATATTTTACGGCAGCGAAACTGAATTAATAAAAATCGGGACGCCATCAATTTCACCCCCTTGGGAGAGGGTGGAACGTTAAAAAACTCTAAAACGGGAATCATCTTGATAGCTTCCCATTTTTCCCAAGTTAACTAGGTGGAGTGAGTCTCGTCTCCGTTTCACGGATCATTAGGGCACTTTCTAAATAATCGAGATAAAGTCGCGGGGGCGCGTTTTATTGATCCACTTTAAGGATTTTAATTTCAATTTTTGCTTCAAATAAGCAAAACGAGGGGGATTGAACAACTGCGAAGGTGTGCATCTGTTCGGTAGCGGTATACAGGCACAGGTGTTTCTATGTAACGAGCATTTACCATTTTCGGGCCGAGGCATTATATTGCCAAGTAGCAAACAAATTAACTTTCAGTGTCCGTCGGTAATTACGGACGCCGTCGTAAGCCTATTGATTAATATTTGCTTTGTCACTTAAGATTGTTGAAGAATAGCAGCTCGTAAGTTATTCCTAGAAGGTAGTGGGACCTCGAATCCGGTGAGAGCGGAGGACATCTGCTGTAATTGCCGGCTTCCTTTTTGTTCTATGACTGTGAAAAATGTTGACAAACGACTAAATTTTACGCTATGCGTATTTTTGAAAAAATCTGACTAAACATTGACTGAGATTAATAAAATCCTGATAGAAATTCCAGAGAATTAACTAGTTGATCAAGCTAAACGCTGGAGTGTAATTAATAAACTCATTATTGAATCATATTTAAATTGCTAAAATAATTCATACTACAGAAGTGTTTTTTGACAATTGTAACTGTCTGTTGTGGATATATTTCGGTCTGTCATAATAACTGTCAAATACAACTCCCTGAAGCTATTAAACTAAAACAATCACTTCAGTGAAAAAATTAGTGAAATCTGGCAACTTTTTTAAAAAGTGTTTGAGGAAATTATATGAATAGGAAGGGTAATTATTTTTAATGAAAGTAAACAAATCTTTATCGAAATTGCTTTACCTTTTAACAAAATACAACTCCTGTTTTTTTCACGATCTTTTACTCTAGAAGCCTAAAGGTTTCCCTTAATACGTCTTATCGGACCGACTCTCTAAAAGGGCCCCCGAAAAACATTTGGGGGAAACGTAAAATTTGCATTCGATTTAAACTAAAAACAAAGACCCCCAGTGCGAAAACAGAGCCGTAAATTGCTGAACAAACATCGGGAGCTTAAACTAAAAACTGGATAGAGTGCCAGAGTTACTCAGTGCGGGGATTTCGCTTTTTCTAAGTCCTATGGATCGCACGAGCCACAGGTTGTACGGAGAGCTTTAGAAATAATTTCCATTACTCGTAAAAGGGGAACGATATAAATCCCTTATTCCCAAAAACGGCTCTATACATTTCCATCCTATTTTGAAAAATAGCCGAGTTACTAAAGGGAAAACGACTCCGTAAACCGAATAAAATTTCTATAAAACTCACGGATCGATTGTGGAATGAGGCACAAACCCGGGAACAGCACCCACTAACCAATTTCACTTTCCTTGTTACAACAGTAACTAGACAGGGAAACAAAAACGAGGTGGCGCTCTTTAAGATTTCATATTACATCTGTTTGTAGATGCCCATCAGTCACTGTCACGCTCCGTTACGGAGTTTAAATAGCTCAGCTCCTGCTTTATTGTTCCCAAGCTAAACCGTTCCTAATTAACAACAAACGTTACTTGATGGCGCTCGCTCTTCATTAAATTGTAGTTTTTGGCTCCCTCCACATCTTTAGAACTGAACCACTCCAACGTAAATTGCGAACAGTCTATCCTGGCCTAGGGCCAGATTTATGCTAATGAAATATAAAGGAGGTTTCAGTTGACCCTGCTCGCAAATTTGCCAGGAAGTTAGTTCTGGAGAGCCCTACGGCTCTGAGACGTATTTCCTAAGGGTCTGCTGGTAATCGTCCTAAAAAAACATGAAAGTCGTGCCAGAAATACTAAATAGAGCTCTAAACTAAGACTGATGGTCAGTTAGACGCCGGCCAAACGTCAATAACGACCGTAAATCGCGTCCGAATTTACGAGCTTGTTTGTGCTCTACTTTACTTCCTTTACAAATAAGTTTAATTTGTATTCAGCAGTCAAGTTTCAAGAAAAACGAGTGAAATAGTCCAAATTAGAACCAAATTTTAAAAAATCTTAATTAAGTACTACATCATGAATATCAGCTTCTACTGCTTCTTTAGAATACCTTTTCACAACTTTAATTTCATCATTCATTTTAGCTTCATCTTTGGTTAAACTATAATTTTTAGTTGTGATTTTACAGTTTTGTCAGTCTTCTTTTGTTCTGAAAGGTTGAAGAAACTTTTGCTACCATCTTGTCTAGGCTTTTTGAAGATTATACAGGGTGGGAACTTTTAAGGTGACCCATCTTTAAGATCCTGGAAATGGCAATTGTTACAGGGTACGTTAAATGGAGAAAAAGTTGCGTCATTTAGTGTCCGTTCAGAACGATTAATATTTAACATAACGGAGATAATTAGAAGAAAATATGTCTGGGTCCTAGGCAGCGCCACTTTTGATTTTCTTATGGGTGCATATGATTTTTTTCCTTTTTTATAAAAGGGATTCTTCTTCTTCTTCTGCTGCGTGTCCATTAATGGATGTTTGCGACCACCCTGTATATGGATTTCTTGTTTTTTTTTGTCATAAAAATTGCTGTTAAAACATTATTTTTCACACCAAGTTTGGAATACACTGCAGTTATGTGCCTAGATGATACGTTATATTTTTTTAAACAACTACATCATAACCTAAAAACAGGATAAAATTTGTTTACCTACTAGGAAGATTCCAGTTCATGGCACATTTATTTTTTATTGCTATAAACAATTTATTTGGTTTACCAAAATGTGATTATTTGTGGCTTTCGAACGTTATTTATGTGCAGTTCAAGCGCTTGCACAACAAGCTGAACCTCGATTAATTTCGGATAAATCAATTTGGTTGTATGTTTGTATAGTCTAATAAATCTGATAAACTGCCAAAAATAAGGATTGTTGATGCATGTTTCATCAAACAGGAACCAAGTGAACCTGCTTGCTGCAAATAGTAGCCATAGTACATTAAACATAATATAAAAATCTATGTTTTTATAAAAGTGACGCTACTGAGTTTAGTCGATTTAATTACCCCAAAGGCGTACTTCCCTCCCTTCCCAAAACAACAACAGGAAAACAAATTTGAATTAATCTAATTTGGAACCCGATAACAACAATCGGACAAATACCTCGTTACGACAAAAGGCCGAATATTGGACGCATAAATTATACAACAACATATTACTGTTAAGTTAATTAGGCGAACGTTCCAATTAATATTTTAATAATTTTCCCTCAATAATAACGAAAATAATTATTAACGAATCAGCTGCAGAGGGCCCAAAGGGAAATCAAGTTTTTGTTGTACAAGAGATTAGTCAGTTTTTGACTGGTTTAAACTAAAATTAAAATTCAAAACTACTGTGCTGCTATGTTTTCATGTAAATTACACTAGTAAATAAAGTTTTCAAGTCAAACATCAAACTTGAAGTCTTAAACAAAGGGAAAAACTGAGTTTAAGACTAATATTTAACTTGCAAGTGGATTTTGAAACCGAAAGTGTTGAAAATCAAACAAAATTATGGAAACTGGACTAAATTCTACTTTTTATTAGTTTTTAAAGTACATAACCAGTTACTAAGTAATTTTTTGATGATTTGTAGTCACTAGGTCGCTTCACAGAAAGAATCTCCAACTAGTAATCAGAGAAATAAATACACTCATTGGCCACAAGTCAGAAAACGACATTGTCACGTGAGCATTCTGCCCATGAAACTTGACATTTAATGTTTCTCATCCAATTTTCTTTCCACGTCTTAAAATTACTAGAAAAGCTTTTAAAAATTAATTAAGTCAATATCTGAATTTAAGAACAATTTTCACTGTGTTTAGTAGGAGTTTTTAAAATTTGTTTATTCTGGAACTCTTTGGCAGAATTATTTATTTTGTAGGGTGAGGACAGACAAATTTGGTGGTGCCTGGTGCCCGTTGAAACAGGCCACCGCCGAACCAGAGGAATGGATCCAAATCGACCTGAAGACGGTTCATATGATCACGGCGACCGAAACTCAGGGTCGTTTTGGTAATGGTCAGGGCATCGAATATGCAGAAGCTTACATGATCGAATACTGGCGACCTAGACTTCAGAAATGGATCCGATATCATAACGCCAAGGGTGAAGAGGTACGTGGTTTTATTGTGTTATTGTGTGGTAAAATTGTGTTAAACGATCCAACAATCCCAATCAATTTAGCATCTTAGTAAGTCTGAGTAACTGGAATAAAGTGACTGTCTCAAGTAGGTACAATGATGCCAAAATGTTTAATTTTCTTGGAGTTTAATTGCTCTTCTACTTTCTGAAGTGCGTCCCATTTTAATGGGAGTTTGCCAGCAGTTTCACGTACAATAATCGACGCTTATCTGCTTTTCCTAAACACTGTCTAACATTGCGTTATTTTCTACTGAAAAAAAGGTAAAAAAGCATACATAAGGGTTAAGTTTCCACCAAAGTTGGCGTTATTACCACGGGTCACGCTAGGGAAACAAATCGATCGACCTCTAAGGCCGCTCCTGTATTTTTACACCAACAATCTAAATTGGTTCTGTAGTGGGTTGTCCACAATTCGGTTTTTCCTTCAAATCAAAGTCACGTTTTGGACATAGTGATCTTTGTTTGTCGCATCTTAGGGCGGTTAGACACCCCATTCATTTTGAACCATTAAGAGTTATTTTAATTTTGACTGTTAATATATTCTGTCATTGCCATAATTCCTTTTAATTATTTCTAGGCCAAAATGTGTGTACTAACTGCGTAAAAACGGCTTTAAAGTGTTACTGTTAAGTTTTTTAGCAAAATTACTTGGGTGGATAGATTATTCTCTTCATTCTTACTACTTACTATCAGGCTTTAAGCCAAACCAAACTTTTTGCAAAAGTATTTGAATTATTGATTAGTTATTAAGGAATTAGTTTTTTCTGTACTCGCTTTAAGTCAATAATTAGTAACTGATTATTTGAGAAATGTTTCAAGATTTCATGGTACTTTTAAGTTGTAGTATACAATTGTACTGAATCATTTTCACTCGTTCTTGAAGTCGATGCCCGATTTAACTCATTCCTTAAGATTAATTCTGTTAAAGTTATCACAAATTATGTTTCTGTTCTTATAAACTAAAATTTTTCATGTAGGGTACAAGAAGGATGGTCGAGTTTTCAGGATTGTTTTTCAATTTATCCTGTATTTGGGTGCGTTTGTATAGAAGTTCGTTGAATGGATTTCTATTTGTCATTTTTTTACTAAAACTGCATTGAAATCATTTTCTAAAATTGTTTACGACTTATATACAGGCGAATTTTAGCTAAATAATATTACCATTTATGTGGTTTAAATTAAAAAAGCTTATAGTTTGGAAATGCAGAGTTATTGAGAAAATAGAACATCAAAACCATCTTTTCTAAAATAAAGGAAAAACTTAACCAAAGTATAGTAATTTAAATTCTAAAGATTTCCATTGCCAAAGCAAAATTGTTATACATTTGAAGCTGGTCGGAAAATGCAAACTCTAAACTCTACTTTAAGATTATTTACTTTCTCCTCAAGGCTATTTTTAGATGCGAAGTTTTCTTACTTTACTTGAGACGTGCTATCCATCTTCAGCCACTCATTAACAAACTTTGTTTCTACTTGAAATATGCTTGTTCTATTGATTGCATTACGTTAATAAAATGACCAATTAGGCCCAAAAATATGTACCCATAAACCGTCTAAATAGGGGTAATTACTAAAACTGTAACTGGAAAGATGACAGTAATATGATAGATTAACGGGTAAAATGAAAGCCAAACAACCCTTTTAAATGATTGTTGTGATGAGTCAGTTAGATATTAATATATACAGGATGTCCGGTTCTGGAGACTAATAAAGATTTTGGTAATACGATATACGAGGTCGCTTAAATAACGTCATAGTTGTACAATTTGGAGTTAAAGACAAAAACGTTTTTAAAGAACGTTGTAAAGAGTTGGTCTATAGTTGATCTGTTTGTCCTAAATCCGGCTTGGTACTCTCCCAGAAGGTTTTCTGCATATGGGATTAGTCTACTTAGTAAGATGTATGATCCTTTCCATTCCTCAATTAGCTATTCGTCATTGAGTATCATGTGCTTTTGGTTGTTCTTCAGTGTTGGTATGGATCTGGGCTTAAATCCTCTTTTCTCTCAAGAGATTACTCTGATCTCTTTCCATTGCTTCATACTTCTATCATTCATATCTTCTTTTCTTCGCTCTTATTAGTTCTCTTGTTTTTTTCGACAAACTTCTCTCTACTTTCGTTTGTTCTTTTTCCTAGCTGTTTTTGGCATTCCTCGTCGAACCATTTTTGCCTTCTCTCCTTTACTTTTTCCAAAGACACTTTCTCTTTGTCTTTGTTATAATTACTGCAGTTACGTCCTATAGCTTTTCAATTTCACTTTCACTACCTTCTGTTTCAGAGTTTAGTGTTTGCATGAGTTTTTCTCTATATTGTTGTTGTATTGTCTCATTCTGCAGTTAGGCTTCTTACATTCAATATGTTGCTCGCGTGACCAGCATTTGTAATGATATGGTGGATCTGGTTTCGGGTGATGTGATCATTTGGGACCTAGGTCTGTTTATGAATGTTCTTACGTGGGAACATGGTTCACTTTGTCATCATGTTATTAGCTGCAGCTGTTTCTATAAGCCTTTGGTTATTATCATTGGATACATTATGGAGGCTGTATTTGCCTATTGTTGGTCTTAAGTTGTGCTCTTTGCCTATCTTAGCGTCCAAAGTCCCCACAGACTAATTGCATGTCATGTTTGGGCATTGTATCTATAGTTCTTTCTAGGGCATCTTTGGTAGCTTCATCCTTCTCCTCAGTTGGTGCATAGGCTGAAATGATCGAAATTGTACCATTGTCCTTTAAGTCTGATGTAGCATATTCTTTCACTTATTGGTTTGAATTCGAGTATATTCTGGACTAGATCTTCTCTAATCACAAAGCCCGTTCCAAATTCGTGCTTCCCGTTTTCGTTACTGGGTTTTTCATGTCACAATCCGGAATTTTCGCATTTTGCAGTGGAATTTCCATGTGGTTTCTAGTTTTTGAACCCCCGTCAAAAGGTCGTAAATCATGTTTCGAGCCTTTTGAGGTGTCGGCGAATTATGATTCATAAATTTGTCGCGCGACCCAACTCGGAGTGACAACGAAAATTGGCTTAATTTAACCGGGGAGCCACTTCGCCTTTGATGTTATAAATTTCTGGCTTCGTTTGCGAAATTTTATGTTTCCGCCACCTGTAAAGAGTTGCTTCCTGTCGTTTGTAACGCGACCGCACGTCGCGTTACCACTTTGAGTAAAGTTTGTCATGTTGGGGTATTTCAGTGTAGGCCAATATCCCCCAGGAACGTAATTTTTCAATTTTTACGCTTTGCAAATTGAAATTTATATACGGAGCTAAAGTGACTTAAAGTGAAAAATTGTGCCTCTTTATGCAGTTACATTTTTTTCTGAAGCTTAAGGATGTATTATTCCTATTATCTGGTACACAGTTTATACAGAATGTCCGTTTACGAAGATAAAACTTACTGAAGCCAACAATGCATGCAATTTTGCCAGAAACCATCTGGTATTGTTAGCAACCAATTGACACTTGCCAGAAAATAGTTAGAAGTGTTAGAAACTAACTGGAATTGCTAGAAACTATCTGAGATTGTTAGAAGCTATCTGGCAATGCCAGAGAAAAATTTACATGGCCTCTTAGTATATACTTAGAAATTCTAAAAAATGTTCAGCTTTAAGAAAAATTACAAGGATTAATTCCATTAATGGTTTACGTAGGTAAATACAAATTTAAGAAGACAAACTTGCACAACTTAAAACTTTCTAAAGATGCTACACTGTAAGCTCATTGAAATGACCGGGGGAAGTACAAACTGAGAGAATTATTAGAAAGATTGTTGGCTTGAAGTAAATAATTAATTTCCTCAAAGTTAGGGCCGGCAAACTTACGAATTAAACCGCGAGAGGAATTCACAAACTTTCAAGTTATTAATGGCCTTTTTATTCTAAAGTGTTGTTTACAAGGGATCATCGTAATCGTCTGGAAAATGCGAGATGCAATGGTGGGTTAATTAAAATAGGTTGAAAACAGAAGGTTAGGTAATTTGGTCGTTAGAGCAAAACACGCTACTTGAAGGTTGCAGTAATGGAGAACGAAACGGTTCATTATTTTTTACGACTTTGGTGGAATACGTGCGCCCCAGTTTGGGCACGTAGTTTCGGTTCCAATTAATTTTTCGGGGGGGCCAAAACGACGTTATTAACCTTACGCCCACGTGATGTCTTTTTTCTGGTTAGACCGTCGATTTCCAGGTAATAAAACAATCTGGCAACAAACTTGTTCCAGTATTGATCCGGAACAGTCAAAAACCAGACGGATTTTCCATGGGCACAAATAATTTAAATTTTTGGCCGATTTGAAGCTATGTATTTATTTTAGCCAATATTGTAATCCCCAAGCGGAAATGTTTTATTTTCATATATTTCACATGTGAATTGCTGTATTTTTTCTACATTAGTGCAATCAAAAAGTGCAAATTAGCGTCGCGACGTCGTGGACAAGGCGCCGGGACGACGACAGAACGTTGCGTGACCGTGCGAAATTAGGAGTCCCCCCTTTCATATTGGGGATTCTGATAAGTGCAAACGGGAACCCTACTTTTATTCCCCATACTCAGTTCAGTGGCTCACGTGCAAGTCCGCTAGTAAACTGTCATTGTTCTTTGTTAACTTACGCCAATGAACCGTAAGTTTTAGTAAGCTGTTCGTTTGCTTGTTGGTCATTCGTGTCGCACTTTACAATGAATTTATAGTGGTGACCGATACGATCTTTCATTATAATTAGAGGTTACTTTTTTAACATTGGCACGGTGTAATGTACTGGGTGAAACAACCACAATTGTCGGAGCCAGCAAATTATTGTTTAAAAAGAATAGATCGTTGTTTGTGGCAGCTATCAGTTCATTTTTCCGGGTATTTTAAGGACTCTTGTTATTAAACCAGTGTTCTTTTTGAAACGGGTTGTTTTATTGTGCCCACTCATCAAAGACCGGACAGTGATTACTAGGATCACCTTACGTACGTGGCTTCAGGAAGCGGTGTTTTCTTGAGATGGCGCGACAACAATAATGAAATGCAAAAATCGGTTTCCTTAATCCTTAAGTACGTTTCCTTAATTTGCTTAGGGTCAGAAATTACTAAGGTGTATCACACACTTCATCTTTAATATCCAGGCCGGAAACCTTTCCATTACCATCCAATACCAAGAAAATAATAATAGCGGTAACACGTTGAATGACTCATAACTTTTTCCAGGTAATTCCAGGCAACATCAACCCTTACTTGGAATCGAAACGGCAATTGGATCCCCCTTTGTGGGCTAGTAAAATCCGGTTTTACCCCTACAGCCAACACCGTCGTACGGTTTGTATGCGAGTCGAACTGTACGGCTGTAGATGGACGGACGGAATTGTTAGTTACTCAATGCCACAAGGAGATAAACGTGGAAACTGGGAGTTTTTCGATTTGGGGTGAGTTTCTACTTAACTTGATTCTTACTTTTTGTTCTTATCTCTTGAAATAGTAGATCTGTGGGAATTCTAAATTGTCAGTCTCTTTGCTATCAACTGCATATGCGATCGGTTTGAAAGAATATGTGATAGTGCCTCAGAACTTAATCAGATTTTTGTTGATTCGTTTCATCTAGATTTAGATACCTCCGTAACGATGTAGGAAATAGAATAAGTAGAGAAATAGACTGATTTCTATCACATTTGGCTGACACCTGCCACAGAAGCATATTGAGACCTGCACAGAATGGCAGGTCTCAATATGCTGATTACAGACTCAGCTGAGTCGTGGGGTCATCTCGGGGGCTGAGGGGAGTTGAGGGAGTGCCCGGAACTGTTGATGAAGCATTTTGTTTCATATTTAGGTACGATGGAGTTTGGGACGATCATGATCTAAGACACGGTCTTGGTCAGTTAATCGACGGAAAATTCGGTCATGACGACTACAAAACCGACATGTATGACGGCCAAACTTGGGTTGGCTGGAAAAACGACTCCAGACATAAACCCATCGACATCAAGTTTGAGTTTGATCGCGTCCGGGAGTTTTCCGCAGTCCACATCTACTGCAACAATCAATTTACCAAAGATATTCAAGTGTTTTCCATGGTGAAGGTGTCGTTTAGTGTAGGCGGGAGACGTTTCAGTCGTGGTGAACCGATCGTGTTTGAATATATCGAAGATCGAATATTTGAGAACGCTCGAAACGTGACCGTTAAACTGCATCATCGAGTGGGACGTTTTGTGAAGCTGCAGCTCTATTTTGCCTCTAAGTGGATTTTGATTAGCGAGGTGGCGTTTGAGTCGGTGGTGGCTCATGGAAACTTTTCGGCAGAGCCAGAGTCAACCACGGTCAGTACTCGAGGAGTGCATGAGCGTGAGCACAAAATTGAAATCCCAGTTGCTGGTGAAAATGAGACAGCCTTTTTGGTACTCATCCTGGTTGGGGTCATTGTGGTGTTGTTGCTATTAGGAATCATTATGTTCCTTATCTACAAGTAAGTTTTGTGTATAAAATCAATGAAACTGAGTAGGTTAAACCATTTGGTGTTAGGTTTAAGAACAGGAAGTACCTGCGCAGCCCAAACACCTCAAATCTCGGGTTTCCTAATGGAAGTTTGCCTCACCGGTGCCAAGGCGATGAGAGTGTGTACAGCGTACCTGAAAAGGACCACATCGAAGCTTATGGAGTAACAGACATCAATCGTTGTTCCTCAGATGATTACTACAAGAAAAGTCACTCCCTTAAGTCCAGTTTGCGGTAAGACGTATATTATTTGGTAACTCTCAGGTTTTATGTAAACTGTTTAAGGTCCACATTGCCGCTACCACACCCTGAAGAAAACACCTACCAGGAGCCTTATCAGGCAATGCGGTTTGCACCATATTACAGCTACAGCCCCATCGTAATGGAGATGACCGATTACGGCTGTACAAAGAAGTCGTCATCCACGTCGACGTCCAACTGTGATAATTACGATTACGCGGTGCCTGAGGGTAATACCTTGCCACTGCTGCCTGCTTGTGATCAAGCCACATTGCCCATGTCGAGGAGTAGACCTCAAAATCGGGTGTCTTTAAGAAGCACCAGAAGCGAGGGCGCTCAGGAAAGAAGAAAAGTACTTAAACTTTGTGTAGTTTTGGTCTTAATGAGGTAAAATAGTAAAGTTTTTATTGTAGTCACCAACGCAACAAGAAGCTTTGGCGGTGCTGAAGAAAAAGCTAGAGCAAACACCTGTAAACGAGTTTCCACGACATCGTCTTCGGATGCTTAGCAAATTATCTGAGGGAGCTTTCGGAACGGTTTGTTGACTAAGTATACCTAATTCGGTTATCACACATACATTTTTTACAGATTTACATCGCCGAAGCAGATGGAATTGTTCCACTAGATACTCGACTGGTAGCTATTAAGTTCCTGGCAGACGGAGCATCGGAGAAAGAAAAGTAACATCAATTTCCCTAAAGTGGTCTGGTTCTAATTGGTTTTCTGAAACAGGAAAGACTTCTACAGAGACGTGCGAATTCTGGCAGCGTTGGACGATGATAACATCGCACGAGTGCTGGGCATTTGCAGCGAAAAAGAGCCGTTGTGTGTGGTTATGGAGTATGCGGAACATGGAGATCTGTGCCAATTTCTGAAAATGCACCAGGTCAATGGTAGCAGCGGTGCAAAGAGTCTCAGCCACAACTGTTTGCTTTATATGGCAGCTCAAATTGCGCGAGGCATGCGTTACTTAGAGACATTGGACTTTGTTCACAGGTAAATCTTAACTATCCAGTCGAAGATTCTTTATAATTAGAGTCCGGAAGCAAAATAATTTTGTTAAAAAGCACAAAACTCTTTCAGAGATGCAAGTTTTTTTTAAGTTCAATTTCTAGAAATTTTTTGAAGATTTCAAATTGCTTTAGAAGCATACGGAAGATTTTAGACTGTTTTGAAAACTTGAGGGCATTTGGAATTCTTTAGAGGCATGTGGAATCTCTTAAACGGTTCACAAAATTTTTTGGTAGCTTCTAAACTGCTTTAATATCTTCTGGGAGCTTCTAGACTAGTTGAAACGCGTTTGGAATCTTTTAGACTGTTCTATATGATTTTGATAATAGTAGAACCTATAAGTTTCTAGACTGTTTTGAAAGACTTCTGACTGCTTTACAAGCATTTTGGAGTTTCTGTAGTGTTTTGAAATCTTTTTAGACTACTTTAGGAGCATTGAAGGTTCTGGACTGCTTTTAAGACATGTGAATTTGAACTTTTGGAAGCTTTTAAACTGCTTTAGAAGCATACGGAAGCTTTTAGACTGCCTTGAAATTTTTTGAGAGCTTCTAGACTAGTTGAAGATTATTTGGAATCTTTTAGACTGCTCTAAATGCCTTTGGAAGCTTCTAGACTATTTTGAAAGACTTCCGACTGCTTTAGAAGCATTTTGGATTTTCTGTAGTATTTTGAAATCTTTTTATACTACTTTAGGAGCATTGAAGATTCTGGACTGCTTTTAAGACATGTGAATTTGAAGTTTTGAAAGCTTTGAAACTGCTTTAGTTTTTGGAAGCTTCTAGACTGTTTTGGAAGGCTTTATACATATTTTGGAGTTTCTGTAGTGTTTTAAAACCTATTTAGACTACTTTAGGAGCATTTGGAAGATGTTTGGGCAGTTTAAAGAGGCTTGAAGGTTCTAGACTGCCTTTAAGACATTTGAAACCTTGTAGACGGTTTGAGAAACTTTTGGAAGCTGTTAAATTGCTTTAGAAGCATACGGAAGGAAGCTTTTGAGAGTTTCTAGATAAATTGAAAAGCATTTGGAAGCTTTTAGAAGCTTCTAGGCTGCTTTGTAAGTTTTGCAAAGCATTTTAGAGGTTTTATAGAGTTTTGGAATGTTTTTACATTTTTTTAGACTACTTCAGGAGTATTTGGAAATTTTTTGGTCAGTTTAAATTTGTAAATTGATACATTTTGGAACATGTTTTTGTCGTTCAGAAGCCTTCAATATCTCAATATAGCAATTTTTTGTCAAAGCAGTTATTAGTTTAGTTTATTTTTAAAAACTTGAAAAGCTTGTTTTGTAAAAAACTAGTTAAACCATACAAAAATAGCAGTAAATAAGCACAAAAAACTAAAATAAGCACAAAACGAATAAAAAAGCAAAAAAAGCATCAACAAAATCTGTCAAATGACGCGTTTTTGCATAAATCGTTCCCACTAGATGTCAAAGGTTGGTTGCTCTTGATTATTTACAAAAAGCAAAATTTCTAGAAATCCGGACTCTATTTATAATGTACTTTTGTATGTGTTTCGTTACTGCAAAATTAATTTAAAGAAATTGTGCTATCCAACTGTTGTACTCTGCAAATGTTTGCAATGCAACCTTTTTCTTCAGTATTCATGAATGAAAAACAATAATTAAATGTTACGATTTACGAATGAAGCAATAAGTAAATATCAGTACAATATTCTGCTTCTTCACCTGTCTGTCTTTTTTGGTCCATTGGCAGAAGTGAACTAAACCATTTACGTATTAGTGGTTTCTGTTGCTGTCAAGTACATTTTATAGTTAAAAATTTAGTTTTAAAGTAATAAAATAGAAATTTTCTGTAAGTATTTGGTGTTGTTCACTTTTGAGAATAATAATTTTGTGTAGTGGGAGAATTTAGAGGGAATTTGTTAAGAATGTTCGTCAATAGCTTTCCAGTTAGTTATTTTATTCCTCCAGTTATTTATTATTAGTATTGACACTCCGGTAAAGATATGAACAAACCCTTTGATAAGTTCTGTGTTTTGTCCCTTTTTCTTGGTTTCAGTCAGAGCTATTAAGTGGATTTTTAGTTTCTGAACTCGGATGCGATAACGTCAATTTTTTATCTGATACATTCGTACTGTCAATCTTAAACTGGGGGCCAGAACATAATCATCATTGCCTTCTACTCACCATCAGAAGATGAGAATGGAACTGTTCATCAATGACACTTACCTGCGTAATCAATACCAAACTTCATTTCAAATCTGGACATTTCAAACACCAAATTTACTACAAATTAAAGAACATCATTTTACCAGTTTTTACTAGCATTTTCCAACAAAAACATTTCTCCTAGACTGGTTAGATGGTGGAAGATTGGATTTATTGTGAATCAATCCAAATTCACTACTGCATACAATTCATCAGAGCAGTTTTTAGGGCTTCATGATTAACAAACAAAACCATTCTTGCTGTAATTTTTCAGTAGGGTTGGTTTACTATTTTTTACTCTGCAAATGGTTTGCAATGCAATCTTTTTCTTCAGTATTCATGAATGAAAAACAATTAAATGTTACGCATTATAGCAACATATTTTTATTTTCTTGCAGAGATCTGGCAACCAGAAACTGTTTAATCGGCAAGGCTTACCAGGTGAAAATCTGCGATTACGGAACTCACAACGAACTATACGCCAACGACTACTATAAAGTGGATGGTAACACCCCTTTGCCAATCAGATGGATGTCCTGGGAGGCGGTAAACTACACTTTATAAATCATTTCAGGCACTTTTTTTCAACAAATTTTACAGGTGTATCAAATGAAATATACAACGAAAAGTGATGTGTGGGCTTTTGCGGTCACTTTATGGGAGATTCTGACACTATGTCGACGGCAACCTTATGACTGGATGACTGATCCGGATGTAATGGAGAATTTAGCTAGGTAAGTCCTGATTTTTTTTTTAAATTAATTAAAAACATTTACTTAAATTAACTAGACTTCATTGCGACGATAATCAATACAAGTACCTGCCGAGGCCTTCCGGCAACAACAAATCTGACATCTACGAGTTGATGTCCGAATGTTGGAGACGTGTAGACACTGAACGTCCCACGTTTCGTGAAATCCACCTATTTTTGCAAAGGAAGAATCTCGGCTATGCTCCCGTTTAAGTTTTCTTGTGTCTTTGTTTTTGGCGACGCTCTGTATATATTTTATTTAGGCCGCGCTACAGTGGGATCAATGTTTGTAAATACTACACAGGGTGATACTTTTTATTATAATAGTCTATTTCTATACATAGAGATGTATGCGGATCACAAGGCTGTAGAGACTCCTGTAGCTTCTTCTCGCCCTTCAAATAATGCTAGTGAATTTATTTATTAACTGCTTTAGTTAGGTCAAATTGTTTTATTGTTTATATAAAAAAAAGAAAGTTGAACATTCTGGCATTGCTGGATATTTTGTTATGTATTTCCTATATAATGTATTATATACAGGGTGACTCAAATTGAGTGGTTAAAAGTTGTAGTAGACATTATGTGGGTACAGTTAACATTCCAATGAGTTTGATTAAGCAATCTGTACCTGCAAAACTATCAAATGGGGTGCAAATTCACACTTGCATGCGGTTGATAAAGGAAACTCCTCTCTGTCTCTCTCTCTCTCTCTCTCACTTGCACAATAATAAAGACAATGGTATAGATAATATGTAAAAGAGATTATAAGCGATATTAATATGGAATAAGTGTATATTGTTAAAAGTACCAAACGCAAAAACTAATTAAATAGGTTCGATTGAGGATCGAATTGAGAAATTGTACATGGTGCCTTGTATCGCTAAGTCGTTTGTGAGTTTTCATTCGTTTTATCAAACGATATTAATGACAGCAGTAGTACTTTACGCAAATAAGGTATTCCAAAAGTCGATTACCACCATCAAGTTTGATTTTTAAAATAAAATAGAAAAATTGTTCTTTGCATTCATTTCAATTGCTGAAAATGTTTTATCTTTAGTTTCATCTTAAATGCCCAATTACCACGAACTTTCTTGTCTCTATTGCTGCAAGTTGTTTTGTCTGTTTGCAAATACTTTTGATTTGAGATTCAGTTCATTAAGTAAATCTAACAGAATTGGATAATGCCATAAGTCTAGACAATGCACAAACGGTAGCATAATGCAAAAAATATTCTTATACTTTCATTACGATAACAACCAAGACACAAAGATAAGAGCTGACGAGGCAGAAGAAGAGGAGGAAAACAAAACAAAAAAGCTTAAAAATAAAAAGCCAAAGTTGTGCTAAACGGAAAACCAGCAAAAAGATGGAAAAATAGTTTGACATATATCACAGGAGAATGAAAAACATTGACCAGACAAAATAAACAGACCAAAAAGTCTTTACAAAGAAGAAGAAGACGAAGATTTACTATTTTTTAAGACTCTCTCCAACTATTGCTCTTTTTCTATTTCAGATGATTTGCACATCTTCCAAGAGTGTTTGTGGGCTCCTCTTTTTTAGCTAGACTTATTGTTAATCGAGGTAGCAGTCTGTGTGGGTTGGTTTCTGTTATACCGTGTGGTAAACTTACAATAGGTACTCATTATTGAAACAACCAACATAAAGTTTAATGTAAATCTTTTAAGTTAGACTACATGAGGGTAAGGTGGAATACCATTTATTTAAGTACGTAAACACAAAAAATTATCCGTTTTGCTATACCATCACCATTAAACTAATCAGTTTTCGTTAATCATTCTGATTAAGCAGAAAAGCTCAATCCTCAATCGACCAGCTAACGCTTCCCCGTTGGTTTTCACCCTCTTGAGGAAAAAAGTGTTCTTACTTAAATAATTTTTATACTAACAAACCGCTTGAGACTTTTACTACTAGATGTTTCTATATTGTATATACATAATAAATTTACTATAATAGAGTTACCACCGCCGATATAATGTTTTTTTTTGTTCGAGAATAATTTCTGCTGGACCTAACCAGGTCTAATGGTACTATTACTAAGGGATTGGTGCGCGTAGCAATTTACTTACATTCCGAATTTTGTTTAATAATGTAAAACTATAACGCACACACGCTCTTTCTGCCTATCTGGAAGTAATAATTTTGTTTTCTCTACATATCAAAGGAATCAATAAAATATGTTTCAATTTTACCTTATTCACAAAAGGAGTTTTAATTTTTTTACCCTTAATTGATCAAAAAGTCGTAATAACGAAAAAGCATTTTGATGTACCAAATGTCCTAAATAAGAGCAATAAGAAAAATTAGGCAGAATCAACCAGCCAGATATCTGAAGTGCAGTCTCCTCCAGGATACCTACAAAAAATGTATGGTTTCAAAGCAGAAAACACAATTTCAGTAAGTAAAAACCTCATTTCATGAGGAAGAATCGGTCCATCAACTCCGTCTGAAAAATCAATTAGAAAGTCCTCATCAAGGCTCATTCCTCCATTAACAGTATCTATGTCCAGTTTCACAATCCGTCCTCCTTCCTTAATTGTTTCAGGGTAAAACTGACGATCCCAAGGAGAAAATAAACTTGTACTAACATACAACCTACAACAAAAACAAATAAAATTTTTGAAAGAATGTAGCTCCTTATAGAGTAAACCGTTTTCCATCTAAAGACAGTTGTAACATCTGAGGACCACCGAAAAACCGTTTACCCTTAATAAAAACAGGTTCAGGAGGTTGCTGTAATTCCTCATCTTTGAGCACTTTCACATCAGAGTCGCTGACGATTTTTCCTCCCAAAAATATTTGACCTGCAATTTTGTGAAACTCAAACTTATGCAAGTTAAGCGTAAATTTAGTTACCTGTTAGTTTAGGTTTGGACCTGTCAGTTATGTCATATTGTCTGACATCGCCGTGCAACCAATTGGAAAAATACAAGAACCGATCGTCCAAGGATATCAAAATGTCGCTGATTAGTCCTATAAAAAGTCACTTTATTCAAGCAACCCTAGTAATAAAAGTTGTTAAAAGTATACCTCCGATATAAGGGCCAAACCAGCCAGACACATTTTTAGGTGGTACTTTGATAACCCTTTCTGCAGACCATTGTCCTTCGTTATTCTTGTAAAATCTACAAAAGTAATGAAAAAAGACAAATATATGCCATTGATGACAGTTTCGCAAGAACTTATACCTGAAAACAGAAGAACCAACGGCAGTTCCTACGTATCCCTGACTTTCTTTAGGATTATGCAGGAACCTCACTTCTAGCGGAGCTACACCGTCTTCACTACCTAAATCTGAGTAAAGTATAAGTTACCTCGCACACCAGGTATATTATCTTCAAGTACCTATTGTCTGGATAAGTTCCCGCTTACTCCAGGAATAGAAATTTAAATTTTGTCCATAAGCATCCGGTAGTTTGTCGTCGTCGGGATGAAATCCCTTACGCCATATTCGAGGAGCACCCCATTCTGTTGAAATCATGACGTCGTGGTAGGGTTGGTACCAAAAATCGTAGTTGAAACGAGCGGCTTTTCCTTGCACCCAAGTACCTGCAGATATTGGACAAGATTCAAAATTAAATCTTTACATTGTTATTTGAGCCCAAATGAACATAAATAACTACTTATTCACCTTTGACGGTAAAAGTTTGGGAATCAATCAGCACATAGTCACTCTTAGGATTTCCATCCAAATCGCCCATTGCAGAGATCATCACTTGACCATCTGCCAAACAATGAGCAGTGTGTAATGCTGTACAGTTAGTTTTGTTGACTTCCTCAGCTTCAATCACCTTAAATGTTAAACTTAGTATTAATTAAAAAAATGTTCGTTACAGCAGTTACCTTATGCATTGTTGGAGCTCTAGGATCACTTCCAGTGTTCACTATAAACACCCGATTTGATAACAGAGAAGGCAGAACCAACTTATCTCTTTTACCACATCCGGTTTTACCATGACAGCTTGAGCATACATTCCATCCACTGTGATGTAGCTCATCGTTTGGTCTTCCTGTTCTAAGTCGGTGAATAATCTGGATAGAAAATTAAATAGTAAGTTAAAATATACTTAAAACGAATATGCTAGTAAATGCAAATTTATGGATGAGAAGGCTAAAATAGGTCATGCATATTTAAAACTTTAGTAGTGGATAACAATTAATAAACCATTTTTGGTGAATAGTTATTTTATAGCACTTACCTGGCAATAAGTAGGAGATTCTGGATCTACGTCTACGGTAGCCAAAAGGTCACTTTTACCCTCAGTTTGGTCAGGTTGTACGCAACAAACATATAAAATTTTCTCTCTAGGACCATTTTGCATTGCATCCAAAGGAGAGGCATATCCAGGACCTGTTTTTTGTAATTGAAATCATCAGTAAACCAAATGTTTATACGTTGCAAAGCTAAAATTACCGTTTGAACAGCAAGACATAGCAGCGTGTTGTTGACCGGCTTTCACTACGAGTTGACGAGTTCATAAACCAAACTAAACAGCGACTGGGAATATTTACATATACCCGAACCAGATGAACTTGATACTTGGTTGTGTACGTACGAATTACCAGTACTAAATATAGTATTTTTACGTATGGGATTGAAGATCAGTGCAATGACATCTAGTTGTATTCAAAACAATGTTTAATAAAGCACATAACAACAGCAAATATCTATAACAAATGTAAAACACTTTACTGATATTTATCGTTATCAGTCAAGTTGTAAAGCAGATAGAATTATAATTATTATTAAATCCTTATCACGTTTATGATTCTCTGAATTATCAATATCTCTTCATGCTTAACATATTGGCTATTTTTGACTGGACCATTTAAGCAAATATCTTTGCTTACAAAAAATGTCACATCTTAACTATATTAGTTAGTACATCAGTGCTAACGAAATGCCAACTAAGGACTAAATCCCTGTATAAAGTGGAGGAAGGCAACGGGATACCACCTTCACTACTCATCCCAAGAGAATCACATGAAACACATGAAACACATGAAATCGTATAATAAATGCATTTAACCCAAAATTGTCCGGAGTTATAAATCGTTCCCCAATCGGATCTCCGGGGGAAACTGTGTAAAATGAAGTCAGGAAAGAGATACTCAGTCTACGAGGCGAAGTAAAGGTTGGTACTTAGCATGTGCGTAGCTTATATGAGGCCGGAAAACTGGCCAACCTACTAGAGGAAATGAAAAGACTGAAGATGGACATTCTGGGTGTCGCGGAAACATGATAGCCTCAGGCTGGAGTGTGTCACGTTTCTGGAGGAATCATCCAGGAAATAATGACCGAAATCATAGAAAGGGAGTAGGAATAGTCCTGACTGAAAAGTTATCCAGATACCACAGCGAAAGATAGATTACGAAAGACTTAAAAATGAAGAAACAAAGTTACCAAAAATTTTAATGAGAAAATACTGACAACCATAGATCCACAGACGGTAGAGGAAGCTAACATGGGTGACGTATGGGAAGAAGTGGAGGCTGCCATGACCAATGTTGCAGAGGCAGAATTGTGACATAAACGAAAAGCACAAAAGCACGATGACAGATGAGATACTGGAGCTGTTTGAGGAACGAAAAGGGTACAAGAACAAAGGGAATGGTGATAACTAAACTAACAAGATTGTCATTATTGTTGTAATTAACATTTTTCTTAATAAAAATGCCAAAAAAATCATACACTTCAGTTTATTAGGTACTCACAACTATACAACTTTTTGTTTAAGCAGTGGGTCTGAGGGCAGAATCATTAGTGTCGATACATCCAATCGGTTCTGCAAAACATATGACATCTCTGACGATAACCTCATTCAAATCTTCCTTCTTTTTACGTATTTCTTCTTGGTGGTTCACGAAGTAGTGGAAAATTCCCACTGCCAATTCTGCCTCTTCTCTATCTTCCTACAACGTAATACTCTTTGTCACTGTTAATTATCCAAATTAGGGAGGACATACCCAATCTTTGCCTTCTTGTTGTATCTCATAACCGATGTAAGTCTCTTCTTTCAGATAGGTTTGCCACTCTAAGTTACAGACAAAAAATTGTAGTAAATTACATTAAAAGTGATGATAAATACTCACCGTCTTGAGGAACTTTACTAGTAAGGACCTCCTTAATATCCTCCACTGTCAACTCTTTGACATCGGTTAAAGGAGCGCCATTGCCAAATTGGCAACACAAAAACACTAAAATAGCACCAGTAAATAGATGCATGGTTGCTCTAAACTACCAAATGTACTACTGAACTCCAATGCATGTCACAGCTTAAAATGACTCTTACAACTTAATGCAATCTATTATATTGCTTATTAAAGCCAAATTTAAGACATCACATCCAATAAGAGATTTAGCTTGGATTAAGGTTAATCTCGATTAGTATTTGTTTGCTATAGGTGGACAACCTGTCACCTTTATTGTCATTAAGCTAGGATTTTGTCATTACATTTTTGTGTGTTAATTTATATTCTAGTAGTAGTAGAGTTCACCCTGTAGGATTCTTTCAAAGAGATTTTTTTTCTTTTTTGATTTTGAGATGGATTTGAGTCACTAATTATAGGAATAACGCATCACTGTTTATCTGCTACAATGATCGTGATCATTCAAGTTGACAGTGCTTTTTTGATACGCAAGTCACGTATTTTATCAATTAATTATGATATTAAAAAATTTTGATGACTCTAAATAATAAATAATGAAGGGAAAGGTGAAAATGACTAAGAGGAATTTAGGAAAAACTAGAATTAAAATAACCAAACATACTAAAAGGAATTAAGTCACAAACTTTTCTGAGAGAACATGCATAGAAATTAGAAACACTCTGTATATGTATAAGTGTGCCAATAAAATTTTATACAGGATGGCTTATCACAAGATTTTCTTTAAACGTAACTCTTTATATTTAGAATATACTGTACAGGGTGTCCAGATTTAGTGTGTTTTGACAGAAAACCCCTATTTCTCGGTTAGATAGAATACAGGTGTAGAGCTCAATTTTTGAAAAAACTGTTTTTCCAGATTTTGCCAATTTGCGGCTTTAGAGGGCTTGTAACTGACGGCCAAATGTCATAACAAAATTCCACTTATACAGTTTTAAAATACGTTTGGTACTGTATATTCTGACAGAACAACAAACAAAATCTTGCACGTATTAGAAATGAAAAACATTCAAAAACCTTAAAACCAGTTAAACCTCATTACTACGTGCCTAATTGTTTTAAGTGGTTTGAGTAAAACTTAAAAATAAACTGGCAAACCACATTTCACTTGCATGACCATTATTATTATTAGCCAATGATGATTGGAGAATAACAATAATGAAATTTCTTTATAAAATTATTTACCATTATTATTGATAATAATATAATATCTTAACAAACTAATCCTCCAAGGATAAATCAGTAACTTGAAAATGGCAATTGGGAAAAACGCCGATTAAAATTTCTTGTAATGCGATATTGCTTAGATTAAGTGAACAATTCTCGAGGAATTCGTCACTTACGTTTTGTTTATTGTACAGTTTACGTCATACTGAAAAAAGTTTATTATATTTTTAAAAAAGCTTTTCATACAGTGATTAATATCAAACTGTTAATTAAAGGGAGCGTTACACTGGTTAAAAAAAGTAAATGAACAAGCATTTAGGGCACTGACAAACAAACTACAAAATCTTAACTCGGATTAACTTAAATCCTCGGCAAATCATGTAATTGTTTACTATTCGTTCTATTAAATTGATTTGCATCGAGTGGTAGTGATCATTTTAAGTTGAGAGTTGCATTGGAAATTTTAAATCATCTGCTACAAAATGCAAGTTTCTGGGTTGTGTTGTGCCATTTTGTTGGTTTCCTTCCAAATTTCACAAGGGACAGATATCAAGGAACTTACAATGGATGATATGAGGCAAATCCTAACGGAACTCCCTGAAGACGGTAAGTAATAACTTGCAGAAAGTATTATCTGTAAAACGTGTGTTTCAATAGACTGGCAGCCTTTCCTGAAAGAAAAAACACAAGTTGGCTACAAAGTAAAGGAGCAACAAGTGCAATGGGTAATATTTATAATCCTTAATACTTTTTTAGACTTAATTTAGTAAAATGGTAGGAGGACGAAGAAGAAGCTGTTTTGGGCGTGGAAATCTTCACTTACTTCGTTGACCATCAGGAAGATATACGTAAGAGAAAGGATCTTCTGAATGCGGTTTCCACTCAAGACATTTGCTTCCCAGAACCTATAGGGTGTATTGATACTGATGATCCTGGAATCAGACCACTTTAAAATACCTAATGTACAGACTTTCTACGAAGTGTTATATGATGTACTGATTTTTTATGTTATTTTTAGTAATATACTTTGAAAATAGTTTACAGGGTGTTATCAGTTTTGATCCAGTGATTGTCATATAAAACTGCTATGCACAGGTAATTTCTATGATGGCAGCAGAAATATCCTGATGGGTTCTAAACAACCCGAAAATTTTCTCACACAATATCTGGGACCATCTGTATATTTTTTGTGCAATTTGACAGGAACAGAGTAGTTACAAAATATGAACTTTATTTCGTTTTGAATCTACTGTAGAAAACAGTCACGTGACAGAAGATGTAAAGAAGACATAATTGGGGGCTTAGATGTCTGGACTAATCATTTCTGATATGTCTTTTCACGTAACTCTGCAAATACACGATTTATTTAGGGTTCAAACAACGAATGCCTGGAAAAACAAAATTAGGGTTTTAATCCAACTTTTTCTTACTCAAAATTTCTAGAAAATTTTACTTCAAAATGTATTATTTTACATGCAAAATTTCTTAGAAAATTTTTTGTTTCAGAGATTAACAAGTAGTACCATGTCAACAAAAACAAAATTAATCGACGGGAAATTTCAGCTTTTAATCCTTTTCACGGCCGTTTCGACGCGATCAATCAATCACACGTTGAGAATGGAAATTTTCACTGCTCTAAATTTATAAAAATTGCCTGGACTTGTGACACAAATTTATTAAAAAAAACGTCCTTCCTCGATAGCAAATAAAAGGAAATCAATCATTTTTCCCTCAAAGTGTGTTAAAGTCAATTCTGTTTACTATTTTAATACTAAAACTGTTTGATGTTGCAATGACGCGATTGAAAGTGATAAACACTCAACATTTTAATCCGGATTAATCGATAGCGATTAAACTAATTAAACTGTACTGCTTCTATTTAAATCCGATGAACGATTCCTGCAAAAATCCACCCTAAAAAATCAATTAGAGACTGAAATTTTATCGCAATTCTATGGAACAACCAATCAATTTCGTATTTAATCACCGTATGCTAAATATTTGTTTATGTAAGCAGCCAACCTACGTATGTATAATGCTGATATCGTCACAATATTGAATTCAGTATAGAGTCTATTGCATTTCATAAATTTTTCATGATGACAGTTAAAGGATTAGTTGTAGTAGTTTTGTTTTTAAGTGGATTTGGTTGCAGTAAAAGCCAACTGACTTGGGATCAGTTTGTAGATCTCATTGAGAAATTACCAGTTTCAGGTAGTCGACACCAAAAACAGTACATAAAACTGGTTTACTAATGAAATTGTTTGCAGACCAATACGGATTTGTGCAAAAGAACTATTTAAGAGGCTATGATATTGTTCATTATGAGAAACCAACTGAAATTGAGGTAAGGTTAATCCAGCAAGATTGTCCTGTATATTTTCACAACACGTCTAAACTAACATACATTGACATCTATGTAATTACCAAAATGTTACTGAAATAGTTTTTTGTAACTCAGTTATTTTGAAATTTGACATACAATAAATATAGTCAAAATAGGATTTTTATGGGCTCAATTTCACCAATTTGTATTTTTGATGAAAAAAGTGACCACAGGGTGGTCAAAAGAAGATCTTTAGGAGTGAAGTAGAATAATACCAGTGGAGGTATATGACCTAAGGTGCTATTATTAGACAATATTTGATCTTTAAGTTAAAAGAGTTTATTTTGAAGAAAAAACACTACATAGTAACTAACTAATTGAAAAAACAGTGACTGAAAGCTAAGAAATCTCATTTTGAGGCTGGTGATAAAGCTTCTTTTTCTAAAAATCAAAGTTTCTCTAAAAAAACCCACAAAAAGTGTCCTGATACTCTTAGACTTGTAGAAATATAAACTTGTAACTCATAAAGATAAAATCTGAAAGACAAAATGGTTGATACTCGTTACTGTCAATTCCTAGCATTTAGATCCGGCCAGTAAACTGTCCTTGGACGTTTATTTGGTAATTGCAAAGGACAAAACCCGTAGTCCGGATGAAGACAGACGAAGATTGAAGAATGGAACTGAAATCTGCTTTCCTGATCCTATCGGATGCATTGATCTTGATGATGGAGGCCTCCGCCCTTTTGCTGCCACCTAAACACACATCAAATCCAAAACAAGTGAAAGATTCTTAAAATTGTTGTATTTTTTGTGTTACTATTCAATAAACTTGTATGTACAACAACAGTAATTATTATTAATAGAAGAAAATCACACTTTGTAATACAATTTTTGTTTACATAATTATTAAAATAGGTGTAGTGTAAAAAAAGCTTTTATAAAAATATTTACAGCTTCTTTATAATATGCCAAAAAAACACGAAAATATCACAAAATATATAAACATTACTCTATACATAAAAGGACAAGAAACAACAATCACGGATTGGTAGTTATTAGAAAATGTGTTCCCCTGTATACACAGGACTCGTTGGGGTAGTTGGGATGTTTACAGGGTGTCTTCGCTGCATGAAGGTTTTCAGTCTGGAACTTGGAATAACTGCCGGAAGTTTCTCCTATATTCAAGCAACATTACGACTTTTCAACTAAAAAAAATACAGTGATAATTGTACCTCTCTGATCCAGGGAGTGGATAAGGCATTGTCCATTTCAATCCTTTGTCCTGGAATAAGAGCCAACAACTGCCCTATCAGTTCTTTAGCCAATGACGAGATATTGGCAAAGTACTCGTCCGGAAAACAATAGTCGCACTTTAAAATATTGGCAGTGGTTTCCTCCATTGAGTCGTCCAAAAATGGGGAGACTCCACTTAGCAAAACATACAGGAACACTCCTACAGTTATACATTTTAAAAATAGTGTGAACTGATAAATAAAACTAACCTGCGGCCCATAGATCAGTGTGTCTGCCCACCGGTTGTCCTAGAACTAGTTCAGGAGAGGCAAATTCAAGACAAGCTGGTGGTAAAATGACGTTTTTGGATGTGTTAACCGAATCACCAAAGTCTACTAATTTCAGTAGTGGAGGGGAGAAGGAAGAGTCAATCATCACATTTTCAGGCTAAAAAACCACAAAAATAACAAACGAGAAATTGTTGTAGTGTAAACTTACCTTAATATCTAAATGTACTAAATCCTTTCTATGCAGCCAAGCTAGGGCTGACATTAGCTGCCTAAAATACAACCTAACGTCCTCCTCTAAATAATCACCCTTCTCACACAAGTAGGCAAATAGATGAGGCCCTCGGACACTGTAAAACTTCACTTTAACTTTCTACTTCAAAATTGCTAGTAAAACTTACAGCTCTAAAACCACAGTGTCGATACCAGGAAGAGGAGCATTATCGAACAAAGCTAAACTCCTTATTATGTTGGGATGTTCCATTTTAGCTAACAGGCCGTACTCGGCCTGGGTGATGTGATGGGCTTGTTTCCGCCTTGATATTTGTTTCAAGGCTACCTGTACATTTGTTCCTGTGGACACCCAGTTTATAACACCTGGTATATACAAAAAGTGAAGCAAAAAATCACCTCGGTCTTTGGCAAGTCGTACGATAGAAAATCGTCCTCGTCCAATTTCCTCCAACTCGATGTAACGTCGGTTAAATTGTTCTTGCTGCCATATTAAGGTGTCCGCTATTGGTAGGCTTACTGCTACGGTAGGTAAGCTGACGGCCAAGTTGTGGCATGAGACCAGTCGAAAGCTGAAACATCGCAGAAATATACTTATAGTCAATATTCAGCTGACTTTGTAAAGTGCAGGAAGAATTAATGCAAAATTAGGATGAAGTAACAATAAAATACTTGCTGTAAATGTTTTGAATATTCTAAACGAGACCAATAAAAAGCAAACAAATGTGTTGCCAGACAAATTGACTTTTATACAGGGTGGTCCAGTTTTAAGTGTCAATAATTCACCATTTCATAGCCAATCAAAAAATAAGTTGACTTGCATTATGTCATTTTTCTGAAAAACGTTTCCTAAGGAAGATACAGTCCTCCAAATTTCAATTTAAAAAATCGTTTTATAGTTTAAAACTGAACATCCAAGACTTGTGAAAGTCCAAATTTGTACTAAATAGTCTAAAAACTTTTTTACTACTAGGAATGGTCTTATGATTCGCTTTCTCAGACTGCCATCCTGGTTGAGTGTCTGAAACTGGCATTCAAGAACTAAAAAAAGTCCGGAAATCAAGACAAAGATTGTATTGTGCATGAAACTCATTTTTTACTACTAAAAATAGTATAAAAGTTGACTTTTAATGCTAGAACTGACTTTACTAGGACTAAAGAGAGTCCAAAAGTATATTTTCAAGACTTTAATTGGTGTACAACTCAATTTTCTGGACTGGACAACAAGTCTAGAACTAAATTAAATTTTCGGACTCTTTTATTTCTAAAAATTAGTTCTCAAAACTATTATTGTAGCATTTAGTACCAAAATTTTTTACTTTTATTACTGAAGAAACTTGACTTTTATAAATAAAAAATAGTCTTAAACTCGATTTTTCAGTCTTAAAAAGCAGTAAAAACAGTCTGAATTTCTTAGAGATGCTACAATTTATTGCACCTATGAGTGTAGAAGTCAATTTAATAGTGAAGAAGCTTGAAATAACATTTTCAAGATTATGGTCAGTGGACAAACTGGCTTTTAGGCCTGATAAGTCAAAAACTTTGTAAAGATAGTCTTGAAACTCGATTTGAGGCACTGAAAACAGCCTTAAAACACTAAAAACAGTCTAGTTTATTAAGAAATACCCGAATTTTTAGCACTGAGGTGTCTAGAAGTCAATTTAATAGTGACAAAGCTTCGAATGCCATTTTAAGTCTATGAAGAATGTAAAAATTGTTTTTTAAGTTTGCTATGTCAATAACTTGGTAAAGATAGTCTTGAAACTCGATTTTCCCAGCTGAAAGCAGTTTTGAAGCACTAAAAATAGTCCACAATTCGAAGAAAATGAAAAGCAAAGTAAAAAGCACGACAAGTTCGTTTTCAAGACAATTTTCCTGAATCTAATGTCAATGTCCTGCATCTAAGACTATTTTCAAGACTAAAATATTGAAATTTGTCTTCAAATTATGAAAACTTACTTCAAATGCAAATTTTAAGCTTCTGATGTCACTTTTCATTAGTTCAGTCACATTTTGGGGTTCAAGTCAATTTTTAAGGTTTAAATGTATGAATTTGTAGTAACAAGTTCTTGAAAAAGTAGTTTTTATCTCTACAAGTCAATTTTTAGTATTAAAGTCTCTCGATTTGCATGAAAACTGGTTACAAACACAATTTTTAAGCTTTTGAAATTTTTATCTTTTCTGATTCAATTTTCAAAACTAAAGTCTTTTAGTTTGTCTGGAAACTATGAAAACTGGCTACAATAATATTTTTTAAACTTCTTAAGTGAATTTTCCGTTTCCAAGACAATTTTTAAGTTGGGTTGGGTTAGTTTTGGGTCTTTGACCGTAATAACGTGTAATAAAGTGCTTGTTCCAAATTTGATCAATATTGCTCCAACGGTCTGACAGTTATGACAAAAAAAACGATTTTTTAAACAGAAATTTGAAGAACTGTATTTTCCTTAGGAAGCATCTTTCAGGAAAATGACATAATGAATGTCAACTTATTTTTTAATTGGCTATGGATTGGTGAATTATTGACATTTAAAACTGGACCACCCTGTATAACTCACAAGTTTGTTATAAAACTTGCTCTGGTACATCTTAGACCAATATTCAAGTGGACCAAGTAGTAGACCAATTACCTGTAGGTTTCACCAGCTACCAAACCATCGACAGTGTAAGAGGTTCCATTTACAGGAACTTTGGATTTGGGGGACGTCCACTCTCCCGAGCCTAATTTGCAGTACTCAATAAAAAACTGCACATTTTGAGGATTGTCCCACTCCAACAGAACACTGGTGGAGGTCAACACTTGTATTCTTGGTTCCGCTGCAAGCAAACCATCTATTAAAAACCTCCTAACCAAATACTTTAGGACATACCTAGAGGAGAATTGTTACTTAAAACTGTCAGAACACAGGAACAACTGGCAGAACCAAAGTCATTGGAAACGGTAAACGAGTAGGTACCAGAATCGCTGGGTTTGGCATTCTCCAGACTCAAAACAGCCACACCCTCATCGCTACTGTCCATCATAAACCGGCCATTCCTCAGCACGCACAAACTAGGATCCAGTTTTTTCCAGGTTTGTCTGCAATTAGGTCCGCACTGCCTCACCCGACACTTTAGGATCACTTTAGAACCAGCCTGAACCGTTACGTCTCTTAAACGATCCCGAAACTCTGGAAGTAGTTCCGATTCCTGGATTGTGGGGGTTCCGTTACCCTCCAATCTGAATGAAGGCTTTTTCTTCCTGAAAGTTTCCATTAAAATTCGAGGAGTTGGTTTTCCAGAGATAACGAACCCAAAATTCCAAGGTTTCCTAGAGCATCCAGATATCACAGTGGCGGGCAGCCAAATTTTTTGACGGGCTACGTTGACTAGTACAAGGTACCCTTGGTTCTCGTCGTATTTAATTACGGTGATCACCTCCCCCACGTTTACTCCAGGGTACTCTCGGGTCACTACAGCTTGGGTACCAGGCGCTAGAATGTAGTTTTCGCACTGAAAAACATAGAAACTTGGTGGTTTAAATCGTAAAATTAAATGCGTATACAAGGTGGCACAAAATGGTTAGAACAGATCTCGAAAACAATACGAGAATTTCAGACTTTAAATTATTAATTCATGCAAAATTTTAAAAATTGTTTTTATACATATTGTTATACAGGCCCTAAGAGACTTGTGGATAAGTTTATTGATTGGTTCAAAATATTAATTAAATAGTAACAGGTTTGCCAACAGCAAGTCAAATCATGTTGGAAAGCCGATTTTTAATTTTATAAACTTAAGCTAAGTTGAGGTTTGAATGTGACAGATCAGGTGCAAAATAACACAGTCTAAACTAAACTTATCTAAGCTCTCCTTAAACTCAACTTAAACAATATGTGAACCTTCTAAATTTGTTTAATCATGTTGCCAACTGTCTGTCAACGATATTTCATATTTTTTTCCAGTTCAAACTTTTCTCAACTCTGAATCTTTCACCATTACTTACACATGATTTTGTGCCACCCAGTATAAATGAGAATGTGAAACTAACATGGAAACTAGTGAAAACCGCTACATGCAAAGCACAAAAGTTAAAACTCCACCAAATGGCAACAGAAACCAATGAAAAACAACCACAAAACATAAATCATGCTCACCAAAAAACTTCCAGAGCATCCAGTACCGGATTTTAAGTGAAAATTTCTCGGCAGGTGTAGGCAAAAATCACTTTCACAAACAGCAATAAATAAAACCATGTTTATTATAGCGTAAATTTGTAACAAAACTAAAACATTATTTTGGCAGCTACCATCACTTACTTATTAATCCCTATTTACACTGAAGTTTCATGACGATTGGTTTACAAATTATTTATTAACTATAATAATTATCACAGCCGTTTTAAGGTTAGTTTTACGTGGTTTGGTTTAACCTGAAGGTAATTTAGGGGTTGTTAGGATACCTACGACAAAAGAGACAATTTCTGTTATAGTTTTGGCATGCACCCGCTATACGAATATAATCAGTCAGTTACAGTGAGAAAATGCATATGTTTAATGATTATTTATAGATAACAAATTTAATTTTTGGTAAAAGTAATTTTTTTGGCTAAACTACGGGAACTTTGAAAAATCACAAAAAAGCTAAAGAAGTTTTTTTTTGATAGGAAAGAGTAAGAAAATTGTTTAAGTGAGAAACGAGCTGAACGAAATCGAAAGAGCGAGTAAGACACCTGTAATTTAAAAAAGCTGTACATAAAACAATAAAAGCTGAATAGGCTAGAAAAAAAGACAAGACGAAATATGATTGTGTAACAGAGAAAGATAGCATTTTCAGAAGTACGTAGAGTAAAAACTGTATAAAATATAAGTAAGAGAAAACCAACAAAATAATTTCTGAGTTAGACTAATCAAAGATTTCGTACAGTCCTTCAGACAAGCTGGATTATATGAAAACATTTTTGATGTAACTGACTATTTAAAACATATCCTTCAGTCACGTGAACACGACTTTATACATTTTTAGTGTTTTGAGTATTGTATTCTTTACATATTGCCATTTTTTCTAAAATTCACTTCTAGCAATTTACACCACCATTTTCACATACATTTTCAACTGTAAACTGACTACGATCAGTCTCTATTCTATTTTAGGAATAGGAATAGATACCAATCGCAGTAATGGCAATTTTCCCCCTTTAGTTCTGTGCACTTACCGAATGAGGAGCCTCACTCCATCTCCTCTGCAAATCTTGCTCTCTACCAGCTTCCGCCACTACAGAATCACTTTTCTGTTTATTCCTCAACTTGAAACCCTCAAAAAAGTGCTTTTTTCCTTGTTTGTGGTTGTTGTTCTTGTTGTCCGATGCTGATTCGCTATTTTCGCAAAACATTAACAATCAGAATGCACAGTATTAGCCTAAACTTACCTGGAGTTGAGCTCATTTTCCGAAGGAATACCAATGGTGTTCGCCTTGTGGATTAGGTGGGGTTTACGAGGGGAATGGGCAAGCTGCAGGTCGTGTTCGATGGGGGTTGTCCTAGTGAATTCCCAGGAGTTTTCCGAACTGAAATACCACAATTTGCTTGGTATATATTGAAAAAAACAATAAAAATTAAGAAAGTTTAAATGAAGGCTTACCTTACAAGACAAATTCAACATGAAAGCATGATTAGGAGGAAAATTCGTAAGATTAGTATTATTATTAGTACTTAAGCCATCACCCATTAGAAAAATTTGAAGTTAAGTCAATTTGTAAAAAAACAGGGTGACCCAACCTAATTTTTGCCTTAAATTTTTGATATTTTAGCTCATTAAATGGAAAATTTAAACACATTTTATTGAAGCACAATAATACTTAATTTTGTGTAGTTTTTACCTTAATTTACAATTTAAAACTGTTAACTAATGAGCTTATTTTTATAAATTGATTTCTGTGTGTAAATCTGCAAATTTTATTGTGGAGTACGGTCCTGAAAGCAAAGATTTGCCTTGTCCAGTTTAAATGAAATCCTTTAACTCAGTAAAACTATTCTAAGAGACTTTTTAGAATCCGATCCTGAAAATTCCAGTGAGATTTACTACATTTCTGTCAATAACAATTCCACAACTGATTTTTTAAAGAAAATTTAAAAAAAGAAAAGTTTTTCTTTATGATTATTTTCATTTTAGTCTCTCATCTCAGTATTAAAGATTTTTTAGTACGGCTCTGAAAACTACAGTAAATTGCACTAGTCTTGTGCAAAAAATAAGTCCGTAACTTTCAAATTTGGAAACATACCACGTGCATTAACATGTGCAGTAGTAAAATGTCATTTTGTAAGTGGTTAATTAACCACCACAGCTAAAATTGGGGCTCTAAAGACTATTTAAAATTGTCTCAGTCTGTAGAGAGGCAGAAACAAATTTCACCCTGTATATTTGCTATACAGGGAAGCCAAATTCTGAAAGAAACTATAGCTACTCGATTATGGATCACTTATTAACCATTAGTATACTGAACATTAGAGCTAAATTGGTACTATTACTTTAGTTTCCTGTATTTTTGATTTTTAAATAATAAAAGGTTGGAAATTATAATACCAAATAATGAAAATAACATAAAAATAACAAAAAACGAATAAAACACTAACCATATAATTTTCACCTTTTATTCTATTGAAAATGTTTTCATCATATCATTGCCTTGCAATGGAAAATAATAATATTTATATACAAACATACAATATCTGACCATATTTACAATGTATGGCAAAAATCAAGGTAAAATGTAAAAAAAATCCATTACGTCATCCCATTTCACTTTGACGTTTGCCATAGATAACACTTAAACGTCTAGGTATACACGAACATTGATTTTGCGGATCGTCATATTTGTCTGAGAAAGAGAGATAAAAGAAATATTCTGTGTTCAAAGCCTGATTTTATGACGGAGAGAGAGAGAGAGGACACTACTACGATATATATATTTATATAGTGCTTTTTTCCAACACTATGTTACTTCTTTGGAGGGGATAATTATTGAGCTTTGGATTTTACACAATTCCGCCTCGACTTTGCACCACCCTGTATATAGTAGTATATGCACAGAGTGTTACAGTTTTGGCCCCACACACTTACTAGCAGATTGCTGGACACTCTTTATATCTATAACCACTTGGTTGTTTAGTATACAGAGTGTCGTAATAAACGCTTAAAAATTGATAAAAAATATAATTCAGAATGTTTTCGCCTACGTCTGCGGTGGGATTATCCATGTTGCGACCGATGTATTGTTACAAAAGTGAATTAAAATGTCCTGTATTTAAGTTAGGTTAAAGAGTTATAAACAGCCCTGTATACAGGATGGACCAACAATTCAACTAAAATAAATATGGTGGCACTGATTATACCAGATATGAATCAAACAAATTATACGGAGTGTTCAGAAATTCAGTCAAGAATGATGGTTAGTATTAAGAGCTCGACTGCTCCTTAAACTGTTTCGGATTATGGTCCACCCGGTATATTTGTCACAAAGTTTTAGTAGTTAGCCACCATGACTGCAGAAAAAACATCCAGCGTGAACTAGATAAAGCATTATTGTTAATCCAAAAGTTCCACAGCACCACAAAAAACCGGGTGGCCTAAACAACTCTCGGCGTTCTAGCCGAGGGGCCCCACGTTGTTTAGCCCACCCTGTACGATCGTTCTAAACCCCGTTTTAAGAAGAATGGCGGCCAAATAACGGTCGAAGCTAACCACCCAGGTCGAGGTAGGCTAGCTTCCCCGATACTCACGATTCTTTCGTTTTCCCTTTCTGGTACGCGATCGGGCTCTGAATTGCCCTTAAGAAGTCGCGCTGAGTCTGCAAAATGTCTCGTAACGTCTTCACCCATTGATTGCGCAGATCCTCGTTGGGAGCCATACACGCGAAGCCGACCGTTGCGTTTTTAGGCGAATCGGTCGAGTTCGTGTTCTTCGGTTCGGTTGACGTCACGACAAAATGCCCGTCGTCCCTTGAATCGTCCAAGGCTAGTTTGTTTAACTGTTAAATCAATCAAAAATTAGTTATTCCAGACTCATTACAATAAATTTCACTAAAATAAGTTAATTTATGCTGTAATACCCAAATCACTTACTTGTATGTGTGTCTTGTAAATATACTGGGGGCTCGTAAACTGCGCCTTCTTCGGTACAATTTTTTCCGAGAAAATTATACTTTGTTCGAACAGAAACACCTGCAACTCCTTGTTTTTGCCTACTATAGGGTTCTGACCGGGTAGATCAGAGACAATTAAGGAGCCGTGCAGAAGCAGTTTTCCCTGAGCTGTTATTTTCCCAGACTGTTGAAATAAAGCAAATTTAGCTGCTAATTTCCCTAAAAAGATAACAAACAAACCTCAAATCCTTGTAGCCGCCCTACGTCCATCATATCGTTAGCATTTTTGGGCACCACCACCATAATTTTGTAGGCTGCCCTCATCGGTTCAATTTCACTTCTAATCCCCGCTTTTTCAGTGTATTTCAGTATATCTTTCAACATCAGCTGGTATTTCATTATCCTTTGAACTGGTTTGATCAGAAGATCGCACAGTTGCAGTTTATGACCTAAAACATCCGTTTGTTATTTGTGTGCTCAAGCTTCTGAGTCTCAAATAGTAACCTAGTTTGACTCTGAGCTCCTCGAAATATGTGTCCAAGTGCTCAGCCACAATGAACTCAGAAATAGGTTTGTTCTTACAGTATATCACATACATTTGTAGTTTTCTTTCGTAACGTTTAAACAGCTGCGCTAATTCCTCAGGATTTTCGATGGCTGTTTTTAATGATTTCAGAAAATGACTGAAAAAAAACAGTTTTTTGGTGTTATACTTCTTTGTAAACTGGACTGTTATATGCAAAATAACTTACTTCTTATGCCAATCGTAGATAACCTCAATATTCCCAAAAACCATCTTGTCCTTGCCCTCTTTAAGATCTTCTGGCATAGGTATTTCACAGTCCTTGTCCCTCATTGTGGCAATGTAACCGTCCACGATCAAGGACAGATCGCGGACATACGCTTCTTCGGTGTCCACCAGCTCCTGCAGCACATACTGGCGCTTCTTCAGGAAGGTTTCGATCTTCTGAGGGTCGATTTCTGCTTGCTTGTCGCTTTCATCGCCGCTAAAACCCAAAGCTGCGGCCTCATTGGGGGTGTACGGGTGGTTTTGGCTGTCCAGGCTGAATTCTGAGAGGGCTTCTGAGCTCCGCGTGTTTCTGAGCGTCGAGTGTCGATCCTTGTTTTCAGAGTGTTGTTCCTGTATACAGAATTTGTTAATGTCGAAAACTGGAAAAGTCCAAAAGTGAGGGTGGAAACCATGCAAAACTAGTGAGGAAAACACAAGAAAACTAAATTCTGAGTACAGCAAAAAAAAATTCAACATAAAATATTCATACAGCCTTTATTAGTTTTTTAACTATCCATTTTGTGACTTTTTCTTCTAAACAAATTTCAGGTAAACACTTTACGGTTACTAAATTATTAAACGTCCTAGCTTATAGTGTCTCATAACCTCCTTTAAATTGCTATTTTATCAAAACATCTTGATAGTTTAGTTTACTATTAATAGCTGCTACGTCCATAAATTTCAAAGTTTACTACATATCAACTGTATATTTTTTTGTTTGGAACACAAGGTTACTAGTCCGGATTAAAAAAAGCAAATCCCATCAAAATTTTGAAAACTAGAAGAGACAGTTCAAGCGATAACCAATTGAGGATAGTGTCAATATCTCGAAAACTAAGCGTTTGAAACCCCCTACCGGCCAAACGGTTAAACCTACGACTCTAAGTGGGGGTCCTTTCAAAAACCTAAAAATCTTGTCTATCTATCAACTCTAGTGCCCTTTGGATCTAAATCAGTCAATGCAAAAATTGGAATAAAAATTCCATTTCACTAAAAACTAAGTTTAGCCAGATACACAGAATTTAGTACCAAAAAGGCGTCATTGGACTTTAGTGGTCTCAGAATTAGTGTACTGGGATACAGTACAGCGTTTCCAAATTTCTGTAGTTTTATAGGAAATAGCAAGGTGCCTAGAAAAGCGAATTGCCATTAAATTCACCACTTTAAAAGTTTGGAACCTAAACAAATATTCTGTATAAATTACTTAACTTTAGTCACTTTACAAATTTAAACATCTATAATCCTTCCTCTGACGTTTTCAAGCATTTTTCTAAAATATATCATCAAAAACTCTTTATGGATATTTCCTCCAGGAATCATTTCCCTCCCTCTTATTGAATCTATTTTCAGTACAAAGGTTCAATGAACAACACTGAATCGAAACGTGGGTTGCCCAAAAACTACCGATAACAATCGCAAACATGCATTACTAATAAGTGTTTACTACCAAACGGTTTTCCTGTTACTCTCTCCATATGACTAAGCTTTCAAATTTAAAGTGCAAAATCGCTAAACGCATACTCATACAAACATACATTCCCAACTATATATAAATATAGTTACTGTGAGATTAAACGCAATTTATGACAGTCATTTAAATAAAGAAAGCTTTGTGTGTGGGTTGTTCTACTGGAAAGTGAAGCAGAAAGAAGCAAAGATGATGATCCACACTACTTTTTCTATTTAAATGAGCTTAATCGGTTCAGTAACTCAAAACTACACTCAAACCGAGTATTCAGTAGAAACCATATCGCACCATTCTTTCCTTGACGATTTGCTCGATCTCAGCCAAATCCGCGGACGTACCGCCCTCTAACGACTTTATAGTGAGGCTAGAAACCTAGAATTGAGGGAAAAAGAGACAAAGCTGTGTTAAAGTGCCTTTAAAAGCGTTAGAAATCAAGCTGGATTAATTGGTTACAAAGCCTCAAAACATTGAAAAAAAGTTTCGTTCAGTCAGACTTCACCAGATCATCATAATGTCATATGTCAAGTGTAATAGTTAAAGAGCTAACAAACACTCTTATTTGGACACTCTGTACAAGTAAGTACAAACAATCATTTCAACTGTATGATGTCCAATTGAACGAAACTTTGTTCCGACTATATGACTTGGTTTGTGGCTTTGTAATAAACCATATAATTGTTTAATTTACGAACATGGACTACCATTCCAAATTGTATGAATTAATTACACTAAAAGCCTTTCACCACTAAATTAAATTGTTTTTCTTTGACCACCCTGTAATTTAACCTGGATTTTTCACTTAATATTATTCTAGTGCATTAGATTGTTTTGCTCTGTAGAGGTATTAAAGCTCTTATAAATAATAAAACTAATAATGACACTAAAACCCCACAAAACAAAACAATATCACACTTTTCTAATTAAGCTAATGAGAAATAAAACTACCCACCCTTTTGCAGGGGTTCTCCTCGATTTCGGGCACCCCAGGGACGCCGGAGGGCGGCTGCGGCACCAAAATCGGTTCCTGGATCGGTTTCATGGGGGGCGGCAGCTCGCACTCCTCGTCCACCTCGTCCCCGTTGGCGATTTCCGCCCCTGGATTAATCCCCAATGTACTTTGGTTAGGTTTTAAGGCCCTCAAGGGCGCATTACCTAGGGATTTGGCCCCTTTTAGGGGCGTGGTGCGGTCCTCGTCCTCCTCGCCCTCAGACACCGACGATTTGTTGTTGCCCATTTCGGTCGGGGGTACCTAAAACGAATATCATATTATTGTTCATATATTTTGTTACACAAAGAAACATCCTGTATATAAGTTGAAAATATAGACAAATGTAAAAGTGCAGTTTTGGAACCATTCAAAGTTACAAAAACCTGGATAAACGCCTACGATTGATTATTTTAAAAGAGACCTTTCAAGAGTTTTTTTTTTAAATCTTATTTCCAACTAGTAAACAACTTGGCAACGTTGCAATAATAAAACTTTTTTTGAATAGTAACAAACATTCAGCATATCTAAATAGCTTTGATTTGAAACATTCAATTTGTATATTTGCTTAAGAAATTTCGCACTTTTTGAATGTAAAACAATTTCCAGATGATTGATAGAGTTCGACGACTGATTTGGATTATTTTAATAGCCAAAAAATCGTTTTCAGGCAATTAATAACGATATAATGGTAAAAATCGATTGTTTTATAGCAAGTCGGGGATTTTCCCGTCAAAATAGTTTGGAAATGAATCATTTTCAAAAATGTTTCATTTTTGGTCTGGAAAATAGGTGTTTACTTCTCCAAAGAAATAGTAACAAATTAGTGTAATAATTAAATTTATCGGTGTTAACTACACTTTTTTTTTAACTTAAGGTGATCGGAGGGTATCAGTAATTGGAATTTAATAACAATCAATATTTGGATGTCAAAAGTGCAAAATTAATGTTATAAGTAGTAAAATTGTCTTTGGGCACTTACAACAGTCAGTCAACTTATTTTAAGTAAATTGAAAAAATATACAGGGTAGACCAGTTGCTATACAGACAACATATTTTACAAAAAAATATGTAATTTACAGCTCAAGCAAATAATTTTTACAGACGGCCAGCATAACGGCGTAAACGTAGTCAATGATCACGGTTTATCTAGATTTGGCTTGACTAACTTTATTTTCCATGAACTTAAACCCCAGTAAATTACGTTTACCTTTTGGCCATATTCCAAACATAAAACTGTTCATTAGTGCCATGATGACAAAGTAAACATGCTCATTCATAACCACAACTATAATAATCATAAAGTTTAGGTGGTAAACAAAACCCGAATAAATACAGTTGACTCAGTTTACAGCTGTCATTATAAAACGATTTGGAAGAGACCCTATAAGAAATTTCTAATAATGTTTACCAACGTAAACCCAGTCAATTTTAACTCCATTATTGAGCTTATTTAAACAACCAACAGTTGAACCAGTTTACACCCTTTGCTTTATAGCGATTTACATAAAGTCATTTTTGTTTTGTTTTATCAAAAAGTCAATCTAAAATAATAATCTTGCTCTAACTTAGTTTTAAGTGAACTTGTGACAAAGTAAACCTAGACAAGTATTATAACTAGATTACTCAGAAAGTCCTTAACTGGATTTACTCTTGTAATCTTAAATCGATTGGCAAAAATGCTATTAACGTCCACAATTATTCCTTAAGGTTCGATTTGCAACGAGGTAAATTTAGTAAAGTGAAACTTAAAGACTAAATTTTCCATAAAAATTTGTTGAATCAGTATATTTAACCTCGTAAAGTTTGGTAACTTTGACAGGACGAAAAATATCAGTTACAGTATGTTTTTCAATAAATCAAATTGACTGTTGACTTAATTTACTCTGAAATAGTTTGCATAATGTTTTTTAATACAGATCTTATTTAGATTAAGTAAATATTTAATAACATGGCAACGTCGTAATATTTCTTAAAAATTTGAACAGGTTACAAGCAAAAATTTATTAAATATTTTTAGTGACATCCTTGAATGAGTATGATTTACTGTCTATCTTAGACATTGTGATAAGACCTGATAAGCATCCAACGTTGCCACACAGGTTACGTAATTTGCAAGAAGAAAATGCTCAAATTTAAGAAATAGTTGAAACTTACATAAATTGGGATGCAAGAAAACCTCCTCAAAATATTAAGTCGCATTTCGGTGGACTTGTAACAAAACAAACTCAAAAACTCAAAACACTTATCTCCAGAATCTTCCGGTTAAAACTGACTGGTGCAGTCTGAAGTTCGCGGTGTATTTCGTACGTGTTTGTTTTAGCCTCGAATTTAACCCGTCAGTTAACTGGAAAATAAATAAAGAGTTACGTACCGAGTGCGTTTACACCGCATATCAGGCCAGAACAAACATTTTGCGGACTTATTAATAAATTAGCCCGCACATGGATCAAAACATCAACACTGATTGGGGAATTTGGGGACTTGACCCACTTACGAGAAGGATTGTTCCAGCTAAAAAAGATATTTTAATTCGGGTGGATGGCGCCAGGATCTTCTGAGAAGTCTGTGATTGGCCAAATGAATGTTTTCTGAGTGGAAAACGTTAATAGCTACTCGAAACGTAGCTGAATGTATTGTTTGCGATAATAGACCATCAAACCTTCTACCTTATCAAGAGTCTCTCACTGCTGTCAAAACTTCTCTTTTACTGATATTGTGAAGTAAATTTTTGTAAACGCACTCACTCAACTAAGTCCTCCTAATCCTGACCTGGATTTGAACATAAACAGTAACTGAGGAATAATTCAAACTTCTGAAAGTCTGGCATGTATCATGTATAGGCAACATAAATACGCCACATAGTTGCGGTAGGAACATTTTTTCATCAACGATTTTTTACTTTATAGCTTTATGTTAGACATTCAACGGCTGTGAATGAGTTAAAATTCATTATATTCCATACAACAAAAAAATGTAAATATTTTATTTATTCAAAACAGAAAAGTCATTTTTTCGTTAAATTTAGTTTTTATCGGAGGAATCTGGCAATTTTGGGACCATTTTCAGTAATATTCTCTTCCATTTTCACATTTTCAAAATGATTCTAGAAATCTCCGACAGTTTTTGGAAGGTTTCCAGTCGAATTTAGAGGCATCTAGACATTTGCAGAAACCTGCGGCAACCCTTGGCAGCTTTTTAGTGATATTTAGAGCCCTTTGGCAATTCCAATATGATTTTAGAGGAGTCTGATAATTTTTGGAAGGTTTTCAGTCGAATTTAGAGGCGTCTGGACACTTGCAGAAACCTCCGGCAACTCTTGGCAGCTTTTCAGTGATATTTAGAGCCCTTTCGCATTTCCGATATGATTTTAGAGGTCTCTGACAATTTTTGGAAGGTTTCCAGTCGAATTTAGAGGCATCTGGACACTTGCAGAGACCTCCGGCAACTCTTGGCAGCTTTTCAGTGATATTTAGAGCCCTTTGGCATTTCCAATATGATTTTAGAGGTCTCTGACAATTTTTGGAAAGTTTCTCTGACAATTTTTGGAAGGTTTCCAGTCGAATTTAGAGGCATCTAGACATTTGCAGAAACCTCCGGCAATTCTTGGCAGGTTTGCAGTAATTATTAAAGAATTTTGGGATTTCCAAGATGATTTTAGAGGTCTGGTAGGAGGTTTTCAGTAGAATTTAGAAGCATTTGGACCTTGCAGAGACCTCCGGCAGTTCTTGGCAGGTTTGCAGTGACATTAGAAACTCTATGGCATTTCCAAGTTGATTTTAGAGGTATCTGGACACTTGCAGAACCCTCCGGCAATTCTTGGCACGTTTTTAGTAATATTTATAGAGGTCTCTGGCAATTTGTGGAAAATTTTAAGTAGTATTCGAAGGCTTCTACCATTTCCAAGATAATTCTAGAGGTCAATGGCAATGTAAAAAAAAATCTGAGAAGTATTCAGAGGTCTCTGACATTTTGAAAATGCATATAGATATTTTTATCAATTTTGGCAATTTTTTGCGTCCGTGACGTCATCGTAATTTGTTTTGATTTGTAGTATATCTTTTACTGTTTAAAGTCAATAACACAGTTATTTCTGCATTTAAAGATTTCCTTCCTAATCAGTATCCTAACCTATGGTGAAACCAGATTGAGACCTGTTTCAAGGAATTTTAAATTCAATGAACGAAATATGCTATCTTCACTTTAGAAGGACCGCAAAGTTGTACGGTTGTGACGTCACTTTAATTTAGTTTGGCTTAGAGTATACTAAATTTCTAGCATTACACTAGATCAGTTACAAAACCGACACTCACCTTAATTCTCTTATCTGACCCAGTTTTCTTCAGTGGTGGCCTTGGGTCAATCGGAGCCTGAGTTTTCTCGACCTTGCCTTGAGATAACTTACGCAGGGGCGGCGGCAGCCATTTCCTTCTAAAAAAAAAAATGAAAAAACCAAATTACAACCCCCGTTACATTAATAGTTCTTACAAAAAATCCCACACGCAAATAAAAAAAGCCTCAAACTGAAACTGGACGCTGTCCATTCTAAAAACGACCGATTAAAACCCAATCTCGATTTAAACTGGCTCAGGCTTTATCATTCTAACAGACAAATGCCGTCTTTGATGGAAGCGCTTTTATCTGGAAAGCGAAGAGGAACGAGATGGAACAATCAATGTCCCGTTTCCATGGTGGTTTTGTGCAATCCACGACAATGATGATGCTGGTTTGGTCGTTTTAATCGAAACAACTAGGTCACTGGATTAAATTGAGAATAAAGTCTTTGGAAACGTGAAATTTTCTAGGATTATCATGTATGGAAAAAGTTCTAAAATCACTTGGTATATAAACCAATAAAATAGGAACTTTTAGAATCAGAATTATGCAAGAAAATCCTATGCCATAGTTTCCATACATCTACTAAAAAATACGTATTTTTTAGTATTCATTTAGACACTATTTTGACAAATTAGCCCAAATTAATGATATGATATTAATTTTGACAATTACAGCTATTTTGAAAGTCGTTGAAATATGGTTGCTATCATCATCAATATCTAGTAATTTTGTTTGCCTTATTTGTCAAAAATTTAAAATTTAAAATATCTTGAAAACTCAAAAATCTTCAATTACTGAAAAGGTCAAAAAGATGCAAGAATTGCCTTAAAACTGCCACTGAAAGAGTCGTACAGTTTGCTAGATAGTTTTTAATATTGCTAGAGACACCTAAAATAGGCACTATGCAGAAAGTGTATTGAAAATGCGAAAAGCCAGTGAAAAGGTCAAAAAGAATTGTCGTAAAACTGCCGAAAGCCTTTAGGAAGGTCATAAAATTTGCCAGATAATATTAAACATCTCCAGAGGCCTCTAAAATAATCAAAAACTTTGCAGAAAGTGAAGCACTATTCAGAAAGTATTTCTAAATTGTCAAAATCTTAAAATGTTTTGTTTCAAATTGTCATTTTAACTCAATTATTCAAATAGTTTTGTTTTGACATTTTTTCAACATTGTACATATTGACAATTTAACACTAATTTAACTTAAAAATTAAAATGACTATTTATAAAAACAATATCACAAACTGATTTGTTTTTTATTGTTTCTCTTTCACAGCAAACTATCTAAAATAGTGATTTTCGCCCCAAAACAACATGGTGAACACTACTTGCCCATCATCCACCAGAGTTTCCAGATGACTTTCGCTGCCACATTTACACTTGTACCACTTTTGAAACAGTCGTTTTCCCTTACCCATGACAAACACACTAAGAAAACAGAAAGCAAGCAAACCTGATATTGCACAATTCTCCGTATTCACCTTAAAACGTCGTTTACTAGTCAAATAATACATACAATAGATATTTGCGAGAAACCAGTCAAGATAAGATAAAATTTTGTGTGATCTTTACGTGCAAGGAATTAAAGTACTACTAGTGTTCTTACCCGCTAAAACCGCGTCTTTTGTTCACTGGTGATGAAGTGGTGTTCACTGCTGTAGTATCATTGCTGCTGGTGGACTCTGCAAAAAAAAAAAACAACAAAATTAAGGAAACTTTTTTGTTCCACTTGATTATTATTATTGTCAATGCAGGTACTTTATCAACTAGGTAACCCAAATTTTCAAGAGCGCATTTAGTAATAAACGAAAAGTTTGTTCAGTTATCAAGGTCTAGAAAATACTAGTCTATTTTCACAATCAAGTTGCAAATAAACACAATTTTAGCGTGGGCAGGACGAAAATGACACGTGCTTTTGATTAATTTGACCTGTCGTATATTATGATGGGATGAAAGAGCGGACAAACAATTCTATTCATTTCGGATTGTGTTGTTATTTGCGATTTCCCCTCGTTTTTCCACTAATTTTGTTGGGATTTGAAGGGGGTGGCACTGTAAGGGTTGTAAATACCACAATTTGGTTAGAACCACAGAAAAGTTCAGTTTAAGAGGGTTAATTTGAGTGAGATTTGGTTTAAATCATAGGCACTAGATCTCTCTTAAATCTCTAAAGTCTATTCACGATTTTTTAGGTTATTAAGTCTGTTAAGTTTCACCCTGAATGTTGTCACATCTTCGTGTTTCTGTTTTTTACCCTGTAAATCGTGGAAATTGTACGCTTTTTTGTACCGCATATAGTAGGCTGCAAAGTAAGCTGAATCTAATGACATATTGATATACAGAGTGTCCCATTTGAAATAGTGCACTTCTTTCGCTTTTGAACGCACTGACAACTAGTTTGATAGAATAGAACATAAAAGGATGTAAATTAGATTATTAGAAATTTCTAGTATTATTATTTTTTCATTAAAGAAACAAAGTTGTTTTAAATTCTAATGTAACTTGAATGATGTCACTTTAAATCAAATTTAAAAACGAAATGGTTGAATTAAAAAATTTAACCAAACAGTCACGAAGGAATACATTTTTGATCTTGAAAATTGTTCAACAAGTTTGAACTCCCTGTATAAGATACAACTGTCAGATTTTTCACCTTTGCACCTACGATGACAACAAACAGGCCAAATTTACCTTAATCCTGACCTAATTGGAGGATTTATTTGCTAGATTTAAGTGTTTATGGTGTTCTGGACTGTGGAAATACAGTATTTTGCCAAAAACAATAATTCTAAAGGATTTTCGATTACTTTTAGTTTATTCGATTCACAGTAAGTGTTTACGACTAAACTGTGTCTTTTATAGATTTTTTCGGGGTGAAAACGGGGGCGACCACTTATAACCACGCTTAATGCGTTTTTATTTTTTATTAACCGATCCTTGTAAATGGCCAGGTCATAAATTACACCAAATTATCGATATTGTACCGTAGAAAGGAAAACCGGCTCCAATTATGTGTGTGTGTGCGGAATTTTTAAGTATTTTGCATAATCGGGTGCTCATTCGGTCATGTTGAATAAGTTGGTACGAACTTGACCACAAGAGAATTAATTACCGGACAAATTGGTATGAAAGCCTTAAGTCTTAGGGTCGTACCAGTTCGGTTGTGGGTAAATTTAACCGAAGGATGAACTCACAAAAAAACATTTTTATTCCAAAAGTTGTGTCAGTCTTAAAAAGTGGGTTGAAATTATTGGGCTTGCTAATTGTAAAAGTAGACTCACTGATTGATTTTAAAAGTCTAAAATCTTTTTACCAAAAAAGTAGCATAAAAAAGAGAAGAAGAATGTGTTGTCATGTTAAAATCAGCACAGAACAGAAATATTAAAATAATGTTTTATCTTATTGAACAACAGACTGACAGAAATGAGTTATTTAAAAATTAGTTTTTCTTTGTTTTAAGTGGCAAAATGTCTTCAATATTCAAACAATTTGGTTGAGCCCACTCCATAGAAACTTCCAGAGCTTAAATATCTCATTTAATGTCTTATCTTCGACGCTTTCATCAACACTTGGCAGTAATTTTCTTCCTCTGAAGAATCATCGTTATCATCGACTTCTGACCCACTGTACATGTGCACTGACCATTCATTTCAGCTTTTTCTATAACAAAAATGTGTACTGCATGGCACAAGGTGAAGAACCTGAGACAGAATATAAACAAAAATAGTAAACAATGACGTAAATACCTTCGGAGAAGTTGAGTTGTTGGGCAAATCGATCGCACACCCTCCGGAAACTCGATTTCCTTTTAAACCCCACTGGTTCAGGTTCTTTCACACTTAAAGCCATCAAACTCATCCGTTTTTAACACGATAACGACTAACAGCAAAGGTACCAACTGCACTAAACCAGCCCCAGGTCGAAAATCCGAAGAATTTTATTAACAACTTAACCTCCAGCGACAATTAACGATAATGCACATTGCGGCGCCACAATTAAACAACCTCACACTTTAGGACGGCCTTAGCGTCGGCCTGATTTAACATCACTCGATTTTTCGCTAGTGTATATGTTTACCCACATGGGTTTTCGCACGCCCACTCTATATCACCCACGAAACCTTTCTAATTTGTCTCCTGTTGAATAATAGCAAACCGGTACCATTGATGGGTGTCGAGTTTCTACGACTTGCTCTCTGGGTTACCTGTAAGGTTGTAACGGGAGAAAAAACGGACTGGAATGATGGTATTGTAAAGAATGTTGTAGACCTGAGGATAGGAATTTTGCCATCATGGTACGCGGTTTCTAGTGTGGTAAAAAATGAACCGAAAATGGTAGCAAGAGGTGTGCCAGTTAGATTAAGAACCAACATCTTGTTCGCAAAAGGATATCCTGTATTAAAACGGTTTGGTAATTAGACTAAAGTTTAGAAAAGTTAATATTGTCGAAATAGCTAAGCAATGCTGTTATAATGTTGTGGCAATACAGGGTGTTTCATTTAAAAATTCACCACCATTACAGATTGCTAAAGAAACAAAAACATACTAAAGCTGTCAAATTAATGAACTGCCAAAGTGATGTTAGTAAACGATTTTACTTGGTAGGAAATCAACTATTTTCTAGTGAAGTCATTTTCAGTCAAAATAAAATCCTGAAAAATAAAGAGTAAATCTGATTTGATTTGAAGTAAAACTTTTCTTACAAAGTGAAATATTATTTAAACAAACAAAACAACACAACTCAGCAACAGGTCTTGTTTCTAACCCTGATTTTTGCAACTCTTGAGCACAGTTTGACGGTCAAAGACACAAACCGACAAAATTGCTTGTCAAAACCACTTGCAGTGGGAAAATGACTGTTTGAAGCACATTTTTGTAATCTTCATTAAATTTCCTATCCAATAACCGATAAAGTCTGCCAGAAACACAGTTTGAAAAAACAGTCAGGGACAAAATCAAATGTATAATCTACTTACAGTGAGAAAATTAATGTTTTAAGCACAGTTTTGGAATCCTCATTAAATTTCCTATCCAATAACCGAAAAAAACACTACAATTATTTATTGCTAATTTACCCATCACTACTGTTTTCCACTGATATTTCTGATTAAATCTCATTTACACTGCAATTGCAAAACTACACAACACTGATACTAATCTATTTTAACAATTAGTTTTAATTGTTATGTTTCCAGATTAAAGATCTTGATAAACCTTGAAGTTTATGACACATGATTGAACGTTTTATAGCAATTTAACTTAGAACTTTTCTTGGCACCGATTACTGTAACTTTTTGGTTGGAATGCGAAGGAAAAAAATTCAATTTATATCCGATCAAAAAAAAAATGGTGAGACTGTTTTATTTTTGAAGGTTTATAATTATAAACTCGGCATTTTTATATTCGATACTGGACAATTTATTGGAACGAACGAGATGAAAACGTCATCGCACCTGTCCGCATAAACGACGTTTATCCACCAATTGGCATTGATCAAACAGACACCTTTACGCAGCTCTTCAGATTAACTTCGTAAATTCTGAACGGAATGAAATAAACAAGACGGTTGATGGACCATAAAATGCTCGTTACAGGTCAAGGTGACGCCTTTTGGCGCCCAGACAAATTTTATTTATCGGCCCCATGAAATCGAATTGCCTATTGAAAAAGAATCAATCTTCCAGAGGATCCGTGGAGCAAACAACTATATTAAAAAACGGGCACGAAGCAGTACCGCAGCCTTGGAACCAGTTAATATAAACGAACGGCGTCAATATGAGACAATAGAGCGTAAGTAGTACCATAACTGGTGCCGGAGGAAGTTTGCCATTTGCGAAGAAATCGGCACATCCTGAATGTTTATTTAAACGAAATTGCTACTACGACTGACTGATAATCTGTTTAGTTGGGGATAAGTAAGACTATTTCAAGTGAAATCTTTCAATAAATGTCGCTAAAAATCACATTTTAAGTCACTTAATTGATGTGACTACAATAGCTATTTCCAGTGCATAAACTTCACAGCACATTGCATCATACTTTAAAGATTGTTATGACTGTAACAGATTAATATGAAAAAATGTCACAGTCAGAATAAAAGTAAAATTATACAAATTTCTACAGTGTGTCAGTGAAACAAAACATTACTGTGGCGTTCAACAGAGATTAATCTTCAAACACAAGAAAATCACCTTGTAAGTTTTGGAATAATGGAAATTACCAAAACGTGCAACCCTCGTATTACATATTACTTAACTACAGGAGCTGTATTGAAAATACTTAAAAAAAGATCAAAACTGTGACACACTGTATTTGACTGATATACAGGGAGAAAAACCTTGGATTAACATAGGAAAAAATCATCCTTGTATAATACCACAATCAAATTAGTGAACGTAGTCAAGGAGTTAGCTAAAGAAGGACTAACACTATTTTGACAGCTAATAAGTAGAATATTTTGACATTTTCAAGTATTTTTTGCCCTAAAAACTCACAACAAAGTTATCAAATAGCGGCACTATTTAACACATTTTGACAGTCTTTATATGTATGAATCTTTGACAGCTTGACCATTATATGACAGAATTAGAGAAATGTGTGTATAAATTTTCGAGGTGTCTATTTAAAATATTTATTAACTGTGGTATTACAGAACATTTTCTTCTAATCATCTTCCTCATTGGATTTTAGATGTTTTGCTTCATTTCTTAGTTGTGCTAAATCATTTCCAAAAGGATTTTTAGACTTCAAATCACCTATTTAAAAATTTTTCACATATTTTGCTTTATCCAGGTCAAAGAGAATCATCTTCAGAAAACCTTTTGGTATTTGAAAATGTATGAATTTGCCATTTTTTGTACGCACGATGGGTGGATATGAACACAAGAGAGTAAACTGGAGAGAAGAGTATTTTCGCTAACAATTAAACAAATTATTGTAAGACAGTCAAAATGGAACATCCTGTATGAATTTTCGGTCATGTTTGGTACAGTAGGTAATCAAAAACTACGAACAGTGCTGCAATTTAAGCAAATCCTGCACATGTATAGACTTTCCATAAAAGTTTAATACTTCTTCAGGTTATATCAAAATGAAAATCCTTTTTCCTTCAATCGTTCGTCTGCATACGTTTATAAATCGACTGGCGTAAAAAAAATAGAAATCAAGTTTGTGTCCTTTTACGGAATATCCGTTCACTTGGCTAGCAGATGTTCCGTCCTTAGAAATCATGTACAAGCCACATAGTAAATTGTTTATTCTTCTTAATAATTCACGATTCAGGAACTGGGTGAGTCAACTGTACTAATATTTACAGTCAGGAAACCACCAAAATCCAGATAAAGCCCATTTTTTTGCAACAAAAAAACTTTTGATGCTGAATAGATACAGTTGTATAAAAGGGAGGTTTCACTCTAACTTTGACCTTTATGGAAACAGGTGGAGTCGTTAGTTGCGGTTAATTAATGTTACACATACAACAACAAAACACATTTGTAATTAAACCACTAGTTAAATTTAACCCTCAGAGCGTTCAGTGCAGTACAGGGCTTTGCTGTTAGGTTACTTACACTGAAAACACTAACTCTCACTTTAACCGAAACGAAACACCAACTGGGAAAACTGCACTAAAAATTGCAATTTTTTTTTAGGAAAAACTACACCGACCACGTAGTTTTATAAAATAATCGTGCGTCCCGGATCGCATTTAAAAAACAACTAACTGACGATCAACAACAATGTCGCCCGCAAAGCATAAATCGGTGCCAACTGAGTGAGCAGCATAAATAAATTAGCTAAAGACGGTCCTTATATATTTTTTTTTTGTTTTTAATGCCAGAGTTTAATTTAAAACTAAAACAGTTGATTGCCTTACAACCTTAAAGGGTTTGTACCAATTAAGGGCCTTAAACTGTTTTTTCTTAGTAAACAAACTTTTTCGGCAAATTTTTCAGAATTTTTGTTTTATTAGTTTGACCGACAGGGAGCGTTAACAGAACAATTGTAAACTGCGCACATAGTCAAAACAACAAATGTCATTTAGACTTTAATTTTCCTAATATGTCAAAAGTCTGAAATATGACTTGTTTGAAAATTATTTAAAAACAGGTCCAAAACATGCAGATGTACAGTCACAAATGTCAAAATTCTACTTAAAGACTTCTAAAACATACTGTAGAGTGAAGACTGATTCTCTATCATTTCTAAAGTATGATATATAGGTTTATAGCTCCATGGAGGTAATTTTGAAAGTTATAAGGTAATTATTAAGAAACACTACACTCGCAACTGTCAATACTGTACTCATTAAGCTGTAAAACATATTAATGGTACTGAGAAGGGTGATTGGGTCACTTGTTTTGTATGATTTATAGATCTATAGATCCATGGAAGTGCCTTTGAGAGTTATTATGTAAAACATAAGGCAAAAAGGTCTAAAAAGTAGAAACGTCCAAGACAGTGAAAGAAGTAAAAAAACTAAAAGTTAACAGGGAGAAAAAAAGCTAAAAAAAACCTGAATAAACAAGTGAACTGATGTAAACTTAGGTAGTTTAGACTGTTAAAGCTACATTTTCTGTATGGACAATAAACGGTCACTAATGTAAACGCAGACAGTTTGGACTAATTTAATAAGTTTAAAAATCTTACTGTTGCTGAATTAGGTTAGGTTAGAATAGATTATTGGTGCTAAAGGTAAATTACAACACAAGAAACAGTGAAGAAAAATTAAAACTGGCACTGATGTAAACGTAGATAAAATAATTCAAATTGGCATAAATGGAAATATTTTTAAAAGGTTAGAAATTTGGAGGCTTATTTTCGACCAAAACTCAAGAAAAAAAAAACAAACCTGAATACGATTCTGCATTTGTATTGAGTTTGCTTACACAATTATTTCATTTTATGTAGTCTTTTTATTGAACTTTTAATGAGGTCTTAAAAGCTTTCAAATCTACTTATAGTAACCTTGTCAATATACAGGGTGGCACTTACCTTTGAAAAGTAACACATAAACACCGCAAAGTTCCGACTTTAATTAAAGATATGGAACTGTACAGTGGTGTGGCATGCAAACAATTTAATTAAGTAATTACTCGGTTTATTGACGAGGAAAAGGGAAGAGGGCGAACCCACTTCGATATTGGAGTAAACCTGAATTGAATTCTAGTTTAGTTCTAATGGAATTCCAAGGGTTTTAATGTAGTACACTAAAAATCAAACTAAATTGAAGTGACGTCATAGCCCTAAAAATTCACAATGATTGTGGTTAGATTAACACTGTTACCGTTCAAACAGTGCAGTCACTTGAAAGGGTCACGTGACTGCAATATATCACTAAAAATGTCATTTCAAAACGTCAAAAATCGCACTTGAATTTTTTCTCAGTACGGCCCTGTCAATAAACTGTCATTCTGTCAATTTTTTCTTTGTATTTAAGGCGTTCTGTGTGGTTTCTGAACTCTCTCCACTATAATAGTTATTTACTTATGCTGATCAAAATCACGCAATTATTTGGTTTTACAAACCTGGCAACCAACTGCATGCAAATATACATACATTTTTTTAAAATAATTCGTGACGTCAGTGTGATTTAGTTTGATTTGCAGTATACGTAAGCAGCCTCCTCTATTTTCTAATATTAGCCACGGCACAGTTGGCTGTATCAAAAATCATTCAATGGATTAGATGACACTTTTGCCCGCTTATTTATTTGATAATTTGGACCAGAGCCAAACTGAAAAAGTTTAATCGCTTATTTACGTCGGAATGGTCCGTACTTAGAATATTTCCAGCTCAAAAAAAAAGCACACATACCATCCTGACGTTTAATGGGGAAACACTTGAACATGTTTCGCTTCACATAGTTTCCTGGTGATGGTGCGAGCGACACGAAACGCTGGTCAACGCGACTTAACTATAGGTGTATAACTGGTTTTTTGCCGTATATCTTGATTTGTTTCAGCACTTTATCTAATCACGACGACGTTCGATTTGCAAGAATATTTTAAAGATAAATAGTATTTATCGGTAAATGCTGTTATCTTTCCGCTCGCAAAACCCTGTGTAACACGTATATTAGTGTTTGTTGTAAAGGCTTGTGTTTTAGATACAGGGACGTAGAGAAAATTCGTGATTATCAATGTCAGAATAGGTTAATTTGTAGTAGTTTCTAACCTATAAAGACTCCAGCCCGCGTTATGCCGATGATACCTAATTATGACTTTAAGTTGCACTACCGAATAAGCTAAATAACACTTTTGAAATTTCTAGAACAATAATTGAAAAGATGTGGAGAAACTTATAGTTCATTGTAGTATTTGCATCTGTTTCATCTTTATTTCAGCTGCATCATCAATGTTCTTTTGTTTCAGTTATCGATCTCCTGTTTGTGTTTTCCTTTATTGTGCTTATTTTACTACTAACTTCTTCTCCCCTTAATATTTTGCTTTTTTTTTCTCTTTAGCTTTGCTGTTTTATTTTTTTCTTTGTTTCCTATTCTTCATGCTCTGCCTTTGCTTTTTTTTTCGCTAATTGTGAACGTTGATTCTAAAATAGTTTTGCACTTAGAGAAATCAGTTACTGGGCTATAAAAAGTGTTCAGGGAGGATTGAAAAGCGCTCAGCAACGAGGCAAATAATAACGACGTTCGATTCGAACGAAGCTGAGGCGAAAAGGGAGCAAAGGGTCGGGTCAAGGCCGAAAATTAGATACATCCAGAGAGCCGTTTATCGATTTTACCGTCCGGAATGCTGATGCTGACGACGAGATGCCAGAATCTCCCAATACACAAAAAATTCAAAACATTCTCTAGAAGCCAATCAGCTTATTGCACTAGTTCGGAAAAGACCAAAACACTCATCCAAGTCACAAAAATTCAGCAAAACTCATAAAAAAACACTACTTACCGATTGGTTCGTGTTCAACTTGCGGTAATCGTCTTGATGGAGAACCACGCGGTTGGGGCGGTTGTTTCAACACGGCCAACGGTACCAGTCCTTCAGGAACGGGTTCCTGGTGTCCTTCGGAACCCCGGGTGGGCATCCGCACCAGGCAAAAGTCCGGTTTCGTCGGACACACCTCCACGACTTCCACCTGTTGTCCCTTCGACACCGTTAGTTCCTGAGAATTGGTGGCCGTGAAGTCTGACATTACCCATGTCATTTCGAGGACACCAGTCTACAACAAAATTTAATGTTGACAAGTGCCAGTAACGTAAAATAGTTTGTTGTAGAGGAAATGTTGCAAAAATATGTAATTAAATGTTTATCAATTAAATTAGGGTATAAATTAAAATGGTACAAAACACAACGTTTCACTGATTTTTTACTCAACTATGCCCTTAAAGTGTCATGGATCAATATTTGATGGTTATGACAACTGTTTAGTAATTTGGCCACGCCCTAAATAGGTAAAAACCACTAAACTTCACCCCCATAAAGCTATAAAAACATTATTTCTAATCAATAATAATTATTACAGCTACAGCTTTTACTGCTCAGTGAAAATTACTATATTTACACGTCCATATCTTGTATTATTTAATTAAAAATGTTTGCTTTTTTTATCTACGTTTACACGGTTTTTTACATCTCTTGTGTCACATTACCATTAAGCACGTTTACATTTGATTGTATTGGCTGAAATTATAGAAAAGTATAGATCAACTGGTGACGGAGTAGATACACTCAGAGCAGCCAAGAATTTGTTTACATATTATATTTTATACAGGGTGCTCCAATTTTTCGAGACAAAACTTTAGCATTCATGCAAATTGTACAACTTTCTATAAGTTTCAGCACAGACAAACTGGTCCACGGTGTATATTCCTCTCCAAGCTTCTACGACCTTTTACAGACTTAAACACCTGGCCTGGTACGTGGAAATAGCCCAATAAAAGGCTCTGTGTGGAAAACTATCAGGCAGATCTAATATTAAATATGCGAATTCCGGCAAGTCCTATTGAAAGTCGTTCGATATTGCCGGAACTAACGAACTTCCGGACGTGGAATGACAATGGCAATGTCTGGAACGGCCAGAGAATGGCTGCCATAGACAAGTAGAAGGAAATCCGGAAATACCGCTTTTATACCAAAATAGATGGAGAAAAGGTCTGCAGATTTGTAATTTTGGTTTATTATTTTCCTTAAAATACTCAACAACTCGATTTACTTACTTTGCCATAAGTTGAATCTAATTGGGTTAGTCAACTTGTGGCGGAGCAAACGTATCCAACCATTAATTATTGTTACATAAGTCTCATCTTATATAAAAAACTTAATATTCTAAATAAAAGTTATTCCGAATCGATTTGTGGAGAGGAAGAGGAAAGTTTGACTTGTAAAGGTGTAAAGGTAGTTGCAGAAAATATTTTAATAGAAGACAGTTGAGCTAGTTTACATTCTTCAGTATGAATTCCGAATCCTCTCAACAGTGTTGCTAATCAATTTGAAAACGCTTTTTAAAAAAAACAATTTTAGGATTTTTTGTAAAATTCAAAAACTAGTAACTAACCATGGCATTCTGGCTTGGTTGTCTCCTTAGCAACCTGGCTTGAAAACTTGACGGTGTGTCAATGGTGTGCTGTCTTGATAAAGCTGGATGCTGATTGGCCACGCTGGCCTGTCGAAACCACGGCAACGAGATCTTTCGTTTCGCTTTTTGAGTTTTCGTCAAACCACTGCCCGAACCCGACATTTTACCCTTTTTTCACGCGATTTCCGACTAATTTCTCGACATATTTGCGATAATAAACAATTTACAATGATTGCCGCAAGCGATTTATCGTCTAAAATGATTTTTCAGCTGTCGTGTATAACCTTGAATGCGGTATTCCCACTTCCTGGCGGTTGACTAATCCGTGTTTTTAACTATAACTGGTTATTCCCTATCCTTAGACTATAAGAAGCACCAAAATGGTTTGTTTTAAAAGCTTCGTGATCACAGAGCGGGTATATTTTCATAAATTCTTGCTGGTGCACTCTATATTATACTAGATAACGCGTGCGCAATTAACAGTTATTAGCACTTTATATTAAAGTCTAGGTTAGAATTTCGGTTACTTTGAAAGACTCGGTAGTACTCTAAACTGGAAACTTTTTACTTTTTAATGGCATATTGGAAAGGGTTTTGCTGTCAAGATGTTGCTGAGGAAATTATTCAGAAGTATATCTGAAAAAGTGGCAACAATGTGGACACACACTCAATAACTGGCACCTACTTTCATTAGAGGCAAATTGTGTAAATTTGGCAACCCCTTAGCTAGATACAGATCCTTTTGTGGTTGAGTTACAGTTTTACACCATATTCTTCGACGACACAGTTTTATAGTTGCCTTAAAATTTTCTTTAAAAACTCTATAATAACTTAGAAATTAAAATTGTAGTTTTAGCTACAATCTGGTAAAAAAATCCATTCATGTAGCTGTCATTGAACCAAAGTTATGTGCTGTCAAAGCACATAGTAACCTCACTTTATCCAAAAAAATAACATTTTTATTTAAATTAAAATATCTCAACACCCAGTAGAGTTATCGACGTCATTCTTGATGCAAATTAATGAGAATTTAATGCAGAATAACATACGCAATTTTCACTTAGCTCACTTCAGTTATTCATCGGTTTTATACAGCCAAAAATCACATCTTTCTGAATTTGTCGACTAGATGACTTGCAAAATTAATTTTCTGACTAGAACATTCCTAACTATATACAGGGTAACAACATTAGTTAGAAAAAGAAGAATATCTATTCATGTCCAATGTTAAGTCATTGAAGATTTGCTACAATCTCAAAACTGGACATACTGTATACTTGGAACAGTGCTGACAAAGCGGTTCTAATCAAAAGTATCAGGCAATTATTAATAATATTATACTTCTAAAAAATTGCTAAAGACTGTCCGGAAATGACATAATGACTACCAAAATATAGTTAATCAGTGATGATAATAGAACCTGTATAGGTGGTTAAAAATTAAACATTGTGTCCAGTTTAAGACAATTTTGAGTTTCAAGTTGAAACACGACCTAAGTTAAATGCTTTTACATAAACTAAACAGTTAAAAAAGGATTTCAATTCAAAGAATCCACAAAAAAGTTTAGATGAAATAATTTTGTAATTAAAATTTTCTAGAAATTGTGTTAATGATGTTTAGCAGTCTGAAAAAACGTGCCCTACAGGGTGTTTTTATTTAAAACACTGTATTTTCTCAATGATGCCAGTGGAACTGTCCTAAAAATATGTCATATTTGACAATTTTAATAACCAGAATACTGGTCAAGCAGCTTTCAGCTTGTCCAATCACAAACTACCCCCTGTGCTGTGATTTACGCAAATACTGCACATGTGTCTTATAAAGTGATTCTAAAACACAGTTTAAAGTAAAACTAAACCGCAAATCAAAGTTTCTGTTACTAATTATTTATTCCAGAGTATGTAATGACTACCTCTTTCTACTTTACCTAACTTTGTCTATTATCTTTACTTCTCCAGAACATTCCTACACTAATTTTTGGTTGAGAACCTCAAAGTCTACCTTTGAATTTAAGATAACTTGTAAATGAAGTGAGATAAGGTAGAGTTTTACTATTGACTGAAAGAGATATATGATAAAGTTAGCAGGAATAGCGTATCATCAAAAGAAAGAACAATTGGACATTTGGACAATTAAGTGCCAATCATTGAGTGGTTTATTCTTCTAAAGCCACAAATTTCATTTTTTTTTGGTAAAGTTTCCTCTAACCAATTACAAGATGAAAAAGCAGAGGAGATGTGAAAGAGCAAGACCTTGGCAAGCAGACCCTTCCTCAAGGAAAATCTAAAGACTATTGAAGGGCGGCCGGGCCCTTGAACAAAAACGCATCGCGGCGACGTCGACGTCGTCAGGAGGCGTCGGAACAACCGGTCATGCCGCCAAACGGGGGCGGCGTCCCGAAAAGAAGCGTCGCTTTTGCACCAGACGGCGAGACTGGCGGCCAGGCAGGAAGAAAGCCCGGGATCGACGTCGTGGACGCCATACCACGTTGCCAAATCGACAAATTTTCCAGAAGAACAGTTTTTTTAATTACATTCTAGAGCCCTAATTCTTGAAAGGAATTATTTTCAGGAAAAGTGTTGTTAGAATGTGACAGAAGCAGCTAACAATAGCGGGTGACAGTCACATTCTACAGACTTTTCTCTTGATAACTCCCTTTCCTCGTTTCAAGTTTTGCTTCGCAATAACCTCATTACTTAATTTCCTGTCATCAAAATGTCACACCAAACCAAAATATCGGACAACTTCGATCAAATAGTTGTTTTGCGAGAAGATGTGGCATCATGGCGGCGCTAAGGGACACGCAGGACCTTACGGCAAATGCGACACAGGGCCCTGTGCAGGGTTTTACATTGCCTGAAGAAGGCGGGAAGGTTTCAGTTAATTGTTATTAATTGGCAATGCAATTTGGCCTTGCGGAGATAGGACCAATTTGTCAGTTCCCGCAAACCACTTCAAGCCTACAGGGTGATTAAATTTCACTCGGTAATTAAAAGTTGCTTAGATGATTTGATGAGGTAATATCATTTAATGAAGGAATAGAGTATACAGAGTGTGCCACAGACACACAGAAAGTATAAAATAGGTTATTTCATATTGTTCCTACAAAGCTTAAATACGCGGTGATTTCAATAATTATTTTTTGCTTTTTTAGTGTCTAGTACTTTTAAAATAAAAAATTGCTTTTCTATGTATTATCTATCATTCTTTCAATTTATGCCTCCTATCGGGAGGTCAAAGTTCTTTTAAAGTTTTCATTAATATGATCATTTGATAGCTCAATGGACAAATTTATGAAACCTTTTTAAGAGAGTTCATTACATAATGTCAGTAAATGAGAATAACTGAAGAACCTTCGTTCAATTAAAAAGCTCAAATTTCCCATCAGAAAATGTTTACATTACGATCCAGACTCAAATTGTCCTACATCTCGACTTGGAAAGTTAATTTTCGTCTCGAAAATCCCTGGAGAAAGCTTCATAATAAAGGGAGTCACGCCCAGATGACCTTTTGCACTTTCCGCAATTATTTCAATAATTAACTTGAAGTTTTAGTTAATTAAGTGTGGGTTTTATTTAAACTACCTCCTCTTACGCTGATTACGGGATTGAAAAAGCAGCCCGAATGACAACTAGCCGATCGATCATCCAATTTTTCCAGCAAAAAAGAGCGATAATCGCTTTATTTACGCAAATTTGATGAAAAGTTCTCGGCTTTGAAGTTGTGGTGTGTGTTTGCGGAAATCGATCGACGTTCCACGAAAAAATGTCGCATCGCAGGTTGAAATATGCGTGTGTAAATACGTCCCGTTACTTTCCATTTGCGGAAGAAAATTGCAAAACGAACAGGAAACATACCGTGTAATATCACTCAATATGGATGTCTTTTGTTTTACAAGCTTATCGTGATTTTTAGTGGCGCCTAAGTAACTGTTCTAAGTGTCAGTATATTCATATCGAGCTATCTAGTTGAATAAGTAACTAAAGGTTAAATTCCGTCACAAACAAGTTAGTCGATAAGATTAGATTTTCTGAAGATGAAATGTGTACAGGAAACTCACTGAAGATCTAATATTTCTGTGTCTTAATAATTCTAGATTATCCACTACAGAATATCAATAAAGTGCGAAAGAAACATCGAATACATACAATTTGGATGGGGGCGTTAAGGTGAATGGTGTATGATGCACGGGTAAACTCTTTTATATATGATACTATACAGGAAAGTGATTGGTTTTCCTGGTTGGTAATTTTTAACTGGAGTACTACTGGAAAGTGGTTTAGAATTGCCTTGGAAAAGACTTATTGACACATATGGAGCACGAATTTAAGATTCAAACTGTTGAAATAAGCTTATAATACAATGTAATACTAGTGTGTAAAAAATTACTTACCTTATCGGAATCTGTAGTGTTTCCGGATCCAAACGAAGCCAGGGAGTTCCGGTCTAGATTCTCCACACTTTCGTCTAGAGAGTTGCATTCCTCCAGGTCTCTGCAAGTAAACAAAATCAAAAAATAAATGTTTTCAATATGAAGTTTTTAACACCAAACTTTTATTGGGACCAAGAAAAACACATTATTTATACTTATAGAGTAACGAGAAAACCAATCTCAAAAGGTTAGAGAAGGAGTTATCAAGAAAAATATAATATACAGAATGTGATAGGAACATGTTGTCTTAATAAGAAATAAACTATGAAAATACAGTAAATCACAATTATAGTTAATTTCAGTAAAGTTTGTTTTATGAAACAGTGTTTTTGATGACTTGAGGATTTTTATTGGCTAAACAAAGATACATTTAATGAAAAAAGCTAGTTAAGAGGGTTAAAAACGGTCACCAAAATAACAAAACAATTTTTTTTATTCTCATCTACTTGGAAAACTGTCCTTCTCTGAAATGCTTCCCAAATACCTGCAAAACCACTAATATTTCAGTTTCAGGTTTTCAGACTCAGGGTCCCAAAGTTTTATAGCTGTTTGAGGAAATACTTCAGGACAATTTAATCTATTCTGGAGGTGAGTGAACTGAATTTTTGAAGGAAACTGAACTTACCTGCTTGATCTCTGGCTGTGGTTTTTCAATTTAGCAGGACTCTTGGGCAACGTCAAGGGCAAAGCCCCACTGAAATACGTTTCCTGGATGACCTCTCTCAATTTTTTCACCCAAAGCTGTTTGGTTTCCAGGCTGGACGCCCTCAAAACGATTCGGTAGTCGGAAATTGGCGCTCGCCCCGTCCATACCGCAAACTTACATTCGTCCCCCTCCATGTGTTCTGTCACCCCCAATTCTGATGTCTGCATGTGTTTTACAATCAGCACATTTTACTTTAAAGTATGTGGAGAGTTACCATGAGTTTATTTTTGTAGATGTACTTGACTTTTCCTGCTGAATCTTTGACTTCCTTCGTAAAAAGCAGGTAGAGTTCAAACAGGAATATGTGCCTGTCCCTGCCTTTTCTGATTAGTTGTTTGGGATCCCACACTTGGAACGCATCCTGTAGCACCACCTCACCTATAATAAAAATCATTTAAACCAAAATCACGTGACTAGATTGTGGTGCAAACCTAATTTATCACTTGAAATATCACAACCTTCCAACAAAGACAAATGCATGGCGTCATTAGCTTTTTTAGGAACATTAAGCATTACTTCCAACCCATCTTTAATTTCGCCTTGGCCTTCGTTACAACAGCTTTGCAGATCTTTGAGCAGTAATTGATACTTGGTGATACGTTGTACTGGTTTGATTAAGTAGGCTGCTATAGGGTGGTCAACCTACCAAAAAAAACTCACTTAAAACACACTGAACTATAGAGTTGTCATACACTCACCTTGTGTTTTTTCTGCAACTCTTCATAGTAGTTCCCACCGTGTTGCACCAAAAATGAGTTACTTTCCGGTTTGTTTTTGCAGTAGTTGACGTAGATGTCAAATTTAGAGGCCCAGGTAACGAAGCAATGCCCTACATCCTCGGGCATTGTTTCGTACTTCTCCAGCTCTTTGAGAAATATTGAATTATGGAAGTTGTAGATTTCTTCGATGTTGCCGAATATGATGTCTTCTTTGCCCTATGGAAACAAATTTTTTATAGCAATAGGTACGGTAAAAAATCATGATTCTTCCTAATTTAGTTAGTCAGAAATTGAATTTAACTTGATTCAAAATTTTGACAAGAGCAAAAAGAGTAAAGGTAAGAAGATCCAGTTTATCATCCTCTGTGGTTATACAAAGGACGAAACATTGTATTGACTAATGTAAAAAAACTACAAAACTTACTTGAAGAACAGTAGGAACTCCATTAGCGTTTCGAGTCTCGTACAAGAAACACTTGATGCATATCTCCAGGTCCTTGACATAAGTCCGTTCAGTCTGAAGCAGCTCGGCCATGATAAACTCTTTCCTTCTGGCTGAGCGCCTCTTCTCCTCGTTCAACTCCTTCAGGTCTTTGGAGGTGGCGTCCTTGATTTTTGCCTCCAAACTTGGATCCGAATTACGATCGATACATATTTCCTTCTTTTCGCACTCTTCCTCCACTTGGATTCCTGATAACATTTTTAAACTTTACGTTTACTTAGAAGATTAATCACATGGGACTCACCTAAAGTTTCCTCAAGTTGTTGTCGGTACTGTTCCATTCGTGAGCTAAAGTCTTTGTAGCGATTATCCACAGCAGCCACCCATTGCTTGATAGCGCTAGCATGGGCATGGCCCTTTTCAACCAAACTGTCAGCCAACTGGATCAAAAGTTTCACCCTTTCTCTAGTTTCTTTGGCAGTTCCTTTGAACTCGTTGTGTTCCCTTAACAAGCTCTCAGTCTCTTCGATGTTGTTTCCCAAATTGGTGGCGTGGGTGGTCAAGTAGCATTCTCCAGTATCATGAATCCATTCAATAGCTTGTTTGGCCGATCGTTCAAACAAAACAAACTGCTGGCACTGATCCAGACGTTTTTTACGCTGCGTCCAGTGTTCCAACACTTTATTTTCCTGGCTCAACAGCTTCTCCAGAATGCCTTTTACTCTAGACTCGTGATTGCTGCCTGTGTTGGTGAAGTTATAGAATTGCAGGCTGCGCGTTGTGTATTTCAGAAAAGTTTCCGCAGTTCTTCGTGCTAGAGTGCAAGCTTTGAGAAAGGCCTCCTTTTGTTCTTGGTGTTTGTTGATTAGCTGCGAAATGGAGGTGGCTTTGTCCACATTAGGCTGTCCGGTTGAACACCAGTCTTCATCACGTCTGTACTCGCGCTCTAAACTATCCAAAACAGAACAGACTTGTTCAGCTGTTTTGTAGAAGTTTAGGCTGGCAGTGACTAGTTTGTGGCGTTCTTCTGCGCACGTAACCAGCTGTTGCCACCTTTTGGTCACTTCTTCGGAAATGTCCCTGATACTTTGGGGATCGTAGTGGTTGCCGTTGATTAACGAATCTGCTCTGTATTTAACTTGAACTGCTGAGGTGTGAGTTTTCTCGATGGCCACCTAAAAACAATTCGAAGCTAGACCGCAATATGTATAATAAAAACTACAGAACTGATCAAAAGGCAATTAAAGTAAAACTGTTAACTGTTGTGTAGAAGATATGAAAAGAGGAAACTACAGAAAAAGGAGAAAAAAAAGATAAAGTAAAGGCTGTGGTAGGAATATTTCAATGGAGTACAAAGACGGAAGTAGAATTTTTTGAGTTTGTCATAAAAACTTGTCATTTTCCTTTGACACAGAAACAACCTCACATTAAGTGTCAATAATGACATTTGAAAAGCCAAGAAAAATAACGATAAAAGTCGAAAATTTTGCAAGAGACAAAAATATTCAAAATGACATCCTGCAACCAGTGGACTAGATTTACACCCACTTTGAATCAGGTAAACGCGGTCACATCTGGCATAGCGTTAGTTTCAAATTCACTTGTTTTCTTTTTGTTTATTGAACACCCTGTATATCTAATAGTGTTAAGCTTTTTACAGTCGTTGAAACCCGAAGTGAAGGAAGGAAAGCTTCCAGAATAGAGTTTTACAATTCAATTTGGTATTTTATTGAATAGCACTTTTTTTGGACATTAATAGTTATTTCCCCTGGTTCTTAACAAAGAAAATAATTCAGGTTTATCAATACTAACCTGGAACTGTTCATGTTCCTTCTTCAACAACTCAGCATCTGCCAAACTATTCGGAATGGTAAAACTGGCCATCAGCATCGATTCCCCGTTCCGTATCCAGCTAATCACTTGATTGGCATCGTTCTGGAATTGTCCAAGCTGGATGCACTGTTCCAACTTCACTCTCTTGAGTTCGGCGAGTTCCTCCAGATCAACCTCGCGATCGTGCAAGAACTCGAGCAGGAATTGTACTCTAGTCTGAGCATTATACTGCGCATCGGCCATTACGCAGATACCAGAATTTTCAAACACCTGAATCAACTCTTGTCCTTGTTGGAGCACTTGGTAGGTGGTGTTTTGCATTTGGGACACGCTCTCGTTGTGTAATCTACAATTTTTTTGATACATTTATTTTGACCTAAATATTTCAAAATTGTGCTACAAACCTGAGGAATTGTTCGGCTTTGGTGATGTCCCTAGTGAGTTCACTGTGTTGGAGCTCTTCGTTCCACATGTCCAGTTGGGAGGACACTTCGAGGGCGTCTCGTTCGAAGAGGCGCAGTCTCAGGCTGAGGTCTAGGCGCAGTTTACGCGCAGCCCACAACTCCTCCAAGTCATTTCTTTGTTTTGCCAGACGATCCAATGCGGATTCTACAGCACTTACTGATCCTGTTGAATCCATATCTCCTATTGATCTGAAAAAATCATGTTTTGATAGCTGAATCTAGAATTCAAGAGTATTTTAAAGCGTTGTCCTAACTGATATTGTTCTGTAATTGGATCGGAATGGTCACCCTGTACATATTATGAGCTAAGTATATATTATAATAATTTACCTAGAGTCGTGTGTTTAGAATGTACCATGTGGGCTTATTACAACTTCATCATGACTAGTTATTAAATTCATTTCCATATTTGGCTGTATCGATCTTTGATTAAGATATTGTCTGGTATGAAATGGCATTGTTCGAATTGTAATTTTTACGATGTAGACAGTTTTAAGACCTCATCAGAGGAATAAACGAACCCAATTGATTTCCTTTGAGAAAACGAGCGGAAAATTGATTAGACAAGGGAAAATTGCAGCAACAACATCATTAATGCAACTCCTACAGTTTCGATCAATTGAAAGAACTACGTGGGACGTCATCAATACACAATTGCTTGATTGTCCTATATATTTCTCTATAAGTTAAATCACTTGAAAATCCTGAAAACTTGTCAGTTTACTGAAATGGAGCTTTTTCCCGAATTTATGAATTTTTGATTGGGCCAACAAAGCCGTTTAGGCCAAGGATAAAGCAATGTAAAAACGAAACAAAGCCAAGTGAGTCATGGTGGTACCCCTGGGGGCCAATGTAACTCGTAGCCGGAGCGCCACCACACAACCAATTTTACTTTATAGTTGTTGAAACATAGTGTGTTAATAACTCTTGTAAATAAGTCAAAATTAGCTTCAAATTATTAGTAGTTCCATGAAAATAATGTCAATCAATGTTTGTCAACAAAACCTACGAAAGTGTTAAATAGAGACATTTCGATTAAAAATTGTATGGTAATTAGGTCGAAATTGGCTTCAGCCTGAAGGCAAACCAAAATGACTGTTAATGACATTAGTTTCAGTTTAATTGAAACTGAATTTAAAGCAGAAATGAGATCACATATCTTGTCTGTTAAAAAAAAAGAAAAAAATAATAAACAAATAACAAAAAGTAAGAAAAATGAAAAGTAAAACAGTAGAAAAGAAATAAACGAAATGACTAAAAACATAAAAAGAAAAGTATTTAAGTAATATTGGTCACTAAAAAATATTTTTTCTATTAATAAAAATTTAAGAAAATGGTAAATAATGCCCAAATTGGCTTGAATAATGGTTTGTAACAGGATTCCCCGTTACATTTCATATTGATAAGCTAAAATGAGTCTTCTTCTCTTATAATAATAAACTTTTTAGTGCAGACCAACCAATCCACTCCAATTAAATCTTACTTGTAATGTAGGTTTGGTAAAGTAAACAAGATTAACTTGAGTGGTGACCCTCTCTACATGATATGGAATTAAAAAACAACAAACCTAGCAGAATTAAATGGCCTGGGTTGCCATTTTTGGGCCGAGAAATACACGTCTGCTTTTTTATTCTGTTTTAAGATAGGGGTTACTGAAGAAGAAACAAGTTTGAACCTATTTTTACGTTCAGCCAGCTTGAATCTACCAGGATAAACTAAGTCCAGTGTTAACAACCTTTGTCGGTCATTATTTTGCCAACTCAGTTTGGCTGATTAACCTTAAACGATGTGGAACCATTGTCAAGGTTTTATTTATGAGTATATGAATGTACCATTTTCATTTTAGTTCAAATTGGTTCATCAATAAAATCTGTAATTAACTGAAAATATGTGGTGAGTTGAATGAAGACGTTTTTGACAGAAAATTTGAGTTTGGGAAACGAAAGAGTAAATGAAAAACCAAACAAAAACTTCTCGAGCAGACAAAAACAAATTTTAAGACAAATTTAAAACGGTCACACAGTATATAAACTAAACCAGACTGTTTAAATCACTTTATGTAAAGCGGCTAGTCCATTTAGGAGTTTAAATTTTTAAAAAGCTTAAAAGCCTTCATATACGCTTTCATAATTGAAGACCCCAAAGCCTGGTTTATATTTATGCCAACTACTCCCTAGACGAAAACTTCAGCAACTTCCTTAATTTAGTAACTTCCTGGAGGCAGTTATATACCCAGTTTAACGCTCTTGCAACATGCTGTTCTTATTCAGTTTGATATTATCTTAAGCTTTAACCGGATTTAATTTGTTGCAGTATAAAATGATGCAATTAGGAGCGTGGAAAAAAATTAATTAATCACGTTCCACCCCTGACTAGAAAAAAAACCATGAACGACAAAAGGAAAGACTCAAAAACCTTACAATCTGGACGGGTCATCAATCACTAGTTGGGACAGTAACGAAATTTCCAGGACATAATGTGGCGAAAAGGGCATTGTTGGTAAAATAAAGGATGAGCAAAGGCCTGAAAAGTTTTAGAAAATACAGATTTACGGTTTTCCTAGTTGGTACAGTAACTGTTTTGGGATAGTTTTCTGGAGAAGAATTTCTCTCTATATTCAGAACCTTCAAACTGTCTAAATCAAAAACACTTTTTAAATGCTGATTAGAAGAGGTTTTAGAAACTTGGAGGCATTTGAACTGCCACAACTAAGTTTTTTGAAGAAAGAAGATACATTTTTAGAACTTACCTCAATTCCTGAAGAAGAGCCTCACCTTGTCCTATTGTAGAGGCGCAGGCCTCTAAACTTTGAACCCGATGCTGGTCGGTTTGCTCCAGTAACCTGCAACCAACAATTCAACTATTAACCTTATCAAATTGTGATATAAATATCAGAACCGTAGTAGGAATAGTCAAAAACATACACGCCACTGGAATTTCTCTCCTCTTTTCCTTCTCAAGTTGTACTAAACTTTTTTTTTTTTTGGAGAATCTGTTAATAGAACTAGTAAAATCACCTCTCCACAGTCTCCAAAGGCTCAGCAGCGCTCTCCTCCTGTTGTAACTCCTGCCTCAATTCGTCCGACCAGCTGGCCAACTCCTTTTCTCTGGTATAGAACAGGACGGCGAGATCGAGACGTCTCCGTCTCTGTTCTACCCTGGCCGCGAAACTGGCAACGTGGGCCTCCAGTTCTCTGGCCACGCTGTATATTTCGTCAGGGTCGCACTCGCCCGTATGGGCCAATTCTTCTGCCGCGGCCAGAAGTTTGTCCGCGTTCGTATAAGTGTTCTGCAATGAAAAAAGATGTCCATTATGACATATACAACATATATAGGACAAATAAATTTTATATACAGGGTGCCCAACGACGAAAGACATCGTTCAATATAAAAAATACTACCGACAGGAAGGTTTTCAAAATTTGGTAGGTCAAAGATATTGACGTTTGAAAAATGATATTCTTCGATTTTGGACTGTCCAACCAGAATGAAATAGAGCAAAACGGCTTTCATTGTATTTATTTAACTTTTTGCCTTACCATTACTAGTTATATTTATGACAAATCCTACTGTTGGAGTGATTTGTTTGAAGCTAATTTTGACCATAGTGTAATGTGTAAAATGTGTAATTTATCATTTAAAACACTTTAACCAAAATCTTCAAGTCTTTAACACTTATCAGTTTAACGCTCCACTTCACTTTAACACGTAAAAATCCAGAATATTCAGCAAACTTCATTTTCGTTTTGTTACACAGATCATTTGCCTTCGTTCGAGAGAAATAGAAAAAAAACAAGCGCCTTTCCTCGTTTCCCTCCCGCATATCCTTCGGGAAACGCGATTTGCTTCCTAAACTTTTCCTCAAGTAATTCGTGGAGAAAAGGTTAAGAGCTTTACAGCGTTTCCAAATAAACCTTTAATTTGATGGATAGCTACGTTTACTTTGACTGATTAAACACTTTCCGGTCTGGATACTAGTGAAAACAGAAGTGTTGCATGGATAAGTCTTGTTTGTTCTTGCCGTTAAAGTGAAATAATATTTTAATTTCACAGGAGATAAATTTGTCAATATTGATTACAACCATGTTTTAGACACCATATGGGACCAGAAACCATGTTTAAAAATACATATTCTGGTAGGAGAGTACCTGCTGTAAGCCACTGAAAGCATGAAAAGACCATCTTAAAGAGGGTTTGAAAGGTCTTCCATAAAAAAACGTTATTTTAAAATTTTCAAAATATTTTTAAGGCCTCTCGAGCTTCATGAAAGGTTCGGAAATTGTTGTAAAGTGTTATTTTAAAATTTGTGACCATTTAATTGTCTCAGACCACTCAAAACAAGAGAAAAACCTCTTTAAGGTGTCTCTGGAAGGTCTTGCACAGAAAAACCGTTAATTTGAAATTAAAAAAATATTGTTAAGACTCCTGGAACTTTATTGAGGATGCGCAAATTGTCGTAAGGTGTTATTTGGAGGTCTCGTACCAATTTTATCGTCTCAGACCACTGAATGGAGAAGCGTCTTCGAAGTAAAACCGTTATTTTGAAATTGGCGAAACATTTTTAAGACTTCTGGAGCTACGTGCAAGTTTTGCAAATGGTTGTAAAATTTCAAGCCACTGAAGGCATGAAAAGATCATCTTACGGGAGTTTTTGAAAGGTCTTCCTTAAAAAACCGTTATTTTAAAACATCTTGACAACATTGTTTCGTCCACTAACTTGTTGGCAACAGTATAATTTCAGTTAATGCTTGAAATGACGTTTAAATGTCAAATTATGTTAATTTTCCCAGATTTAAAAGCAATTCTGTAAAGTCTCTAACCAAAATCTCAGCACAGTGGATTGTTTGTGATTGAAAGCAGCTTTCAGCTTGCTGCTTTTTTCAACGAATCACAAACTCAATTTAGACTTTACAGTGATGCCACATCATGTACAAATGCTAATGGTTATTGCAATTTACGTGCTCTGAAAGAGACACAGGAAATTGTAGGGAGGGTTGTTAATCCCACAGCTTGACATTTTTCCGTCTGAACGTTAAGGCGTTTAAGGGTAGCTAAAATTATATCATTACCCCTTATTTCGTTGACATTTTGCCTACATCTGGAAACGTCTTAACAACATGCCTGCTCTCATTTTTTTCCTATAAAAGGGTGTCTTATTTTATGAACAAAATACTCGACATGACAGGACAAGTGTCCAATAATTTGATAATAGTCCCTGTCCGCACATAAGATCGTCAAATAAATTACATTAGGTTCTATGCTCCCCCATCGCGAGAAAAAAAATAAAGGGGAGGTGAGTAATGCTGATGTTCGTCTTAAACCACCCTCGAAATGTCTGTGTTGTTACCGAGAGGGTCAACAGGCAGATGTTACACCATATATTTTACAATAATATACTGAAATTTCCAAACTTCTAGAAAGTGATTTTACCGTTTAATAGTTTGTTTACTTTATTAACCGTTAATAGACCCATTTATAAAAATAATTGCATGAACTGTATTAATTAACAGCAAAGTTACGACAGGTTAGACGAGTTGAATGTCCGTTTATTGAACATGCTGAATTACAACATGTAAAGGTCAGTTTGCACTGATAGCAGGTAATTACAAACTTTTTTGTAATCCTAGTTTTTCACTTAACTGGACTGTCAAACTGGCATAATTATTTCATTCTCAATACTGACAAAATCGGCTTAATTTAACTTTTCTTAAACTAAAACTGTTTCTTAACTCTTAAATGTTTTGGGTCGACTAAACTGCAAAAGTATGGATTTACCAAATATTGGTCAATGATTGGTCAAAAAAAGTAGCAAACTGAAACTGACTGTGCCCAGATTGCCATTTGCGTAAATGGCAACACTGTTAGTAGTTTGTGATTGGCAGCTTTCAGCTGCTTTCTCACTCACTCACTTGAACATTTACCATCAGGGCACAATAATTATTGTCAAAATTACTAACTAAATAAATAATAATTTACAATCACCGTGTTAGTAATTTGATAAGTTATATGCAGTGAGATATACTATCGATATCCGCACGATTATTAATAGAAACAATACGTACAACACTTTAAAGATGCATGACCGTATCAAGTACAGATTAATAGAGGTCAGTCAAACGTATAGGTAAATAATACGTGTGTAGGGGGCCCATCGTGCCCACGCCATTTGTCGGACAGGTCCATTATACAAAAAGAGAGAAAGTTCATCCCGTTTATTCAATCTCCTCTCCTAGCAACCTGACAGTTCAATATGGAAGATTAATTGTTTATTGTGTTATTGGACTTTGTGCATAACGTCTAAGTGGATTATAACCACCATTAGAATCTTCTTGAAGGATATTTTTTGTTTGGTTTACATCGTGATTTTAGATTGCATCAAATCTAGTTCAAATTGAATTTTAGTACGCTCCACTTAGAAATAATCGGTGTGACTAGAAAAAAAACTTGATTGGCAACATTTAATAAGTCATCTAACTAGAGGAAGTATTTCGTTCTCATCAAGCTAAAAAATGTCCTGATTAAGAAATTACTGTCATGACTATCACTTTATTGAATTATCATTTGTTAGTAAATTAACAGTAAATCACTAACTAGTAAATTGTCCGTTTATTCAGTTTTAAACAAATTCATTTCGTTTCGTGACTTGTCTAACCTAGCTCCACATACATGTTAATTACTGTGTACAACATAAAATATAATTACATTCTTGGTCTGTGTAACGTTTTACTTTTTATAGTAGTTTAAGGCGGATTTTACTGGTCACAGCTCAATTGATTCATCATCGATTTGAACCGTTATAGAAAACCAAAGATGTCACATGGTCTGATGTTTTTTATAACAAACTTAGTCACGTGATAACGCTTAAACTTTCTCCTTCTCGTAAATCACAAATTGACAAGTCACGTGTGTGTTGTTTAGGAGTAATATGTTAATTATTTAAAAAAGAACATATTAAACTCTAAAAGTTAAACGTGACAACACTGTTGGAACACGAGTTGTTCCCAGCGTTGCCAAAGCTACCCCGATCGGGGTAGATCTACCTCACTTCACTCAATGATTTTTTCATACTAAAGTACATTAAAACTAAGATTTATGTTGTTTCTTATGTTCATAAAAAGATATCAAAATTTGGCTACCTTGTGCTCATTAAGGTTACTCAAGTAAATCTGCACATTCAAAGGCAAACAAATTATCCATAATTACCATGTTACTGCACAAAAAACCTGTAGAAAAGACATAAATAAGCGGGAAAAATACTCTCAACAGAAAGAAAAATCGAACTTTTTCCTTTCTGTTTGCAACCCTTCATTTCGCCGCAGAATCGCATCTGGTCCTGACAGTTTTCCGATTAAAGGGACGTTTATAAATTTTTTTTGCCCAGGGTGGAAATGAAGGGTTTTACATAGAACCTCCGGTGTTCCAGCCAAATAAAAGTTGGCTCGTTTCGAGCCTTAATAGCATTGTAATAATTTAAACCCTGCTAAAAAAAAACAAATTCCCCCAGGTCATTTTAACTTGCCAGTTTGTAGCAGAAAATCATAGGTAATTAACCAAAATGTACGGTGTGAGGGTGAAAAATGGTAGTTTTGTCCACAATAATTGTCAAACTATCCAAAGTAAGTTATTGTGAAAGTGTGAGACTGTTTGTTACTTAAACCATTATTTGACTATACTTAAGATTTAAGCAGCTCCACCATGTATACTATTCATAGATACCAAAAATTGGATTTTGCAGACGACACAGCTTGCTGCTTTTTTGACCAAACACAAACTACCATCCATTGTGCTGAGATTTAGGCAAATGCTGTAAAATGACATAATTATTGTCATATTGCTTTATTTACGTATTATTTATATTTTCGGTTCCTACAGAAAATCAACAAGAAGTGTTGCCAAATTTTGAAAATATTTGCAAAGAGTGCAGAACAACCAAGTTCTGACAAAAAAATTGTAGCCTTGTTGCTGCACTTTGTTGTTCTGTCAAAAAATGCGTAAAAATGTTTGGCAATTTGACAACATTGTACAGAAATTGTCATGCAACTGAGATTTTTGTCAAGAAACTTGTCAATCTTATTACATTGACAAACATATAGGCGCGACTCGATTTCATAATTGGCACTTAAGGTTCGCGTTCCCTGTAGTAGTTAATATTAACTGCTGCTTAACCGGAAGAGTGTGCTGGACATCAATATTGTCTCTAAACCAGAATACTCGCAGGTACGGTAAATCAAGACTAGTGTGTCAAGGTGGACGTAAATCGCGTTATTGTAAAGTTACCTTTAGTTGCACATGGTCAGCGTTTTTATGGGTGTTTACCGTTTTGTTATTAAATTAGTTCAGTTGTAATTTATCAGTTAAAATGGAGCTCTAGATTATTTTCACAATTTTTTGATAACAATCATATTTGGTTCAAGTTTTCCTGATTTCTAGTGGAAATTTTGTTTTATTAATGTTGCTCGTAGCTTGACAAATTGAAGAAAACACGCAAAAGAACGATTTTAAGAATTTTTTTATTTCGAGGCTGTTATTAGAGAGAACAAACTACATAACCAAAATTTTAGCCAAGAAGTATAGAAAAACTTTGATTCTGACAAAAATAACTGAATTATTCAGTCAAAAAACCTTCGTAGGTGATTTAGCCAACTTTGGATCAAACTCTCAGTATTCAAACCGTATACCCGAAGCTTAAAAGCTTTATAAAGGACTTTTTCAACGACTGGAGGAATCAAAAACGGAAACGCATATAAACTACAAAAGATGCATTATTATACAAACGTGGGGTATGGCCCACCCCTCGTAAATCCGTCACGCAGCCTGAGGGATTTCTGAAGAGTTTAGTTTCTTTTGATGAAAAATTGCCTCGCTTTTAAGGACCACTTTTATACGTTTATGGACAATCAGTTCTTTGTTGAACCACATGCTCGTTAAAATGTTGTTTTTATAGTTAACTCCAGGTCATCAGATCACATCTCCTGGCATAAAGATAAGGATCTTTCTGGTGAAAACCTCCCACACTTTGTTTCAGCTGGGGGTTTGTAAAATTTGTAAAATAAAATTTATGCACTGGACAGGTTAGGTGGTCTATTAATGTTATTTATTAAGTGGAAAGTGGTTCGGTTCGTATGCAAACGTTGTACTTATGAATGAAACCAGTCCGCCTATTACATATCTAGAAATAAAGTTGCATATTTGTTTTTTTGGTGTTGGCTGTCCGTTCAATGCAGGACTACACACTGAATTTAATTATGTTAAATATTATTTTAACCAACAAAACTGTGTCAAGAATGGTGGTTTGTTTGCACATAATAAGAGAATTTCAAAACTTGTTTCATACTAATTTTTTAAAATTTTTTAGTGGTACTATTATTCTTAAAGTAATTCAACACCTCCACGCTTTAAATCAGGAAGTAACGAAATTAACTTTCTTTACCAATAAACACAAATTATACTTTACTCAACTAGTTAAGTAACGCAGAATATTTTGTCACTGTAATTAATAAGAATTTTATCAAGTTTAACATGTGCAGAATTTGCGTAAATTTCAACTTAATGGGTACAGTTTGTGACTTTTTCACTTTAATTTAGTTATTTAGATGTAAATTGTATGTATGAAGGGCAGTACAAAAATCAATTTTATCTTATTCAAGTCAAACACATATTTGCATTTCTAAATTAAAACAAATGCTACTTTTGTAGCTGTAGACAGTAATAAATAATTAAATATAAATTAATAATTTAATTACAAAAACCAAATTTGTTTGGGAGAGCTTAACAGTAACTACCCTGTTTAAAATGCAAATCGATGGAAGCGTAAAAGATCCACTTCAACCGTTTAAAAAGTCATAAACTAACCCCCATTAAATTAAAAATAAACAAGTGGATTAGGGTTCTACAATCCATTATGATTCTTGTGGAGCAATTAATCTCCAAATACACTCAATATGGGTTTATATTAGTGCAATACCAAATGGAAAGTACCTAGTTACAGATAGGTGAATCATTTAAATACCACCATGCATAAAGTAACTACTAAAATTAACAGTAATTTCACTATTTTTTGTGATATTCCAGCAGTCCATCAAACATTTGGAGAGAAATTCACGTTTTCCGGTCAGTTACGTTACAATTATAAGGTTTCGAAAGTGAAATTTTCTTAAACAAATGGGATTTCCACTTCATTTTCCTTCAAAACAAATTAAAAGCTGTAAATGGACTATGACCTTATAGGCCTCGGTATGGCATTGCTAATGTCTGTTCCAATTTTCAATTATGGTCTTAAGTGTAGTGATTGCGAGAATTCCACATTTAAATCAATAAACGATAACAATGAACGCTTTTTTGTAAAGAAGAAATTCTACAGCCAGGCAGCTTTACTATTGTAATATTATACTATTTGATGTAACTGTAAGTAATTTGTATGGTTACTTTTGGTTATTTAGTGTTACCCTAAACCGTCGTAAAAGTGAAAACAGATTGCAAATTAGAAGAAATAAAAGCAATGGGACAAGACAGTATAAGTTAAGACATTCATTTCAGTTTCCATTTTCCCAACTTTTTTCGTAGTTATTGCCATCTAACCAAAACCAGAATTTTTTCTAAACATTTTCCAGTCGGTTCTGGTTTTTATAGTCAATTTTCTGATCCCAGTGAAAATCGCAGGTCCGTAATTGCCCAAATACCCAAATTACGAGACAAATTGTGTATCATATCACTCAAATGTGTTTTTCCAAACTTTCTGGGTAGTTACTGTCCTCAACCGAAACCAGGATTTTTTCTAAACATTTTTCAGTACTGTTGATTCAGTTGATTTGTTTTTCAGTATGTGAGATTAGTGTGATTGCCGCCACTTTCTGTTTGGTTATCTCAGTTTAACTAAAATAAGATATTTGAAATAACTAAAAATGTTTCAGTACGTCCCTGGTTTTCAGGTTTGATTTACTGGCTGCAGTGTAAATCACCAAAATCATTGCAGCTGAAAATTAAGTCTTTTCACTTCTTATTGAATTGTAAAGGAAATTTAAAGAAATTCAGTAATTTTGACATTCTTCCAATTTTTGTGATTTTGTAGGACATAAATTGACTAAACATCACAGATACAAAGACAGAAGCTGCCCTAAAGTACAAAAATGGTTATTTTCAAAAAAAGTGTGTGTGTAAATACTAAATGTTGCTAAAAATAATTATTAATTAGTAGAGTAATTTTTTCCAGGCAAAAAATGCTTATGATGGACTACATTCACTGCAGTTTTAAATAGACAATTAAAAAATACATTTTAAAGTAATTTATAATTTTTTAATTATTTTTTCAAATTATGCTAGTTAGATTTTAGTTTTTAGAAGCATTTTGTATCCTTTTCATTTAATTTATTAGAGATAAATTTCGGGTAGTTTTGAAGAAAAAATTGTTTAGAGCCAATGTAAATTTGTCTCTGTGAAGATAGTTGATTAAAGTAGATATGAGGAATATTGTTTTGCAATTAATTTCACCTTTTAAATTTCATTGAAATTATTAGTAAAAAAAACACAAAATTTACCTTATTACTTCACATTTGCATTGAATCAAATTTTCTGAACTTTAAATGGTGTCCCATAAGAAAATCCCTGTTCGGCGACCCAAAACCGCCGCCAACAACAATTAGCGGCCAATTAGGGCCATTGTGAGCCGAATCGGCAAAAAAATCTTAGTAAACCAATCGACGACTTGAGGAGGCCGGCAAACGAAACCGAAACGCGCGCGACCGTATCAAATCGGCAGGAGCGTGAAACTGAAGAATCTCTCTTTTTCTTCTGCTTCTGCGGCCCTCGGAGCTTTTGCGTGCGCCCATAGCTCCTGCAAAAGCTTTTGCTTACCGGGGATGTCGTAAAACTTCTAAAGCTTTTACCAAAAGCCCTTTAAATGATTATTACTCCGGAAATTAGGGTCGAAATAAGGGCATTTTAGGTCGTTTCGAGACAATTCTGTGGAAGGTCAGAATGTTTTCGATGCATTTGCTGAATCCAATTCAATCTAGTAATTTGTGACGTCATTCTGTAAGTGTTTGAGTTTCACTGTATATTATTTTGATTCAGTCAATTTTTTTCCAGGTAACACTGTAATATTCGGGCAACCTTTCGAGATTTTAAAATTACATTGAAAACCGTTAAAAATAAAACATCGAGCTATAGAAGTGCACAAAATGTCAAAACACTGGCGGTGATTAATGAATATGCATCTCTGGCAAATGTGTGCGCGTTACAAGAGCGAAAATCAATTAAAATAAAAGGTGTCATTAGACTGGATGAGAAGCGATCCATTACTACCAAGTAATTAAGCCTATAGCCACTGAAAAGCAAATAAAACTTGACAATGATGAAGATAAAACGTCCTTTTTTATGCCGCTTTGATAAAATCACTATTTCTCTGTTGATTTAGGTGGTTTTGTTAACCAAAATCCCACTTGAAACTTCTGGTCCACACTATTGGAAAACGATTAATATCGGTTAAGTATACTTAAGGGAGACAGGTGACCAGACAATCCCATAATTAAGGGACTAAATCACGCCCTTATCCGGTAGGTCCTAAAGCACAACCTACTCAACACGGTTATTGTTTGGAAAAAGCTCTAACGAGCTCCTTTCAAACTAGAGCAGCTTCCAGATTTTCAAACACAAAGCCTTTTGTCCTGTTTTTTAGCCTGGAGAAATAGGTTGCTGATTAAAAAGTAAAAAACTTGTATCAGCATATCGCGTCAGAATATCGGGGGGTTGCCTTCCAAATTAAATATTTAAGACCCTATTCATCTTAAAATGGGGAGATTATGCTCTGAAAAGATGTAATTTTATTACCGATAGGAAATTGAATATTTTGGGAGGGTTGATTGTTAAATATTCATGGGTTTATGTATTGTGTGATCCAAGAAGAACGTTGATTGTTGCTTTCTTAGGTATAATTTTGTTGAAAAACGTTTTGTAGCTATCTACAGAGTGTCCAAAACAAGAATGCACAGTATGAGGATCTCCGAAACCCTAATTGATACGAAGTCAGTTAAATTTCAAAGAAGAAAGTGATTATTTTGATTTTATTATTTACTTTTGCTATTTCAAATCATCGTCTGTGGTGAAATATGATTTGTGTCGGTTTTGAAGACAAAAAAAGCAATTTTTAATAAGATATGCCTATGACATAAATTGCACTTGGTCAATTTTAACATATGAAAAGTTTGTGGTTAATCAGTAAAGCTCCCTTACTGTTCTTGTCCTTTATGTTCGTTTCCCCAAAATTGGCTAAGTTGAGTTTAAGGACAGCCTAGATAAGTTTAATTTAGACTGTGTTATTTTGCACTTCATCTATCACATTCAAACCTCAGCTTAGCTTAAGTTGTCCCTAAAATCAACTTGAAAGTGGCGATGAAACCGGTATTAACACGTTAACTACTATTTAAAACTAACATACGTTTTAATGTTTTGCTTCAACAAAATTGACTTACCTGTGCCACATTCTCAAAATGTTCATGACTTTTCTGGTACACTCGTGCTTTCTGCAGGTTTCTTCCTATTCCAGTGTTCTTTCGGATGAAAACCTCGCCGTGATTGGAGAGCCAATCCAATACCTAAACACAAATTTCCAGTTAAAATTTACTCCAAAAACTATGAAATTCACGAGGTCGTACCTGTTTGACGTCCTCTTGGAACAGCCTCAAAGCCAACCTTTGGTGCAATTTTATCTTTTTTGCGTGCCATTTCTGTTCCAACGCCCTGTGGTGGTTTAGAATTTGATGTATCACAGCCAAAACGTGACTAGCCCCTTCGCTATAATCGGCCGCTGGATTTCCACCAGGCCGATTTTCGTAATTTGTTCCATCAGCCTAAATTTTATAAAAATAATAATAACATGTTAATAACTTATAATAAATTCAGTAATTTTTTATATATATATAATAAGTTTCAAACAAAAAAGGCTTTCCTAAATCACTTTATACGTATAAATAACGTAAGCCAAGTTTGGGCTTGGTCTGATTTAACAATTGATGACTCGATTATGCTGTTAGTTACCAAAATCACCCTGTATGTTATTCACAGGAGTATTGTTAAATCAGTGGCAATAACCCCTTAAAAACTCCAAGTTACCACAAAGTTAAGCTTTGCCCAGACTGGATTCAATTAACAAATTTTGTATTGGGACATGTTCTAAATTACTTATACCAAAAATCAAACAAAATTAGGATGACATCACAGCCGAAAAAATTGGTTGGTTGGTTTTCAAAAGGAAAAAAAAAGATTTTTTTTAGAACTTACTAAAAAAAAATATCCTCCTGATCCTAAACGAATTTGTTAAAACTGACAGGTTTCTATAAAAAGTGTCAAGAAAATTGCTAGCAGCGCCTAGAATTTTTGTGCAAACTCCAGAGACCTAAAATACTACTGAATATCTACCAAAAATGGTCAGAGGCCTCTAGAAGATCCTAAACCTTCTGAAAAATTTCTTAATGTGTCACAAAGCCTCTAGCTTTTGGAAATTCCGGAAGTTACTAAATGCTACGAGAAACCTTTCCAAAACTGCAGTTGCCAGAAGTTGCCAAAAATTACTTTAGGAATGTCAGATAGGCTCTAAATACTACTGAAAAACCTTTCAAAAGTTGTCAGAAGCTTCTAAGAATATCGTAATTCTTTCAAGAATGATCTAAACTTATCCTCTTAATCATTTTATAAATGCCAGAGGGCTCTAAACACTATTGAAAACTTTCCAAAAGTTGTCAGAGGCCTGTAAAAAAGTCTTAAATCTTCTGAGAATATTTTAAAATCACCAGGAATCTCTAAAATCACTTTAAAAATCCCAGAGGGCTTTATTGAAAACTTTCCAAAATTGCCAGTTTTATAAATATTACTGAAATTCATCCAAAAGTTGCCAGAGGCCTGTAGTAAAAAGATTAAATTAAATCTTCTGAGACTAGTTTAAAATGACTAGTGGCATTAATTATTTGGTATTGTTTTGTGACGTCATACCAATTTTGTTTTAATTTCAGTATATGAAACTGTATACTTATAAACAGTGTTTTTTTGTCAGATAGTTTGTAAATTACCGTGTATAAGATCTGCTACATTATTGTCAACTGGTAAGGTTATTACAATCAAAAATTTTTTTCAGTCCATACCTGGGCTATTTTGGCCGTTATAAGATAGATTCTTGTACCAAGATGTTCCATAAAATATACTTTGCTTTACACCCAAAATGTACATAAAGTAACTGGATAACTAGCTTAACTTGCTTGCTCTAGTAATTTTGACAATAATTACAAAGTCGAACTTTCTAAACTAAACAATTTTCTAATAATTGATATTAGGAAGAACTATGAATTAAGTCTATTTAAGTAGGTAAATAATAAGATAAAATACAATATTTACATGCTTTTTCTCAGTCCCAGGCTGGTTACAAACTTGCACCAAGTGATCTAACTGGTAGAGCAGTTTCTTGCTAGTGCTATGTACCTGCCACCAAAAAGAAAACCATTACCACTACCCACAATATTATTAACTAAACTATTAATATTAAAAAGTTATTAATTAATTAATTAGTGTGTAGTGTCAGGTGTCCAATTGAAGAGCCGAAACCTTTTATCCAGAACCTTAAAAGAAATAAAAAAAAATCATACATTGATCAACTTTTCCTCTTTATCAATGAGGTCGTCGACGCTGGGCAATTTATGGCACACTTGCAACATCACGTCCAGCCCATTGAGCAAGGCTTGATACGAGTTATACACCTAAACAGTTTACAGGGTAAACTACTATAAACAAAACAACTAAAATTTGAGAAAATTGTGGTTGGGTTTACCTCGGTGTAAGCCTGACACATTGATTCGTAGAGGTTCTGGTGTTGGTGGATGGAGTTTTCTAAAAGCATGATTTCAGATGGTAGGGTGAGATTTTCACTGGCGTTTTTCCAAGTTGGGACGTTTTCCACGTATTGTTCTGCTTTGTGGTGGAAAATTACTGACAGAGCTAGGACAGCCGTCCTTTCGTCCAACCTAGAAAATTCCAAAAAAATGTTATTACAGATCTGTCTGATCTCCAAAGAAAAAAAAGTCCAAAAAGATTAAGAGAAATATACAAAATGAAACTTCCGTTAGCCTCTTACTTAAAAAAAAGTATTTTTTTGACACCCCATAGGTTGAAAAAGAAAGTCAGGAATAAGTGCGCCGCAGACTTATAAGCGTGGATAAATTTCATATTTCAAAGTCAGGAATTAAAATTAAATAGGAAATTAAATAATTAATTGATTATTTCTTTATTCTTTATGTTTACAGGGTGTTCAGTAAAGGGTTCAAGTCAAAAGTTTTTTTTCAAATAAGACATTAACCATAACAAATTTAACAAAACACAGAAGGGTGATCAAATAATGACAATTATTTTGTTATTTGTAACAATCTGTGTTTACCCTGCAGCAAAATCCTTCCACGTCCGATCCAAACGTGCCGCCACCGACCTAATATGAGGGGCGGCATAATGTCCACCCTCAATCAACCTGCTTGCCACACTTAGTATCCTGTTAATGTTAACGTAAACGTTCATCGAAGACATGGTAAAGTGCTGATGATCTTCCTGCAGCTGTTTGGCCAGCTGATAGGTGTGTCCAATCTCCACGTAATTCAGCAAAAAAACGTCACGGTTATGACATATCCAATCAAACATCTGTTAAAAAAAAAACCGTTAATCAAAAAAAAGTCTAATGTGTCATTTACTAACCTTTTCACAATCTTGCTCAAACAGCCTCAATTGAAAACATTGGTCCAGTTTCACCTTTTTATGGTGCCACGATTGCAACAACTGCTGTTGAGTGTTATGAACAGAGTCTAAGTTATGTAAAACAATTTTTTTAATATCCAGCAAGTCCGGACCTAGAGCAACCGGACTGTTGCCCCCCTCGCCCCCTTTATCGTTGCCCTGCCCCGTATCCGGGCTGCCGCAGATGTCCTGCAACAGTCGCTGACCCATAACGTCGATATCTTCAACAGGAGCCTTCATGATCTTCTTCTTCAAATCGTTGTGCAGGTCTATTTTGTGTTTGGCTCCACTGACGTCGTCGGCAAAGTCGTTGCGAGACAGGTCTTCCTGAAGATCATCGAGCCGGTCCAGAAGGTCTGAAGCTTGCCAGTTGAATTCTTCTACAGCTAACCTGTGCCAATTTCAGTTAACTGAATGTTGGTAAGGGTTATGGGTGGAACAAACCTAGTTTCTAACCAATTAGAGTGATCAAAAGAAAGGGTTCCTTCCAGGTCCACCGTCAGTTGGCTAGTATCAATTATTTTGGGTAGGGCTTCTATACTTATCATATTTGTCTGCAAAAGATTAAGTAACATTAAGTTGGAATATCTAAAATAGAAATATTTAAATTTTTGTTAAAAGTTAAATTTTGCCAATTTAAAAAAAAACTCCTTTGACCAACAAATTAAATTATTTATGCTAAAGCAGGTCATATATTGGGTGAAATGAGCACAAAAAGGCACTTGAAACAGTAAACTCAGTTTACACTTTCGAGTGTAGAAAATTAACCAAGTCAGGCAACTCTAGGCGGGGTAAATCTAGTTTCACTACTGCTATAAGTGAATTTAATATTTCATTCCCAAACACTTTCTTGAACAGATATTAAACATACAATTTAAGCAAGAAAGTAAATAGTAAGTAGCGCTGTAAACCCAGTCAATTTCATCTAAAATTAAAGTTAATATAGGCAGAGCTGACTCAATTTACGCCAATTAGTTTGAAATAATGTTGTTTTTGGCACTGTTTGGCTGTTATTTTGAGGAAAAGTGACTGATTTAGGATTTTCAGTGTTGTCACGTGAATCCAAAAAAAGTGGTTCTTGTCAAGGCAGTAAATCGTAATTTACAGTTTTTCCATCCACTCAAATTGATAACATTGTCATAAATCTCAGAAACAGATACAATACTTTAGAAATAGGGTAATAACCCAACAATCAATTAAACTGTAATTTTTATACAGCATAGTAAAAGTAAAGGCATTCAAGTATGTTTTTTCAATTAAAATTGTTATGCTAACGATAAATTTTTTAATAATCAAGACAATTAAGCTTTATTAATCTATCGGTTGCTTAAATAATAAATATCAGAGGGGAATTCCTAGAAAGTCTACAAAAATTTTGGATTAAAAGTTTAATTAAATGAGTAAACCAACCTCAAATTTGTACTTATGTGAACCTAAGGACGTCCGTTGTTTCTGCCAAAAGTTGTCCGGTTTTATGATGAGGGCCTGGTGGACCGCTCCCAGAGGAAAATGTTCGTGCAAAGCTTTGAGGATTGGCTTCACCGTCGACCAAGTTGAGCCACGCATGTCCACCAGGACTGTGAAGCCTAACGCTTTGGCTTCTTCACTGAAAAAAAACAATTTTTTAGTAAATAACTTAACTAAAATTAGTTATTCTCGCCTAAAATTAAAAAAAAATTGTCAGTAGAAAGAAAGTTCCTAATTGAGTAAAAACTATTACTGACAAATGGCAAATTTACCAGAGAGTGCATTTACTTCTCACATATTTCAGTTCATATAATTCATTTCAACAATATTAAAGTTTTCTTCTACGTAAACGATCCCAAGCAAGTTTTACCGGAGTATTTCAGAATGAAAATTGACAATGCTTGACAGAGTTTTACAGTGTTGCAATACTTTACAGTGTTAACATTTCTCCAGGTGTTTTAGATGAAACGTTGTAAACCAACTCAACTAACTGTTTATTTGTGAAATCATTGGATTTTTTCAAATCCAAATAGGTTCTCAATTAAATACAACTGAGTAAATTTACCTCGATGCAAGTTAAGACAGAAGGAGTGATGTAACAGTAATAACTTTAACGTTTTCATTTAGTATGTTTAGATGTAATAAACTGACTGGAAAACAAGGATGTTAACCTAGTCCCTTTGAAAAATTCAGAACATTTGGCTCTATCAAAGTTGGAAGCAACCAACAGGTTTACCTTCTAACATATTTTGTACTTTGTCAAATAGACTATTAATCACATCTACTAATCTAACCTGACAGGACAATAAAGATACTTTTGAGATTTTTAAGGGTGTAAACTGAGTCAACTATTTTAGACTCTTCTGCTTCTAATGACTTTCTTGGGTATTGTAGTATTCGGTGCTTCTCAAATCATTAAAGTTTCTTAACTCTATTACTGTATATTTAAGTGTGAGGCGCCTATGAATTGATTCACAATAAAGGGTGTAAATTGAGTCAAATTACCGTTTCTTGGAGTGTTTACCTCTACCAAAAATTTGTTAATATTGTCTGCGTTTCTCTAGAAATTAATAACTCATTCATCTTCAGACTGATTTAAGACAATGTTTTGAAATCCTCTCAGAGTTAGTCACAGTTTACATCATCGAAAACTGTAAACCTAATATAGGTAAATGTAGTTTCCCAACCATTGAACGTTGTAAACTGAGTCAAAAATCCATTTTCACGACAATATTGCTGAAATGTTGTAAATTATGAAACCACAGTAACCAAAACCAAATTTATATCCTTGGATATTGATGAAACTCCATTCAACCAAAACAGGACGAGCATTTCCATTCATAAACCTGTCTATTTGCCTTGTTATATTTAATAGGCATCAGCATATCAATCCATTATTATGTATGTAGTTCCCATCAAGAATGTAAGTAACGTTCTCACAGACCCGGATCAATAATAGACAATTTCCTGTCTTACCTTTTGATTAATGAGAAATGCAAATCCCTTAACCCTAAGGAGGTGAAACTCATTGATTAATTTCGAATTGGCGTATTGAAATATCCCCTTCCGGATTCAACTTAAAGGGGCGTCATAAATTAAACGATGGGGCTGTTAAGGCTCTATTATTAATCTCAAAACTGCAGCACAGGTTTTGGCAACGTCTCAAAAAAGAATTACGGACAAAACTTCCAGCAGAGGCCATATAATATTCAAACTTGTACACGATACCCGCCATCTGCAAAATAAAACGCTAAATTTCCGATTTGCCGTAAATTTAGACTTGGAAAGTTGGCGCCAAGATCTCTGGATGCTAGTCTGGAGAATACGGGATTACGGGGTTGCCAGTGTTTTGAGGATATTTGCCACACAAGGAGGCAACACTGGATAGTGTTAAATGATTTAAACTTCACCGGGGTTGTTCCATATAAACAGGAAAAACAAAAGCTTTTGCATACAGATGGAGGTATTATGAATGTTGACTTAAGAATACAAGTTTTTGCTTTTGGTTTCTTTTGCACGTTTTTTAAATCCTTTCTACCTGATTTTAGAAAGTTTATTAACACTTTAAACTAAAATGGATGCCATTTTGTTTTGTCTACGTCAGCTTGAAGACTGCTGACAGGTCTGTAGTAATTTTTAGTCAATTTATTATTTATTTACACATTTGACTGTAATTACACTTAAAGTCAAAATATTGGAGACATCAACAGTCAATTAGACCATCAACACATTTTTGTTAGATAGTCTTGGGTTAACAACAAAAGTTGAAAATTTTGTTTTTTTATTACCGTTTAAGCAAGTAAATTCTGATAATTATGCTAATTGTTACATACAAAACCGAGTTTTGTACGTGTTGTGTAGCTAATCCAGATTAGTTTTTCGTTTATTACATTTTGCCCTTGATGTAGTTAATCTACTTGCTTTTGTCTGATGAGAAAGAGCCAATTAAAATTGATTATCTATAGCAGCTAACTAGTAAATTTTATTTCCTTCTCTGTTTCCTATAACTGCTGCTTATTTAATACTTCCTATGTGGGAATTTCATTCAAACCAAAATTATACATTTCACCAACAAACCGTAAATAATACCTTTTGAGTCTTATACGTGCTTGTGCCTTTACACACCTTTACAGTTAATTTAACGAGACCTTGTATTATAACGTTTCGGAAGTAATGCGCGCATCAAGGTTGCCTAACGGAAACTTGAACGAGGAACACGTTAAAGCTCTTTTGAAGCTGAAAAGTTTCCTTTTTTTCGGAAAAATCGTATTATAGTGCCAGTGTATTATATTTAAACACATTTCCAGGAACTCGGTATCGCTTCCCGGCCTGTCAACGCCCGTTTAATTAAAGTTAATATAATGTAACAATGCCTCTGGATGGAACTGAGTACTGTGGAGACGTATTGTGCGGTAAAATGCCATTAAAACAGGAAAGGCGTCACTCTGAGATCGATTTTTTGGTTTGGGAACTAAAACGACTGAAATTGCATTAATAACTGGTTGAAGATCTACCTGCTAATAAAAAGGGATCAGACTGATTAAATTGGGTGCAAGAATGTGAAATTTGCTATACTGAAAATCAAACAAAATTATGATAAGTCACTGCTAAAATGTGAACAAAGTTTACCTCCGTCATCTACAGTTTTGTTTGATTTTCAGTGCAGGCTACTCATAAACCAGAATGGTGAAGAGCTGCAACTTTAGAGAAAGTTGGTAAATCATCCTCCAAAAGCCTAATTACTACCTTAAGTAGGTCAATTAGAGGGTAACTGAGTGGATTTCACTTTACATCTAGAACTAGCACCGAAAGTTTTTGACAGTATACAGGTTGTCCTAATAAAGTTATCTTCCTCATTTCTGTATAACTAATTGAATCAGACATTATCAGAACCAGGAAAAACCGGTGTTTAGGTATCTTCTTTTCTCATTGTTGTTCGATTAGATGAAATACTCAATTTTACTCGGTATTGTTGACTCTCGTGAATACAATGAATGCTGAATCGTTTAAAAACTGACAAATAACCACTCAAATCCTGTCTGTCAATATTTGGGAGGACCATAAATTGGCAAATTTCAGTTTGGCACTAAAAATCAAAAGCTTCCAAATTTCTGCAGGAATTCCAGCCAGTTTCATCTCTTCAAAGAGTGTTTCCATCATCAAAATCTTCTTCCCTGTTGAGTGCTTGGTCCAGGTTTGTAAAAAGCTTTTCACAGAGAGTATTCATAAACAAATTCTTTTCAGAATTTTGTACATTTTAAAAACAAATTTCAAGTTGTTCTTCAAAGCATATTTCATCTCTTCAGCTGTTTTGTGTCTTTATTTCCTTTACACAAAAACTCAGGTGTTGAAAGTTGCTGAAAGAATTTAGAAAGTATTTTCAAAATTATTAAGTATCTCAACGTTGTTTTTAGACAAACACATCATCTTTCCATCAAGGATGATAGATGATTCTCATTTCATACATATTAGTTAGAGCCCTATTGGGTTTTCACAACACACCAAAAATGGTAATCAGTAGATTTTTTAATAATAGTAGGTAATTATAGATTCTTATTTTTGCTAAAATGTTTTTGATTAGAAGATTCAACTTTTAAAAAATTCTTAGAAGGGTTAAGAAACCTGTAGAGGCTTCTGGCAACTTTTGAAAGAGTTTCAAGGCTTCTGACAATTTTAAAATAACCTCGGACTATTTAAGACACTCTGACAATTTTTCAGAGGCTTTCAGTAGTATTTACCGGCTTCTGGCATTTCCAAAATGCTTTTAGTAGCTTCTGTCAAATTTAAAAAAAAATTCTTTGAAAGTTTAGAACACTTGTAGAGGTTTCTGGTAATTTTTGAGTGGTTTTCAGTAGCATTTAGAGAACCTAGACATTTCGGAAATGCTATTAGAAGTTTTTGGTAATTTTCAAAGTCTTTTCGAGGGGTCTGGCAATATTTTTGGAACTGACATTAATTTAGCACTTTTAGCAGCTGATTGCAATAATAAAACACATTGTAAGACCCTCAAAATCTATACTTTTTCCAAGAGTGTAAACGTCATTTTGTTAGTGTTTATCGCGACGTTTCTGTTTTCTAGTCATCATCGTGTTTATTCCGACGTTTTACGATAAACAGAAGGCGACGTTGTGAGACAAACATTCAGTCGTAATCACCAAAATAAAAGTTTGTAATATCGTCTAAGCCAATCGTCAAATCCGGTTTAAACTGAAACTTAACACGGTTTAACGAAACCGGGCGCCATTTTTAATTAACGGCAGATCCAGTGGAAGAATTAATTACCTACTAATAGCTGCGACGGGATATTGGAAGTTCTCATTTTAAGTCATTCCAGAGGGTAATTCGCCTGAAATTGAGTTTCGTTTTGATAGAGGATACTTACAACGAGAATTACTTCTAGGTAATTTTAATCCGGTTTAACTATCAAATATCCGGTGAAGCGAAAAATGTTCTTAATTGGAGTATCGAAATGATTTAAGCCGGACTTCCAGCCGGTGCTGAAATGGTTCTTATAAATCTCACGACTCGGTTTTGCTTAAATGCGAAATGAACCGTTAAAATTGTGTTTGGCAATGTACAGGTCGCGTATGCAACAATACGGGTTTTAGTTTAGAATTACCGCAAACGAAAAAAAATTGGGAAGGAAACACATGCTGAAATTATTCAGGTCAGCGTAATGTATAACGTAAATTCAAATAAAATGCAAACAGTGAAATTTATCTCCAATCAAAGTTTCTATAATACAAGAGTATTTGTGTTGGTGATTTATATAAATAAGTCTAAATCTGCTATTTTTTCTAGGGATTTAACTGCATAATGAAATAATCTTAGAAGTGGTGCTTCTTGGCTGAAAGTTCAGTTGTTACAACCGTCCCAAAGAATTTTCCAGGTTGTTGACAGTTTTTAGCAGCAAAAGAACATCAAAGTACTCCAACAAGATCTAAAACTAGCAAATTCTAGACAAACCTTATTAATCAACTTTCAACTCGAAATCGAAATAATATTGATTGGTCTAATAGTATCACTGAATTTACCACACCTGTATTTTTCTGCATTAAGACTACAGGGAGGTTCAAAAAATTGTGATAAATGCAACATACAGGATGCCCGTTTTACAAGTCATATACATTATAAATATCATTTTTAGTCTTGAAAAAGTCACGTGACTAACTGCTCCTTAAAAAGATGATGACCTGATTCAGTATTTAAAACTAAAAAACGGTCACGTGACCTCTTAAATACGATTTCGTCACATGAAAAGTCACTAGACCTTAAAAAATAAATTTGATGACTGAAATTCGTCACGCTTTTTAAAAAATACCATTTTGAACTGAAAAACGGGCACGTGACCGTAAAATAATATTTTGATAATTAAAACAGTCACGTGACCTTCAGAATTCCGTTTTGAAGTTAAGAAAAATGATCACGTGAATTTGAAAATTAAATTATTTGAAAATTTAGAAATGTATTTGATGATTGAAAATCGTCACGTGGCCATTTTTACTGTAAAAAGAGCCACGTGATTTTAAAACAACCAGTTTAAACTGAAAAACGATCACGTGATCATTCAAATATTAATTTGACATTTAAAACAGTCATGTGACTTTCAGATTCCGTTTTGTCACATGAAAAGAGTCACTAGATCTTTAAAAATAAATTTTATGACTGAAATGCATCAGGGGACATTAAAAATACCAGTTTAAAATGAAAAACGGGTACGTGATCTTCAAATAATATTTTGACATTTAAAAGAGTCACGTGACCTTCAGAATTCCGTTTTGATGTCTACTTACTGAATGATTTTATTTGGTTAATTGTCTTAAGGAGATCATTCCCAAAGGGACCTTAATGTACAGGGAGTCCTAAATTTAAGAATTGTGAAATCTATAAGGAATACTCCCTAGTTTAGTTAATGTTACTTTATGCTAAACTAGCTTAACCTGTTTTTTTATTGTTTTGACAATTCTTGTTTGTCATTTTTAGTCAATTTCAATTCAAGACTTTTTTCATCAACTACAATTGAAAACAGCTGAACAAAATAACAATTTCTCAGTAAACTTTCCAGCAATTAGTCTACATTGAGTCATATTCCTTGGTGTATTTCGACTCGAGACAACACTTTTCAGCGAGACATTGATCCGTATTAATTAAAGCAACGCAATAACATAAAAGCTTGTGTGTCTCTGTTTAGTTTCAAATCGGCTTGTAGGTGGAGTTCCACGACTAATGACTGTCAGTTTATTTTTAATGCTGGAATAGATCGGGTTAATCGCAACTTTATTGCGTTTTAATGCCTCATCATCGTCTGCAATCTCCCTTATTATTGAAACGGTAGCAAATTGGATTTTTCTCTATTGTTAGATAACTAAAAATTTGAAATGAAGCTTAGGGAGCAGTCAGAACCTTTAATTAATTATTATTATTATTGTATATTGATAATTGTGCTACAAAACGTAAAGTAAGGCTACAAACACCAAAAAGAGTTTCAAAGGAAAAATTTTAAATAAATTCTGCAGGCCTTCCTTAACACCTTACAATTTGGAAGCAGGCATTTTTGAGTTAAACTTACAATGAGCTGAGTAGTGCCCTTATTTTCACGGAACTAACTACTTTTTCTCCAAAAATTGTAAAGTTTTTGTTTTCAGCTTTTTACAGGGTTTTCAAGAGGTTTTTCCTCTTCTGATTTGTCAAGTTAACTAACCTCAAATATCTCAGAAACCTTGAAGTTTTTGTATAGCACTTAGTAGCCCTGAGTTAATGCTACAAAATGAGGGAATAACATACAGCGGGTCTAATTTAAAATAACGGATTCAAGATTCAAGATGCGTTGACAGTAATAACGACATTTTCAAAGATTTTGAAGCAATTCATGACAAGTTTAAGCATACAATGTGCTAGTCTTGTGTATTAGTACATTGAACCTCGTTTTAACATTTCCATTAAGAACTCTAAGTTCAAAACAAACAAAATCAAAAACTTAAAAAAAAATGACTAGTGGTAAGCCAAAAAGCAATAATCCTGAAGTTTCTAACATATTTACAAAGGTAAAGTACATAAAGGTTTTCACACTGAATAAAACGAAATTCTCCCAAAATTAGCATACATGTTCTAATTAGATCCTGATGTACTTTGACTTGTTTCAATAGAATTGCAAATTGGGTAGTTTAAAGACAGACAACCCTTCAGAGGTTTAGGGCGTGATTGTTTTAGGGCTCTAACTCGATTCAGTTGACACTTTCTGGGTTAACTAAGTTCATAGTGTTACATCCATGGCTTTATCACCTCTGACCGTTATATTGTTGCCTATAAGTGGATCTATTAAACACATGCAACAGTCGTATATATTTAATGATCGAAGATTATCGGTTGTTTCAATGACTTTTGATAAACCACATAATGATGCTAAATCAGTGGTGAGTCGTTAAACTGTTGTTTTTGAAGTTTAATTAAAAATATGTCGCTTAAAAACACAAGACATTCCAGACAAATGAGGAATGTTAAGTTATCGCAATTACTGGAATTCAATTTATAGGATTTTACTGAATTACTACAAGTTACATTGTCATTTATAACTAAAATGGTGCTGTAAGAACAGTAACGTGTTTTAGTACTTAAATTAGTGACAGATATCACATGGTTTCTGGAGAATAATTTAACTAGACAGTCACATGACAACTGTCATAAATAAATCTCAGAAACCCGTTTTATATCAAATACTGCAAGAAACTTTTCTAAACCCTCGTTTTTGCAACAAGTCAGAGAGAAACTCACTTGGAGTGAGAAAATTACTGTTTTAAGCACATTTTTTTGGAATCCTAATTAAATTTCCTATCCAATAATCTGAAAAACATTACAAAATTTGGTACAGTTAGGGAGAAAATGTGTTCTTGTTCGTATCTGAACCATTAACAAACCACTTTACTTACTTACTTTAGGTTCAAATCAAATTTTGAATTTTTATCTTGAATTGAAAAGTGTTTTTGTGGTAAAAATTGAAATCCACATACATTCACTGTAATGCAGCAAGCTCAAAAGAGTTTCAAGTGACAAAAATCCTGAAGTTTGCTTCTCTGCATAACAAAAGAGGCTTATAAGGATGGAAAGAGAAACGAGGAGAAGCAAAGAATGCTAGATATGGGTCGAGACCGAGTGTAACACGCCATTGAACCACAAACGACAAATTATTATCTCAGCCATGGCTGCATGAGTAAAATAGATCTCATTTTGAATATTTGCGGCCGTAATTTACTGCTACATTGTTTCGCTAAATTAGGATTACGTCAAAGAATGCATGTGCAAACTTACTTTGGAATAGCCATGAGGTACTGCAACAGTCTTTTGTAGTCCTCTGGTTTTGCCCTTTCTCTTCGCGGATTGGCTGGGAAGGTAAGTACCGGTCCTCCACGTCTGTCCCTGCCTCCAGTCAACATCACCAGTCGTTCTTGGAGGAGAGGTATTATGTCCAAGGCACGTTGACCGTCCATTATTGAATGAGGATGAGCTGAAAATCAAAATGTTTGGATAAGTATGATACAGCAATCAATTTATACTGTAATTTCATACTGAACCTTCATTAAACATCTAAATCAAAATAAATGCTGAGAAGGATTTTAAAAAGATTTAACCCAGTAAATATTAGATACAAATTAAACTTAAACCTAATCCTTTTGAAAATTGCCAAAACTATCTTGTGCCTCTAAAAGCAAAATCAAAGAAATTATTTCAATTTCATATTTTAATAAAAAGTTATTACCTTAGAAGTAGCAATTATAATACTACTTATAATTAGTTTAAAAATCTGCACAATTGCAAATAAGTAATAATTACATACATATTTTAACTCGAATGTACAATATAGTAATACAGCAATGTTAACAAGCAAATCTAATATCTAATTATTTTAGTTTGAATTTTTTACAAGTGCCTCTCTCTTTGAATCAGTGTCATCTCAATTATCATCCCACAATAAAAGTTATGTAGATGTAAGTAACAAAAAAATCTGTTCTTTTAAAAATAAATGTGTAATTTACCTAATAATCTAAAAAAAAACAAATGTTACATTAATCTGAAAAATTATCCTCTGCTTGAATCATCCTGTTGGTCTACACAGATAATCAGTGGCTGTATTCCTTGTGGGTCCATAACCTGCTCTCTATTGTACCATAATTTCTTCATATGTATGACAAATAGGTACTATTTTTCCATAGGGCTGGTGTCAGGGTTGTTAAATCTTCTTAAATATGAAACATTAGAGCTGGTAGAATCAGTCATAGAGATTTTGGACAAATTTTACCTGCCATTCCTGCCAACATGCATATTATAGTAGTTTTGGTACACACCCCATATCAGCTCAATTGCATTGAAAATGCAGTGATATGGGGATAAACGAAGAATTGTATGGCCATGTTGCTCTGCTATCTGATCAATAAGGTATAGGTTCTAAGGTTTGTTCCTATAAATACTTAATTTAAGCAATTGAACAGGTGAGTGAATGGTTATCAACATCTCACCCCTTTACCAGTCCTAATAATTCAGTTTTAAAGGCATCTGGGGTTGTTAACCATTCCTGAATACTTACTATCTTTATTCAAACTGCTGTTTGGATTGTGGTAGGGAGGAGAGTCGGGTGCATTATCCAAAACAATAACCGAACTTCTATCACAGCAGCCAAAAGGAAAAAAGGACCTCCGTGATCTCCTTCACGTTCAAAAACGATATTAAAGCAGCAGAAGCTCTGGCTTTGTTTACTTAAAGCCATGTTTATTAACATAATCACAACACTCACTCTTAAACACCAAAATAAGTAATGTTATGTACACAAATACACACTAACGCACTAAATAACTATTAACTACAACCTAACCGTAAAAACACTTGAATAATATGGGATATATCCAAAAAAATTCTCAACTAAAATCATTTGTGCAAGTCATCAACAACAAAAACAAAAACAGCAAACGGTCAACTAGCAATCTGGCAACAATGCACACAACTCGTTAAACGTCGAGATCGAGAAGGTCACGTTTGTATCAGAATTGCGTTCATTTAATAAGCGCGTGTGAGAAAGAGAGCGCTATAGGTCGCAACTAATCGCTAAGCAATACGAATGCATTTTCAAAACGTCAAACTCACTGATGACGTGCATCGTTTCCATTTTTGCCTCTCACTTTACCTTATTACACTTTTTTGATATTTTTTCAAATAACCGAGTTATGGGCCGCATTCGTTTTCAAGCTCTATGGAGCGAGCAGAGCCTTTCTGACGTCACAATGACGTAATTTGACAGTTAGTTAAATTATGCTTTTGCCAAATTACGTCATCGTGACGTCAAAAACGCGCTGCTCGCTCCATGAAGCTTGAAAACGAATGCGGTCATAGACTCGTTTTTTTTTTAACAGTTTTGGGGGAATATCTTCTTTAAATGACCTTTTAGGGCAAAAGTACCCTGATGCAGTCTTGTAGAGAATGGAATTCCCTGCAACTCTTCATTATTACACTTTTTTGATATTGTTTCAAACAACCGAGTTATGGACTCGTTTCGTTTTTTAAAACAGTTTTAGGAGAATATCTTCTTTAAATGACCTTTTAGGGCAAAAGTACCCTGATGCAGTCTTGTAGAGAATAAAATTCCCTACAGCTCGACCTTATTACACTTTTTTGATATTATTTTAAATAACCGAGTTATGCACTCGTTTAATTTTTTAGAACAGTTTTGGGGGAATATATTCCTTAAATGACCTTTTAGGGCAAAAGTACCCTAATGCTGTCTTGTAGAGAATAAAATTTCCTACCACTCTCCTTTATTAAACTTTTTTGATATTTTTTCAAATAACTTAGTTATACCCTTGTTTCGTTTTTTAAAACAGTTTTGGGGGAATATCTTCCTTAAATGATGAAATTTAGCACAAATAAACTGTTGACTTAATTTACGCTCTTCATTACAACTTACACATAAAAAACAAATGATTATCCTTTAAAACAGAAAATTATGATTTGATAGTGAACTTGATGATAAAGTAAATGTAGACAAATATACAACTCGATTAATATGGTGCTTTCTATAACATTCAGAAAATAGAAACAAGATTATTCTTGTAGATAATCAATGACTTTAAAAAGTAACAGAAGCCACTTAAGAGTTGCAGAAGCATCTCTTGACTGATAGAATAGGCAAGAAGCCTCTGAATTGTCACTTCAACTTGTAAGGAGTGTAATGGGTTTAGAGAAGTAAAGGTTGTGATATCTAACATACATTTGAGTTAGTTTACGCTAGTTATTTTTAGAAAATTCGACAATGTTGCAGATAAAAATTAATTAGTTGCATATTACCAAAAATGGTGAGATAAACGTAGGCAAATGCAACCAATAATGATATAAACATGGAAATACTGAACCATATTCAACTTGAAACTGAGTAAATTTAGTCGATTGCAAAACGCAGTCAATTTTGCTTGGACAATCCGAATAACCTTGTCAAAATGTAGTCATTCGGGCTACGTTTACACTTTATTTTTCAAAACCACTTTGAAGTTTATATAAAACCAAAAAGTGTTTAACAACATCATCAATATCACTGCTTCCAATGTAAAGTAAATCTAGTCATTCTTAAAACTCTTTAGAGCACGTTTTTAAATTGTAAACTAAAGGTAAACGCAGACCAATGTAACTTGCTAATCATGTTTTCTTCTTTACCATTAAGCAGGCAAGATTCCATAAAACGGTTGGCTGAGTTTACACCTGTAACACTGAAACTATTTGAAGAATGTTGCTAATTAAACACATCTGCTATTAAACCTGTGGCAAGGTGAATTCAATTGTTACTACTGCAGGTAAGTTTAATGGCAGTTGACTCAGTTTACACTATCATTTCTGAAACGATCTGGAGGATGCTTAATTAAAATATTTAAGTAGAACGTAGTTGTGTAAACGGAGTAATTTTTCAAAATGTGTTACGGTTTATTCATGTTTTGTTAGAAAATGTTAATTCAAGTAAGAAGTATTCTCTTAAATATCACTTTTGACACATTTTTTCAAACTAACTGCTAGAAAACTGACACTTAAAAAACTCTACCTAACGACTTCCTTTTTTTTCTTTTCGTAAAGGATCCAGTGCAGTGCCAACTGTGCGGTCTCCTCTTTGGCGTGTCTCCTCCTCCGGAACTCCTGGAGGAACCTGGAGAACCCTCTGGAGTGTCCATTCTCAACAATTGGCAACAACTCACAACAATTACCGAAGTCTGTCAGTTTTTAGCATACTTTGTACACTATTATCATTTTGTTTATAACACAAATGTAAAATTACTTTCACGTGTTAAAAATAACGGTGATTCTTCGCATAACCTGACGAAAAATAACAACAAACACGTATGTTAACGACCCCTGATCCGTTACAGTAACCATATGCTTCGTGACCAACAAAAAACACAGTTTTTTCCAACTTTTACTGATAACACCTTGTATAAAGTGAATCAATTAACTTTCGTTTTCTTCTTTTCGGTGCTTGCGGTATTGTTTAAGGAAACAACAATCGTGAGAAAGTGATGAATTTTGTAATTCATCTTTTATTATATTGTTACCATTGTAATGTAGCAATAATTGTTATATAAAGTTGAAAATTGTTTGTATTATAGTAGAAGTTAAATCAATATTAGTCTAGTGAGTGTTATTTATATGAGTTGTAAAAAATTCAAATAGACAAAGTTTTTGGTGCCAAAGATTGTGTATATGCCAGCTGGTGGGTGTTTCTAATCAATAATAAACGAATTTCGATGTTTAAAGTGTTTTTAATGTTATTTTAAACTGATTTTTTCAGATTAGAAGGGGTTATATCAAATTTTGATTAATAGATTTCACTGATCAAGAGAAAGTAATTACCAAAATTTAGTTTCATAAAAAAAATATATTATCAAAATGGCTGCTACATTCTGAAAAAAATCCAGTCTTGCTATTTACTGATTAACCCAACTTTAACGCTTTTAAAAATATTTCTTAAAAAAAAACTGTGTTTCTTAGGTTAGGTTAGGTTAGGTAAAATGCATGTAAAATCTAAAAGAAAAAAGTGATGACATTGATAAATCTATTATGGTAAGTCAACATGTGCAGTATTTGCGTAAATCAGAGATAGTTTGTGATTAGACCAGAAAAGGCAGCGTTCTTGACCAATCACAAGCAATAAACAGTGACAGAAGCAAATACTGCACATCTGGACTTACCATTAAACTGCTAGAGATAATGTTTGAAGAAAATGTAAATAGTTAGACAAGTTAGTTTCTATTTTGAGGTTAGCTTTATCAAAGTTCTGGCCATGTTTGTCATGAAACGCTATTTGCTGTTAGCATACAAATGATCGCGGTAACTAAACATATGGCCAAAAGGCCTGAAGCCAAACTGATAAAACGGCACCCGTCTCCCTTTTCCGAGAGTTATACAAAGTTCCGCAGGAATCGATACGATTATAATTTCTAAAAAAAAACTGAAGGAAGTTGATCAGCCCACGTGTACGGCAATCTTTAGATGCATGACTGTTAAAGCACTAAATCCACAAAAAAAAAACGTTTGACACGAAAAAACTGGCTAAAGGACACCGCACACGTTTTTCTTTTGAACTTCATCGGCGACTAACCTAGAATAGAGCAGGAATGTCCTCCTGACTGGAATCGGCATGACGTCATGACTCTGTGGGAATTCGCGCTGCTCTATGGCCGTTTGAGGCCAGAGGCGGAGGAATGCAATTTTTTTACCACCAAATTAATTTATAAAAAAAAAACAACGAACCTAAACCGCAAACGAATCCATCCGAAGTACTGCACATCATTTATGACGATCCAAACGCTTGACACAAGAAACGCGTGGACGTCTTGAAACACCACAAAAAAATCTATGCCGTAACACTTTCACGTGTTGGTCGATCAACTATAAAGACCGCCAATCCGGTCATTGTATTCAAACAACAATGTACCATTCAACTGTTTCGCGGGTTACCAGCCTCTTGAACCTGTCGATTTTGTGGGGCTAGCGCAGTTTTTGCAGGCTATTTTCGGGCCAGATGCTAGATTTAGTCGCGGTGACTGGATTTTTGTTTATTTTTCCGTTTTGGCCTAATTTTATGCGTCTGGTCTAACTTACCTGAGAGGCAAAGGCGTGCCACATGCTGCGCAAGTTGATTAATTCATTTTTCATGAAGATGCTGGATGATAGATGAATGATTTTTAGGAACCGTACTAGTAACGTCTTTTTGACCAAATTTTGGTCAAAATAGTCAAAATCAATTGGGTCCTAACCTAACCCAAAAAATGTTTAAATGTCAAGAATAAATACACCAGGTTCCTCAATGAGTTCCGCAGGAGGAGACACACCAAAGAAAAGACCGCACAATTGGCACTGCACCAGATCTTTTACGATAAGAAAAAAGAGGTAGTCGTTAGGTTAGGTTAGGTATAGTGTTTTAAGTGTTAGTTATACTTTTCTAGCAGTTAATTTAGTTAAATAATTTAGAGAAAGTACTGTTAGTGTGAAGGAAAATTTCATAAAGATCGAAGAAGAAGCTCAGAGAATAGGTCTACGAGTAAATGAAGAAAAGACCAAATACATGCATGTCTCATGGGCGTCTATAATTTTGAGCATGTGCAAACCTTCAAGTACCTGGGAGCAGTGATAACGGCAGACAATAATATGCAGGAAGAGATTAAACAGCAAATCACACAGGCAAACACATTTGCAGTGTGAGCTTGCCCAAATATATCAAAACCCCGACATCATTCAGCAGATAAAGTCCGGCAGACTAAGATGGACAGGGCACCTGCAAAGAAGCCAAAACGATGGCCTAATAAAACGGATATGTGAGGAGACGCCAATAGGAAAGAGGCCACTGGGAAGACCCAGGCTCAGATGGAGAGATAACATCATTAAGGATCTGGATATCCTTGGTGTAACCAGCAAGAATGGAGGGAGATGACCCACGATCGCTCCAGGTGGAGGCAGATAGTCAAGGCAGCCAAGACCCACCCTGGGTTGTAGTAGTAGTATAAATTGACTCAAATTTTCAGAGATAGATAACACAACCTCTACTTCTCTAGACCCTTGTGGCTCCCATCACTACCAAAGTCTCTTTAAGATCTTTAAGAAACCGTCTTAATACTGTTCTGTAAATTTCTTCTTTTATGGTAAGTCTACATGCGCACCATTTGCGTAAATTTCAGCACAATGCGTATAGTTTGTGATTGGTCAAAAAAGCAGCTTTTAGCTTACTACTCACAAGCACAAACCACAGAGGGCTGCAATTTTTGCAAAGGCTGCACATGTAGACTTACCATTAAATACGTTATCTGACCATGAAAGTATTAAGTAGTCTTGGATGATGGCCTACAGCAATAGCAAAATGGGTTTTGAGACAGATTTAAAAACGTTTACTTAGACTGTCAAAATCTCCAGATTTTACATTTACTGATTCCAAAGACAAGAATGTAAATTTAATATTACCTATCTAACAGGTTATTTATTATGATTTAAATAGATCAAGAGCATTGATCAAAATATCTGTCAATTTTAACATCCTCATCATTACTCCTGCCAAAATTGACCTTTTTACGATGTATGTAAGGTCACAACACTAAATAGTACGTTAATGGAAGTTGATATAACAATTAAAATTGTTGCTAAGCGAGTTTAGGCTTTATTTCTTTTTTACAGGCAAAATAGTATTGTATAACATTTCTATTTCCAGACTATTACCAATAGTGGATTTATCATAAAATATAACAGAAAACTATCTCTACGATAATAGCTCCCAGAGGATATATTTTAAACAAAACTGAAAACCATCTAACTATAAATAAAGCCCATAAATTCGACTAGAAAAGAGTTGGATCTACTTTTAATGCTGATGGAAATGGTGGTAAACATATCAGCTGAGTGGTTTAGTGTTTTAAAAGTTTTTAAATCAAGCTATTATTACTTTTTTGAGATAAAGTTGTGAATAAGTCTTTTGTTATTTGTAAAAATAGGTATCGCCTTCTTAACAAAACGTAATAGAAGAATAAAGATTCACTCTGTAGGAAACCTTACATTCTAAATAAATATGTTTTTAGTTATCTAATTAGCAAATAAGTTTGTTTCTAGACAGTTCAGACACATAATTCTATTTAACCAACCAACCTTGTCTCTCCAAATATTCCCAAATTTTATAAAGAAACAAACTGACGTAAAACATCCTGTCATTTTAATGGCATTACTCGTTACAAATAAAATTAATGATAAGCAAATTTGAGCCTTATTTACACTAAGGAATCACCCAAAACTTCCTTGGTACTGATTCACCTACACGGGTTTTCCTGACACGTTTGTTAACAATGTTTCACCTTCTCTTATCGCAACAATTAGCGAGGAAACCGATAAATCTACCTAGGAATCCATCGACAGACGATGCAGGTCGAATGTTCAGTGAAGAATAACGTGGTTTACGCAACGCCACGGCCGATTAAGATATTTGTATTACATTTTAAAGAACATGGATTATCGAACAAGGAAGCTGTTACGAGGAAGAACTCTCCATTGTTCGCTTTCCATGAAGATCGGTGTTACTAACCCAGCGAAAGGTATTCAAAACCAGCTGAAGACAGTTTGGAATACCAATTAATTTTGTTACAATTTCTGGCCTTCTTAGACCACATTAGAATACCAATTAGGATGCTCGTTATTAGTATTCTACAAAGCTACCAAAACTTCTCATCTTAAAAATTATCAGTACTGTAGTAGTTAGGAAGTATCCAGTTGGATTAGTTTTGTTTTTATTTACACAATTTTATTTTATTATTAGATATTTTCTATAGTAGTATAGTGAGTTTGATTTGGTCATTTTGTATTGTTATCCTAGTAAAAATGCCCAATAACTGACTTATTTAGTGATTTACAGGCAGACTGAATGAAAATCAGGTCAGAATTCTCCTGTTTCCAAATTAACATATCATAACTCCGTGATTTTGATAGTTACAGTGTAATTTTGATCAATTTCTAGTCTTTAAAATCCTCTTTTGGCCACTTTGTGTTGCCATCCTAGTAAAATTGTACTATAACTGACTTATTTTGTGATCTACAAGCAGCCTGAATGAAAATCAGGTCAGAATTCTCCTGGTTCCAAATTAACATATCATAAGTCCGTGATTTTGATAGTTACAGTGTAATTTTGATCAATTTCTAGTCTTTAAAATCCTGATTTGGCCACTTTGTATTGTCATCCTAGTAAAATTGTCCTATAACTGACTTATTTAGTGATATACAGGCAGACTGAATGAAAATCAGGTCAGAATTCTCCTGTTTTCAAATTAACAATTTTGATCAATTTCTGGTCTTTAAATTCCTCTTTTGGACACTGTGTATAGTTATCTAGTGAACATTACAATCAACTGAGTTTTGTAAACTTTTTACTTTACCAGGGCATATTCGGTTACTTTGATATGTAATGGGTTGATTTTTTTAGGTCTTAACTACGTTTTTGACCTATAAATGGGTTACGTTACATTAAAAAAGTACTTAATTACTGAGTTAATAATTAGTAAAAACAGACTCTATTGAACTGACTATATTTCGATAGTTTCCAATACACTAAGTTATAATCAGTTATTTTGATAGTTACAGGATGTTCCATTATTGTATAGTTTATAAAAGTAGTAGTTTACCATTTAAAATAAACTATATTCGTTGTATAATCTAATTATTTTGATTAATAATAAAATTCTTCGTTGGCAATAGTTAATAAAATAACAAAAAATTCTCAAATTTTGGAGCAAACTTACCTAAATTAGATCTCATTAGATTAAATCTATTGAGTATGTTTTTATGATTTTGACAGTTTCAACTAACATCTGCGTGTGTATGTATAATTTGCGGTTGTTAAAAAACCACCTACAGTTTGCTCTAAATAAAAACTGCAACGTAGCATGTCTGGCATAAATACAGCCACACGACAACACTTATTTATACGTAAAAATGCATCATAAATCATTTCCATATATAAATTAAGCTTGCTTGAACAATTAAAAAAAATAAGGGCACTTCCAAGCGATAAAACCGGATGAAAAGTGTATAAGTAATAAAGTTTCCCTGACGGCTATAAAAAGTCTTAAATAGATCTCCCCAAAAACCTGTAATCGATATTCCCCGTTATAAACCTTCGTAAACAGATAAGAACGTAGCAGATCGAAGAAAGAGTTATATGTTATTGAAGTTTTTGATGTTGCGAGAAAATGGATTCGGTCTTTTCTAGGCAAGCCTGGAGTTTTAAGATTAGTTCCACCAGGAAATATACACTACAAAACTAGTGGACTTTTCTTGGCTGAGTTTATATGCAGTGCAAATTCTAAAGTCCAAAATAAAGATTTAATTTACTACATACATAAAGTAGAAATTAAAATACAACGGTTTGACGTCAACGATTTAGGTCACAAAGTTACAGAGTAGACTTATCAATCATTGGGACTTTTGGTCTGCAGAAGCTTGAAATATGAATAAGCTTTCAAAAATGACTGGAAGATGTCCAAGAAGATGTCCATTAAACTCTTAAAAAAAAAGTCTATATGAATAATTAGCCTCCAAAATCAACTGAAGATATTCTTGGAAAGACCTGTATGCTCAGACCTTGTAATACCTTTTGTATCTTCCCAATGGACCAGAACATGATGTCAAAAACATGGAAAACCTTCAGGAGATGATTTAAAATATATCCTTATCATTGGTATAGAAAATTAGGATCTTTCTTCTGATTCTCTAACAAGACACATTAATTGAGGAACTAAACCACAACAAGGCAGTCCTACAAGACTACCAGAGTTAGTAGAGTGGGAGATTTTTGATTTTTTAAGGACATTCCAACTCAAGTAGATATAAATAAACAAAACAAACATTTATAACAAAAACTCTTAATCCACTCTATAACTATGTAGATTACAACATAAACAATACACATGCAACCTCTAAAAAAAACAGTGTACCAATTACAAAATCATTTAGTGCATAACTCCAGTGGACTGCAATATCTCCAGATCATGACTACTGTTACTTTTATTGTCTTAATTAAATTATCTGAGCAGTTAAAGGAAAGATTTTAGGTAGTAAATAGTTGATGAACTGATGAACACAAAATGCAGGTTATAGTAGCAATAAACAATTATTGTTATAATGTCACTTTTTAACAAAATATAAATAAAACATAAAAAGAATGCAGGATGGTGCTGGAAAGGAACTTCAGAGGAAAAACCAAAATCACCCCCCTCTCTATAATTAGACTTGTGTGTGATTAATACTAGTGTGGAGACCTGAAAAATATCAATACAGGATTTACAGCAGGTTTAGTGATAAGGTTTAGCACTTTTTAACTAAAAAAATTAAAACATGCAGTTAAAAGCCAAAACGTTACTGTTTAACCACAAAAAAAAAACAAAACAATACACTTACCGTATAGTTACCGGTTATCGTTTGATTGCAAATACACAAAACTTAATCTACGTGGTTTATTGTCACAGTTTTAGACGCATCTTCATTTAAAATTAGGCTTAAAACTAGCTAAAAACCGTACAAATAGGCGAAAATGCCGATCGTTCCGTCCATATTAACGAGAATTTGTTCGTGACTGACATGGGATTCCATTCCAACGACCCAGCGGCGGCCCCCCAATGCGCAAGATCGTCGGGACAAAGAAGTTTTAACACCGATTTTATTTTTATCATGTAGTTTTGATTAATTTTTTTGTATTTTTTAACAAAAAAAAATTAGGAAATACAATTATTTGACCATGAGGTCAAGGTGAAACATTTTGATAACCCAAAAATTTAAATACTTTATCAGGTTTAGAAAGTAGTGGTGGAGCCATCTGTGTGTTAATCAGGCAATTATTTGCAATGGATTAAGGGTATTTTCTAGATATCGCCAATGAAAACGAAGAGAATGACTGATTGGTGAATGGAAATTGGCGTTTAGTATTCAGAATGTTATTTATTCAAGTGCAAATAAACTTAGTTTTGTGATTAATGTCTGTTAATAATAATAATAATAATATAATAATCTATATATAATAAAAATTGTAATTTCCACAGTTCAGCGGAACTTGTAAAAAAACAGTTAACGCATGACAGCAAATATATGTTTTACTCTTTTTAGCTTATAGTAAAAAGGGTACAGTATATGACCTATTCAGACAAAATTCTGATCTGTCATTCTTGTCAAAATCAAAATTTAAAAAATATTTGACAGTTCAACAAATTTGAGGTTATAATTATTTCAGATTTGTTTACGTTTCTAGGTTTTTTGTGTTTTTACTCCAACTTTTAACTGAAAATGGGGGTAACTGTCTTAACACAATTCCCTATGGAAAACCGCACGGGGCCCCAAACTATTGACATCCTCAACAAACGCATCATGGCCCTAGGGGCTTCGCTTCAGGGACAGTTTTTGGTAGACTGCGACATATACAGCTCAGTGCCGGCGCTGGGGCACCAAAGGACTGTTCACGTGCTCCACAACTCTGAACAACCAGCCACTGTTTTCTCCCTTCTGGACACAGGCACTAAAATCATACCTTTAGCAACTGATGGACTGTTCGACTTGCTCATGATGAAAATGAACAGTTTTTACTCACAGAAGAAGCAGGCTAAGGCTGAGTCCAAAGGACCTCGTTACGAAATAGGGGACTTTTGTGTTAAACTCGGTACAGTAACTGTAAGTGCTAATTTTAAAGGGGTTTTAGTGGAAGTAGAGTACAAGCCTTGTGTAGTGCCGGCAATGTGTTGGGACTTGATGATGGAGTTTATGCAAGGGTTTTTGGGGTCATCAGCTCCTACAGCTCCGCCCCAGTTTCTCCAGAACAGAATGAATGAAATGTATATGCCTATTGATACTGTACAGCAGTATTTGGAGCATTTTACTAATTTCAGGAAGGCTCAAGCTCCCAATATGATGATGAGACCACAGTAAACATAATTTTTAGTTTATTTAACTAAGAGTGTACTAAGTAAGCCATTGTGATAATTGTATTTAATTATTTTATGATAAGTTGTGCAGTTGTAATGATTTTTCCACATTTTGATAATTACATTTGTAAGATTTTAAAGAAAATAATGTTTTTTCTACCTGAACTTTTTAGAGTTACTTAAAACCTGCAAACTATAATAATTATGAACTGCTACTTTTAATTAATTAAGTATAATCTTGTATAAAACTGTTGCAAAGTCCACTGATATTAAGAAATTGCAGATTTAAAGTAGAGAGAGTAGAAGTTCCAGTTGTTGTTTATTTGGACACCAAGGTACTTTAGTGAATGAAGTAAGGTAACAGCTGTATCATCGATTTTAATGTTTTTACCTCGTAGTACTGTGGCCTCTGTTTTTTGTTTGGCCAGAGTGAGACCCATATCATATGGGAAGTAAGACTTTTAAAACTCCTCTGCCCTTCTGACTCAAGAGCAACTATAGTCCATCAAAGTTACAAAATCAAAAATTGTGTTTTAAGTATTTCCTTCTATAAGTTCCATTTCGTTGACTGGGGTTTAGAGTATATTATTTAAATTACTGGTCCACTCATCATAATAACAAAATTTATTATGAAAAAATATAAGTATGTATAATTGGCTTTCACAGAGTAGTATAAATTGTATAAGAATGCAGAATATAAAACAGTATAACAAGCATCACATAATAAAGGTAGGTACTGGCTTCAAGGTTTAAAAATCAAATTAATATCGGTAACCACCTGAACTACCCTCATCTGGACCGGGTCTGTACTGACCATCTTCATTGGGATGAGCTCTGTTGTATTCAATAGATCTGGGGAACAAACCATACAAAATCAATCATAAAGAACTCTTCAGGAGGCGAGAGAAGAATACCTTAAGATAGCTTCTGGAATTGGTGGTGGAGTCGGTATGTGGCTACCTTGAGGATGGAAACCATTTTCATCTGCGGTGTATTGCAAGTTTATGCTTTGACCATCTGGAGCAGTGTAGGAGAATTGTCCTCTTGCTTTAGTACCATCTCCTCGAGCGTCTCCAGTTTCGTCAGCTTTGATACCATTTCCAGTTTCGTACAGCCAATTGTAGGTTCCATCTCCAGGATTGTTGTTTACATATCTAGTTTCAAGAAGCTTTAAGTTACTATGAAAGTTTGGGAAGGGGTATAAAAGTAATAATTGTGATAATGCTCATACTATTATTTAAATTATTGTTATGAGGAAAATCCAGATGTAGTTGCAGAAAGATGAACAACAGAAAAATGAGATGAAGTTGATCATGGAACAGGTCATTTAATAAGATAAGGGATAAGACGTGCATATCAACATTTTTTTAACTAACATACAAAGAAATTCTGAATCATTTGGATGCCAACAACAGCTTCAATACAAAGTAAGAGAAAAAACACCAAGTGTGAGGAAAAGAAATTATACAAGATAGTTAAAGTAAAAGTATAACATTAATAAAACATATGAATTAATTTTATATTACCGAATAATTGGAATTTGTCGTCCACTACCTCCTCCCCCAGAATATCCTCCACCGATCCCAGGATAACCTCCTCCACCTCCTCTGTTAGGAGGCAAGTACGACACTTCAGCGAATGCGTAGCGCATCACGAGGGTGACAACTGCCAGTACTACCTGCTAAAAATTGAAAAAAACACATCAAAACTCACTAAATTAGAGTGCGGATCGGTTCTTACCGATTTCATCTTTGAACTGTTAGGCTGTTCTGGTTTGTCTAGGTGGTGCTTCAATTATTTATATTGATCAGTCAATTAATACACCCTTGCACTTTTGCATCCTCCTTGCGTTATTTCTGGGTTGCCCCCCACCTCATCGATGAAGATGGTTCATCCCAGCTGAAGAATGTTGATACTCCTTTTGATTATTTTTGTTATGAAAGCTTTATACAGGTGTTGTATCATTAGTTTATATTCGACTTCTTTCAAACTATCACTGAGAGAGTGGTCTAATTTTGACTGCAGTTTCGTTGGTTTAGCATTTAATGTCAATGAAAGTTGGTTGCACACGCATTACTCCACACAAAATATTGGTTTTAAGGTAATTTTGGAGTACTTTACGACTACCCTGGTATCCAATAATCATTTTCTCACCTAAAGGTGGCTCAAGGTTGGGCCAAAGATGAAACATTTCTCGACACAAATCAATAGAATTCCAATTTTAATTACTTTTAGCTGGGTGGGTTAATTGCTCATCGATACCGTTCAATTAAGACCAATTGATTACCAATATGTCGCACATTTTATGTAAAACTAGAACGGTTTTAATTATTCTACATGTCTATATAGTTCGGTGAAAATTATGCAACACAACCAATGTGGAAAAAGTGCTGAAAAGGTTAAAATTAACAAATAATTGGTTTTCAATGCGGCCTGGTGGGTTTTAATATTGACTTGATGATTATTTATCGTATCACTTAGTTGGCGATTACTGATTAATGGATTAGTTGTTTCGGATTCGAAGTGCTAATATGATAAATTGCAGATTAGTTTAACGTGATTCCCACAGGGCTGAAAATTACATATAGTAGTAGTAGAAATCAAAGTAAAATAGGATGACGTAACAAAATGTAATAGAAATGTTTTAAATGAGACAATTGTTATGTCATTTTTGTCTTTATAAGTAATGCCTTTTATTTGATTCATACATATAAGGATTTGAAACTTTTTGCGTTTTCCAGTGTCATCTCCCTACCTTTCAACATCTTGTAAGCACCTCCAAATTTGCTACTTATCGTAAGTAACTTTAAAATACGTTTTATTTTTCAAAATAACGCATAAACAGTGGCAACCTCTTATCACAACAATGTGTCAATTAAAAATAATATTTAATTATTATCAAGCTATTTGGTCAGTTTTACGTTTTGTAAATCTTATTGATACAGGATGTACCAAAGTTGATGAGTTTTCAGTGGATACGAAACAAAGTTGAAGCCATGTTTTAGAAGAGTAAAACTATTTTGAAGTACACGTTTCTCCAAAAATCTGGTATTTTTGAGGCTTCATCAGGCTTTTTGATAACGTGTGTCTAATTTTGATGCACAAAAACATAATGTTGGTCATCATACAATGTTGTTCTTACAATAGCAAATATCAGCAGTATTTTAGTTCTTCTAGCGTAATATATACTGCTTTTCTGGTATTTTTACCTACTAGATCATAAGAACAATCTTTAAAAAATATATATTACAAATCAGTTTTATTACAAATCACGATGCTAATTTGATAATTAATGGAATGGAATGTGGCATTTAAAATCGTAACAATTCAATTAGCTGAATGATAGTTATTTATTTAAAAGGATCATCTTGTTTGTTTATATAGTTCAAGGCACTGGGGACTAGCATAACCATGTAGATCCTTATCATGGTTGGTTTCGCTAATAACGGTAATAATAGTAATTGAACCGGTGTATACGTTTTGAAGATATTGTAGGAAGATTATTCCGGAAGAGGTTTTTTTGACGATTAACCTTGTAAGTTTAAGTACAATATTGCAACAGGATCTTGAGGTCAATCACTAGAAATGTTAGAGTATTCATGCTGCATACAAATATGTTAAATTTTTGTTTGGTTAGAGCAGAAAACATGAGTGTATCACTATAAAACTATTTAGGTAATCAAAGACAATTTTAATAGCTATTTATGTACAATCCACCAATCCACCAATACGAACATTACATAATATGATTTACGCAAATTCTGCACATGTGGACTTTGTAAAATTTAGAAAACACCAAAATGTCTCTAAATAGTGTAATAAACTATTTGACATTATTAAATTTGCTTATTTTGCAAAGTTACCAATGTCGTAACCGGACTTCACGCTTGAAAATATCGTGCGAAACCGCTCTTTTTCGACATTTTTCTCTTTGAATCTACCACTTGCGCAATGGAAATCCAAATCATACAGTCCGAGCATTTAATTTATGGTCCATGTGTAAGTGTGCAGCAAGATCAAAGATCAAACTTTGATATTTTGCAAAACGCATCGAGACCATTAACTTGGATGATTTACTGTTATTGTTTTGTTGCAATTTAATATACTGGCTGTAAGAAGGTAGTTTTTTTACTAGTTTATCCCTAAATTTTATATGAAAGTAATTTCAATTATTACATGAGAGGCCTAAGGTTGTGGGTTGTGGGTGATTATCCTAAAAATTTTTTGTAATGTGTTATTAACCTACGAAAATTCAAACTAGCCTAAAGGCTAGCAGTTATTACTCTTTTATATTGTGCAACTAAGATTAATCTTCAAGTGTTTTCATCCTAGAGCAGTCGTGCCCTACATAATTTTAATAAATTGGTTACGTTTACTCCTACAAAAATCCCCCATCAAAAACTGGGTGGAAGTAACACAATTGTCTCTATTTTACTGTCGTCATTAAATATCAAGAAGATGACTTAAGGTCGGGTACTTTTACTATCACTTTTTGCAATGTCGCAAAAATGAACGAGAAATTCGTTTGTGCGCGGGTTATATAAACTGGCTGCGATGGTACTGGGTGGGTTTTGTTACCAACGCAATGATAAACGACAAACAATGACGGTTTTAAGTTATTTTAATGGTGCAGTAGGCTATCTAAAAGATCGGATTACGGTCATTTATGTAAGTCAAAATGGCAAAGCCGTAACTAATTGCGTTTGGTGTTTACTACCATCTGCCCATTAATTTGTGGGTTTGTATAAGCATAATTTAGTAAAATATTAATTTATCTTTCAAAGTTTAAAAGTCAAGATTTCTTCAATACTAGGAAACTGTTGATTAATTCGACAATTATTGTTTTAAGCGGCTTAGACGAGTGATTACAGGAATAATGCTATGGTGTTTATCAGTGGGATTGAGAATCAACTCATCAAAACCACTTGACATAGGAAGATTAATTTTTCTACTTCACATCTTCACAATTACAGTGTACAGATTGTAGTGAAAAGGTACAGGGTGATACTTTTTCAGGGGTCAATCCCCATTTTATCCCACACTTTTTTGTAGTACGCCACCGATCATTTTTACCCTGTACATTTTCACTACAAACACTGTAATTGTGGAGATCCTAAAGAGTAGTGTGCATAGAAAAATTAATCTTGCTATGTCAAGAATGAATGAAGTTATTTAATAAATCTTTTCAAAAATCTGAAACTTTATCACCCTGTATCAATGGAAACAACGCATTCTCGGACACAACTTTATCACAACTTTCTGCTTAAACTCCCTAGACATGGACATGGTATAGGTTTGGCCCTTTAACCCTGACTTACCCTGTATATTGGATAATTACGTGACCCGGGTTTCGCCTTCAAAAGGCATCATCAGACGTTTAACAATGGTTAGAACACACACTGAATACACTCAATCTGAATCTTTTTTACCATTCAAGGAGTAAACATGACTGGACAGTAACTGGTATTCTAACTAATCAAATCAAAACTGATTTCAACCCAAAAAAATGTGGGTAAGATCGAAATTTACGTACAACATATCAGTACACTAACGCAGTTTAGTATTGTAATTAACAGCAATAATAAGCTAAATTGGACTTTACTGACATTAAGGGTAAGTTTATACAGTGGGACTAAACTCTAACTCGTGGATAATTTTCAAAAACTTTAATGGGACACTCTCCCGAAATTTAACATCGCCAAATTGACTTGAATTGAAGGATTAAAGTCGAAATTTGTTTGAGAAATTAATGCAATTTACTAATTTAACAATGTGCTTTTGCATTTCAGTAAAAGTGATATTTTTCAAACTTTTCTTGTATCTTAAAAAATGTGAAAATTCTGCTGACATCTTGGAAAATGGTACATGGTAACAAAAATTTATAAAACTTTTCAATAGAGAGAGAGATAATTATTAACTAACAAACTGAGCCCCATCTTACTGGAAATTATTCGAAATGCATGGAAGTTTATGACTGCATTATTGAAATTATAACTAATTACCTTTTGGTTAAATCCACTACCAGCTTTAAAATAATAAACCTACACCTCGGAATGGCGGGTCTATTACCATAAAATGTCAACGAGACTCGCTTTCGTGAATTATGAAGTGTAAACTTTATCACTTGAACTAGCGTTCGGTGCTCACTAATATGCAAATAGGTTTTTCGTTTTAATGAGATACGGAAATTTATGGTTTTTGTAGAATGTCGAACCGTAAAAGCGTGCATAACCATTGGCCACCCATAAATTAACCCATTCACGTATCAATGTGTGATCTCGATTTACTCTTTTTTTTTTGGTAGTTTTACGTAAGTTGTACCACAATTTCCCAGAACTAGATAGTGGACCTATTGATCTTTCCATATATTGGATTAACCAATTTCGTAACTATTCATGCAACTAAGGTAGTCTTTGTTTGCAATTTAACGAAAAAGGTCAAAGCGTAAGGAAGATTAACTTGCCCAGCACATATTTGAAGGTTCATGGTCAGTTTTAACGGAGAGTAAAAGTAAATCATCGTAGTTGCGTTTGTTCCGCTAGTATTTCATCTACTCTGCATGGCATTTGCACGCTTGATTGGAAGCATTTTTTACGGATCACCGGGTTGATAATTAACTTCAAGGTATCCATATGCACTTTGGTTGCCTAACCTGAAATTGTCACACTAGAACATCTCTTTGTGATTGGTTCGATAATGTTAATCTTTGGCATTAACTCATTAAATGGTTACTTATTTTTACACAAATATTTAAAACCCTAGAGCTGTATAAATAAGGCAGAAAACTTTGTAACATACACAGTTACACTATTTTTGGTCATAAATTCCAACATAAAAAAAACTCACTTAACATCATTAATCCTCGTTTTAAAACCAATCAAGCCTGAAACAACCTTCACAAATCCGTTTTACGTTATGTTATTTTTTTTTCTTAAAACATTTTTAAAGATGTGTATTACACACATCATCAACCGATACGGATGCGGCCCCTGAAGAGGCCACTATATCGCATTTTTTCGACGTTTTGCAATTTTAACGATGCTGCTACTTAATTGAATTGTTATTAGTTTGAAGAAGCCTAAGTATATAATCAACCAGTCTCGTTAGTTGATTTTTAGTCACGCATTTCAAGTGTGTATGTGGTAATTCCTTTTTTTGTACCCTAGATTTAAATCCAGCAATGTTGCTTTTAAGGCCACAGTACGAATTCCAGAAAGTAGGTCCTTTTAAAACTAGGCCTTGTGATTTGATTTGTATTTTTGTAGAGGATGTAATTTCATACAACTTTCATTCTTTACACTCTCAGACAAAACAGAGTTAGAGCAGGTTTTTAAAAAATGCAGTTGAGTACACCCTGTAATTTTTTGCCTTGTTAACTGCTTAAGGAGGTCTCTGAAATCAAAAACACCTTACTTACTAGGTACTAACAGACCTAGTAAAACAAAACCCAGAGGGGGAGAAAACCCTTGTTTTCTCTAACTACGTCACGTGACTTTGATAATTCAATTTTTGAGCTTGCAACACTGTAAACTCCAGTTGACACCTGTCGAAAACAGTCACGTGACCTTAAAAATTTGGCTTAAATGTTGAAAAATTGGTAAATTATTATAATAATTTGTAATGAATATTGTTTCAACTTAATATCACGTACCATAAAGATTTTACCATAACAATTATATGTGCGGTCAATTTTGTTATATTGATACACTATATTGTCTACTGTTTGGTCTACTACAATGTATTCCTTAAAATATCGCAAAATCCCCTTTATTTAGGCTTTATTTTGCTCAAAATTCTAATGAAAATATCGCAAACCATTTTGAAATATACAGTCATAAAAATTCTATGAAGTGCCTTAGAAATACCTTAAAAATACCTCAAAATGCCTCGTAACACCTTGTAATGCCTTGAAATACCTCAAAATGCTGGTAATACTGGCAAAGTGCCTCATAATACCTCGAATTACCTCGAGTGTACACCAAAATACTTCGGCGATCTCTCGGTACTAACAGACCTAGCAAAACAAAACCCAGGGGGAAGAATACCCTTGTTTTGGTAAAATCGACTTTAACTGTCTCTATCCCCGGCTTCTTTCCCACCCTGTATAGTACAACACAGAAGTCAAAGTATTTTTGTCAACTAAAAATCAATAAATCGACCTCCACGACAGTCAAAACTGCATCAAAATCCGTGGTTTTGTTTTGCAATAAACAGATTTTAAAAATTAACCAAAAAACACTGTCTAATTATCAGATAATACTCTGAAACAAAAAACAAAACATTTTATTCGAGAAAATGCATAATAGATGGGACAGAAATGATAAGGAATTACCTAATTACGTTAATTCATCTGAGAGATATCAACAGTCAGTTAGAGCACGAACCTCATAATACCGAGTAAACATAATTATTTATTAATTAATTAAATACGCTTTTTTAAGCTACAGGAAATAAAAGTTTCTCATTTTATAAGCCTCCTTAAAATCAATCAATATCAAATGAGTTATTAAATTAGTAACACCCAAACTTAACAGAAAGACTAAAACGAAACAAACAAAATGGAAAAACTGCATAACTGAAACATACTAAATCTTCTTCATCTCAGAAGGTAAATAAGAATGTCATCAGTACATTTTGTAATTCATTTGCATACAAAATGACTGAAGTATTAAAATATAACATAAAAATTAATCGCTTAATTTAAGACAATCTATGATAACAATAAAATATGATCACTAATTTGTTTAGTAAAGAAGGAAGCTTGCCAGAACACAAAACTTTCATACACAACTTATCAATCTTCTTCTTCTTTCTTGCACACTGTTAATCCTGCAATTAAAATGGTCTACTCATTACAAGAATGACTTGTAAGTAAAAGATAAAAATATTACATATTTGTATTAACCTTTTGACTTTTACTGTACTGCACCATAATAATAATTGCCCAACAAATTTAGCTTCAAACATGATCTTCATTACGTTCCTACATTCCATTTGACCTAATGAATTTAATATTAAGCTCAACGTTGTTATATAACTTGACGACTTGTGAAACGTATGGTGATGGATATTGTGCGGGATCAGTCACGAATTTTCGACCCGTGAAGCTAATTGATTTAGCTCGATGGTGTCAAATAGGGAAAAATCATCAATCATCACGTTTTTGTTGCGCCTAAATTGATTTTTGTTGAGCCGGTACGGTTGGTGCAGGTCAAGAGCATCTTGCCAGACTGTCAAAGAGGACTTTCACGAGTTACAGTGACCGGGATTGCTTCATTAAGATGCAATCTATGCTCGTAAATCACGATAGAACATTAAGGAATAGCGTGGATACTTCCCGAAAGTGAAAATTTACACGAATTTGACCCAGAAAAATGTAATTTTTTTGTTTGTTAGAAAAATTGGTTTTTAGTATTCGAAAACAAAGTACAATAAAAAATACTAAAAAGATTGCAACCCACAAATTAGGGCTGGAATTAATTTAAAAAAAAAACGACTAAACCACGTCATCTCAAAAATGTTACTTTGGATTTGTTAGCCAATTTTGATTGATTGACAATTTACCATCTAAATTATGTAGAAATAAGAAGAGGAGTTATCTTGACTACTTAACCCTGACAAAGTTATTATAGTGTCAAAACTGTCAATACCGTACTCATAAAAGTAAATAACAGTGACACATTTTTAAATAACATTTTAGTTATTAACTTTGTGTGGTACATATCGGGTGTTACTAGGATACTTTCTAAAAAGACAACAAGACTGTCAAAATTCAATCCATCAAACTATAAATTAAAAATGGTTCGTAACTGAAAACTGTAAGCTCTGTTCAGTAACTTCTGACTGTTACGTCACTTACTTATGTACAAAGATCGAATAAGAATATACCTATAACATGAGTTATTGTCAGTTTGACGGTTCAATAAATGTCAGGTTATTTTGACGTTTTTATCAGTTTCGTAAATTAACAGTAATTGTGTCCAAATTACCGTTCAGGTATAGTCTCCAGAGCCCTTTTCAAGTATCTTAAACCTTCCCATAACTGTGTTAAATTGCCAGAGACCTTTAGAACCATTTTGAAAGTTCATAAACCTCGAAATGCTATTGAAAACCTTTTAAAATGTACCAGATGTCTCTAGGACCGTTTTGAAAGTTTCATAAACCTCTAAATGCTATTGAAAACCTTTTAAAAAGTTCTAGAAGTCTCTACAAGTGTTTTGAACTGTCAAAAAATTGTATTAAATTGCCACAGGCCTCTAGGACTGTTTTGAAAATGCCAGACCAATTGTAGTTATAAACCATCTTGTTCAAAAGACAGTTTACAACAGTGAACAAGGAAAAATTAATTACTTATTTATACAGACAGAGATATTTTAAAAAGGCTAAGTTTACAAGACTTTGGTCTAATATTAGTTCGAACACGCCCTAATTAATTACAAAATGTTGAGTTAGTATACTTATGTAAATTAGATAATAGCATAAGAATGGTACATGGTAATAATTTGCATTTAATGTTACAGATTACCATATTAAATAGAGATAGGTCAGTTTATTGGTATTTAAATAACATTTTTACGGAGTAAAGAAATAATAAAATAATTCTTGGTTTGGGTTGCTGAGCTAATTGACTGTTGATGTCTCCGAGACACGATATGGTCAGGCAGGGTTTGTGGTCACTGTTTTCAATTTTTTCCAATTTTTCACTGTTTTCCAGCACAATTTTAGTGTTTATTCCAACCTATCACCTGATTTGTGAGAACAAAGTCGACCCATATACCGTGACCTTTGCAAAATACTTCGAACAAAAACAATTGCGTTACGTGACAAAACGAAGGCACGCCGTATGAAAATGCCGATTGAACTTTCCTTAAAGGCACTACGCCTCTCTTGTACAGGGTGTTTCATTGATTGCCAAGTTAATTGAATTAGAGCCACTGTTGTTGGTTTAGCAGTTGAACAAAACGAACCACTCCGTAGATGTGCAATTTAAGATGCAGTGATTGAAGTGCACTTTTTCCTAGGAGGGGCCCTAATATAAAGGTAATCTAAGGCGTCATCGGGTTAGTACGTACAACCATCTTCGGCACCATGAAGCTCCAGTACCAAGTAAGTAGTTTTGGTGGTTTTAGGGCCAAAATTTGTGGTTTAATCGTTTCTCTGGTGGAATTTTAAAGCTTCTGACCATCACCGTTTGCTGGGTGTCCTCTTGGGCGTCTCCCCAACGTCAGGAACGCGGTTTTTCCAATTCCGAGTACCACCAACAGGCACCGGTCAGTCAAATCCCCATTTTGCACATGGAGGTGAAAAGCGATGGTGCTGATGGGTACCAGTACGCTTACGAAACGGGCAACAAAATCGCTATACAAGAAGCAGGTACTAAGCACAACTTTCAACTTGCAACAATTATTCAGAAGAACATTTCAGGTGACAGCACCAAAAGGCAAGGTTCCTACAGTTACGTAGCACCAGACGGTCAGCAGGTGTCCATGTCGTATGTGGCAGACGAGGGCGGGTTCCGTCCTCAAGGTTCCCACATGCCAGTGGCTCCTCCCATACCCGAAGAAATCAGAAAGGCGGTGGAACAGAACCTCGCTGATGAGGCTAGAGGCATTGTGGACGATGGACAGTACCGTGAGGGTGGTGGGGAGGAAGGGGACTTACCAGCCCCACGACTTCCTTCCAAATTTAGGGTTTAAATGATTTTCAGTGTGATAGTAATTTCCTATTTTGTTCGGACTTATGGCCTTTGATGTATATATTATTAATTTGTGATTATTATTTTAAATAAAAAAATAAGTTCTTTTTGTGTTGCATTTTGTTCAGAGAACCATAAAAAATATATTTTTACATTTTTTATATCTGAAATTCAATTAAACAGGAATTGGAGGTTTTAAGCAACAAACTTTGATTGTAAATTACGACCCTGTCCTTAAGCTGTCATAAATAATTTTTTTGAACTAATTGGTACTGAAATTCCTCAAAAGCCAAAATTTTAGATTATTATAACTGTAGCAAAATTGCTTTTTTATTCCTACAAATGTTGTCCTGCTATAACCAACAATTTGGTGGAGATATATTGATGATGTTTTCTCAATATATCCATTCGGTAATGGATCTCAACCAATTTCTAAAACACATTAGAACTCAATAGAACTCAAAATCAAATTTACAACAGAATAACGAACTCCCATTCTTAGACATTCTAATCAAAAAAGACATACACAAATTTTAAACAAAAGTATACAGAAAACCAACCCACACAAATAGATATTTAAATTACAAATCCAATCATTCAATAATAGCAAAAAAAGGTATTGTAAAAAGTTTATCTGATAGAGCCAAAATTATTTGCAATAATGAACAATTTAATAAAGAAAAATTGGTCATTAAAAGTCTTCTAAAACAAAATGACTCTCCTGAAACATTTATTAATAAATTTTTGTAGTACATTTTTTACATTTTTTTTAAAAAATTTTAAATCAGCAGAGCTCTCTTTTTTAATTCCAAACTATTTCATTCATCCACCCTGGAAAAAACTCTCAGAAAACTATAAAGTTCATTTTAGATGCTTTCAAGTGTGATTTGTTACTTTATAGCTTCATGAGCCCGACCATCTAAGTTCTAAGAATGTTAGGGGTTTCTTCGAGTCCCATTTTACTGCTTTTCTGCATATTTTTTTGGTAAATTTCTCAAAAACTGTAAGAGTTGAAGCAGTTCAAACATCCTTTTAAACTGTTCTCTGTTGTAGCATTATGAATCACCCTGTAGACAAAAACCAAACCCAAACTTGTAACTTAAATTTAAATGCCAAATGTGGAAGACCTCTTGGTAAGGTCAGAATGGATGTAGAAAACCAAGAAATTCTTAAATTTTGATTAGTCAGCGAGTTCAAGGTATTTTATTGAATTTGTAATAATATTACCATCATTCTGGTTATTAAAAATCTCTTGAAACTAGTGAAAAAAAAACAAATTTTACTTCTTCTATTGTTGCAATGAATAACTTAAAACACTGGGATTTCACTAGGATGTAGTCTTGTATAGCCTGGAGGCAAAAACGTTTTAAAATCCGTCTTTAAAATGCATAAAACTATTGCGGGAATGAGTAATAAAATTAATGATACATTTTTGACATTAACTGCGGACAGAAATTGTCGGTTTGCAAAATGTTAAATGGCAAAAAAAGCGTTTAGTACTTGTAATTAATTTATTAATAGTGGCAATTAATAACTATTGCACAAATAGGTTGGGATGTTTTGAATGTTGGTCTTAATAAATTACCTTAAATTTATCAAAATGTGATGGTTTTATGTGGAATTTACACTGATAGTTCAAGAACTGACAATCAAGAGAAAACGCATCTATTACGGCAACCATATCGTCCCACAAAGTGCTATTTACTTTCATATCGGATAGGTACAACATATTATTATATTTGCCAACTTTTTAAAGAGGCCATTGATCAATCGTTAATCAACACCAATTCACACTTTGACTAAATAAAAATTGTTCAATAAATTTTAAATTCCTTTTAGGGAAGAATCCCTACTGAGTTGAGGGTGTATTTTACGCACGGACATAATAAAAAAACATAATTAAAAGAAGCGTAACCTTTTGCATTGACAAATCGTTGTGTTGCACCACCAAATGCATAAAAGGTGTTATAATTGCACGTCAATTAGCCGGTGAATTACGACTATCTTAAAACCCATCTAGATGGGTAATAGACCGACCACGTCATAGATGATTAGCAATTAGTGGGTTGTTGTGTGCTCAAAGTAACATTTATGAAAAAAAGTGAATCAAGGAAATTGGCTGCGAGGCTGATGGTGGTATTTGATGGGTAGAACCACCTTAATATGCAGGTATGCTGAAGAAAAACACGATCCACATTGATTTCGTTCGATTATGACGTTTCGAAACTGGTAAGGAGCGACATAATGATGGTTGGATATGTCAGTTTAATGGTTTTCCAAACTGAATTGTTAAAGAATGACAGTTTCTTGAGTGTACAGAAAATCAAAGTAAACTAGAATGACGTTATTTTTCACTGTTTGAACAGCAATCAATCTGACAGACTACCTGCACAATATTACCAACTCAACAAACGTTTTTAATTCATTTTTTATGCAAGTAAAGTTTCTTCACTTTCTTCAAGATTTTTCGTATAGAAAATCCAAAAACTTGATTTTCTAACCTTGTCTCATAGCAAAAATTACTAGGAAAGTGATAATTAATTAACAACTGACCCATTCTTGTACAATGCGGACGTAAAAACTTTCTTGAATTGTACTATGTATAATTAACGCCAATCTGAGAAATATTTAAAAAGTCTTTATCAATGTAAGTATTTCATCATTATTTAACACGTCGAAGATTTGGATATGGCTACATAAAACTTAAATGTTATGACGTAACAATGTTATGTACGTCATTCTATTTACTTTGATGTTTACCTTACTTTTTCAAGTTTTTGTGCCATCTTTGATGCCTTTGGTACTTGAGTACAGCTCTGTCTGCATCTTTTCAGGGACACCCTGTACATAACAGAGTCGTTAGCTAAGTTCATATCAGCAATTTCAACTAATTTTAAGTCTAAATGCAAAAATGATGCAAAACCATAGAAAAAATACATTTTATCATTTCCTGTCATGTCAAGAAATTTTTGAGAGTTGTCACGTGACTATTATAGACAGTAAAACAGCTTTTATTTCAACAACTGTCTGAAAATGCACCTTTTTTCCACTTCCTGCTCTTAAGAACATGGATTTTATAGCTTAATGTTATGTTGAGTATTTTTGTTACATGTCACATGACCACTAAGTCACTAGATCCCATATTGTCACGTGTCACAATGCATTCATTTTTATATTTTGATCAACAGACTTTTTTGTACACAGATGCCGTAGAGCGTTTTTGACGTCACGATGACGTAATTTGGAAAAACCATACTTTAAGAAATTGTCAAATTACGTCATTGTGACGTCAAAAAGAATGTGTGTGTGAATTTTTTTAAAAGGCACACTTTTTGGCTAAAACTAACGGTCAAAGATTATGTTTAATTCAAAAGTGCCAAGTGTACAGCTCTGTTCATACTTTTTAGAGACACCCTGTATGTAAATGGGTCGAGTTTATGACAGTCGTTTCAACCAATTTTAAGTTTAAATGCAAAATTGACACAATGATCCAAAACAATAAAAATGTATCTTTAATAACTTCCTGTGATGTCAACGAATTTTTGACAGTTGTCACGTGACAATTAAATGCTTAAATCAGTAGAATTTGCATAAATCTTAGCACTACTTCTAGGCATCAATTGGTCAAAAAGCAGCACTTGTGATTGGTCAAAAAAAGCAGCAGGCTGGAAGCTGCTCTTTTTGACCAATCACAAGCTACCCACTGTGCTTAGATTTCTGCAAATGCTGCACAAGTATTTAATTTTATAGCTCAATCTAAATATTTCTGACAAATGTCACGTGACCATTAAGTCACATGATCCCATTCAATACATTATTTGTTTGTCACGTGTCACAATGCATTGAGCTTGGCTTTTTGCCACCGCAAATTTATTTTATAGTGTTATGTTAATTGTTTATTGACGTATCACGTGACCTATTGCATCGATGTACTTAAGACTTAGTGCTTAATCTATGTGGCAATTTGACTGTGATAGGTTAGGTTACAGTCAAAACCAGTCTTAGCACGTCCTAAACAGCAAGTTTTAAATGCTCATAAAATTAAAAATACGGTTTGCTTATCCCAAGTCAAATTTTATAGTTCAAGTTTTGACTATTCTATAACAGCTGTCACGTGACAGTTAATTGACAAAATTCAAACTACTGCCTATAAAACTCACTTGTCAGTGATTTGCTTTCTTCAATCACTTGTTCCCTTCTTCTCCTCTTTGTCTTGCACTTGGCAAACAATTCCATTTGAAGGAGTTACATTATGACGTTATCTTGATTTTTAGTATACGAAACGCACACACAAACACACATACAGAAAGGTAAGTAAGCTGGATTGAAAACAAAACCCACACTGATAATTAAGCATTCAATAACGTCTCAAATAAGGAAAAAATCAATCAAGAAGACATAGAACTCAAATTGACGCAATAATTACTCTTGAGGCCGTAAATCAATCGTTTGATTATCTAAACAGTGGGTGGAAGACATAGAAACGTGTCATTTTCGGCATTTATCCGTTTGGCACTGCTGTTATGACTAAAGGTTGAGTTACGATTGTGTACGTTACACAATATGGGACAGTCACCTGACCCTAAAGGTCAAAAATGTTAATTTAACAGTCTGTAAATGATCCTAAAACAAAACAAATCCACTTGTACTGGGCCTGTATTGTCCGAAGCTTTACATTGTTTGACAGTTTTGACAACCACCGCAAATAAACTTACGTAACACGTAGACTGGTTTCCTAACTTTGTTAGAAAAAATTGGCAAACAACCCAACCAAAACGTCGGTATGCAACAAATAAGGATCTAAAACAATCCGAAGAAGGTTTTTGGAGGCCGCACCAGGTCACGGATGGCATCTTAAGAATGGTTTACCTTAAAAGGTACCTTAAAGTCAACAGGAGCGTATCCAAGTTTTTTCTACATAATTTTTTTGGTAATTGTTAGGGTAAGATTAGTCTGGAATTAAAACTATTTACAAAATGTTTGTTTTTTCTTGATATCCAGGAAAAATCATTGAACCAGCTCTATATTTCTTACAGATTTGAGGTTTCAGTACAATTTGAGACACCTTGTAGACTCTAATGTTTAACTTCAGTACGTCTTCAAATCCGGTTCTTACTAAAATTATTAAGATGTACGAAAATGTGCTTTATTGCTGTAAATTTACGTTTCTGTCATTATACATATTAGTGAAGATCATTGTTTAGACAAAGCTTTGAAAAAAGGTGTTTTGTGTGTAAAAAAAATTGCAATTTACAAAAAATCTGATAAGAAATGGTGCACTTTTGTCACTTCAGGAAATTATACCCAACCGACTGATACAAAAACCATCAACAAATCATTGTACTAAACACTTTGACACACTTTTAAGATGTAAGATTCCTCGCCGCTCCTGACAATTACGCTCATTGGCGTCCGCAAAAATAATTAGTGCACCATAATACACATCAAAGGCCTGCGGCAAATATGATTGCGAATAAGTGATGCTTTTAGACCTAGAACCCGTAATGGATGAATCTTCGGCGATTTAGTGGGGGCGGCCATTTTATCTTATATAAGACAAAATAGTTAAAGAAGATGCATCATATCCGTGAGAGTGAGTGCATCTTCAGTGCACGGTTAGCCCACCCACAAAAAAAATGAAGCACGTAAGATATTTTTTGTTTTTTTTTTTAATTTTAGTTTTGATTTTTGGGGATTTTAATGATCACTAAAGCAGTGAAAGTGCTACTAACCTAGTGTGGCACAATATTTGCTAATTGACCTGAAAGTATTTAAAGCTTATTATTAGGAAGAGTGTAAATTGAAAAGCTTTTATGGCTAGTAGAAGAAATTTATATGCATTGGATTACTATCTAAATACATTTCAGTAAAATCATTTTGTCACGGTGTAAATTTCAAAATATTCAATTTTTTTCTCAGATTAAGAGTGTTTAATATAATTCTTCAAATCAACGAACATTTGAATTATTAACACTTTTAAATAAACGGACTGGTAAAGTAAATTAATTTTTTAACTCTAACGCAAGTACTAAGCAAACTAATATTTTGAGTAAAATAATTGACCACAAAAACTTGGTACACTCTGTATGTTTTAGCACTTTCTTAGTCTAAATTACCAAAAAAACTGTTTATTATGTTTCGTTTCTTGCAAACTGAGCTAACCTAATTAAATGTTACAAGGTAATGTTTAAGATTATTTTTCCAATTTCCAAATTTGTTTTAAATGATGATATTCATTTTTCTTCTTCCTTTTTTTGGTTTCCTGCATATTAAAAATTAATATTTTAGGATAAATAAGAAGGAAACTAAAAAACAAAGCCAGATCGTTATAATCGACATAACAAAGTAAGAATTAAATATCTCAAAAACATGCAAAATTGTTGAAAAGTTAACGACTAAACTAATTATTATATAAGATGTTTTTTCAACGATTGCGAAAAATTTGAATCATCAATTAATAATGCCAGTTTGCTATACAAACCATAATTCAAAAATACAGATTTTTATTTTTTAGTTTTGACATTAGTGACAGATATCACGTGGTTTTAGAGCAGTCTCCCACTTGGAGTAAGAAAATGACTGTTTTAAGCACATTTTTGGATTTCCTATCCAATAACTTAAAATTCGCAGTATATAAAACGTTTCACAACTATTCATAATGGCAATGTTATTAAATTTATTATTAATTATAAAATGCAAAAAAAAATTAATCTTAGAGCCTTGAGATGACCAGCAAAGTGCATTTATTACCCAATAATATGACGAATTTTTACAAATATCATACAAGGTGGTCAGAATTTCACTTCATACTGACCAAAACATTTTGAAACACAAACATTTTGATTCAAGGTGTAAGTCCTTAATGAACAAACTTCTCTCTTTCGTTAGGTTAAGTAAATTTCTGACCACCCTGTACGATTTCTGGTAATATTCCTCATCTGCTTGTCTGCTGCACACTTTGCTAGTAACTTTTTTTTGAAACTCTCCTAACTTCTTCATTACATACCAAACTAGTTTGACATTTGGGCCACTCTGTTTATATATCCAACTATACAGAAAAACTAACAAATAGTCTAATAACTTCCAGATCAAATTATTGCAAATTACTTGAGTTTCTCGAATAAGTAATTTAAAAACCTGTGTAAGAATAAATTATCACATTATCTGCAACCTGTTTTGGTAAACGCAGGCGTTAGCAACTGGTAATGATACCAAAACCAGAAATTTGCTGAGTTACAGAAATTCACGCTTAAGGACGCATATTTCGTGCCTAATATAGAAGATATTTGTCAAGTGTCTTCAAATCAATTTTTGCAATGTTTATCATCACATTGCCAGACCAGTTTAGTAGAGGAATTTAGTGTTGCGTATTATCTGAATAGTTTTAAGAATATCAGTAAATAATGAAGGTCTACAACATTGATTTTCTAAGAAGGCAGTAATTATTTACTGGAATAGTGGAAAGGTCAACAAACTGGAAAGAATGTTACTTCAAATTTAGAGTACAAATCACCTTTTTCCAATTTCTACTGAAGTAAAGCAGAAAACTAAAATTTGTAAACCACAACAATGTTTTTCATTTAAGAGTCAAAGAAGTCCATTATCTATTACCAAATGGAGAATCTTTTACATATCCTGAATGGTTTTACCATATTTGGGCTCAATTTATTCCAAACAAAATGTCTTCAGTCATCTGCTTTTAAACATGTTTCGTGACTTCAAAGAAAACTCTGGTAACCCAATTGATTTTAGTGACTGTCATCACTTCCAAAGATTGTTATTGCACACTGAAATATGAAATTTGCTTATATCATCGATAACATCACCTAAAAACCTTAATGTCAAGCAGTATTTATGTAAATCTCAGGACAGTGGGTGTTTTTGTTAGCTGCCTGCTTTTTTGACCAATCACAAATTACCAACTGTGATTTATGCAAATTCTGCGCATGCGGTCTATGATAATCAATCTTTTTCAGCTTCTCCTCCCTCTAGCCTTGGTAGGCTTCTGCACATGTGCTCGCCTTGACAATGTTCAATACCTCCCTCCCTCTCAAAGGCCGGTTGGAGGTATCCGACCTGGTGCTGGTGGTTTTGGAGCTGGATCCACCCCAGGATTCCCTTCTGCTGGATCAGGTGGAAGCTTGCCTGGCAGACCTGGAGGTGGTTTTGGCGGAGCCCCTAGCGGTGCATACGGAGCCCCAGGTTTTGGTGGTAGTGGTGGTGGTGGTGGTGGAGCTGGCAGCTACAGTGGTGGTAAGATTTTCGTTCTTTCTTGTCTTTCACATATTTCTAAAGTTTCTAAACCTTTTAGGTGGTGGTAGACCTGGTGCAGGTTCTGAAATCCCCATAATCCGATACGAAAACGTCAACAACGGCGATGGCACCTACCAATTTTTGTACGAAACTGGAAACGGAATTAATGCCCAAGAACAAGGTGACGCTAGAGGAGATGGTACTCAAGCCCAAGGCTCATTCTCCTACACTGCTCCTGATGGTCAACAGATCCAGCTCCAATACACAGCAGACGAAAATGGATACAACCCTCAAGGAGCTCACATCCCAACCCCACCTCCAATCCCAGCAGAAATCCAGAAATCTATTGATCAAAACTTGGCTGACGAAGCTAGAGGTACTCTATGTAATTTTACGAAAAATCAAATTATGCTAAAAGTGGTCTGTTTGCAGGTATTGTAGATGATGGAGCGTACAAACCTGGTCCAGATGAGGGTAGGGGAGGTGCAGGTGGATACAGTGCAGGCGGTGCAGCTGGAGGCTTCAGTAGTGGTAATAACCTACACAAAATCCTCATTTATTTCACTCAATAATTTAAACTAAACAGGATTTGGAGGTGGAGCAGCCGGAGGTTTTAGACCTTCAGGAGGAGCTGGTGGTGCGTTCAGACCTCAAGGAGGAATTGGAGGACTGGGATCAGGACAAGCCCCAGGAGGTGGCGGTTACAAGTACTAAACCAATCGAATCGAAGTGGTGATCTTAGCACATTGTGGCTTTTCTTGCACTTTTACCATTTTTTCTCAATTGCACCCCAAAATGTGCTCAGATACCTACTAATAACGCTATTTTAAGCTAATCAATCAGTATTCAAGCTGTCTTAGGTATGTTACGTACCAAAAGCTGTGTTCTTGTATATACTCTTAAATGATACTATGTATTTTTTTTTGTATAATAAAGCCGTGTATATTTTTGTAAACTGTATGTTGATTTTCCCAACCACTTATATACAGGCTGAAAATACTTGAAAAATTATGTCTCAATGCATACTGACTAGTATCAGGTGTCAATTTTTAGTTGTCAGAGAATGAAGAATGTTTTTAATGTGCCAGATACTTCTAGAAACCATTTTGTACTGCCAGGTGCCTCTAAAAGTAATGTTTAGGTGCCAGAAGCCTCTACAAGTCATTTTTAGTTGCCAGAAGCCTCTAAAATTTTCTTAAGCTATTACTATTACTTATTAAGCATTTTTAGTTACCAGAAATCTCTACAAGTCATTTTTAGTTGCTTTAAGCCTCTATAAGTCATTTTAGTTTGCCAGAAGCAACTACAAGTCATTTTTAGTTGCCAGAAATCTGTACAAGTCATTTTTAGTTGCCAGAAGCTTCTACAAGTCATTTTTAGTTGCCAAAAATCTCTACAAGTCATTTTTAGTTGCTTTAAGCCTCTATAAGTCATGCAACCCAGGCCAGAAGCAACTGCAAGTCATTTTTAGTTGCCAGAACCCTCTACAAGACATTTTTAGTTGCCAAAAGCTTCTACAAGTCATTTTTAGTTGCCAGAACCTCTACAAGTCATTTTTAGTTGCCAAAAATCTCTACAAGTCATTTTTAGTTGCTTTAAGCCTCTATAAGTCATTTTTAGTTGGCCAGAAGCAACTGGAAGTAATTTTTAGTTGCCAGAACCCTCTACAAGTAATTTTTAGTTGCCAGAAATCTCTACAAGTCATTTTTAGTTGCTTTAAGCCTCTATAAGTCATTTTTAGTTTGCCAGAAGCAACTGCAACTTATTTTTAGTTGCCAGAAATCTGTACAAGTCATTTTTAGTTGCCAGAAGCTTCTACAAGTCATTTTTAGTTGCCAGAAATCTCTACAAGTCATTTTTAGTTGCCAGAAATCTCTAAAAGTCATTTTTAGTTGCTTTAAGCCTTTACAAGTAATTTTCAGTTGCCAGAAGCCTTTAAAACCTTCTTAAGCTTCTAAAGACTGCTTTGGAGTGGAATGTTCTCAGGAAGGTTATTCTAGTAAATTTAAGGCTATTAAAATGACTTTTCTAAAATTGTAACTTTAATTCCTGTTTTGTTGAAAACCTGAATAATCCTCATTTGTAAATTATATGCAGGGCAACTGCCTCAAATGTATTTGCTTAAACTTGGCTACATTACAAAATTCATTAACGACAGTGACAGAGATGATGACGTAACCGCCGTACGTCCTGGTTTAGACTATATAATTAACTGACATTAATAATAATCCAAATATGAGTTATTGTAGTTGACCATAAAAAATGATGAGCAACTTCTATAACAAGTTACAGTACAAAAAACACATACCAAGTGTGTTTTAGGTATTTTATGGTTTAAGCCTAAATAAGTTATGTTACCTAATAAGTAAGAATACATTCGAGATAGAGTAATTTAAAAAATTTACGGATTTGCTAATACTTTGGATTCTAAACAGTTGTGGCGTCTTAATTGGTAATAGTAAAGCAATTAAGAATGTGTATTATGTTATACATAGTTGTTTGACAGTTACTGTGGTTTATACAGGGTGGTAATAGGGTAATTTAACTCGTGTTTCCAGACTGTTAAAAGTACAAATCTGGTTTGTATTTCCTAGAGAAACTTCACTCCTACAATTTACGCAAATGCTGCCCATGTGGATTTATTTCATTTTGATTTTTGCCATAGTTATTGATTTTGTACCTGTCAGTTTAGAGGAAATTATGTTTCATATTTTTTCTGCCTGCAATTTTTCGAACTTTCTGTCATTATTGAAGATTACGTAAAAACTGGTTTTAGTCTTATACCAATTCAATTACAACAATGTACGTGATCACACCTTAACCAAACACAATAGTAATTGACAGCTTCTGAGTGTAAAGTAAACATTTAAGGGTGCTCGTCTAATGGTTCTTTACAATTGTGGTACCATTTCATAACCACTTGACCTGACACAATCAAACGAACCACTTTTTTTCTCATAACGTTGCCGCAACACTCGAATTCCAAATCGGTGATGGATCAAGAAAAAAAAAAGGATGCGGCAAGGACGCGTCAAAACACAAATTAATACGAACAATCTAACATTATCTAGATACCGACATCCTCATACTTGTTTAAACGGAAAAAATGGTTCTGCTGCATCGCAAGAACAATGGCACCGTCGAAAATGAGAAGATCAAGATCATCCGCAATGACCCTGATCGTCCGGTGGATCCTATATCTGACATTTTAGGGATCTTCAATTTTTTTGCGAAACAAGTGGGGTTTGATTTGGTATAAAAAGAGCGGAGTGAAATTTGGAAGACATCACTTCAAGTTTTGGTGTTTCAGTGAACTGTTATTTAAAAAATGAAGGTATTTTTTTGGTAAAATTGTGGACTCCAGTAGTAGAAGCATGGTTTTACAGGCTATCATCATTGCATCCATCTTGGGTTTTGCCGCCTCCGCTCGTTTGGATAATCTGTACCTACCACCCAATCAAAGATCCAATGGGGGAGGTTTTGGTGGACCTGCACCTTCAGGAGGATTTGCTTCTTCATCACCATCCGGAAAAAGTCCAATCCCTATTTTGAAATTCAACGCTGACAACAGTGGAGAAGGCACTTACAGGTAACTGCTCCTAGCTTCACCAGTCAAACAACTCACTAATTTAATCAACAGGTACAACTACGAAACAGCCAACAGCATCACCGCTGAAGAACAAGGAGAAGCTCGTGGTGACGGTACTAAAGCCCATGGCTCCTACTCCTACATCTCTCCCGAAGGAGAGCACATTTCCATCACCTACACCGCTGACGAAAACGGTTTCGTTCCCCAAGGCTCTCACATCCCTACTCCACCTCCAATTCCAGAAGCCATCTTGAAATCTCTCCAAGAGAACGCTGCAGCTGAAGCTAGAGGTGTGTACGATGACGGGCAGTACCGTGGAGAAGGTTTGAACGAAGGAAGGTACAATGGAGAAGGTCAAGGAGGATTCCAAAGAGCTGCTGCTGGTAGTGCTGGTTATGCCGCCAATGGTGGTTACCGATACTAGATTGAATAGCCATTTTTAATTTATTTTTTGTATATATGTATGTTGTGACGTGCAATGCCAAAATAAAGGCCAATGAAAAGAAATATTTTTGTTTTAAAAGCTTCCCTTATGGTTAACTCAGAGAATACTACGTGTATTTCAAATAGACAGCAAATTTGGTTAAGGAAGAAGACTAATTTGCTCTTTTTTCCTTCTATTAACTGAAAACAAAATTGCAACCCTGTTTTTTTAATAGAAGCATTACTTATCTTTACAATTTTGATATCCTTTTCCTTAACTTTAATCTTGTGGAAGATTACGCATCCAGAAAAACGTTTTGCTGTCACTTGGAAAGTAATTATAATTTGCAAATATAGGGCAACTAGTCCAAAACCTTGTAAATATAATAATTGTTCATAGTTCCATCTATTCTTAAAGATATCTAGAACATGCTAGGACTAATTAGACATATCTTTGAAGAATTATGGATATTGTCTAAGGATATATTCTATCTTCTAAATGTCCACTCGTTTACAACTCTGTGGAATCTCTCTTAAATCATCAAAAAAATGCTTAAAATCCGTTAGGTGCGTTTACAAAAATTTCAACATTAGTAATAAGTGAACATTATTTTTCTCACTAGGCTAAGGTTTTTAAAATTCAAATCAACACAAAAGCAAGGTTAGAAATTTAACATCTCTAGAATTAGTTAAACCAGATTGAATCCCTTTATGACGTTCAAGATGTAATCGCTAAACGCCTACAAGAGGCTTACCTATTTATGATAATTTGGACTGAAATCTAATCAAATTTACGAGGAAAAGCAAATTATGAAAATGTGACATCCTTGGATGATTAGATTGGTCTGTAGCACATTCTATTAAAGCTTGTAAGAACAAATCCACCTTAAAAAGCAAGTAGATCAAGATCACCAGCATCAATGACCTTGATCATCCTGTGGATCCTATATCTGACATTTTAGGGATCTTCAATTTTTTCTTGCGAAACAAGTGGGGTTTTATTTGGTATAAAAAGAGCGCAGTGAAATGTGTAAGCCATCACTTCAAGTTTTGGTGTTTAAGTGATCAAGTGAACTAAAAAAATGAAGGTACTATTTTTGGTAAAATTGTAAACTCCAGTTACAAGATAATCGTTTTATAGGTTATAATCATTGCAACCATTATGGGCTTTGCCGCCTCCGCTCGTTTGGATAATCTGTACCTACCACCCAATCAAAGATCCAATGGGGGAGGTTTTGGTGGACCTGCACCTTCAGGAGGATTTCCTTCTTCATCACCATCCGGAAAAAGTCCAATCCCTATTTTGAAATTCAACGCTGACAACAGTGGGGAAGGCACTTACAGGTAACTGCTCCTAGCTTGACCAGTCAAACAACTCACTAATTTAATCAACAGGTACAACTACGAAACAGCCAACAGCATCACCGCTGAAGAACAAGGAGAAGCTCGTGGTGACGGTACTAAAGCCCATGGCTCCTACTCCTACATCTCTCCCGAAGGAGAGCACATTTCCATCACCTACACCGCTGACGAAAACGGTTTCGTTCCCCAAGGCTCTCACATCCCTACTCCACCTCCAATTCCAGAAGCCATCTTGAAATCTCTCCAAGAGAACGCTGCAGCTGAAGCTAGAGGTGTGTACAATGAAGGGCAGTACCGTGGAGAAGGTTTGAACGAAGGAAGGTACAATGGAGAAGGACAAGGAGGATTCCAAAGAGCTGCTGCTGGTAGTGCTGGTTATGCCGCCAATGGTGGTTACCGCTACTAGATTGAATAGCCATTTTTAATTATTTATTTTCTGTATGTTCTTGTGGTGGCAATGCCGAAATAAAGGCCAATGAAAAGAAACCTTTTTGTTTTACAAACTTCCTTTATGATTAACTCACTGTAAAGTAGTTTTAGCATTTATTTTTGGGCTTTTGAAACGGAGAATGACCTGCCTGATCGCCACACCTAATTCCGTTAGATTTTTGGGGCTATTTTAATTTCACAGTAATAGTTGCTAGACCAAATAGTTTTCCAGTACTTACGGAAGAATAACTCCCGGAAATATACAAGGTGTATCCCTATAAATTTTTGGCAGACAAGTTTTGACTAATTTTACTACACTTGTAACTCCTCCCAAACGGTTTAGAAGGAAGCCAGAGGACCATCCTGTATAGTTTTACATATTCTGCTCCCTTTGATTCAAAATTTTCCATAAGAAATCAATGGCATTAACACAGAAGCATTAGAAACTGTATTTGTAGTCGGTAATATTTTTTTTTTCTGTTTTGAATATAGTCCAAAACATTGTGCAACTCTATAAAGTAGCTAAACCAGATTAAAACTCTATGACGTAGACCATCGTCTAGAAAACTGCTAAGAATCCAAATTAAGACGAATTTCAATTTTGTTGTCACATTTCAATTTTTGAACTGTTTTAAATGTTCAAATGATCAAATAAAGCTGAATTATCGTAAAATGGAGACAAAAAGAGAGAAATTGATTACAAACTGGGGCTTGTCATAACCTTTTTAAAACATCAAATTTTAAAATCATTTTCTATTCTAGTTTAGGCATTTTTCCCAAGACACTGGTTCTTCTCTAAATTACAGCACCATCAATTACGAAATATTATCGATACTGTTATCAGCCACATCTCTAGCTTCTTCTCTTCAACATATGAATGTACACGTTCTCTTCAGACTGATGAAGAAAAAAACACAAAAATGATCCAAATTAACAGCAGTGGCCATCCCAATTAGGAGCACAGCTATTTTTAATAATTATTATTATTAATTGATCAGAATTGACCTTCATTCGATTGCAGTTGTATTACAAAACATCAGTGAACCATTCCTTTTTTTCAATATAAACGGTTCCGCCTTAATATTTAAAAAATGTCAAGTTCCCACATTCCATATAGTCTTCGGGACCTTGTTGTTGCATCGTTAGACAGTATTTTTTTGCCCAGGAAGTGCTGATTAGTTTAGACAACGTTTCGACTGGCAGTTATTAATCATCAAACCAAAAACAGCAACTGTGAATCAATCAAACTGGTTCAAGCATCTTTAGATAATTTTTTTTTTTTGGGATACATAGGAAACTGTCAGAACTATTAAATGTAATGAGCGTACTAAAGAAATTTCAAGTCTCTTCCACATCCACATGTTTCCCGTAAAATATTGGAAATATTGATTGTTCTATTAAAACTAAAGCTACTACTTTTTTTCAATTTGGAATCTTTACAACACTAGAAAAAATGTTTTATCTCATAGTTAATGTTTACTTATACTATTATGTCAATTATCCAATTTAACCAACCAAGAGGTTTCCTAGACTGAAACTATTAAATTAAACATGACAATACTTACGTAATCTGATATGCTATGTGTATGTTTAAAAGTGGGCTTAAAACCTTCAATAATGCAACACAAATCAAAATTTTATAGACATTTGATTGATTATCTTTTTTAAAAAAGCAAATCTTTCCGCACCTTTTAGTGCTTCTAGCAGTTAATCCGATTGTCACTGTTTGAACCTGAACAATGACCTATAGAAGATCAACTTAATTACGAACGACCTTGTCCATATGAATGACATTTTCGGGTGCCATCCTTTTCAACCATGAGTATCAATACGTATATATAAATCAGATTGCAAGAACCAACAGCATCAAAACATCTGTCGAGTCTTGAAGACACCACAACAACTACTATCTGCACAATGTTCTTTCAAGTAAGTTGTCTTGTCAAGTTTTTTGGTGGTTTTAGAAAAAAATTGTCAAATAGGTGGTGACTTTTTGTGTTGCTGTGACATTGGCCAGTGGTTTGGATAGTACTTACTTACCCCCAGGTCCTGGACAAACTTCTGCCCCAGCTGAAGCACGATCTTCTACCAGCAAGTACCAAATCATTCCCATTGTTAAATCTGTCTTAGAAAATGAGGGTGATGGCACTTACAGGTATTTTAACCAAACTGCACAATTTTTTTTTTTTAATAACTCATCATATACAGCTACAACTACGAATCAGCCAATGGAATCCAAGCAGAAGAAAAAGGAGACGTCCGAGGTGATGGCACCAAAGCTCGTGGTTCCTACTCCTTCACCCTCCCCGATGGCCAGCACGTCTCCCTGACCTACACCGCTGACGAAAATGGATTTGTAGCTCAAGGTTCCCATATCCCTACTCCTCATCCCATTCCAGAAGCTATTCTGAGGGCTCTGGAGGAGAATGCCGCTGCCGAAGCTAGGGGAATCTTCGACGACGGCCAGTACCATGGAGAAGGACTGGAGGAGAGTCAGTACAAAGAGGAAGTTGGCAGTGCTGGTGTTGGAGTGATAAGTGCCAAAGCTCAAGCAACAGCCACAGCTGGAGAAGGTTATAAATACTAATCATGTATGGTGTGAAATTGCTGAATAAATATGTATTGGGTTAAATATGAGTTTTTTTTTCTCTGATATTAAAAAGTGAACAGCCAATAAGATTTAGAATCTTCATAACACGCTTATTTGACACCTCAATGGTTACAGTGGTTCATTTATTCATCGATGATGAATTTGAGACACTTATGCAAAACCTACATGTGTAGCATTTAAGTAAATCTCTTCACACTGTCAAATGATTGTCATTAGTGTTTTTTTTTGTATAGAGCGTTTCCAAAAGTGTCATCCTGTTTGAATTATCTGAACAAAAAAATATTTTCAAAAATGTCGTTCTAAAAATGGCATGGACAAGTCTTTTTGAACCACCCTGTATCGTCAAATCTAATTTCAAACCACGCATCTTATCTACAAAGCTTTTCGTTTTATCGTAACACATGAGATAATAAACCTTCTATAGTAAAGTCACCCTGTACTGTTCTTCCCACTTCTCCTAACAGTACTGCTTCAAAATTAAGAAACTTATTGAGTAGCTTTATAGCTTGATGGTTCAGTTTAGACAATTTGTGTTGCGTTTCTCAGAGCGATACTATTCGTAGGAAGGTTGATTAGATTTTTCAGTTTAATAAACATTTAACGTCAATGCATATTACTTGAATACCTCCATGATAACTTCACTTCAAATAATACAGTTGTAGAAGTTAACGTAATTATTGTATACTTTTACACGTTAATAGACTGCTTATAATTGGTTTATCAGACTTTTTCTGGTGAACAATATTTTTAAAACAGTACATGAACTTACGCACATGATAGAGCTAGCTTTACTAGTTTTTGAGGTTAGTTTTGACTGTGACAATACAGGTGAGAAAAGTCACAATTCTGTAGAGATGATGCTCCTAGAGATGCAAACTCTTATTTTCTTGTAAACATGTGTAAATCTTCTTGACTTCATCTGCAGGTCACTTAGAAAAAAGTGAAATGTCTATGGTAGAATAGAGTAGTCTCGCACGTAACAACCTTATAAGGTCTTATGTGTCATGCAAATGTATGGTGCAACCGTGAGAAAAATTGAACAACTTCAAACCTAATTAGCCACGCAAACGAACCTGTTTCCAAATAAACAAAAATGATTGATTCACCAATTAAATCCTCAAAAACGAGGAAGCTTTTAAATTTTGATGATCGAGCAAGTGTTAAAGTGGTCCAGTAACCTTCAACATCATTCAAAAAAATTGTATCTTCTTCCAAGGATTTAGGGATGGGCTTGAGGTCCACTGTGACTTAGACAAATTGGTTTGCTATTGAAACCCAGATAAGTGAAATTTGAAAGTTCAAACCGCTTCAGGTGCTAAATGAAAATTATCTACTCGTTTTACACCTACAAGCTACTCTCGTAATCTTTACTACATCAATAAACTAGTTGAACTTATTACGTGCGTTCTCGTTTTACTTTCTCATCAACGTGCAATTTCAATATTGTCTACCTGGACTAATCAATGTTATAATCAACCCTGAAGACTGCTAGTCGGTGTACCAATTGATGATCAGTCCTGGTATACGCACAAAAACCACCATATGAATGTAATCCCATTATCTCTGCAATGGGTCCAAGTATAGAACCATCTTGAGCGGCGCCACGGGGTATTGCATGCACCTAGTTCTTCAATGGAAGCTCTTTCTCTCTCTCGTTCCCACAGAAGAAGACGCACTTTAACGGTGTTATGTGTGTATCTTCTGTTGCAACCGAAGATGCTATAGAGGGGCAGACGATTCGGTATAAAAATCAATTGCCAAAATTTCAGAAGAGCATAGAGTGAAGTGAATTAATATCGACAACATGACTACTCGAGTAAGGGTTGATTTATTTCTTATAATTTAGGGTGGTTGTGGTATGGTTGAGTGTTTTTAATGTAGTACAGTGTTGCTAAAAGGTAACTCCAAGTTGCTAATCCAAGTTGATTTCTTTACAAGGAAAATGTTTTCATATTAAGTGAACCATCCTGTATATTTATAGTTGAGGACAAATTTTTAATCCACGATTTTTGATATCTTAATGTAACATATAAATCATAATTTAAAGCACAAACAGCGGAAATTCATTTTTCTTTGCTTGGAATAAAGCAAAGAACATTTTGTACTTTCCACAAAAAGACACACTCTGTATAATTTTTTTTTCACATTTTCAAGTGGTTTTTATGTATTTCCAACTGTTTTCAAAATAATAACGTTTGAAAATAGAAATGTTTTGGAAACGTTTATATCTAGAAAACAGTTAAACCCAAGAATGCATTTTTTTTCGGTTTTCTTGAATTATTTTTTTAAACACCCTGTACAAGGTAACCAACCGTCTATGTCCTTTTTTCCTATATTATACAGGTTTTTCCAAAACTTTACAGTAAGTAAGAAACAAATATAATCTCTCTTTTTGGGACAACCTGTATAATTTTAATTTTAACCGTAATTTTTTCTTTTAACCAATCTGCCATTTTGCGTTAAAAAATTGTGTCATATATGATGATGCATGCCACTCTGTATAATTTGTCCACTATTTTAAACGTAATTAACATCTTTTATACACCCCCAAAGTAAGTATACAGGGCGTACCATTTTCGATACTATTACAATTATATATTTTTGGAAAGTCCACACTAAGCCTAAAAACGTATGTTTGTGCCTAAAAACTACGCCACTGGATTTTGCAGAAAACTATCTATAAAAATGCGTTTTAACTTTTTTGATAAATTTACAGATACTGAGTTGTAGATTTATGAGTCGTCCCTGTATTTAAAACACCCTGTAGTGTCCTGTACACAATCGTTATGTAACTATCTAAGTCACTTTTATTTAATTATGTCAAAAATTCTGTATACCTGATTTAGTTGTGTCTGTAATTAGTTCTCAAATAAACTTAACTGCATGTGAAAATTATAATATACATACGGAGTGTGCATTAAACAATTCCACGAACATTGTACCGAGTGGTCAAAGAAAAGTAATGACTGGTACAGTTTATTAATCAGTGACTTAAAATTTGCTGAAATTAATTATACAGAATGATCTTTAGTAGTCAGGCAAAAATATATATGGAATTTCCCTTACCTTATGTTAGGTTAATATTCAAATAGATCACGTGACTGAAAATACATAATTGCTAACTTTTGAACGTTCTCTTGGTCAGCATTTTGAGTAGCACTGGAAAAATGATCATACCATAATTTGTCCAGAAAAAGTTTTTTACTATTATTTGAATTAAAAAACTCATTTTTTGAGTAGCTTTGAAGTGTCTGAAGCGTTGTAAATCCTCAAACGTAAAACATTCCTCAATTCTAGCAACTTATGGTTAAGTAATTAAGAGAAAATGAATCAAATATCTGTCCCAATAAACCAAAAACATTCAACTTGTACCAATTAGTGTAATTGCACTTAATTATTAAGCTTCATCTGCATAACAACACTTTATACACATCATTAAACCTCGATTCATGCCATATTACTTAACAATAAAGAAACCGCAATTCAAACAAACTGACAATGAGCTTGTGGTTGCATGTTCACTTTCAATTAATTAACATCCATTGTTATCCAATTATATTTTTTTTAATTTCAGTTGGTACTGATAGCTGTTGTTTTGGGTGTGGCCTCGTGTGGTAGGCTTGACAACGCCCAGTACCTCCCCCCTAACAGTCAAGGTGGTTCCTATCCAGGACAACAAGGACCAACCAACCAGTATCAAGGTATACCTCATCATTCATGTAAATAACTGTTAGTTAAGGATTAGCTGTAAAGGTTTTAGTTAAAGTTAAACTGACTCTTTGCTTAAAGAGCCTCTAAGCTTACCAGAGGCCTTTAGTATTATTTTGGAAGTTTTTGTTTGTGAGATTAACCCTGTCAAGTTAAACTGACTCTCTGGCAAGCTTTAAGAGGTTTTCAATAGTATTTTTAGGCTTTTCAAAGCCTTGGCCAATTTAGCAAGTCGGGAGGTAAATTACTAGAAAAAAATCGTTATGCACAAGATTTGTTGAGGATGTCAAAGCACAACCTAAAAAATCAGTTGAAAACTTCAAACTGGAGAAGCCAGCATTGCAGTAAGTATGTGAAGTATAATGACCTGGATGAAGCAGCAGGACTTTAGAGAAAACCGATAAAGAAATAGAAGATTATTAAGATAAAGCTAAAAATACTGAAAAAGACAGGAAACTTTTTCCTCAAAAGAAGGAAAAGTCGATGATGTGCAACATCAATTACCTAATTAAAGAAAAGAAGAAGAACATAAGTTGTACTGTATAAATGCGATTTTTTATGACTTAAAAGAAAAAATGTTAGGTAAGGCTTTTTTGGGCTGATTAAGTAAATTCCTATTCTCTAGTATTTCCAATTATTCTGCCTGGCATTTCTCTGAAAAGCTTCATACCTAGAAATATGGTAAATGGCAAAATCTCAAAGCATTATAATGTTCAGGTAGATAAAAGAACACTCTCTTCAAAGTTTGATTTTTGCAGGAGGAGCCTCATCACCTGGAGATTACAACCAGTACCAAGGTGGTGCCAAAAACTTTGAAAGAGGCCCCAACGCCGACATCCCAATCTTGAAGCTGGACAACCAGAACGAAGGTGATGGTAACTACTTGTACGCTTTTGAAACTGGTAATGGCATCCAAGCTCAACAACAAGGCGTGGCTCAAGAAGGTGCAGGAACCCAATCTCAAGTCAGTGCAACCAAATCTCTTTAAAGTGAGCGAGAGTTTAATGAATGTAATTGCAGGGTTCCTATTCCTACACCTCTCCCGAAGGTGAACAGATCCAAATCAGTTATCAAGCCGGTGAAAACGGGTTCCAGGCTCAAGGTTCTCATATCCCTACCGCTCCCCCAATCCCGGAAGAGATCCAGAAAGCCATCGAACAAAACTTGGCTGACGAAGCTAATGGAATTGTGGACGATGGACAGTACAAACCAGAATACCAGGAACAAGGTAGTTGTGGTAGTATTTTTGATTTATGGCTGATTACTACTAGAATGAATTGCACAGGTGGGTACCAACAAAGGAACCAGGGAGGAGCTCAAAGCAACCAGTACATCCCTCCCAGTCCGGGAAGGCAAAATGGCAATGGCGGATACAAATACTAGGTTAAGGGCGTGTAATTTAAGTTGAAAATAAATGTGATGTTTAAGGGAATTTTGTGGTTTTTTTGTTAAATGTCTAGTTGTCATTATCAGAAACTGTCCAAATTAGCTTTACTTTCATGGATTAAGATTCTTCAGAAAGCAGAAAAAGGTCTTAGAAACGAAGGAAATTATCAATTGTCAACCAGTTTTGTCAAGAAAAACCCAGAAGTGTAAACTATTTCATATCTGATAAAGCCAAAACCAGGAATGTGATATGTTAAACAACAGTGCCGTTGTAACGACGATATTTAGAGTACTTAGTTAAGATCACTTCTATTGAAATGACAGAATTGGCCAATAGCAGCATCTGATTTCACAGTTTCCATAAAAATTATCCTTAGAAAAAAGTTACTCTGAACTAAAAATACTGGCCCTTAAAAGTAAAAATAACGGATTAATAGTAAACTTATCAATAAAAGATTACCGTTTGTTTGTTCAAAGTAGATAAAACTCCTGTTTGATAAGAGTTTGATTATTGGAAAGAAATACTAGGGACAAAAAGGTGGTTTAGACAGTGACAGGAGAAAATGACTTTGATCAAGACGTGCTATTTAGTTTTAGTGATTATAGTGTTTGTAATGTGCTATCTATCGTCTAGAGACACTCGAAGACCACATGAAAATTCGGAAAAACTCTTGTAAGTACTGGGAATGGTCACAGTCTAAGGGGTTAATTTTGGGTTTATTTTGCAGGCGGTATTTAAGGAAGTCTGTGAAAATGCGTGAATAGAGACACTAAACCTGAGAATTAGAGAGCTAAATTCATGAACAAAGTGCCAATTTTCAACATTTTTTACATAGTATTCTTAATTAATATACCCAACTGGTGTTAAATTTGGTGAATTTACTGGTCAAGTCAGTAAAAAACCTCCTAATCCAATACAAGAATTTTCTTTAGTACATCTCTCCTTATTAACGTCACAGCATAAACTTAAAGTATTTTTTTGGATTTTCTTGTTTCTTTGATATGTATTTGTGTAATATCAAGATATAACCAAAACTAAAATTTGGTAAAAAATTAATAATGCAATACCATTAACTGTGCAGTTTTGTGCCTATCTACATACTTTATCTAACATGCTGTATTTGCCAGATAACCTATTAAGAAATAATGATCCGTTCGTACGATAAATCTGTTCAATGATATGCAATTGATCAACATCGTAAAAACGCTGATTGCCTGAATATACCAAAACCTTCAGAATCATGTTTACCTGATACAGTGGATATCAGTTAGTTTGGTGGATTTAGGGCTAATTAGCTTAAAACAGAATAATCTGTTTGAGATATAGGAATAATATAGTAGGCTCAGACCCTCAAAAGGTGTAGACAGGCCGAAAACATTACAAAATTTATTGAAAATGCGAAATAAGATAGTAGAAGATAGCAAATTGTGTTCAAAGTCATAAATTAATTAATAAAAATTGTTTTACACAGTTTATAATTGAGGTTAACCTAACCTAAAATGAACTGTTCCTTCCTTCCTTCGTGAATCCCCCAACTAACAGGGGGGAGGTTGGCTTCTGCTCCCTTTATGGGGCAATTTTCCAAGGGTTTTCTTTCTGCCCAGGATTTGTCTGACTCTAAGTCATCCCCAGGCAGGCCTCTCAGTGTCCAGGAGGCCCACCTACAAACAATATCAGAAAAGGTGTTTAAAATCAGTTGTAAACAATCACACCATCCTATTCCCTAGATATCTCTATAGAATAGAAACTGTTTATTGTACAAATGTTTTTGACAATCAAGACAAACAAACAGATGACATTAAATGAAGTATTCTGACAGTTCTGACGTAGTTTAGATTTGTTGCCACTGTCAGTGTTGGTCTTGCCAAATCATCAACCTGTTTGACAAAAAAATGCTTTACAGGAAAACAAAAGAACATGGGTATTTTGGAAACTATATACCCTCAAAATGTATTAAAAAAAAAACAACAAAACTCTCACAGACATTTTATTTATCTACAAAAAAAAACACACAAATATGTACAAAAGAAACACCAAAACACCTTAATATCTATAACCCCCGTTGGGAGCCACTGGCTGCTGCTGACTAGGGTAATCTTGACCCTGGGGTTGGAACCCTTGAGGAGCTGGTTTGTACCCTTGCGCATCACCTCCTGCTCCACCCTTTCCCGCTGGAACCCCCGCAGCAGGGTACTGCCCTTCGTCGTGTCCTTCATGATACTGCCCATCGTCTCCTTCAGGGTGGTAGGCTCCTTCCAAAATTTGCCCAGAAGCCTCAGCCTGTCTAATCACTTCCAAGGACTTCAAAATTTCTTCTGGAATTGGAGGAGGGGTGGGTAAATGGGCACCTTGAGGGTTGTAGCCATTTTCGTCAGCGGTGTAGGTGATTTCAAAGTTTTGGCCTTCGGGCGAGACGAACCTGTAGGAACCTTGGGCTTTGTTCCATCCAGAGAGAGCGCTGCCTTCTTCTTGGGCTGCTATATCGTTTCCAGTTTCATAAGCATACCTAGAAGTAATATTACAAGGTATTTTAAGTGAAATTACCATTTTTACAGGAAAAATATTACCTGTAGGTACCATCTCCAGGATTCTCGCTGTCAAGCCTCACAATTGGAACGTCAGCCAATGGGGACCGTGGTTGTTCAGGGTACTGTTGAGTACCAGCAGGGGCTCCGTATTGGTTGGATGGTTGTCCTTGAGACTGCAACCCTGAAGGACCTTGAGACCCAGGAGCACCATAGGATTGATCTTTAACAAATCAAATTAGGTCATTGCTGGTGTTCTAGTATTCCGAACAAGTTAACCAAAAGAAGCAATGAAATGAAGAATACCTGGTTGTGGGTTGGGTTTGCTGAATCCTGCTGGTGGTTGACTAGACCCCTGGATGGAATTTCCTTGAGGAGGTAAATACTGGAGGTTGTCAAGCCTGGCTGAGTAAACGCAACCAACCAGTGCCAAAATAAGCAGTACCTGCAACAGCAATTATTTTCCCATCAACAGATTTTACCTTGAAACATTTTTTTGTGTACGTATTAGGCAATCTTGTAGCATCATTACTTGAACCAAATTTCCTGTTTCAACAAGCACACAAATACTCGACATAAACAGCAGTCAATTAGGCGTTACAGCCACTTAATAATGTACAAAGGGTTGTGTAATGTATATTGTCGAAGATGGTTATAGTGTAATAGTACCTCGTTAAAATTTGTGAGTGTGTGCGAAATTGCATGGGTAACCTTTTGGGCAATCTAGATGTAGTTGTAGAAAGTGATCGGTACTTACGATAGGGTGCTCATATTTGGTTTACGGTTGAGATTAAGCGATTTAGAGTACCAACCGGTTATTGTTAGTCGTGAAAAATGGATTATTACTAAACCGATGTGCAAATTGCAATAGCGTGAGAATGGACGTTTTCTTTGTGAAATCCGGCCTTTGAATGTGTGAAGATGATTGCAAAGGAGATTTTTAGATATTTTGAGAAAGTAGCTCAATAATGCAAAACATTTTTAGTCAATTTTCAGGACAGTTTTGTAATAAAACCGTCAAATTTTTAAAATAAAATTGTTCTGTATCCATTTTAGTTTTGTTTTGCATTCTGCAATTGTTTCAAAACCATCTTTGACAACACATTGAAACATTTAAATTCATCAGCAGTTTTCAAACCTTATCATTTCCATTTCGAACATTTATGGTACCACTGGGTACTGTACACCCAAAAATGGTTTTTCACACACAAGTTTAATAAGCACTGACATGTCTGTAATGTTCGAAAAACAAAAATTAAGAAAAAACCTATAAACTGAAAATTTTACATAAACGTTAGCAGTTTTCAATAGCAAATTATTATGTCAGTTACAACATTTTTTGTTGACTTTTAAAAACAGTGTTCCTCAAACATTACTATTAGATTAGTGCTAGTTGAAGTGTTTTGGTCGAAAAAAATGCATATTTTATTTGAAAGTATTAAAAGTGTTAATTTTAACGCGTTTTTATATACCATTGTTTGAAGGCTGTTACAGAAAATGGTTTTAAAATTTAACTGTTTTGTATAGCAGAAACAGATTGAAAGCCACTGGTATGTACAGTGTGAATCTTTTTTTTAGTAATGAGGACAGATTGTCTTTGAGTTCCCTGGTGTATATAGTTTTAATGTGACATGGTTTGGAGTTTTATACGTCGATGGATAGCCAATGGAATTCTAAAGATACGAATGAAAGAATTTAATCCTCTAGAAAGCATGACATTTGACATTCATACGTTTTTTGTTTAACTTTCATGCACTGTTTCGTTTGAACCTGAATAACTGTCTAATTTGACATGGTATGGACTTTTATAAGTGGATGGATAGCCAATGAAATGGGTTTTTCTCCGATATACAACATGTTCATAATGTCTGCAAATAGTATGAAGCTGATTGCTGTCTTCCACAGTTTAAAAACCACTGGTTGTCAAGCAGGGGTAGGTTTAGCAAAGCTGATTTGTAAATGGTAAACGTAAATTTGTCTGAAAGTAGTATCAGTGATACTCAAACAGTTTTTGAAAAAACTAGAAATACAACAATTTGATTTATCCCAATTTTAACACTTCAAGACTTGACAATTCTACTAATCTACTTAAGTGTCATTTTTAACAGAATGTTAATAACTTGAGAATAACCAAAAACACTTTAAATTGTATTCTAATATAACAGAAATACTCTTTTGAAGGCCAATGATAGTAGAAATAATAGTTAAAGCAGTCTTATGGGTGGTTATCCACATTTAGGACAATTAGTGAAGTGAAGGAGGAAAATGCGTTGAATCAGTGTAACTGCTTTAAGTTGGCATCATTGCGGAACATCCAAAATGTGGATAACTACTGAATTTTGTGTGAAACTTTTTATGAAAGAATGTCAATGCTGTAGGACGTATCATACTTGGTTTGTACATTACTGGTATTTCCCAGTAGTTCTCAAAAGTAAAAATAAGTGCAAAAATGACACTAAAACACTAATCAAGCACTGTCGCCACCCCTAAAACAAAAAAAAACCAAATAATTGCGTTACAAAGACACTCACTTTGTGCATCGCGAACTAGTTCAGGTAAATCGTGGGAACTAAAACTGATGTCTCACAAAATTGGCATAAGCATCTTATATTAGATGCGGGAACCTCCCACCCAACTGGACCAATTAGGTACACGAAGAAATGAATGCCTAATTACTGATGGTTTTTAAATCTCACGTTTCGCGATGAACTTGATCTTTTTTCGCACATGTGGCTTAATTTCCTCCATTTTTAATTCATCCGTTAATTACAGTCTTCTTCAATCGAATGAACCTTGTTACGTCTTCATTTTGATTTGAACACGTACTTGAACTTTGATTTTCGAAAATAATAGCTTTCCTATAGTAATGTAATAGAAGAATTAATGTTTGTCAGATTGAAAACATGGTTATTTGTTACGTCATCCCATTTTACTTTGATTTTGCCATACATTTTGCTTTGATGCAATTATAGTAAAGAGCTGATCCACTCTGGTTTTGTAATCATAAAAAGCATCGTGACGGTAGATAAATTGAACGAGGTTCAGATTACATTAAAAATTGGCTCTTCAATTATTTAGCCAAAAAGCCTGGTTACCTATAAGTTTGTATCTCAGATACACGGTGACCCACTTAACTACTGAAAAGATTTTTGAAATACATCCAAATAGTTACTTACATAGAGAACTTAAAGCAAAAGGGAAACAAATTTAAATAAATATAGACACAAGAAATATCAGCTTTCTAAATCTTTTCTAATGACCCATTGTACATCCTCTTAGGTCACCGTCCATCCTACCTTTCCCAGGAAGGTGGACAGGTCACTAGGGGACATCTCTTCCGGAAGATGAAAATGCCCGACAGTTTCATCTTCCTGTTCACACATCCTGCATAGAGGTGTGTCCACTAGCCCCATAGTATGGAGGAGTTTCCTTATTTGACAGTGGCCAGTCAGAAATCCTACTGTTAAACGTATGTTTTTCCTGGTCAAATATGGCTTCGACGCCAGCTTCCCCCAGGGTGATCCTGGCAAACCTGCATCCTTTGATTCCATCCCATCTCTTTAGGGATTGAGCATGGGTGTAGCCTTTGGCTAGTTGTGCAATTGTCAAAGTCATCAGGCCGTAGGTGTCACTGGGTCCTAAAATTTTTAGTCCAGCCGCTTCCCTGGCTAAAGAATCGGCAATGGGATTACCTTTGCTCCTATCGTGCCCTTTAACCCATCTCAGGATAATATAGTTATCTACCGAGGAGTTAGCTAAATCTTGGTGGTATCCTAGTACTAGCCCTGAGGTAACACGTTGTCTATTCAGGGCTAGTAGGGCTTGTCTACTGCCAGAAATACCTTTTCTGGTTAGTTCTTTCGTGGCGATTGAGATACCAGCCAGTTTGACCATTGACAAACCACAAATGCTCTTTTTGCTCTGCTTTGTAGGTGAGAGTTCCAGGTTAACTTCCTGTCGACGGTAATACCAAGATATTTGACAACTTCAGAGAAGTTTAGTTTGTCTTTGAAAATTTCGGCAGGTTTTAAGCCCAATAAACTTCTTTTCCTGGTGGACAGTTCCTTACACCATGTTTCTATTAATTTGAGCCCATCCTGCGCTCTATCACACAGTGTTCGTTTGATCTTACTTAACACTCCAACTAAACTGACACTGATTTGAAACGTGTTCAAACTACCTCGTCCTTTTAACATACAACTGGCAGTATAAAGAAAAATGACACAAATAAGATTGATTACCCAAATTGAACGTGAATACAACTTAAAAGAACCTTCGACATCTTCTAATAACAATAATGGTCATAATTGCTTCTTCGAACAATCAAAAACTCTTTATGTACAAACGGAACTAACAATTATCAATATTTTAAGCGCTTCATTCATTCCTCAGGCATTGTTTACTATATTTTTTCCTATTCTACTACCGGTTGTATAGCGTTAATTATTTCGTAGCTCGGTATTTTTTATGACACAATATCAATTTTTTCCTCCAGGTCCGGACCGCTTTTGTCCGATGCAATTGTCAGGAATACGCGACTTTCCGGATAAATTGAAGCTAAAATTTTAAGATCATAATGACGTAAGTCCGACCAGGAATTGGGGGACCAGATTATTTGTCCAAAATATTTCGTTTTGTTTATTTAGTTAAGTGCCGATTACATAATCGGTTTATTTACTGCTTGAATTCGCGCTTAAGTATGTAACAAAAAACTTGACAATTTCGACGGCCCTTGAAAAATCAGAGGAATATCCCCTCGCTTGGGATCTGCGTTTTTACCGGATCGATCCTCGATAAATACTAAAATTACCATCTTTGAGATCATCAAACCACAAACAAAAACCCATATTGCACGGATCTAAAGATAAAGGTTACTTGGTAAGTCACGATTTTTTCCAAACGGTTTAATCTTTTTTTTTCTACCAATGCTCCTAGATGAATTCATTAACACTTAAGGAGCACGTCTAATTAGTGTCTATTTTGTTGGAAATTTTGATTTGTTCCTGTCAAACCAGAGTGGGGGAATCTAATAAATGGTATAAAACCAACATGGGGTAATTACGACCAGCATACTGTCAGTGACAAGCATTTGGGGTAGTCCAGTGGTGTTAGTTCATGGTGGTTCTGCTAGGATTTTATAATATGAAACAAGTAAGTTAAAATTAGTTTTAGAGTGGTTTCAAACTAAAAAATTAGAAGTTTAGAAACCCTTAACTAAATACAGTATAAAATAACTCATTTTGACCTTTCTCAGTGTAGCACTTTTTTCCAAAAAGTGTCAAAAATAGCATTGTTGTTTGCATGAATAAAGTGTAAGTATAGCAATTTTGAAATTATTTCTCAGTTCGGTTTTGCCATCCAAAACCATCCTACTTTCACAAAAATTGCATTTTACCCTTAACCCTTACTCCACGACGTGGGTAATGTAACTTGGACAGTAATTTCAATTTTTGAAATTACTGTCCAAATGTATTCTTCAAGAAAGATCAATTAACATACAAAATGGAAGGAAACTGAGATTTGGTATTTAAAGAATATTAGGGGTAAAAATTCCCGAATCAGGGAAAGCAGAGAAGACAATTTGTCAAGAAATTCTCGAAAATATTATTTGATTTTTAACCCAAAGTTAAAGAGAAAAACTTTTTATTTATTTAATAAAATAGTATTAAATTCCTCCTGGAGGAACGCACATCAAGGTTAAGGGTTAAACAACTAGTTTCCTTGTAGAAATTAAGATAAACTGGAGTTAGTAGAAATTTAGCCCCAAATAGGTGGGTTTTATGGTATTTTCTGAAAAAGTAAGATTTTTCCAACGTTACACTATTTCTAGTAAAATATTTTCTTATTTGAGTTAGGATTAGCGTTGAGCCAAAATTCACAGTTGCAAAGCCAAAATTGAAATTCTTTGACCCTTCTTGCCTTATCCCTGAATAACAAAACCAAAAATTGCTGTTGTGATTGATTTCAGGATATGCAGTAGCAAACCTGAGATTCTGTCAATCAATCCAATTAATCAAACATGCTTTCCTATACTAATTCTGAAAAGCTCTTACTTGTATTTTTGAGAAAAATTACTGTTATACTTAAAAAATTAACCAAAGGACATCATTAAGTATGTAGGTTTCTAATGTGCCACTGAAAACCAAACTGACAATATTCATAGCAATATAGCTGTAGAAAACTGCAATTTTAGTCAAGTTTTAGTGTATTTTCACCAAATCTGATTACTTTTGTTAATAAAAATATGGTTGCAAATTATTAAAAAGTGTAGACTGATATTCATGATTGAACATATTCAGACAGGGTGAACAACTGCAATTGCTTCGTTTTTAAAATTTGTCTCTAAATTGAGTATATTTGCTTTTTTTTAAGACCAAGAAATGTGTATTTAATTTCCAATGTCATTGTTAAGATCTTCGAAGAAAGCTATTTATAGACTGAATATAAATCTAAACCAGAGAGTTAATTAAAAATGTGTTGTAATATATTACATTGAATACATATTTATTAAGCATTCCTCCTGTTAGATTGGCTGAATTATTATAAAACCAAGACAGTTTAACAATATATTAAATAACCTGCAACCATTGTTGCAGTTGGTTTTACTTCCCATAAATCCAACCATAACAGAACAATAATTTTCTTATATGTTTACATCTGATTTACATAATACATCACATATTCCCATAGAACTAATTTTTCATTAATAATTTCAGATCGTTTTGGCCCTGGCTTTGGTAGCCTGCGTCCAATGCGCCAAACTGGACCATCTTTCCTATTTACCACCGGACAGCAGGCCAAAACATCCGGAACCCTACGATCAAGGGCTGTCAGCCCCTAGCGGGCAGGGTGCTGTAACACCAGGTGGTCCTGGATCACCTACATCACCTTCTGGGCCCAGCTCCGTTGGAAGTCCAAGTGCACCAGGAAGTCAAGGTTCCACAGCATCCAGTCCTTACGCTGCTCCTACTAGTTCATTTGGTTCTTCAGGAAGTGTAGGACCCACAGCATCTAGTCCTTATGGATCTCCTAGTTCACCTTCTGGACCTAGCTCGTTTGGTCCCACTTCTTCCAGCTCTTTTGGAGGTTCTGGACCTACTTTACCCAGTCGCCCAAGCTCACTCGGTCCTCAGTCTGGAGGAAGTTATCCTCAACCTGGACCTTCAGTAAGCATTCCCGGATCTTCTGGATATACCTCACAAGGACAACCCAGCCAACCTGAAAACAAATACCAATCAGCCCCACAGAATCAAATCCCCATTTTGAAGTTGGACACTCAGAACAACGGAGATGGCAACTACCACACTGAGTACGAAACTGGTAATGGAATACAAGCTGAAGAGACTGGAGAAACCCAAGGTGACACCTCTGTAGTCCAAGGAAAATTCTCTTACACATCTCCTGAAGGAGACAAAGTTGGTTTAAGCTACACTGCTGACGAAAACGGTTTCCACCCTGAAGGTGATAATTTGCCAACTCCTCCACCTATACCGGACGCAATTTTAAAGAGTATCGAGTACAATAAAGCCCATCCTGAAGAAGAAAACGATGATGGTTCTTACTCAGGCGATGAGTCTTCCGGAAAATCTTCAGGCGGTTCCAATCAATATTTGGCTCCACTACCCGGTGCTTCTGCTGGTTTCCCTTCAAGTGGTGGACATGGAACATTTTCAGGACCTAGTGGAGCCAAATCTGCTGCACCTAGTGGTTTCGGACCCCAGCAAAGTGCTTCAGGAAGTTCTCAGCCAAGTCAGAGCGGTTCTCAGCAACCAAGTTACCCAGGACAATCTAGTGGAGCTGCTCAGGGTTATGCAAGCCAGTCTGGTGTAGGTCCTTCTGGTCGTCAACCATCAAGTGGTACACAAAGTTATTCAGGCCAACCTACTGGAGCTTCTGCAGGTTCTGCAAGTCAATCTGGGGGATGTTCCGGATTTGGTGGATCATGTGGAGGAAACGGTGCACCTTCAAGTACATACGGATCTGTTAAAACTGCAGGACCTGGACCTCAACAACCCGGTTATCCAAGTGGAAGTTCAGGCCAACAACAACCAAGTTATTCAAGCTCTTCAGGCCAGGTCAGTGGAAGCCCTGTAGGTCAACGACCACAAAGTTACTCAGGTCAGACCGGTGGAGATTCTTCAGGGTCTCAGGGATATTCTAGTCAGTCAGGATGTTCAGGGTTTGGTGGTTCATGTGGAGTGAGTGCACCTTCCAGTACTTACGGACCTGCTTCAGGACCAAGTGGGCCACAATCTCAACAAACTTCTGGTCAAAGGCCACAAAGTTACCCAGGCGCTTCTTCGAGTCCTCAGCGTCCGAGTTATCCAGGCCAAGCTGGTGGAGTTCCTTCAGGTCCTCAACAACCAGGTTATTCAGCGGGAGGTTCTTCAGGAAGCCAGTCCAGTGGATGTTCAGGATTTGGCGGTTCTTGCGGAGGAAATATACCTTCGAGTACTTATGGACCTGCTAAACCTTCAGGACCAAGTGGGCCTGGGTCTCAGCAACCTAACTATTCGAGTGGCAGCCCAACTCCACAGCCTTCAGGCTCTTCGGGCCAGTCCAGTGGAAGTTCTTCTAGTCAGGGACCACAAAGTTATCCAGGCCAGTCTAGCGGAGCTCCTTCAGGTATTCAGAAACCAAGTTATCCAGGACAAGCTGGTGGAGCTTCTTCAGGTGCTCAACAACCAAGTTATCCAAGTCAAATTGCCGGAGCTGCTGCAGGAAGTCAATCTAGCGGATGTTCAGGATTTGGCGGTTCATGCGGAGGAAATGTACCTTCTAGTACTTATGGACCTGGCAAATCTTCAGGACCGAGCGGACCAGGACCTCAGCAAACTGGCTATTCGAGTGGCAGACCAGCTCTACAGCATTCAGGCTCTTCGGGTCAGCCCAGTGGAAGTTTCTCTAATCAAGCACCACAAAAGTACCCGGGTCAAGCTGGTGGAGCTCATTCAGGCTCTCAACAATCAAGTTATCCGAGTCCAACTGGTGGAGCTTCTGCAGGAAGCCAATCTAGTGGATGTTCCGGATTTGGTAGCTCATGTGGAGGAAGTGGGGTACCCTCAAGCGCCTATGGACCTGCCAAACCAAGTGGACCCGGATCTCAACAACCTAGTTACTCTAGTTCACAACCTTCCAGCAGTTATCCTGGTATTTCAAGGCAGGCAAGTGGAGCTGCTGGTGGTCAAGCCACTGGAAGTTCGCAGGGTTACCCTGGTCAATCTGGTGGAGTTTTGCCAGGTCCCCAAAGACCAGGTTATTCAAATCAAGCTAGTGGAGCTTCTGCATCTGGTTCGCAAAATTACCCAGGTCAATCTAGTGGATGTTCAGGATTTGATGGTTCATGTGGAGGAAATGGAGGTGCCAAACCTGCAGGACCTGGTGGATCATCACCTCAGCAGTCTGGTTATGCCAGCGGAAGCTCAGGAACACAAAAAGTGTCTAGTGGAAGTTACCCAGGTCAAGCTGGTGGAAGCTCACAAAGCTACTCTAACCAATCTGGTGGACGTCCACAACAACCAATTTACCCAGGCCAAACTGGAGCTTCATCTGGTGCAGCTTGCAGGCAGTGGGGCAACATCCGGAAGTTTCTCTCAGTCACAAGGTCTTGGTGGCGCTACCGCTTATTCTGGTGCCTTTCCCAATGGAGGTGGGGTTGCAGCTTCTGCATCTGGAGCACAAGCGGGATACCAGTATAATGCTCCTAATGTTCCTTCCGGTGGTTCCCCAGGTCAAGGACTTGGTGAATTCGGTCCTGGATTCTCTGCTGGTCACGTTAAACCTCCTGGCATTCCTGGAGTTCAAGCTCAAGACGAAAACGGCGGGTATTTGTACTAGAATATTGAATTTTAAACTGCCATATTTGTAAAAATTGGACTTTGTGACTAATACTCTATAATATGTGATTATTTTAACTTGTCAAATTAAAGTGATTTTGTAATTTCAAGTTTTTCATTAGCCTGCGAACAATTTGCAACATCGTTTTTTTCTTCGATGAGAAGCACTTCAGGTAAAACAATTATAGTTACTTCACGCTAATAATATGCTTGTTACAATAATTTAAGAAACTATTTGGCATTCATATTCCCATATAAATGCGGTGCTTGGATGTAACTAGGCGTGATGTCATCAGTATTGTATATAAAGCAGACGAAAGCGCACCAAATAATTGTCTAATCCATTGAAACGATTGATGCAGTCCAAGGAAGAAATAAGGACCATCATTATGCAGAACGGGGTCATGCAATAACGCCAGCCTATTGTGTGTATATGGTTGCTAAAATTGAAATCGTAATAACCAGCTTAAAAAATCGTTTGATTGATGCCCACGGGGTCAATATTGTTTGAGATAGGAAAGGAGATCATGATCTGGTTGGTCAATCGATTTAAAATTGGACTCGTAAGTGCCCCATCATTATTACATAAGCATACTGAATGGGTGATCAGAGAATGGCATATGGTTACTGCAAGATTCTTGTGCTAATTCATGTTTTAAGATGATATTCCATGTCGTTAGGTATGGGATTCTTATTACAGGATATTTTTGCATATCAAGCTGTTTATTAGAGTCATTCTTAAAGAAGGGTTAACTTGTCAAATATTCTGTCCTAATGTCCATGGTCTATATCTCCTAAGTTGTATCTTCTTTTGTGCCATTTCTTCCAATTACCCTATTCTTGGAATAGTAAAGTTAGTACTCTGAATACTTATTTGTTAAACTTTCCCACTCTTTCACTTATGTAATGTCTTCATTATAATCGTTTTTTTGAAGAACTCTCCAACTTGCCAGTTCTTAACTAACAACAGGTTTCCATGTGAGGGACAACAACGTTGCAGATTTGAGAACGATGGGAATAGAATATGATCATGAATTGATGCAAGATAGAGAAGGATAGTGAATGATTGTGCCCACCAAGGGATGTGTGCTACAAAGAGAAAGAAAGAGAGAGAGGTTTACACCCTTTTTAAGACCTTAAGTTACTATTTGGGATTCCTCAAACATATCAAAATAAGTCGTTTTCACAATCATGAAGACTCTCTTTTAAATAGCCCAATTCGTCATTGGTCATCTTCAGTCTTTCCAATTTTACCAATTAAAGTTCACCTTGTTATATTAATTTTTTTAACTCTCCTGAATCTATAAACACAGTTTACAAGAACATTACAGTATATCAAAACAGGATTTTGACTTTATGGTGCGTGCATGTTTCCTTTAACATTAAAGAACACCTAAAATATATGATCAGTACTCAATTCCAAAATCCAAATGATTGGAAAGCACAGAAAATTGCTCTAGTGTGTGAAAATCATACTTTCGCATAGAAGAGACTCTAAAACAGTCCAAAAATTGTGCAAGAAGCAATAAACAGAAATTTCTCTAACTGTGTGCTTATAATAATAAGTTTCATGAACAATGTGTTTATAGCTCCAAAACGACGTTGATTTTAGGTCTAAAAAACGTTTTAGAAGTCAATGTAAGATCTCAAAGTAATAAACACACACAAAGAATGTCCAGCAAGAGGCATTTAATTTAAATCTGCTTGGTAATCATTGAACGGTACTTAGTCAAGTAAAATACAAAATGCCTACACAAATTAGATACTTAGAAAATAAAAAGAAAGTATAACAAGATGATGAATGATAGGAAAATCGTTTATTACTACAATACAAAAGGAGGAAAAAGCATGATTCCACTCTGGACAGACAGTAGATAATGCTTTAGAATCGTAAATATTCATTAACATCTGAAATTATAATGAACAAAAAGTAACTAGAAGAAGAAACGGATTATACTTAGACGAGGCAATGCTTGCATTAAGAATAAAAATTTTCAATTTTGAGTCAACTTTCATGCTGAAATCTAGCTGAAAAGTTACTGGAAGCTTTGAAATTGACTTTTAAACGTTGAAGGTTGTCTCAAAACCAATTTTTAGGTTCATTAATACAGATTCTAGAACGTTTCAACAGAATCCAAAAAGGTTGCATAGGTTTCAGAACGTTTTTAAAGCTAAACTATTCCAAATACTTTTAGAAAGTTCTGGGGATTTCTAGAACCTTTTGAAAACGTTCAAAAGAAAGAAGGAAGAGAAAATTTGTAGCTTTGAGTTCGAAATTGCTCTAATCAAACATTTTTAGACCTCCATGCTCTATCCAGCATTTCAAGACCATCAAAATGTCAAGTCTCATGAAACTATAAAAGTATAAATTACAATAAAACTCCGATGTGTACTTCACAAGTTGTTTTAATGCATGATAATAATAGCGTTTGGTATACAAATTAAATTTATCTTTATATTACAATATAATACATAAAATCTATCAACTTAGACAAATAAAAAACGCATTCGTAATCTACAAATTGTATTTGATAATCGTTTTTCTCATTATTTTTTTTTTGTATTGTATATTAAAATGTATATAAAAATGGAAATTATTATTCCATACACGTGCTCGATAAATTATAAAGTAGAAAGTAATAAATAACTGTTCGGTGACGAAAATGAAAATATAGATACAATTATAAAAAAAAATATTTTTTCTTAAATAACCTAGCAAAAACGTTTTACGATAAAGCATAAGTTTTAAGCGGCATTTACGCGATTTCTACAATTATGTAATTGATTTCTAAGAGGTCATACCTCTTTTAATTTCCAGTCATTCACACACGCACACACAAAAAAATAAAGCTGCAATGGCGTATCTCTATAATTATTATCTCTAGTAATTCTATTAAAGTAGTTTTGCCCCCAATTTCAAAAGGGGCGCTAATAAATAGGAAAAAAGCTTATATTTGTGTCTTTTTAAGGGGGTGAGCATTGTCCAAAAATATCGTTATCTCAGATATTCAGGCAATGTTGTTATTTTTTTTTGCTTCAGCATTCGTTGAGTTCCTATTTATAGCTGACTAGTTGTCCACATTGACTATAAACAATTAAGGAAAGAAAATTAAATTGAAATAGAAAATCACCCTTTAACCCTTTTATAAGGATAAAAAAATTAAGCATTGCTAATACTAAAGTTCAACTCAATTGGTGGTTGCGTCATCATTGTGTCAAATTCAAATGAAATATTGACGTTCTAAAGACACTTTTGGGGCAAAGCAACATATTAATGGTATTTCCTAAGAGAATTTGATAGTTATAATGAAATGGTTTTAACAATTCTAAGAGAAGTTTGGCAACGCAGCTTGCAGAGTCTCTCAACTGGACCATATGACCACAAAGGACAACACTGCTTGCTTTTGGAAGAAACTGTCTTATGGTAAGTCCACATGTACAGTATTTGCGTAAATCACAGTACAGTTCTGTGATTTACTCCAATACTGCACATGTGGACTTACCTGAGTTAAAAAATTAAAATCCACTACTTAGCACTTTGCAATGTTGCCAAATCTATTATAAAAAATGTGACAAACATATTTCTGGACAAACGCTGACACACTCCCTGACGCAATCACCAACTAAGTTGTTTTGCTCTATACCAAAGCAATTGGGGGCAAAACCACATAAGTAGGACAGATTTTTTTGATTTCTCACTTGTGCTATGTTAAAGTATGTACTTAGTATTTAAAATTTTTGAGAATTAACATAAAAGCTCCTCGACTTACTTAAATAAACAATCAAGATTCTATAGTCAATACTTTTACTATACAGAGTGTTTGTTTCCATATAACTATTTCTATTAAATAACTGTCACTAAATTTTGAACTTCTCCGTAAATTTCTTTTTGGTGTCAAAACAACCACCCTGTATAGATATAAAACATTCTTATAATTTACAATGAGTAGCAACTTTGTTTTTAATTATACTCTTCTACTATAAAAATAATCACATGTTAGCACAATATCCACCATATTGAAATAATTAAAGACTACCGTCTCCTCGTTTTTCCCCTTTCCCTCCTTTTGGGGAAAAACGCGCTCCGTGTGGTGCAAAAAATTGAATAATACAGGGTGTACACCTCAAACTTAAGCACCTGGAGCGCTCATCGCGCTGCCTAACAGTCTATCATCCGCCCATATTTGGGCGGTTATTTAAGATATCACACAACAGTGGCAGCCCTTTTTCTTTTTTATCATCACGTGCTCCACTTGGGCGCCGTCTCCCTCCGCCTTTATCGTGGTTCTTTGCACGTCCACCTGTCCAGGTGTGGGGGGGTTCTTGTCGCTGGTACCGTTCGTTTTTGATTGGTTCGGGCTGGAGCTCAATGCTGTTACCTATAGAACAAATTTTTCAGTGTTGCCAGATTATTAAACTTAGTACAGGGTGAATCCACCATATTAGGATAAAGTACATAGTTTGAAAGGACAAAATCTCACTTGGAGTGAGAAAATGGCTGTTTTAAGCACATTTTTAGAATCCTCTTTAAACTTCCTATCCAATAGGACTGAAATTACCTTTTTTGGACTAACAGTATCCACAGAATCCACCGTATGGTTCGGATCCAGCGAACTATCACCAGAGGGCAGATCGGGCGCCTGACTGCCCGGAGTGGGGGTAATGGGTTTACCACCTTTGATCAGTTCCACAATTTGGTCAGCTTCCCTGGAGAGGTCGCCGCCGGGCCGAAACGGATTGTCCCAGCCACTTTCCGTGCTGAAAAACGACAAAAACACCCGGATTAGCTCACAAATTGGGACATCCTGTATCAATCATTCGGTGAGAGCACTTTGTTTTAGTGTCGATCTAAATATAGGGTCTTGGCTAAAACAAATAGACACCAAATAAAAGCGGGAGCCGTTAACATACCGTAAAACCAATAGGTTGTAGTAAGAATTGGAAAAATTTCGGCTAAACGACGACGTCTGGTCGTCGGTATAAATAGAACCGTTTTTTAGGGAAGTTATATTTAAAGTAATTTAGGTCAAATTCAAAGTATTTTGCTAACTGGGACTGTCCCATTACCTGTCATCTTTAGGCACTTTAACGACGTAGTACAGGACGCCACCGTGAGAGGGATTGCTGGACAACACCTCAGGAGCAGCCATTTTGTCGATACTATAAGTGTTTTACACACAAAAAACCACTCGAGCTACTGTTTGAGATTTTTACGATGAATGAGTCTTCATAATGTCAGTAACTTTCACCTTAGCACTGTTGCCAATGGAAATGATTAGACAATTTGTTCGACCCGAAAGCACCAGCCAAAAAAAAAAATCTATCAGACCAATAACGAGTCGAGTAGTGTGTCTAAAATCAGCAAAAATTAATGTATTTTTAAGTGTTTCAAAAAGTTTTTTTATTAGATAGTGCTTGTTCTGAAAAAATAGAAAATTTTAACATTTAACTTTCCTGTCTGACATGATTTAGATTGATTGTATGTAAGAGTAAAAGCAGAAGTCTGTTGGTCAGATAAACTGATCAACAGAAAAGTTTTGATCTAGAAAGGACTTTGGTAGGTTTTCCTACCAGATGTCACGTTGCAAAAAAGCAATAACAATAATACATTCAGTACATCAGACAATACTGAAATATATACTCGTGGACGCCAGTCTTCAGTCAAAACCTTCAGAAAATCTTGAACAATGTCATTTGGTGTTGTTCAAATTGACGTTAATAAGACAATATTATTCATTACCAAGATCTCCATATACCATAAAAATCTTCATTGCAATTTAATGATCCTGCACAAAAAGAATTTAAAGAAGAATATCCATGCTTCAAACTGATTGGACCTCCAAAATGAAAACTATATTCTTTTACAATAGTTACACTCTTAGCTCTTCATTTTTCTGAGAATGTTTAGCCTCTGGCACTATTTAGAAGGTTGGCGGGAATCATTTAGAAGCCACTGGCACTTTCTTAATGAATCTAGAAGGTTTTGACAATTTAAAACAATTCTTGGAAGCTTTAAGACACTTGTAGAGTCTTCTGACACTTTTTAGAAGATTCCCAATAGCATTTAGAGGTCTAAAAATGGTCCTAGAGGCCTTTGGCAACTTAAAACAACTCTGGGAAGATTTAAGACACTTGTGGAAGCCTCTGGCACTTTATCTGTCTCAATAGCATTTAGAGGTTTATAAAACTTCGGTCCTAGAGGCCTCTGGCAATTTAAAACAGTTCTGAAAAAGTTGTAGAGGGCGCTCGAACTTTAATTTATAAGAAGATGGAGTGGGAAGAAGAACTAGATTTTGATCAAGAGGGTGGTTGGCCTGCAATGTCTTCTCAACTAAAATACGTCTGTTCTAGAAAAATCATAGTAAAACTTGAGAATGAAGAACATCGATCATTTGGTTCAAAAGAAATTGGATAGAAGCTTATTCTTAGGATAGGAAGAGAGAATTATTGCAAATCAATGCTCTAGACAAAGATAAAAGTCTAAAGTCTAAAATTTTGTGACCAAATGTCAAATGACGTCTCTCCCATTCCACCTGGCACATGTCACGTATGCAATTTATCTTCATCTTTCTCTAGAACATTGATTCTGTTTTAAACTGGTACAATTTCTAGTTTTTTAACTTCGTTGACTTTGTGTCTTGTCTGATCACCTGACCAACTTTCCTCAATATGCCCTCTTATGACATAACTCAACAACCAGAAAGACACCCATCAGCTAGAGAAGGAAGTAAGTGCTGCATAACCTCAATTGATCTTACCACGCTACAAACAAGGTACCATAGACTGTAAAGTCCTCTTATTTAGACCATGATTAAGAGAGACCAAGTTCTGCTTTTACAATTATTGTTTTCTATTTTCTTATTCTGGCATAAAAAGAGACACTTATCATCACACTAATCAGTTTTACAAATTAAGTACTTTCTGCAAAATTAATCTAAGATTATTCTAGTTATTCCTGGCAGCATCTCATTTCATCATACAATAACAATCATCATAAACAACGTTTTTTGCGTTGTACTAAAAAAACACAATAAAACCCAGTAAACAAACGCTGACATTGAACATTGCATAACAATGTGGAGATAAAGCTCGGGATGTTTAACCTACAAAGAGCGTGTGTGTGTGTAACAATACTTAATGAGATAATCGGGTTTAATTTAAATTAATTCCGCCATTTAAAAAAAAAAACTGTTTAAGCTGTCGCGTAATGATTACACACAGGTTGACTGATACTTTCTGCCCAAATATGGTATAGGAGCAAGTGAGAGCGTTTACAGTTTAATTACGCAACACGTCAATTAAGAACATACTGTATATGGACGGTCAGGAATGTGGTTCCGATTAATCGATTGAATCTTAATTAACCATATTATTCATGTAAATGTTTACTTAAGTCAGCAATCTCTTGGATATTAATTACTCGTGTAAGAGTTTTTACTTATGATGTATGTGTTCAGTGTGTTTTTCTTTTTTGTTGGGCGCCACTGATAATTCTTTGCACAAAATGTGAAATTTAGAACCTTTTCTGTTTTTTGAGTATTTTCCGTATCTATTATCGTTCTTGAGTTATTTGCAAAAGAAGTAGAAACAAGTTTTATTTATACATTTTCTTTTGCCAGTTTCAGCAAACTATTTAATGAAAACCAAGTAGAAAATATTTAGCAATGGAATTATAAAATATACAAATATATTTAAATTAAAGAAACTCTTTAATAAAAGTGTCAATTTCACCAATTAACTTAACTTAATTTAAATTATTATCAATTTCAATCTGTCACAGTTTATTAAGACAATTGTGAGTTTCAATTTTAATAAAATTCAGTGAAGAGGTAATTCCAGCAAACCAAATTGATGTGCACTTTAACTGTTAACATTTCATTAACAGAGACAAATTCAGCATTTAAATTTCATTATTAATATGATTAATTACAGTAACTTAGAGCATTTTCACTAGATTTCATTTGTGTTTTAATCTCCATGAAATTGCATTAAGAAATCAATCACTTTTATCTGCTTAATGAAATTCAGATTTAGAAAATCGTCAATTTCAGTGTCATTAACTTAGTGAAATCATTACAATGTGTTGTCACACAAATCAAACTTACTCTTCAATTAATTGACATATTCAGTAATAGAATTAGCATTAAAATCATTGATTGTCAGAAAATCAAGAAATTTGTTAATATCAGCAATTAATTAACCAAAAATGCACGTTTTTGATAAATAAAGCTGGTTAGATGGATTTTAGTACTAAAGTTATCAATTTTAGCATGAAATTTGTTTCTATCCACTTAAAAACTAATGATAAACTCTAGTTTATCTATTTTTGTTAAAAAACTGTCAATTTAAGGATTTAATTTTTTTGTATGTTAAAAGCATCGTCAATTTCATCAATCAAGTTATGAAATTTAGGTTGTAAAATGACACTTTTCAGTACTGAAAATGTGATTTTTTTAAACAGGTAAATTTCAACCTGTTTTCAATCAGGCAGAAAATAAAGAATTTCAATCACATGTATGATTGAAATCTAATCTAAACTTTAGTAATGAGATGGTTTATTAATGAGATTATTACAGTTGAAGAATTGTAATTTTCATTACTTTTCTACTGAGTGTACTCATGTTGATGACTCAATGAAGAAGAATTATTACGTTCTAAAAATAGTAGACCTTTTAGTAATAATTTAAATTTATGACCTCATTGACCTACTTCCTGTAGCGTGTTAGAGAAGTTGCATTTAGAGCTTTAATAAAGCTGAAAATTACTTAAATTCTTAAAGGTTAGAATACCCATTAGGAATACCATTTCAAGCTTAAAACATTAAATTTAAACTTTTCTTAGTAATCTTAGTGCAAACAGACAAGTGGCTAGTAAACAAGTTAGCCGACCACGCAGTATATTACGTATCATCCTGAAGACGTAATATTTATGTAAATCACTTGTGTAATGTTTAGTTAACGACCAGCGTGTGTTAAAAGATCTTAATCTTTGGAATTCCTATCTGGTTTTCTGGAAAACAGATCAAAGGGGCACTGACAGCGTGAAAAATCGGTCCAGTTTCGAAACAAGTTTTTAAATTTAGAAATTCGATCACAACTAGTGGGTTGTGGCCAAATAATTTATTACTTATGATCAGAGAGCAGAAATAACGAATTACACTGATTCAGGCCCACTACTCGACCCAAAGATCACTGCGGACACTTAGTCACTACCAATTAAAGGGACAGTCCGTTAACGGGACCGTAAAACTCCGTTTAAAGTCACGTTAACCGGTTTACACGATCTTACTTTCGCTCGATGACTAACTTGATTCCTGCCGCTCTACCCGATTCGCTTACTGTTGCTGCTATTCGCGCATTCCATCTACGCGACTCCAAAAAAAGATATATACAGGGTGTGCCCGATTTCCGAGTCCATTTTACTGTTTGCCGACCGTGGAATTGTTTCCGCACGATTTGACCCCGTCCCGCTGTCCCTAACCGTAAAGGAAATAGCCTTGAGTGTACACTCTGTATATAATATTATAAAATGATGACCTGATCGAATTCAATTTCCTTGGGTGTTTAGTGATGGTGTAAACAGTTTTATATCCCGGTTTTATAACCAATTATGTGTCAGTTAAGGACACTCGATGCAACTCGGAAAATTATGGTTTAGTAAATTGCATTCTAGAGTATTTTCCAATTCGTCAGACTTAACTGAACAGTAGAAAACCCACCCTTACAACTTATCAGCATAGCAATAAGATTTACCCTTCTAATTGACAGCATTGATCAAAACTAAATTAAACATATCATGGCATTATACAGGGTGATCAAAACAGTACACTTTAGGCTGCAAAATGGCAAAAAGAATCACTTTGTAGTAGTACAAATAACTGGAGTTTCAAAGATCATCGAAGACGACCATATTCAATTTTAATGTCAAGGTAGACGCCATTTTGCTCTTATAACTTTTTTATTTGAACTCTTATAGATTTCACTAAAATGGCATTAGAAAGAGGATAAAAAATACTACAAAATGAGCCAAAACTGGCCTCTCTAGCTCTTCATGTTACCGAGATATTGAATTTCAAAAAAGTGGTAAAAAAGGCTCCTAATACCCCTCCATTTTTTCGTTGCTTTGACCCTAAATTACTCCCTTATTTGACAAGTTACGTCAAAATGTCATAGAAAACAAAAGAAAGAGAAGATTTCAAGGCTTCCAAAAATATCCCCCATGAGTTGATGATAACACCGTTTGGCCGCTAGAGTGCGTCAAAGTTACTTCACCATAAAATCACATATTTTGTGACACTCGTTGCTTTGACCCCAAATTACTCCCTTATTTGACAAGTTACGTCAAAATGTCATAGAAAACAAAACATAGATCAGATTTCAAGGTTTCCAAAAATGTCCCCACATGAGTTGATTGATAGCACCGTTTGGTCGCTAGAGGGCGTCAAATTTCCTTTACCATAATATAACATATTATATTGTAAATATTTTTTAGTCAGATTTCATATATCTCTTAATCCGGGCGAGTTCCTGGCAAAGAAATGGTTAAAATGTTAAATTTTAGGTCTAACTCTGTTAGTTTTTGAGATATCAAAAAACCGACTGCACCAGCGTCTTTTCCGGGAAATTTTAACATAAAATGACACCGAGACGTCAACTGCAACTTGACAAATAAAAAAGTTGTATTTTTTGACAGTTCCAGGCCGCCATTTTGAATTTTCTGTCAAAATATTGACTTGCACCTCATTTTAAAGGAAATTTCACGTAGTTTCAAGAAATGACAGACAAAATGGCGTCCCAGGCCGCCATTTTGAATTTTCTGTCAAAATATTGACTTGCACCTCATTTTAAAGGAAATTTCACGTAGTATCAAGAAATGACAGACAAAATGGCGTTCTAGGCCTCCATTTTGAATTTCCTGTCAAAATATTGACTTGCACCTCATTTTAAAGGAAATTTCACGTAGTTTTAAGAAATGAGAGACAAAATGGCGTTCTTCAAATTTTTTGGACTTTATATAGGTCTTTATAAAATAGGCCAAGTATTGAAATGATGATTTTAATGTGCCATTTTTAAAATGACAATTGAAGTCACGTGACCCGAAAAAATCAATTCAAGCCAGTAATACTGTCCCTGAAAGGTTCTTTAATATCCGTTTCTTCAAGATCGTCTTAAGTATCAAAACATGAGTAAAAAGACTTGGTAATTAAAAGAAAACTAGAATTCAAGATAAAAAATTAGACTTACATAGAGAGTGTCCCAAAATCAGATACCAAAAGAAAAACAGGTCAATTTTCAATCAAATAGTCAACTCTGAATAAAGGTTACAGTGTTCTGGCATATAATTTAGGGACACCCCATATAACAGCCACTCAATCATTTTATACGCCGCAGTCACTCCTCAATCCAGGTCCAGGATGAACAAACACAGGTCCCTGACAATATACAGGGTGTTCGAAAAAATACCGCATCCAATTCCGATCACCTTGTATATTCTAGCAGGGCTCAGTGCACTTCTGTGTGTTTGCGGCTTCTCTTCGGCAATACTTGGTTGAAAAATACTGTTGGAACCCCCATGGTATATCATACAGTTGTTTCGGTTAACTACCATTAAAAATAGGATGTGATGTAATAATAATGAGCCCGCTGACCTTATAAACCGAGTGTTAATAAATTTGAGAGTACAGTTATGCTGTGGGCTTCTACAATAACAACCTACAGGATGATTAAGTGTCTAGGTTAGATAATAAATAATTTTGCATAAAATTGGGGTTTTCGAGTCGGTTTTTGCTCTAATCCAGACTGGATATCGAACCAACAGTTTAGGAAAATCACGCACTTTACCAACACAAACACGCAAACGTTCCTTTTGTCTCCTTAAAGGGACTGCCGGAACCGTCCAGACAAAAGAAAACCGGAATATTCATGGGAAAGTCTGGATCAGTTCCGGTTCCGCACTTTCCCTAACCACAGACAATACTGGGCCATCGATCGACCTGGAAAACTGGAGCTAACTTTAGGGCGGGGATTGGTGGGAAGAGGGGAGAGGCCAGCTGGGAAAGTTTTCATAATTTTTGTTAATTTCAAATTCAGAGTTGTCCTAAGTAATTTTCCAAAATGTCGTTCCTTCTGTTAGTCATTTTATATGCAAAATTAGGTTAGGTTAGGTTCGATTGCCTTAATATCAAAATGGCAATGTGATGGTAAGTTTTCCGTTATTTTGAATAAATATTGGTTGAGTGGCCATCTGCGCAATGTTCAAATATAAATAAAAATGTCACTTTTTTGGTGTGAATATCCGTTAAGAAATTATATTGTTTTTCCACTGGATAATCTTTGATCAGTTAAACAGTAATGAAGCATTTTGGATTTCAGTAAACTTTGCCATTTTGACAATAAGATTCTATCCCAAAGGTTTTAGATCAAAATGGCGGTTTTTTTGCATTCCTTAATACAAGCAGATACGTTGTAAATGGAAAATGAGATGTTTAAAGCTGTTACGGTCCTGTATTTAGTCCGATTTTTTTAGTGTAATGTACATACAAGTTTATTCACTAGAGACTGACCAACACCCATTTTAGGGCTTTCTTGTAAGTAATTAAAAAAATTGAAATAGCTATTTGATGTAGTTTAAACAATTACGAGGCAGCCCAAAAAGGGGGTCAGTACCCAGTAAATGTCCCTGTATATACCGCACATCCTTGACTTCCTTTTCTGCAAAAAGTAAACATTCTGAGTTGTCATATTAGAATAAAAAGTCATCTTATAGAATGCACAGAATAGTTTCCAAAATGGTGGTATTTTCAACATCTGGTAAACGCTGGCTTTTTCACTATTTCCATCTGAAATAACACGAAATTGTGACAGGATTTTCTAGAAAACTCTCAACAAACAATACACGATTTTATAGTGGAACTTCTGAAAGACTTCATTATCCAGGATAATAGGTCAATTTAGACGATAAACCGGAAAATTCACCCTAAGGCTGACCTTTTCGCTTGCAAGGAAATGGCCATTTAACATGACAAAACTGGAAAATATGGGTTAATTTCCTTTTTTATTGCCTGCACACAACATTTGTGTTGATGACTGACAATACTTTTATAATATGCACATAAAGCAAAAAAATTAAAGTAAAATAGTTTGACATTTTGCCATATCATTCTTATAAAATTGCAGTACAGAAGCAATTTAAAAGTCTTCTAATAGTTCTTCACATTTTCTGTTTAAACGCTACGTCTGACAGTAATTTTGAGCCATTATACCAGTAAAAACAGTATTCAGTACATGTTTCATTCCTTGTAACCACACAATAAAAGACAATTTTCCCATGAAATTACCCATCAGTTATGTAACATAATCAGAAGCCTTAGTACGACCATAAAATGAAAAAGTCGAGTACAGCAGAAATGTTTAGAATAACCGGCTCACATGAGAAATGGCAGACACCGAATTCCTAAAGTTCTTCACTGACATTAGTCGTTCAACATGTTTATTTTGCTCTTTTGTTGCGATGGTATTCGTATATCACCAGCTTCCTGTTTACGTTTTGGTTTTCAAGCGAAAGATGAGAATTTCTCGGTTGAGGCATTTGATATTAATGGACAAACAGAACTCTGGTGATTGCCAAGCAATCTTAGAAGCCTCAAAGGGCTTTTAAGGATTTATAGAGAAAATCCTTAAAGTAGGTCAAGCTTTACGTGTCCAGTTCATTACCCTCAAGTGTAAAACAATTCCAGATCTGGAACACCTCACAAACCACTATTTTAATATTAATGCTTTGGTTACACTTTTAGGATTTATGTTTTGGGTTCTTGCAATTTATGGTAAGACAGGTACTCGAGGCCTTAACACACTGCAGACTTACTGACATTGACCTAGTTAACTTATTATTAGTAGTTTTTAGGAATAGCAAGTAAAGCAATTTAGGATAACTCTATGCAAATATAACTTTGCGGATATCCTAAGTTTCAATCTTTTTTCTCTTTACTCTCCACTTGAAAAAAATAAATTAAAACAATCAATACTACTTATAATTGAGTTTATAACTTTTCATTGGCTATCGACATTGACCTTGTTTGAAACCTAATGGAATCCCAATGTGGTAATATGCTTAAAACGTTAAATAATTGAATCTAACCTCGCAGGTCAAGTGATTTAATCATCGCTAATTAAAGTTGATAAACATTTACCGAGGAAATTACGGTAAAGAATTCGGGTCAAACGAAGAACTATGATACTGTAGTGGGCGTTTTGTGTAAATGGTCAATAAGGGTGGGTTCAACCCCCTGAAATTCTATCCATTATGTGGAACAGTATCGGAAATTATAATTTGTTGAAATAATTACTTTTACTTTGGTAGTTTTCAATGATATTTTACGTAATTTTGGAGTTAGTGCAGACTTTCATATGTCGTTGGATAGGTCCAGAATGTGGTGGATTGTAATTACAAATTTTAGCTTCCAGGCTTAAATAAGGAAGTTATTTACATTTGAAGCAGGCAATACAACATAACGCAAATTCCACTACTGTAAAATATTCAAGACTGTAATATTATTGGTTCATTTTGTAGAAATTATGGTTGTTTAATAATTTTAGGTTAGGTTAGTTAAATGCCAATCTTTTGTTCACAAGTCACATTCTGAACGACTAAGAAAATGGATTTTTTTTTAGTTATTGACTTGAAATGAGAGAGAAAAAATGAGTCAACTTTGACGCCCTCTAGCGTCCAAACCGTCCAACCTATTAACCCAAATGAAGTATTTTTAGAAAGCTCATTTCATTGGCTGTCTATTGACGTATAAAACTCTACCAAAAATAGTGTAAATAAGCGAGTTTTTGAGGATTAAACAAGAGAATGCACCAAAAAAATGAGTCAACTTTGACGCCCTCTAGCGGCCAAACCGTCCAACCTATTAACCCAAATGAAGTATTTTTAGAAAGCTCATTTCATTGGCTGTCCATTGACGTATAAAACTCTACAAAAAATAGTGTAAATAAGCGAGTTTTTGAGGATTAAACAAGAGAATGCACCAAAAAAATTCATGAAAAAATGAGTCAACTTTGACGCCCTCTAGCGGCCAAACCGTCCAACCTATTAACCCAAATTGGGTATTTTTAGAAAGCTCATTTCATTGGCTGTCCATTGACGTATAAAACTCTACAAAAAATAGTGTAAATAAGCGAGTTTTTGAAGATTAAACAAAAGGATACCGCAAAAAAATTGGTCAACTCTAAACGGGGCAACAGTACCACTAAAACCAATCGATTTTTATACGTCAATGGGAAGTTCATTTCATTTGTTTAGTGACAGGGTGCACCACAAACATTTTTTGACTGGTTAAAGGCTAATTTGACCTTAGAAAATTAGGAAATCACGTGATTTACTAGGTCTACCACGACGTAATGCTTTAAAATTTTTTGAAAAACTGTTTTTGTAAAAGACAATTTTCGTAAGGGTCAAATTTGCCTGAAACACCGCCACTATCCTAATGGGTTTTGCGTTATGTTGGCCAGTTAGTGCAAGCGAAAATCGACCTTAATGATTGTATTTCTACAGTTTTGCTACTACCCTAGATTTGGCGATCATTGTGCTAGGTTTGTACCAAATATCAGGGCCGTATCTGCCCGATTTTAAAAAAATCTTTAAATTAATTAGAGTGGTAACAGTCAAAGAAAACATTTAGTTAGCTTTGGAGCCCTCTGGCGGCCAAACGAAGCAACCTATCAACACAGGCGGCCATATTTTTTGAAAGCCCATTTCATTTTCTATCCATTGACATATAAAAGTCTATACAAAGTGTTGGGTGTAACAATAAAAACAGTTTTGACTGAATTTCACAACTACTACTTTAACCTTCATTAATTCGGTTATTTTGACAGTTACAGGACTAGACTTTCTGTCCTTTTTAAGAACTGATATTTTGACCACACTGTATTATATATTTTAACGTTTTTCTGCATACAGTCCTAGAACAAACCTTGTCTAACATGACAAAACACAAAAACCAAAAAAAACCTTTCCTGATATCCATACTAAATTAAAAATGTTTTGGAGATAGAAAATATCAAATTTCACATAAAATGGTAAATATCTCGGAAACGGATATGACAGTAAAACACAAAATATGCTAGAATTTGACGTAGAATACAAAATTGAAAAAACATACAGGGTGTCCCATTTAAAATAAGCTGCAGTTGATATTTACTTCCTGTTAAATCGTTGCACGCATATTTTCTTATTTTTTGTTAGGCTAGGTTAGGTTAGTTATCGGGAATTATTAGGAATTACTGGGCATTACAAGAAATTAGTGGGCATTACTGGCATATTAGGAATTAGTGTACAGAATTGTATTCAGCGGTTTACCTCTCGTAAATAACTAAGAAAGTTGATTTTCAATGGAACAAAGTGACAGGATTTGCATTGCAGCCCTAAATACTCATTTATTAAGGGAAAAATGTGAGTGTCTCATGAACTTAAGTTCAACATAACTCACATTCTAAACATTTTAACAGGGAAATTTAAATCAAGCAAAAACAGGACCGTAATAGCTTAAAATATTCATCTATGATGCAACTTACAACTACAAACTACTTAGAAAGTTGATTTTCACATCAGAAAATTTAGTCAAGAGACTGAAATAGGAACCTTAGAAAGTAAAAATGACCTTAAAATTTGTCAATAATTCCAGATATAGTAAATAAAGGATTGAGTTTACCATAACCAACGTGGATGGTGATTTTTGGTTTGGGAAAGGTTGTAAATAATCTGTTTTAAACCAGTTAATGACAATAATTTCAATATCTCAAAACCTGTATGGTTGGCACCCAAACACAAAAGCCACCGAAAGTAATTATCGTTAAGTGAATAGTATTTCTCGGTTTTCTTACCTTTCGGTTCTATTATAGGCGACATGATTGGTGTCGTTTTTTAACACGGGCGAAGACATGACAAAATCGTGGTCAACAAATGGCGGGTCATCCGGCAAGTCCACTTCTTGCGGTTTCGATTGTTGGAAAAACGTCACTCGTACTTTCTCTCGTTCGTCTCTGCAACAATTAATTACGTCCTTTAATTGTTAATTACGTAATTATTAACGAAAAAGTGCTATTTTTCTAAGGTGTGCAGAAATTTTTACAAATTTTTTAAACTTGTCTCAAAAAGTTTATTTTCAAGTTTACAGCAACAAATTGTGGATATGGTTAGAAAGCAAAGTGCACTAAAGTGCAACCATATTATTAATGGTTATTTTGACGATCTGTAATGATGATTAATGATCAGTCTTATCCACTGGTAATAGACAAGTTCAAAGATCATTATTTAAAGAAATTACCTGACTTGTAGAGCAGCAGCATTTGCGTAAAGTACAGTGTGATGAAAACTAGTTTTTAGATTGGCTTATATTTAAAAACTTGAAGAAATATAGATGGTACGTAGTACAGGTAATTGCATCTTAAATTAAATATAATATTCTCTTGTATTAAAATTAAACCTTATTAAACTGTATGTAAGACTGAAATTGGCAGGAAACTAACTAGCATTTTAATGGGATTTTCCGTTCTAATTAAGATTAATGATAAGCCGTTTTGATCCTTATTTACATTGAGCTGACATTTTCTCCTCCTAAAATTAAAGTTTTTTTCCAAGCAAAAACAAGCTTAATTTTACGACCTTCACTATCTCTTCAAACAATCTAATAGTTTTTCTTCAGGACTAAATTGCAGTTCTTGGTTATAGTGGTTAATTAATTACCGATCAGATTCTTTTTCGTTTTACCGTTCGTTACCGCTTATTATAAACGCTTTCAAAGTGCATTCCGTAACTAAAAAGTCTTTTGCTTTTGTAGCATTAACTGTGAATGGGAATTTGTGAAAGTCATTCAAAGCAATGTTGCCAGAGTTGAACGTCAAAGGGATTCTAATCAAAACTAATTTATATTTTTATTTCATAAAATAAAGTTTAAAAAGTACATGAAAAAATTAGTCAACTTTGACGCCCTCTAGCGGCCAAACTGTCCAACCTATTAACCCAAATAAAGTATTTTTAGAAAGCTCATTTCATTGGCTGTCCATTGACGTATAAAACTATACCAAAAATAGTGCAATTAAGCGAGTTTTTGAGGATTAAACAAGAGAATGCACCAAAAAAGTTCATGAAAAAATTAGTCAACTTTGACGCCCTCTAGCGACAAAACCCTCTAACCTGACAACCCAAATGGGGACATTTTTAGAAAGCTCATTTCATTGGCTGTCCATTGACGTATAAAACTCTACCAAAAATAGTGCAATTAAGCGAGTTTTTGAGGATTAAACAAGAGAATGCACCAAAAAAGTTCATGAAAAAATTAGTCAACTTTGACGCCCTCTAGCGGCCAAACCGTCCAACCTATTAACCCAAATGAAGTATTTTTAGAAAGCTCATTTCATTGGCTGTCCATCGACATATAAAAGTATATACAAAGTGCTACAAATACACGTGTTATTTACGGTTTAGTGACAGGGTGTACCACAAACATTTTTTGACTGGTTAAAGGCTAATTTGACCTTAGTAAATTAGAAAAACACTGTCACGTGATTTACTAGGTCTACCACGACGTAATGCTTGAAAATTTTTTGAAAAACTGTTTTTCCAAAAGACAATTTTTGTAAGGGTCAAATTTGCCTGAAACACCGCCACTATCCTAATGGGTTTTGCGTTATGTTGGCCAGTTAGTGCAAGCGAAAATCGACCTTAATGATTGTATTTCTACAGTTTTGCTACTACTCTAGATTTGGCGATCATTGTGCTAGGTTTGTGCAAAATATCAGGGCCTAACCGGCCCAATTAAAAAAAATCTTTAAAGAAATTTTTGTAGCCCTCTGGCGGCCAAACGAAGCAGTCTATCAACACAGGCGGCCATATTTTTTGAAAACCTATTTTATTTTCTATTTATTAACATAAAAGTCTATACAAAGTGTTGTGTGCGACAATAAAGACAGTTTTGACTAAATTTGACAACTACAACTTTAATCTTCATTCATTTGGTTATTTTGACAGTTACAGGGTGGTTCAATATATCAAGTTAAAAAGTGATTTTTTAAATGAGTTGCGTAATACAAACTTTAACACAATTATAATTTATAATACAAAATTATAAGAATGTGTTCCGTTTTCTGTCCTTTTTTAGAACTGATTTTTTGGCCACACTGTATTATATATTTTGACGTATTTCTGCACCCTTTCCTAGAACAAACCTTGTGAAAGTCATTCAGGCAAAGGGATTCCAATCAAAATTAATTTATATTTTTATTTCATAAAGAAAAAGTTAAATCATTGTTTTTGTGTGATTTGACAACATTGCAGATAATATTAAACCCAAATTTTTTAAAATTAATTTTAGTCGAGTTTAGAAAATCAGATTTTTACTTTATTTTGTTTGGACAAGAAGAATTTTTGAATTAAATTGCATTGAAGTATTGTGTGTTGATCAATGTTTTGTAATTATTTACATACCAAAAGTAAAGTCTCCAATTACAAATATTCTATTGATTTTCTATACAGTTTTTTTTACCATTAAGTTCGATTAAATCACGCTCAAGGCAGTGTTGCCAAATAACAGTTTTTTGTGTCTCATACACACCAAGTTACAGATGAACAAACTTGAATGCAACTAATTATTTTTACATACAATTAAAAAGTACTTACAGGGTGTCCCAAGTGTGACTAAAAAAAGTATTAAACTTTCCTTTTTTTTCTCAAATACATTCCTGTCACTTTAACCTGTCATTCTGGATGATATCAAAAAAAAAAGTCATCTAAAAAACATCAGTATATCTTAATAATGCGTCATTACATAGAATAATAATAATAAACAATTTACTGTAGTTACTGTTAATGGCTTTATGACCAATTTAACCTAACAGTACCACGTTAGTGCAGTCACATCCTTTTTGCTACAGTTTCATGCAGAATAACCTACAAACTTTCCCTATTAATTTGTTTTTACTTGCAGTACTAATTATGAAGTGTAACTCACATCATTATGCACCAAAACTGTTTTTTATCGGTTTGAAAATTAGTGGGATTTCCTGGTAGCGAACAATCTCATCAAAACCACTGATTCTGATTAAGAAATCGATTCAACGGAACATTCTCACGTATCTGCTTCGACAAATTACCGCAAACCGGTGGTTCATTGTCGGAACCCGCGCAACCAACTACTAAACAACAATTTATTCCGAAATAGCAAATAAAATTGTTACGACAGCTTTAGTTGCCACCAGAATGTAAAAAAAAAATTCAAATCGACCGTCATGGTCGTCGAGTGTGGTTCTCGACCGGAAAATCTAGGTTGCCATTTGGTCGCGGTACCATCTCGATCAGGTTCACGGAGAACCAAGATTAAAGAGGTCGGGATCTGGTGAAATACTCGATGGAAACAGGTTTAACCCACCCACAGGAGCCATTTTTAGGTCTAGACGCTTTCGATATCAACAGGCAATATTCGAACAGGATAAGGCGAGCTGCCAATTTCTAAAAATACCCACATAAATGGGTTTATATTTATATTTGCCATTTGTTGATCCCTTTCAGGTTTTATCAGTGTGACTGCTTTTAAACACTTCCAGAAAATTTTAGAAATCATATGGCAACAATGCAATTTAATCCTAGTTTATGCATACAAACTTGCCTACCTATATGTATTTAGTTAATAATCAGATAATCTGATTTAAAGATAAATTACAGGTATCATCAGCGAAACATTATCAATAAAACGATACAATGACTTGGCATATGTAATAATTGGAAACAAACTCGCCTTGACATCCATACAGTCCAAACCAGTGCAAATTGAGTGGTTACGTCATCAACTTGTCTGTTGCATTCTGTCATTAATTACAGGGAGTCTCTCAAAAAGACTACTAGGGAAGGAATGATTTTTTGAGAAGCAGTTTGTGAGATTTTTTTGTACAGAAACTGATAAAACAACTTTAAATTATTTACGAAAGTAAAACTATTTTAAAAAAATAAAGAAAACAAACAAACAAATATGACATAAATGGCGGTGTCTGAAAGTTTTTACAATAAATATAAATAAGCGTGTATATAAATAAACATAATAAAACCGTTAATTAAAATTATAATACAAATACGTCACAGAATGTAAGTTTGTCAATCAAAAAATGTTTTAAAATACTATTCAGACGATTTCAAGTCATTTAAGCGCCATTTTTCAGGAAGAAAATTATACAGGGTGATTCCAATATTAGAGCTTAGAGAAGAAACTAACTAACTGACAGGTTATTCCTTATCAACAAACATAAGTACACAGATCTAAGTTTTAATAATTTGACATTTTAAATTATAACAGAATTTAATTTTAGACACGCATATAAGACGGTTTTTATTTTTTTACTCGAAAACGGTGCGTCGGAGCAAAAAATAATAAAAGGGGTTTTATTTTTAGAATTGAACAAGGAATTCAATAATTTTTATGTTGGGAAAAAACAGTAGCGTACTATTTGTTCGAAAATATTTTTAAAAAAATTGTACGCGCGCCACTGGTAAACGCAAGTTTTTTTGAAAATTTCTTTTCCACGTAGCTACTGACACCTACAAAATTTTGGTTAATTACTTTAAGTGGTCTGGCCAAAATCAGTAAATTTTTGTTTTTTCAGTAAAACTTTGACACTCTGTATCTCGAAAAAGCGTCAAACTTTGCCTTTCAAGCCCCAACTTTGGAATCACCCTGTATATTCGAGGTATTATGAGGCACTTTTCCATTATTACAAGGCATTGTGAGGTATTACAAGACATTACAAAATTGTGAGGTATTTTGACAAGACATTACGAGGCATTTTGAGATATTTATAAGGCAATTTCATAGTTATTTTGAGAATTGTCAATTTTTAAAATTGACAGGTGAAAATTTGCATTTTACAACATAGTGAACAGCATTTTAGTATGGTAAAATCTTTGTTACATGATATCAAAGTCACGTGAGTCTCTTGAAACAGCTTTTACAACTGTCTAAAGTAGTCTAAATGTAATTTACCAATTTTTTTAATTTTAAACCACATTTTAAAAGTCACGTGACTAATTTTGACAAATGTCAACTGGCTTTTACAGTGTTGCAAGCTCGAAATTGTATTATTAACGTCACGTAACGTGTATTTTAGAATTTCAGCTTTTACAAAACTGTCTAAATTTAATTTACCAAATGATCAACATTTAAATTACATTTTAAAGCCACGTGACTGTTTTGACAGATGTCAGTTGGCTTTGCCAGTGTTGCAAGCTCTAAAATGGCATAATCAAAGTCACGTGATGTGTCTCTTGCAATTTCAGCTTTTACAACTGTCTAAAGTAGTCTAAATGTAATTTACCAAATTTTTTTAAATTTTAAACCACATTTTAAAAGTCACGTGACTAATTTTGACAAATGTCGACTGGCTTTTAAAGTGCTGCAACGTTACTTAACGTGTATTTTGCAATTTAAGTTTGTACACCTGTCTAAATTTAATTTATCCATTTTCCAAAGTTTAGACTGCGTTCTGAAGGTCACGTGACTGTTTTTGACAATGTCAACTGGCCTTTACAGTGTTGCAAGCTCAAAAATTGAATTATCCAGGTCACGTGACGTGTATTTCCCAATTTAAGTTTGTACAACTGTCTAAATTTAATTTATCAATTTTCCAAAGTTTAAACTGCGTTCTGAAGGTCACGTGACTGTTTTTGACAGGTGTCAGTTGGCTTTTCCAGTGTTGCAAGTTCTAAAATGGCATAATCAAAGTCACGTGATGTCTCTGCAATTTCAGCTTTTACAACTGTCTAAAATTAATTTTCCAATTTTTTTAATTTTAAACCACATTTTAAAGGTCACGTGACTAATTTTGACAGATGTCAACTGGCCTGTACAGTGTTGCAAGAACATGCAGAATTGCATTTTCAACGTCACGTTTCGTGGATTTTGCAATTTAAGTTTTTACAACTGTCTAAATTTAATTTATCCATTTTTCAAAGTTTAAACTGCGTTTTGAAATTCACGTCACTGTTTTTGACAATGTCAACCGGCTTTTACAATGTTGCAAGCTCAAAAATTGAATTATCAAGTCACGTGACGTAGTTTTTACAATTTTACTACTGAACAACTAAGAAACAACTTAATTAACCATGAAGAAACATTACCAACCCATGAATAATTGAAACAAAATCGAAAGTTTCACACACGCAAATAAACCGAAACTTTCTGTTTCGAATAAATTTTTCCGCACGTCCCACTGATGCGTGTATCTAGAAAAAAGTGAAAACACACGCGATTGGTCTCTTTATTGTCACACACAGTTGGTTTCATTTGAATTTTCCTTCACGTCATACACCGCCAACCTTGACAAAAAAATTCGAATTTGTTTATTTTGCTTGAACTTAACTTAAAAATGAATCCATGAAGTGCTTTGCAGATAACAATTTACGGTGAGTTGTAATTATTAACAATTGTAATGTTAATTTTAACCACGTGACCACCCAAAAATATTAAAGAATTATTTATGGTTTAAAGCATTATTATCATTCGTTCCGTTCGTTTCGCAATAATAATTATTTAAAGTCCTTGACATAACTAGCATAATATTATCTTTTTTTTTTAATTATAATTAGTGATGTCACCAGTGACATCCTGTTCTAATTAGTTATTAAAGGTTTATATAAATTAAATATTTTTCAGTTTGTACGGTTAAAATAGCAAAAAAATCAACAAATATCATTATCGATTGGTCTTGGCTCCCTTCTCCTAACACTCACCCTATTTGGCGCCTTCCAGTCTGTTTACCAACCCCTTAACAAAAACCCACCCGAAAACCGTTAAAAAAGCATAAAATTCCCACTAACCTCACTAATTAACCGGTCGTTGTACAAAAACCGTGAAAATAACTAAAAACATACTAAAATTCATACGAATACCACCGCACTGAATCGAACTAAACTATAGCACGGGCGACCATGTTCGACAAACGCGCCGAAGCCACGCCTCTGATTTTGGAACGCGATAAATAGTTACCAAGGTAACCGCGTGGGGCGCACGTGCGTCGACAAAGTTAGGCAACTGTGTCAGTGGGTTGTCGTTTCTGTTGTTTTGCTCTCTATGGTCTTGGTTTCGATCGTCGACGATAGATGTCGCCACCAGTTGCGTTTGACGTTAAATTAGCAATCAGTGATGCCAACTCTACCTTCACAGACAAAAAACCAGAAACGTCTTCGGTGAGAGAGATAAGAAGATTAGAAGCATGTGCTGAAATGATTAAGCTGGCTAGTTGCCTTAACATTTTGAAAGATGACAGACTGATCTTTCAGATGATAAAGGCCAACATATTTTTGAGAGGATCTAAGTTGTTTCAGTGTGAAAGAAGAAGAAGGGAAGAATGTGTTGAAACGATTGAGCTGGCTAACTTCCTAAATTTTTTTAAAGATCACAGATGGAATGCTAACTCTGATTTTCCTGAAAGGGAAATGTCAGCTTTGTCAACGAAGTCTTCTTCCGGACCTTTTCTTCGGTCTACAGCGATGGAGGATAAAAAGCAGTAGTCTTAGAAAGAGAGACAGAAAAGAAGGAGATTAACAAAGAGAGAGAAAAACTAAACGACATCTGTCAGTTTACCAAAGAAAATGTGACGTAATTTGACAATTGGTCACGTGACCAGCTTTATTTAAAACTTCGATTGATGTGTTGTTGCTGTTTAATAATTCAAAATACTATTATTTTGACAGATACAAGGTGATTCTAAGTTCTTCTTTTAACTACCCTGTCCATAGTGAAAATATCAATCTATCAATAATTTGTAAATCTTGAAATGCTCTGTTGGCCACCCTGTATAGTATCAATTAACAGAGTTATTCATGATAAAAACAGATTGGTCAGACTTGAAGTTTAGATTTGATAGTTGCCACTTTAACAGTCCATAACTCGGTTATTTTCGCAGTTACAGGGTGATTCAATATATCAATTTGTAGCTCTTGAAATTCTCTGTTGACCACCCTGTATGATTACAAAGCGCACTAAATAACAGAGTTATTCATGGAAAACACAGATTGGTCTGAATTGATGTTTAGATTTGATAGTTGCCACTTTAACAGTCCATAACTCGGTTATTTTCGCAGTTACAGGGTGATTCAATATATCAATTTGTAGCTCTTGAAATTCTCTGTTGACCACCCTGTATGATTACAAAGCGCACTAAATAACAGAGTTATTCATGGAAAACACAGATTGGTCTGAATTGATGTTTAGATTTGATAGTTGCCACTTTAACAGTCCATAACTCGGTTATTTTCGCAGTTACAAGATGATTCAATATATATAATAAAGACAGATTGGAGTTATTGATGGTAAATAAATTAAGGTTAGAAAAAAGACTAAAAGTCATGCAAATAAAGTAGAAATAGAAGTTAAATTAGACTTGCTAATAAGAAAATAGAAAACAATAATAAAGTTTGTAGTAACTCAAAGAAAAAACAGGGTAAACATTGTTATACAGAGTGTCCCAAATTACAAGTCGACCCAAACTTTTCCAAAAATAGCAAAAAAACCCTGAAATGAATTTTTTTGAACCAAAAACATTTTTGACTCATACGATCACAAAAAATAAAATTTTGATAATGTGAGAATAATAAGATATAACAAAAAAACTAATAAAGTTTTGAACTAAATTTTTTTAAAGTGCTGTTTGAAAATTGATGTTGCTATCACGTGATTCAAAAGTAATACTTTCCGCACTTGTTAGGAAAATAATTATTTTGTCACACCAAATTCCAATGTAAATCTAATTATTAAGGAACAATATAACTCACTCTTTATCACAGCCATTAGTAAGCGAGATTCCGTTTTCAGGAATTGGACTGGGTTCGGGTTCCTCCTGGACCGGACTTTCGAAAATTAGGGTTTCCACCATAGAGCCTTTGGAACTACCGAATGATACTCTGCAATACAAACAAACTAAATCAGAAACATAAAAGATAAATAAAGAAAAAAAATCTGCTTGATCCGTCCCTGTTTCTTTCTAGGTGTTTTTAAAGTTGATTAAACAGGAACATACAGTAATAAAACTTAATTTAGGAACGTAAATAAGTCAGTCAGTGTTGTATTAAGCAGCAGGACCCCCTGCAATTACAATGTGGGCACGACTGACATTTCATAGTAAATTGTTTCGGTCATATCCGGGTCAAAAATACAGGGTGTTCTTCATTCCTCATCTCCGTTAATATTTTGTTATTGTTGACAGATTGTTATTTTTCTAACTTCATTATTAGAGACACCAAGTAAATAGTACAGTCAAGACAACAAACAATGGCAATGAGGTGCCATTAATCACTGATTTGAAGGTGTTTAAACTAATCACACCGGCGCCAAACCATCAAAAGGGCGTGGGCTAAAATGGGCCGCGACGCCCCTGGATTTTCATAATTAATTAATTGAACGCTAACCCTACAATTTTATTACACCAAGTCACGTGACTGCAACTGCACCTAGGACACATGTGTGTGAAAGCTCAGATTATATAGCTAAAACTATTTTTGATATTCGACGTTTCGTTTTTTAGTTTATTAAAAGAAAAACCTAAAAACTGATGATGGTTGTCAAAAACTGAGACTTTTTATGTCAAGATAATGCTACGTTATAAAAAGACAAAAAATGACAGAAAAATTATTTATTTTTAGAAACCTCATCAAATAAATAAATCAGGAAAGTCCCAGAAGAGTGCGATAAAATAACATCAATCAACAATTTATTAGACAGTCAGAGGGGATTCCGTGACGTCATTTAACAGTGTCACATGGTCATTGGTTTGAAAATGTCAATGATGCCACGTGAAGAAGTGTCAAGTATTGTTGAGCTGTTATTTTCAGGAGACCCTGACACATCACCATAATCAAAGGGCCCCTAAAAGTGTAATAATCTCTTAGTTTCAAAACTCCCTTTGGCTTTGTTACACCTTTGGTTTTACCAATTTTCCGGAAAGATACCCAAAACACTACATCCCCAAAGGCAGGTCTGTAACTGAAAAATTAATGTACATTTTTCTTAGAAAAGTTACCGTGTTTTGTCTACTACAACCATATAAAACATTTTGAAGAGAACCAAAACGGCAACCCAGACTTCAGCAGGTTGAATTCCCCTAGACTGGTCAAGTCATGAGAAAGTGGTCGCGAATACTGTTACGTAACAGATTATTATGAACTTGGTTGAAGGACTTGGTTGACTCACACCGGCCAATGTCAATGAATCTTTGTCAGATGATTTCGTAACGACAAAACGCGGCTAAAGATAGTGGGCGTCGCATTATGAGAAATCCGTTCCGCCAGAGTAATTATATAATTTATTAATTTTTGATTACCACTACAGTTTAATGGTAAAGAAAGTAATGAACTTTAGTTCAAAAAGTAGCCTGTGACAAACCGTGGTATTACTTCCATTTTTATCATTCTGGTCGACCAGAAGTTCAAAAACATTTAAAACAAACCGGAAAAAATTATTTAAATCAAAAATTCTTGATGGAATATTTAATATGTCTTCAGCATTTTCCTTCTGGGCAGCATATTATAAAGCTGATTAGGTCTTTTATCTGCGTTGATGATTTCTTGTTGAGTTGAATGAGGAAGAAATATTGGGTGTTGCTAATGCTCTGTTGTATTGCCAAAGTCAATTCTAACATTTTCTTAGGCTTTTGCCAAATTACTTGGGGTTTACTTTGTTTTTAAAAATGCCTAAAATTCCACTTGTTAAACAACCTGACTAGTGGTCTAATAAGTCAAAATTCAGCTTGAAAGAAGGAAGCAATAGAGAAAAGTAACAAAAACCAAAACACTTCTTTTATATGCCCTGTATATGTCCAAAAAGTCTGGAATATTGCAAATATCTCGAAAACGACGATGATTTTATTTTTCTGAAAATTTGCATATTGTTAAATAAGATCGCGTGACATTAGGGTAAAACTAGGTTTGCAAGTATGCCAACTTTCTTAATTCAAACCTAACACCTTTATTTGAAGGAGTGGTATTAAAAAAACTCCAATAAGTAAGTTCCTATGTACTTATTTACCTACTTAATTATTTAAAACACATATTTTTGAAAAGTATAGCCTCCTATAACAATGGCATGATGTTAAATTGTTTTCAATTTTTCATGTTTTCTAAGGTTGATCAAATTTTCGTATTACATAAAATGGCGTTTTAGAGTAGTACGTAGTAATTCTGTAAATCGTTGAATTGGTCTTTATGAGTACTCTTAAAATCTGAAGTACAGGGTGTTAGGTTTGAATTAAGAAAGTTGATAGGTTTTGTGACTGACCCTGTATACTTGCAAACCGTTTCACCATCACGTCATGCGCTTTTATTTACTATAACAATATGCAAACTTTGAGAAAAATAAAATCAGTAGTTTTCGAGATATTTGAAATATTCCAAACTTTTTGGACAGTGTGGTCCAGTTTTCCGGATTGTTTTTCCATTTGCCAGTATTCCTAGCAGTCTTTCAGAGGTTCTGGGTTCTTAAAAAGACTTTTTAATGGTGCTATTACATGACAATTAACCGTCATCTCGTTGATTTCAAGATGGAATATTTGGTTCCAAACTTCTTGAACATAAAAACCGATAAAACATCTCGAATTGCGTTGCAATGAATGCAGATCCTGTACGTGTACAGGTTGATCTTTTAATGACCTAATTACGGACATTCATTAGCCATTCAGTTACAGGTGATGTACAATGTGTTGTTATTGAAACCAAGCCAACACGGCAATTAATTTCAAAATTTCCTATGATGAAACCGCGTACAACAAAACCCCACTGACGTGCGCTTTTTTAGTAAATATTTACGTTTACTCTACCTTTTTTTAATTATTTATGGGAAAACTGAGCTTTATGTGGGTTTAATTTTAATTAATGAATGCAAGTGGATATTATTTACTTAGATTAGCTAAATAGACAAACTGCGCCTCACAACCTGGATATGGTAGGCGAAATTCAAGTATTAGTTAACTTGGTGAACAAGCAAATTGACCTTGTCTGCAGCATAACAACCCAATTCCGATATGTTTTATTAAATTTTTTCTAGTCTAGATGAATTCAATAATCTAACTATTAAATTGCAGTCACTCGATTGTTACCAAGATACTCGATACCGTTGGTTGACACATTAATATTCTAACCGGACAGGCCATAGTGGTCACTAAAGTAATAAAAGAACATGCCTTTCATCGTTTATCTATTACTTAGATTTAGAGTAGATTTTACGGAAGTCAGTGGCGGTACATCTAACTACTTTAAGAAAAATTACCGATACTTTATTTGCTCAAACGAGATCTGTTATTTTTGCAGGTTCCTCTGGATTAGTTCTTTCTTCCATTCTTCTCACATGATTGGATTTTATTCCAACAGCTCTCCACATCACACTCCAGCGTATTAAGTCCTTTCAGTTTATTTGTTAATCGTTTCTCATACAGGCTTCTCGTGCCATCATCTGTCAGTGATTCAATATTAAGCCTTTCCATGGTTGCTGCAGGTCAGTTACTAGTATGATCTTATTTTTTTAGTAAAAATAGTATTGGTTTTCTAAAAGTTCATTTATTTGTTTTTAGAGTTACATAAAAAGTATGACATTGACAAATTTTGAAGGCTGAGCAAAGCGCATCATCCATTTCTATGCAGATGACACACACAGTTAATTAAGCAACCCAATTACTACTGTTCTACTAGACTGTAAGTAAATTGTTGAATAAGTAATTTAATTTAAAACCAACCTTGAAAATGAAAATTACTTTAATTGCCAAAACATTAAAGGCAACAAGCTATATTCTATTCCACATATTATATGAAGGATATGGGCTCCAAAATGTAATAATAAATTAGGCGGGTTCTCAAAAGGTTTTCGGGTGCATTTCAAATATGGTTCCCACACAAATTCTCAACTTGTTTAGCCGGTCACGTTTTGATACACACACGAGACCGGACTAAACGATTTCTGCTTCAAAAACGTTCCTTTCTCATCTGCTTTCCGCCACTTTCATCATCTCAAATCTCTAGATCAACAACGCTAACGGTCTCTTGACAATTTAAACATCACGTCAACGTTTAATTCAGATGTTTGTTATTACAGACAAGCCAACAGTGAGATTCGGACGTTTTTTTTCTCGTTTTCCCTTTGAACGGCAGCCAGTTCTTAAGGAAACCGATTGTTTACCTCGTTCTCTTCCTATTTCATCATTCAAACCGACTCGTTAAAGTGCACTGATTGATGTATTGCTTTGGGGGATTGTTGTGCAGGAAATTGGCCGTTTGTCCGTTAACAAATTATGGCGACAATGTTAAAACTACTTTGTAAAAGTTTTTTTCCTATAATAATTAACTCATCAGGTACTTCTTTAACAGAGGAAATTGTTTAAAATTGTAAAGTGAAAGGTTCATTAAACATTAACTGAAAAATTGCATTAAATTATAATTAGTTTTTTTACATTTAATTATGAAAAAAGCTTTAAGAACAAAACAAAAATAATGTCATCAATCAATCAATCACTTGTATAGTACACTTTTGGCATTTACATAGGAACTTACTAGGCAGAGAGAATTTTTTTAGTACACTCTGTAAATGAGAACTATTCATCTTTATGCAAAATAGTCTGTCAGGCTACCGGTTTTGGAGTATTGCATTATTGAAGGACGCAAATTTCTCAATAAAATGTTAATGAACCTAATTTCCATTGCACTTCCTCGAACGATTACCTAATTTTTTCTGTATGCAGATCACGCTATTGTAAGTACCTCGTTAGAATTGTGTGTAATACCTTTACGGTAATGAGAAACGGAACTAACTGTACAACATTACGAGTATCATTAAATGTGCAGTGCATTTTTGACCAAGACATCCGGGAATAGCTGGCAAAACTTATAGTTAGTACATGTTAGTTGCAAATTGGAGTGTTTGGCCCCCCTGCAAACCGGATCTAATAACGTCAGATATATTTTTATGAAGGGTCACGAACAGGGTGTACATCCAGCCTCCCAAAGGTCGTTCATAGATAGGTCAGGGCAAGTTTTCACCCCCGCAAAATGGGGTGCAGCCACGTGGGTCTATCGATTTTGCACGGAGCAGCTGGGCGATGCCCTTCCGACATGCAGTCTGCTGATTTGTATTATTAGAACTTGTCAAAGTTTTAAATTGGCTAGAAAATGGAGAGACTGTTGAAAGGAAATGATGAGAAAACACTATGGAGAATGAGAATTCTCCATGGTGCAAACTGTCATTTTGAGTAAACTGTCAGTTGGCAAAAGCTCTAAGGCATACAGCCAACCGTTATCCGGGCTTATAAGCCGTGGTCCAATGGAATTTCTTCCTGACGTTTCGTCCACATCTGCGGCGGACGGACAATCTCACTTTTGGAGAAAGAACAGCTCTTAAACCACTCAATCAAGACAAAGATAAAGGAAACGCAACAATGATCATATCAACAACTGACTACGAACGGAAAATCAAAACCCTTCTGGATCCTATAACCTACATGAAGTTGCCACATCACCCAACAGCTCGAATACTTAGGACCACAAACCAGCTTATTAAAGATTCCACGACTGTCGCTGCTGAAGATATCTCGAAGCTCAAGAAGTCAGAGGCCCTTCCACCCAGACTTTATGATTTACCTAAAATTCACAAGCCGGATGTACCTCTGAGACCCATCGTTAGTGCCATAGAAAGTATGACATAGCAAAGTACCTTACAACACTCCTTCAACCAAAAATAGGAAAGACGAACAGAACATGCCTTAACTTTATCTCCAGGTGACGTCCTTGTGAGTTTTGATGTGGTTTCTTTATTCACTATGATACCCATCAAAATGGCTGTGGAGCAGATAGAACGATAATTTCCACTGGACATGACCAATATGTTCAGATACTTTGAAGAGATGGAGATTTGGGATCGATCACAACGTTACTCTCCTAGATTAACTAGAGAAGAAATTGAGATCTTTAAGCACGAGAACATCATCAATAGAAAGGAAGAAATCACCTTGTTATATCCGTTTGTCACTACTTGATCAACCAAGCTTTGTAAATCTTCTATTATTTTCGGCAATAAGTATGGTGTCGTCTGCATACCGGGTCTGCGTTTGGGTAGGTAAAAGTAAGGTTGTTCGCTCTACTTCTACCAATTTCTTCCCAGTAACAACGGATGGGATTTCAGGGCAATTGACGGTCATGACCTCCAACTTTCTTAGTAACAAATCCATAAACCATTAGATCAAGACTAGCCTCTTAACCTAATTCGTCTGAACATTTCTTCACGTGGCAAAAAATCAAACAAATAAGCTCGGACGTATTCAACAATGGTGGTCCACATATTCAATACTTAAGCGTAGGCAGGAACCGAAGTGTATTTTGCTTTGCTCTTTATAGGTCTCGATTGTTTATGTACCGAGGCCTTAACTCGCGAATGTAACAACAATCAAACAGCGTCTAGCCAGTCTTATTACCTTGCATTGAAATCGGCCGCTGTTGGTTTTAGAACCCCTTCCATCAATTTCGTGTTTGTTGACACACGAAAGTGCTCGCTTATTCCCATGCGTTAAAGATTTACATACTTGGAAGTTGATTTTAGCTTCATACACAAGAAACCATTTTGAAGTCGAAAGACAAAATGATGAGACCTTAGAGAATGATACTCAACTGTCACCATCTAATAGTCTATATGCGGATGATACTTAAGTAATTGTCTGTAGGCCATCCATTGATCAACTGTTCTGTCCTGTCAATAGTTTTTCATGCTAAGTTTTCTACGTTTTTTCTCTATGAACCATATCAGATTCTGTTGCACGAGAACCCAAAAAAAACCATTTTGATTCTCATGCAACAAACCATACTTCTTGCGTTTGTTACCCGGAACAATCCGAAGAAGTAATTTGCCGGGTCATCGGTCTATGATATAAAACAATAACCAGGAAACGGGACCTCGGCCACTTTTAATAAACGGCAATTTGCCACGATGAACCGAAAAAAAAAACCGAAACCATCATTAAGTACGGAAATCTACTTCTAATAATAGCTCCTTGACAATGAACCAGTCAAGTGCGGTGAATCAATAGGAATTTGTGGAAACGGAAGCACTGGTCCGACTAGACAGATTTAGTTCCCATAAAATCTTCTTGTACTGTCTTACCATGAACCAGTGCAGAAATGGTTCATTAATATTCCGCGACAGCTAATTATAAAATCGAGCGTGTTATCAACAAAACGACTGTAGCAATTTATCTACGTCCGAGATCTTGATTGACCTGGTCCCCCGGTATACAGCATTATAAACGGTAAACGAATCTTAAAATCGAATTATAATGTGTAATTTCATTTCTCTGTCGCTTAATTGAGTCAAATTGCATTAGGAGGTCTAAGTTTCAGACCAATCAATTTATAAGAGCTGTTATTGGCGTTAATTGGCTTTTAGCAGCAGGAAAGACCGTAGGAATCTACCTACTGAAATGATTGCTTTAATTCAATTAGGTTATTATCTGAGAAGAAATTTACAAGAAATCCATCAACTGTTATATACAGTATGGATAATAAAATATTGATTTTGTTTAGTAACCGAGGTGCAATAGTTGTCCTAAATTTTCTACAAAGGAAATATACAATCTGTCTTAATATGTCATTGAGATTATAAAACCAATGTGGTGTTTACTCATTATTTTGCTGAACATTCAACCGTTTGTCTGCTATTAGCCATCCAAATATTCAAAATTCCAATGTTTACTAGGCAATACCTCGAAAACTACAATATTTCGCAAGGAACCAAAATTAGCTAGACTCAGTAACAGAATATAAAATTATAAGATTAAACAAGAACATAAAACCTACTTAGGCTGGGTTTTCACTCAAACTTTGCTAAAAAATATATGAGATTTGTAGATGAATTAAGTGTTATTTTACGAGTTTACGAGTTTTTTTAACGCTGGAAATAGTCAAAAAACAGGATTTTTTAACTAATTAGACTATAGGTAGTGTAAAACTGATCAATCAATCCTTGCAAGAGTCTAAATTTGTACTGAATAGTCTAAAAACTAGGAATAGTTTTAAGATTCGTTTTTTTCAGAATGCAATTCATTGTCGAGTGTCTGAAATTGGATTTTAAAAACTAAAAACAGTCTGGAAGTCAAGACAAAGATTGTTGCGCATAAAACTTATAAATAGTCTAAAAGTTGACTTTTAAGGCTAGAAATGACTTTACTAAGAATGAAGATAGTTCAAAAGTCTATTTTCAGGACTTTAATTGGTGTGCAACTCAATTTTCTGAATTTAATTAAATTTTCAAACTAATTCAATTCTAAAAAAGTGTTCAAGACTAACATCGTAGTATTTAATGCTACAATTTTTTGCACCAATGAGTGTAGAAGTCAAATTAATAGTGAAGAAGCTTGAAATCACATGTTTCATTGCTTTCAGGTCTGATAGGGTCAAAAACTTTGTGAAGATCCTGAAGAGCCTTAAAACTCGATTTTTCAGGATGAAAAAAGCCTTAAAGCACTAAAAACGATCTAGATTTTTAAGAAATGCTCGAATTTTTTACACTGAATTGTCAATTCAATAGTGACAAAGCATGTAAATTGTAAAAATAATTGTTTTTTAAGTCTGCTATGACAAAAACTTGGTGAAGATAGCCTTAATACTCTTCCAAGCTGAAAACAGTTTTAAAGCCCTAAAAATAATCCAAGAAAATGAAAAGCAAAGTAAAAAAATCTTGAATTCAAGTTAATTTTCATGAATCTAATGTCAATATTGTATTTAAGACTATTTTCCAGACTAACATTTTGAAATGTGTTTTCAAATTATTAAAACTTACTTCAAATGCAAATTTTAAGCTTCTGATATCACTTTTCATTGGTTTAGGATAATTTTTTGAAGTCCAAGTCAATTTTCAAGTTTTAAATATGCGAATTTGTAGTAAAAAATCTAGAGAAAGTAGTATTTCATGTCTACAAGTCAATTTTCAATACTAAAGTCTTCCTTTTATCTGAAACCTATGACGACTGACTACAAAGATAGTTTTTAAGCTTGTCAAATCAATTTTCACAGTTTCTAAGTCAATTTTCAAATCTAAAGTCTTACAATTTGTCTGAAAACTGGCTACAAGGACATTTTTTAAGCTTCTTAAGTCAATTTTCACTCTTTCCAAGATTAGATAGATTTTTAAGTTGGCTTGAGTTGGTTTTGGGTCTTTGAACGTAATAATAACTTAATTATCTCGTATATAACAGATACTTATTTTCCAAATTGAACAACAAAATAAAGCGGAAAATGATCTTTTTGTATCTACACAGTCTGACAGTTATGAAAAGAAAAACTCTGAAGGACTGTATTTTCCTTTTTCAGGAAAATGACATAATGCATGTCAACTTATTGGTTGATGGACTATCGAATGGTTAATTATTGACAATTTAAAACTGAACCACCTTGTATACAATCCTTGAAGTAATATATTCATCTTTTTTTTCCTGATTCGTTAATTATTATAAACGAAAGAGCTGTAGCTGTACTTTTCGATTAAGCGTGATTCAATGCAATTTCAAAGCACTATAAACAATAATCTGCCCCAATATGTATACGTATTATTAACGGATTGTGGTCAACAGCAATAATTTATTGGCGGCTACCATTTAGAAGTAAGTAATATAATTTGCGACCTGAGAATTTGTTTCCTTAACAAGCAGAACGAATTAAATTCAGTGGTCGGAACAGATTGTGACGGATAGGCAAAACAAAAACCAAAAACACTACTAACTGTAAAATATAATATACTTTTGTACACGCAACGATGATTAGAGCCGGATTGTAGGGCATGAGCCTGTTGCCTAGCAAGACTTATTACCGGGTGATTTTGTCCTGAAAACAGTACAAAATCAAAGTATGTGTTTGGATGGTAAATTAGCGTGTAATTACAAATGTGCTTTCTTTGCAGTAGTATGATTACTTTTGAGCAATTTATGGGTGTAATTATGGTAAAGTGACGATCAAACGTTCAAATCCAGTTTGCACTTAATAAGACGTTGGTTATTTATACGGGCAGGTGTATATTTATTAAGTAGGTACAGGATGTCTGCTGTCTTAAGGAAAATGTGTACAGATTGTACTTTAAAACACCTTTTTGAAAAAATCCTGTGAGACAGTCCAAAATGTACAAAACACAATTGAATAAATTACTTTTATTGTAAGTAAACTGTGGAGAAGTGAGGAGGGAATAGTTGCATGCAAAATCCGGTCATGAAAAGCGAATCGATATCGTTACAGACCATTGTATGAAAATGCGAATAAAATCTACTACCATATGTAACCTTGGCTTTATTTTTAGCCAATGAATAAATCATTATAGTTTCGTATTAGTGGAACGTTAATTACGTAACTAATTGGGTGCAAAAATTTGTAGATGCAATAGACTTAAAAACGACCAAAACCAAACCGACCAAATTACTAGTTTAACAGCAAACGGTAATAAAACATCAAAGACAAAAACGTGGTGGGTTTTAGATGGTCATTTTGTGGTATTCTTCTTAATGGTAACTGTAAAGTGCCCTCTGGTGGTAAGCTGGATATAATTGACCGTTATTAAAACAATATAAATGAAACCGGTAACGATTCTGTTGGACTTCCCACTACAATGTGCGAATAGGACCTTAGCTATCAACAATTTAGGTTGTTATTATGATTAATAATGTTTTTATTGGATATTTTGAAAGTAAAAATGACAGTATAAAATTTATGGATATAGTGTAATTATCACATTGATTTGTAATTATCACATTGATTTGAAACTGTAAAATGCTGACAGAAAATTCAAAATGGCGGCCTGCGACGCCATTTTGTCTGTCATTTCTTGAAACTACGTGAAATTTCCTTTAAAATGAGGTGCAAGTCAATATTTTGACATTTCTTGAAAATTCAAAATGGTCAATATTTTGGCAGAAAATTCAAAATGGCGGCGCCCATTTTGTCTGTCATTTCTTGAAACTACGTGAAATTTCCTTTACAATAAGGTGCAAGTCAATATTTTGACAGAAAATTCAAAATGGCGGCCTGCGACGCCATTGTGTCTGTCATTTCTTGAGACTACGTGAAATTTCCTTTAAAATGAGGTGCAAGTCAATATTTTGGAAGAAAATTCAAAATGGCGGCCTGAAACGCCATTTTGTCTGTCATTTCTTGAAACTACGTGAAATTTCCTTTAAAATGAGGTGCAAGTCAATATTTTGACAGAAAATTCAAAATGGCGGCCTGGGTCGCCATTTTGTCTATCATTTCTTGAAACTACGTGAAATTTTCTTTACAATAATGTGCAAGTCAATATTTTGGCAGAAAATTCAAAATGGCGGCCTGCGACGCCATTGTGTCTGTCATTTCTTGAGACTACGGGAAATTTCCATTAAAATGAGGTGCAAGTCAATATTTTGACAGAAAATTCAAAATGGCGGCCTGGAACCGTCAAAAAATACAACTTTTTTATTTGTCAAGTTACAGTTGACGTCTCGGTGTCATTTTATGTTAAAATTTCCCGGAAAAGACGCTGGTGTAGTCGGTTTTTTGATATCTCAAAAACTAACAGAGTTAGGCCTAAAGTTTAACATTTTAACCATTTATTTGCCAGGAACTCGGCCGCATTAAGACCTACATGAAATCTGACTAAAAAATATTTACAATACAATATGTGATATTATGGTAAAGGAGATTTGACGCCCTCTAGCGTCCAAACGGAGTTATCAATCAACTCATGTGGGGATATTTTTAGAAAGCTTGAAATCTGCTCTATCTTTTGTTTTCTATGACATTTTGACGTAGCTTGTCAAGTAAGGGAGTAATTTAGTGTCAAAGCAACGTGTGTCAAAAAATATGCTATTTTTACAAAAAGTGCAATTTTGGCAATTTTTAATTTTGCTCCAGGAGGGTTCCAATGCACAGCAAAGGGCATATTTATATCAAAGGACCTTAAATTAGGTGAAATAAGTAGAAAAAAAGCACTTAAAATTTTTTCATTTGTCAAAAAAATTGAAAGACCAAATGTCCAGGAAAAATTGTGATTTAATTCCAACAAATTCTTGTGGAAGTTTCTGAAGATTTCCAAGAATGTTGGACAAGATCCAGAATTTTTTCCTGTGGCCCACTGACGCCACTGTAACGTATTATTAGACTTTACGTCACAATTGAACACACACACGTGGTCTCAACCATAACCTTTCCTGCATCCCACCTATTTGTCTGCTATCGCCATTTCCTGGATGGGAAATTGATTTTTCCCAAACACCTACCGAGATGACGTATTTAAACATTTGCGGTTCGTCTTGTTAACGAGACAATTTTAATGAGCAAACATCTCGTTTCTAATTTATTACAGTTTGGCTGATTGTACGCGACGCCAAATGTGCCTGAAATACACCATGAATGACCCAGGAAGTACCCGTATATTTCTTACTTTAAGTAATCTCGAAATATCCGTATTTACGGTAATTGCCAAGAAAAAAATGATCCATTAGAACGGAATTTGCATAGTGGTACGCAGGATGTATCAGATTGTTAGCAATATCTTAGTTGCTCGACCATGTTTACTGTTAAATAGCTTTTGAGATCCTTAAGTACACCAAAACATATTCTCGTCTTTACATGTCCAACAAGTATCACGTGGTTATTCGTAATCTTTTCTAATAAATGATCATCAACAGGCTATATTTAAATGTCAAGAGTAAAATTACTGTCAAACATATGTTTCGTGAGTTTTTTGACAGGCTGTAACTCGTTTATTTTGACAGTTATCGAATTGATTTTTCTATCATCCAGTACGCCGTGAAATTCCCTTTAAATCACCTTCTATAGTATTTGTAGCAAAACTGTCAAATAATCGAGTTATTTTGATTAAAATGTCAAGAGTAAAATTATTGTCAAACATGTGTTAAGTCAACTTTGACAGGCTGTTACTTGGTTATTTTGACAGTTATCGAGTTGATTTTTTTACCATCCTGTAGGTCGTAAAATGCTCTTTAAATCGTCTTCTATAGTATTTGTAGCAAAACTGTCAAATAATCGAGTTATTTTTATTGAAATGTCAAGAGTAAAATTACTGTCGAACGTGTTACGCCAATTTTGACAGGCTGTTACTTGGTTATTTTAACAGTTATCGAGTTGATTTTTTTACCATCCTGTAGGTCGTAAAATGCTCTTTAAATCGCCTTTTATAGTATTTGTGGAAATGTTGTCAAATAATCGAGTTATTTTGACTTTAAATATTCAAGTCCTGAAAGCACAAAATTTTTGCAAAAGTTAATTGTGATAATAACGGAAGAAGAACATTCTATGAGTAATAGTTTTTCAGAAAATTTCAATCTATGGAAAACTCTATTTCAAATATCAGTCATTTGAGGTATTCAAATTAAATGTAAAGGCTTCTGCTATAATCCGCCAATGATTTTGACAGTTTTGAAAGTGTAACACCATCTATAATGAACAACATACAGAGCTAAAAAATGTGTAAAGAAAACGTTTACTAAGTGCATTTACAACAATAAGATTATACTAGTTTTAAAAGTGTACTTTATACCTTTTTATTTGAAGTTTTTGATAGTAGGAATTATGTGACTACGAATATTTTATCTAATTTTGGTGGACGTTGTAAAGATCTGGAAATTTAGAACTTTTAATGTATGAAAGGCATTTCAAACATTTTTCCATAAGAATGTCGAAAAGACATTGTAAAAATAATACACAAACCGGTCTGAATATGGTTTTCTCAAGTAATTCACTGCAAAAAATGTAAGGAAGACACAGGAAACATGCAGAATCAAAAAAACCTTAAAGACTTAACAAATATGTTAAACCTTAAGGAAATAAATTACTTCAACTGGACTAAAACAAAATTTATACATTTTCACGATTTTGAAAGGAAGAAGAGAAGTCCACTGAAAATGTAACAGCACTGGCAACTTAAAACATCTTTTTGAAAAACGGTTTTTAATAAGGAAGAGGAAGTTCTAATAGTCTTATAGCTTTTTTGAGTGCAACAATTGGGTTCATTTTTATGGTAAGAAAAATACTTTAAATTACTAGATTCTATTGCCAAGCATTAAATTTTCTGGATAATCGTTGGGGCTCTAAAAAACCGTAACAAAACGAAGAAGACTGATTCCCATGCGAAAACCGAATCTTAATAGGCCAACCTGTAAATATTTCACACTGACGTAGAACCTTCTCAGGTGAATGCACCAATGCACCAACGACAATGCTCTCTTATGTTCTTCTTTATTAACTTGGTTCCGCGTTTTTCTGCCAATTAGCCTGCACTAATGACATCCTCGGCTATTTCGCCACTCCAAATCGTTTTAAACTGTATCAGACATCCATAACGAATGTGGACTTGGCAAATGATCCGAAAGGTGAAGTGCAGGGTCAGAAAGCGAAATTCCTAAAAATAAGTCATTTTGCGTATCACTTTTATTTTCGGAACACAAACCGAATGCGGTTCTATCAGTTTGTTGTTTTTTCGGAGTCTGCAATTCAATGGTATATACAGGCGGGCAATTAAATCCAGAGTGATTTATGATTCATGTACAGAGTAACAAAATGTGAAGTCAAACGCCTTTAGAAAGGCCGCAACTTTCGGGTTCGGAACCTATTTTATCAGTTTAATCAATCTGCCGTTTAGTACCACTCGACCAAAGGAGTTGGATAATTAAAGTTTCCGCTATTAGTTCATTGTAAATTAGTGGAAAGATCATTTTATGCACGTGCAAGTATGACCGTTTTTTATTAATAACAGAGCGATCATTTTATTCTAAATTATACTTGTTTATTATTAATTATTTATAGAAGAATTTTTGTGTTATTATAAGACAATTTGTCACTTTCTTGACAAATTGCTGCTTTTTTTCATAAAACATAACATTGGTTGTACAAAAAATTACTCTAACTCTGGAGTAAACTGCTTTTTGCACTCTTGAACTTTGAAACCCTCCGGGTTGCTCCAAAGTTGCACTTTCCTCCCTAGTTGCGCAAATAACTATTATTTGCTGATTATTAGGGTTAGAGGGTTGTTAAGATTGAATGACTGGTTGTATAATCAAAATCGACTTTTTGATAGTTTGTGATTGGTCAAGAAAAAGCAGCTGGAAGTTGACCAATCACAAACTATACCCACTGTGTTGGATCTAAAGTCTGTTCTAGTGTTAGTGACGTGATAATTGTCGTTCCTTTTCCATTACATGTCAACTGTAATCACAAACTTTGCATTGACTGAATAGTAATAAAGCCCATAATTATTATTCATCGATTGTAAGCGGTAGAAACAAAAATTAACCCAAATTTGGGCATTCAGGAAACCGATTTCACTTGCCTGCATTAAAATTCCAAACATACTAAAGGAAATGTGACAATTTTCTAAACAAGGTAGCATGATTTTTCCAACAGTAAAATTTAGGATGATTCAATTCCAACTTCTTGATTTAGAGAGTAATAATCAAATGTTTGACAGAAACTGGCAACATTGCATGCAAAGTTTAAGGGACAACTGATTATTAGTTTTGACAACATATCTCACCTTTTTAAAGATTGGTGTTTACCATTAACACTCAACTTGGGTTTGCCTTTATCCGTGCTGGTGCTGGTGGTCATGGAACTCACGGTGGCCGTGGTGTCACTCACGAAACTGCTCACGCTCGTCTCTTTACTGATCGGACTGGCCGTTTTGCCATTGGCCACAACGGGGCCGCTCGCGCTCCCATTGGCCGGATGATGGCCGTTTTGATGAGTGAGTGGCAGCTGCATGTGGCCTTTGGGAGCCGGAGGAGGCTTCTCCTCCACCGGCAGCATGTAGGACAGCATAACGTCTTCAGGAAGTCGGCATGCCTGCAATGACAAGACTTTCTAATCTTGATTTATCGATTGGATGCTCTGGTTCGGGTGTTTAAAAATATGACAGTCAACTAAGCGTGACTGGAAACAATATAACGACTACGTGCGCGAATTTTGGGTTACCTAACACCACAACCACCTGTGATAAAGCGTTATGACGAGCAAGCCAGGAACGCAGCACTGGCTACTAAATCTTAAAAGTATCAAGATATGAATCTGTGGTTCCCTGCGGTATATTTGGTGTGCAGGAGACCGTGTACAGTTGTGTTTCTAGGATGTAAACAATTAAAAGTTGCCTTTAGCTGTGACCGCGACACGTCCCATTGAAAACTTATTTTTAGGCCACACACATGTATAACATGGGCTTGGCCGATGATGTACGGCCTTTCAAAGACTGAAAAGTCCATTATAGAAATTTGCTATTTTCCAGTAAATCGTCTAGATTCAATGTGTGAATGTGGCCTCCGAGATTACCAAGCTTACACCCATTTGATATAATGTTAAGCTACTAAAAATTAAGCTGGATAATGTAGGTTTTTGTTACTTAAAGTTTTAAATATTGTTACACCAGGTGGTTGTCTTGAGGAATAGAATCGATTGACTCTAAAATATACAGGGCTTTGAATGCAATGAATCTCAGAAACCGCACACTATTAGTACAGAACATAGGAGGCCTTGGTGGGCAGAAATAAATGACTCCAAATATAGAGGGTGTCCCATAAAGATAATTAAAATCCCTGGTTTTGAACGCAATGGCAATTATATGTAAAAGGTAAAAACATTTTTGACCTTAAATACCTCAAAAACCGTTTAATTTTTGTATCACTCATAGTAGGCCATTGTACAAATCTGGACAATCAATAAGAAACTATAATAGAGAGAGATAATAAGACCTGAATAAGAAAAATTGAATAACACTAAGATATACAGGGTGTCCCATTTAAAATAATGTGGCTTTGGACGCATTTCTGTTCGTATTTCTATGGTTATTATTAAGATTTTCACTGTTTTTCTTGTTTAATTTACTGAACTTAAATCCACTTAACAAGAACAACTAATAAGATTTTTTTTTTAAATTGGATTATCGGTTTTCCACCCTTATTTATTGCCTAGGTCCTATCAGTTTTTAAACTTTTTTGAACCATCCGAGTACATTACACTCTGGCACTTCTTATCCACTAAAGTTCCATCATAAGTCGGTCTATTTTAAACCTGCCACTCAACTTAATTACCGAAATCCATTACTACATTCAACTGTTTGTTTACCCACCCTGAATTTTTTCCGAATTCTGCTAAGGCCCTAAAAATAAACCGACAGTTAAACTCTCTTCCGCAAACCAGCTGAAATACACGTGTGTGTGTGACTTTTGACCTATTTTTCGGACGTAGAATCGATAAAGCTAATTGGATTATAAATTAATTAGAAGGAATTAAAGAATTGTTTGTTTAAGGTTTGATGGTGTGTGTGACTGACCACCATATCGTATCAGTAAACAGGGTGTCCCAAGTGTCAAAGACTACAAAACCATAAGTATAGGAAGTGACATACTTTTCATATACCTATAAAGGATTTCTTCAATTGGACACTCCTTATACTGTTTTTATTCTTTTACAACACACTTTTATTCATGTCAAATTGCTTTTTGATTCATGAATTTTCAAACTTTTATGCTAAACTAATTTAAGTATCTAAAAACGTTTCTTCAACTATTCTCGTTTGTAGATTTTTTTTGACACTTTTTTTGTCCAATTTTACTAATTTCAACTGTGAATTTGACTCTGTAAAGTATCATTCAAATTTTTAAAAGTTTAAGACTTTCTAATACTAAAATGTATGCTCAAAAGACATTTTTAAGACCTACAAACTGATTAAAACTAGAATTTTCCTCAAACCCACGCTATTCTATGCTCAAACTTAAACTCTAGATTGTATTTAACTTGAACCTATAAAACTGATCCTCACACAGTTATGTTTTCTTGTTTCCTTCTGAAGATTGGTTGTCAAGGAAGTGTGTTAATCCTGGACTCCCTTTACTGACAATTCGTATTAACTTCGCCCTTTCTAAGGGTGTTTCAGACCGTTGTTGAGTCTAATACACTTTCGGTCTGGCAGAAAACTTTTGTGAGGGAGAAAAATGGATTTTTGCCATTAATGGTGTGAAAAAGGGTATCGACACCTTTGTGATGTGTGTGTTATAAAAGAAAGTCATCAACTTGCAACATAAAATGTTGTAAAGTGGATGTAAACAACAACTTAATTAAACCGCAAACAATGACAATGTATGTGCTATTGTTAATATAATTTACTAATTAAGGAACCACGTCAAGGTTGTTAATTTTGTAGGTAGCTGCTTAATAAAAAATATGAGTCATTTGATGAGCGTTTTGATTTTTCTTTCTGGTTGCATCATTGATGCTAAATAGTAACAAAAGCTTTCATCGAATTTCAATGGCAAACAAAAGGGGCGCGGTTCAGACACGTTCGCTTTTAGTATTCACCATTCAATCTCGTCACATACAAAAGGTTAAAATGACAACTCGGTTTCCCTTCAATGTGCCATTAAAGGGCGCACCCTACTCAGTTTTAGATGGGACGCAATTTCGTCTGTTTTTCATTTTGAAAAGTCTTTGCCACTCTGATTGATCGTTAATTGAATCTATTGATGGATAACAGACAATTGCTCTGATTTTTATTTGTCAACAGAGTTTTTTAATATTAAACTTATGAAGGTTATAGTTTTACTTGAAAGCTTGAAATTTATAACTTTACATATTATCTTAATCACAAAACAATAAATTCCCATTAAACTAGCCTAGTTTACAAATTAACCTATTTAACAGTTAAACAACTTTAGTTTTGACCAGTTTGTAGTCCATTATTATATCTTTGGATCATCCATAACATAACTGGCCCAGTTTTTAAGATTACCAGAGACCTTTAAGGCAATTTTGAAAATGCCACCAAAAGTCTCTGAGTACTTCTAGTAGAAACCTCCCAAAAGCCTCTACAGTCATTTTGCTAATACCAGAAACTTCTAAACACTACTAGAAACGTTTAAAAAAGTGCCACTAGCATTTACAAATAGTCTGAACCATCGAAGATTTTTTTAAAATTGCCTAACGGCTCTAAAATGTATTTTTGGAATGCCAGAGCCCTCTAAGCAGTACTGAAAGACTCTCAAAACTCTAGACAGCTCCTTAATCTACCATGATTTTTTTTTAAATTGCCAGAATTTTCCAGACTTTTTTAAAAATACCAGTGGTCTTTAGAATTATTTTTTTAATGCCAGAGATCTTTAAACACTACTACAAGTCTCTCAAAACTTGCCAGAAGCCTCTAAAGGTTCCTAACCCTTTCAAGATTTTTAAAAAATTGCCAGAGTTCTCTAGAATTATTTTTGGAATGCCAGAGACCTCTAAATACTACTGAAAGCTTCTCAAAAGTGTCCAGAAGCCTCTACAAGGTTCCTAAACCTCCCAAGACTTTTTAAAAATTACCAGAAACCTCTAAATACTACTGAAAGCCTTTCGAAACTTATCAGAAGCTTCTGCAAGGCTCTTAAACCTTCCAAAAATTTTTAAACTTGCCAGAAATTTATAGAATTACTTTGAAAAGGCCAAAAACCACCAAATACTACTAAAAGTCTCTCTCAAAATTTGCCAGGAGCCTGCACAAAGCTCCTTAGCCTTTCAAGAATATTTTAAAATTGTCAGAGACCTCTAAAATTGTTTTTGGAATGCCAGAGTCCTCTAAATACTACTGAAAGACTCTCAAAACTTGTCAGAAGCCTCTTCAAGGTTCCTAACCTTTCCAAGATTTTAAAAAAATTGCCAGAGGTCTCTAGAATTATTTTTGGAATGCCAGAGACCTCTAAATACTACTGAAAGCTTCTCAAAAGTGTCCAGAAGCCTCTACAAGGTTCCTAAACCTCCCAAGACTTTTTAAAAATTACCAGAAACCTCTAAATACTACTGAAAGCCAAAACTTATCAGAAGCAAGGCTCTTAAACTTTCCAAAAATTTTTTAAACTTGCCAGAAACCTATAGAATTACTTTGAATTTGCCAGAAAGCTCCTTAGCCTTTCAAGAATATTTTAAAATTGCCAGAGACCTCTAAAATTATTTTTGAAATGCCAAAGTCCTCTATATACTACAGAAAACCTCTCAAAACTTGCCAGAAACCTCTACAAAGGCTCCTAAACTTACTAAGAATTTTTTAAAATTGCCAAAGGCTTCTACAATTATTTTTGGAATGTCAGAGACTCCTAAATACTACAGAAAACCTCTCAAAACTAGCCAGAAACCTCTACAAGGCTCCTAAACCTTCCAAGAATTTTTTTAAAATTGCCAGACTTCTTTAGAGTCATTTTGGCAATGTCATAAACACTGAAAACCTCACTATTTTAGAGAAATTTATCAAAATTGACAGAAGAATTGAATTGAAAATTAAATGTTAAGTAACCTTTATTTAAAGACCAAATTGCCATCAATGTAATAAGATTTGTCAAAATAGGTCTGTTGGCAGAAAGAATCTCCAACTAATAATCAGGGGAATGTGTCCAGCTATTGGCCAGTAGCCAAAAAATGTCAATGTCACGTGAGCATTCAACCAATAAAAGATTTTTCGTTGAAAACTGTCTTTTTTGATTATTTTTTGAAAAATGTTCAGTTAAAACTACTTTTATCACAGTTGACTAGTGTCCGTTTGAGGTTATATTCAAATTATTTCAGTAGGTAGGTACTATGTTTTTTAAACAGGCAAAATTCAGGTTAAGGTTTATTATTTTTTTATTAATTTTATTATCATTTTAGTCTAGTTGACTAGTATCCGTTTCTTTTTACATTCAAATTTTTTTTGGGTTTGTTCAAATTTATTATTTAGGAAATGTATGTTGGGTTGCTTACCCAAACCATAATTCTAGGCCAACACTACTTTTGGCGCAGTTAACTAATGTCCCTTTTAGTGGGAAAAAACAGAGTTGTCAGATCTCAAAATGGCATTTTTTTTATTAAATGTTTTGCTGTGATTATTTTGGGACACCCTATATATGTTATGATTTAAAACTATGTGGGGTTCTTTAATTTAAATTTACCGCCCGTCAATTGATTTGTTAGTGCGTTGCTGCGGAAACAGCGCACAAAGCAACTACGTTGCAAACCAGTTAGAATAATCTTATCCTAACAACCCCATTGACCACACGCCCCCAATCAACCCCAAAAACGGCGCAAAAATAACCCTCCAAAACAAACGGGGTACCAACCTGAATCGTCGAGGCACCGCAGTCCAAAAACGCAGCTGTCACCCGGTAAACCACCCGTTATCGTACCATACAGGGCGGATAAATAAACATTAAAGACACACGCACGAAAACAAAAAACCAAAACACACCGCGATATGAAAACGGGTCGATTATTATCGGCAGTCGGCTCTGGGACTGAAAACACACGACGTCAAATCGTTGCGGCACACGATGCCGCCGGTAATATGCGCGATTTGCCGGTCCTTCCTCAGAGAAATGAGGAAGTGATACCGGGTTGCCAAGTATGGATCAGTTTCTTGAAAATGCACAATTCCTGTCTAGATTGACGATAAAAACCCGTTGCTTCTAGTGCCGCGAGTGGAATTGTTAACTGGAGCTAGTTTTTTTTTGGTGTGGTAAATCCAAAACCGACCTTAGGAAAATCGTGTAACGGACAGAGAAACGTAGGTAATTGCATGCGCGGGAGAAAGACAGATAACGAAAAAAATATCAAGTAGGCCATAATTTTGCATCAGTGTTGTCAAACTGACTGGATTTGAGGTTAGATTTTAATCGCAGATGACAGATGAAATATTACTACAATAGGGAGGTCTCGTAACGCTACAGTATGCAAAAATAAGTAATTTCATTCAAATCGTTAAACAAATTTGACAGAAATCGGACTAAATACAGCTCACACTTACCGACATAATAAATTAGGAATAATCCAACAACAAAATTAATTTTGTCGACGCTATTGGATACTTGGCGTTTGGCCACAGCGCGCTGAAAAAATGGCCTACTTCATATTTGTTCACTTTTTTGTTTTTGTCCCGCGCATTTAATTATCTACGTTTATCTGTCCGTAACACGGTTTTCCTATTGTCCTATGCCACTCAAATAACACTCTTCGTACTTAGTACAGAGTGTCTCATTAATAAACGGCCCCCCTTTAACTTTTTTGTTTATGATTTTAGAAAAACAATGAAGAAGGAATTTTCCCTTTCGGGAAGTTCCCAGAGTTGCATCGGCATCCTCTGTCCTGGGAAAATGATGCCCCCGCTGGCGGAGGGGCTCTTCTTGTTCTCCATTTCTTCTTTCTTCTTCAGCTCGTCCATCACTAGTGGTCCTGGCAAACTATAGGATGTCCAAAGAGCCGACTTTCGTCCGTCTGTTTTTACATCCTACAGTTTTTGGGGAGTTAGGGTCTGGTGAGTGGGGAATGGTTTTCCCCCTTTTGCGTAGGCAAAGCGAAGAAAGACAGTTAGTTAGACAGTTTAGAAGTAACAGTTTAGTAACAATGTAATAGAAACGACGTCATCTCATTTTACTTTTTTTTTATTTACTTGAATTGATCTTTACCATATCTCTGCTAGAAAGAACATGACAATATATTAGAGATATTCAAGGGAGACTCTGTAATTTAAGTATACTTGTAAATAATTGTAAAACAAGATGGTGGCAACGTTGCTTGCATACAAAGTGGCGAATAACCAACCACCCTCTTTCCAGAGCACGCACACGCTCTAGCGATGACGGGCAAGGTGCATTTTTGGGGGTTGAAATTATTTATCATCCCCGTTCAAGAATATTTAATGCCCGTGAAGCAACTTTTACCCTCAAATTCAGGGGTTGAACAGTTTATTATTCTCCCTTTCAGTACGGACAGCTGGCAACGGGATTGAGCCGATTTGTCTAGATTTTGTTTGGTGCGTCCTACATTACTTTTGCAAAGAATCAAATTTGATTGTAGCGGTACTGCTTACCCGATACCATCACTGTAAAATTGTAAATAATTGCTTACTCTTTGAGCGGCTTGTCAAGATCACAATGGAAATTGGGTTGCATTTGATTGGGAGATATTGATGCTTATCGGTTTTTGTCGCATCACAATGCGAAGCAGACAATAGAGAATATTGGAATAAAATTTAGGACATTCCACCAGATTGTGTGAAAATGTATAGCCTTTCAATTATGTAGCAGTGTTGCCACATTCTTATTTACTAGATAAGTATTTTAGTTTTACAGTTTTCTGAACACATGGTATGTATTCAGGGTGTTTCAGAATACGTCACAAACTTTTTAGGCCTGTGGGCAAAAATAAGAGAAAAATAGTCTGTAAACATATATACCGTTGGAATTTTAGTTTTTGAGATATAATATACGAAAATCAGCCGAAAAGTGTAACTGTGGACATGAAATGGTGAGGGACATTATGAAAAAGAAGGAAAAAGAAGAAAGGCAGTATCAAGGGCATCCCTAACAAGCCAGTGAACTAACACCCATTAGGAGGAGATGACGCCAAAGTTCCATCTTCACCTTTGGGAGAAGTAGGAAACCAGAGGGAAACGAGTTTAGTGGGTCGGCACACCGGAGTCCTACACTCCCTGCGGCTCCCGAACAACCAACGCCGCAGGGGTGCATAAATAAGCATCCCCTATTACCTAGAACTATCTGTACAGGAAGATACACCTACTCTACGACGAAATAGACTCCGTTCCAGAAACCCACCGTTATGACAAGCTGAACAACTAGCTGTTAATAACGTGGAAATAAGAAATCTATGGGCTCAGCACTACCGAGCTATTGTAAATCCCGAAGAACGAAAATGGTTTATGATGGAGCTAGATCTCTTTAGATGGGGTGCTGTAGACCCTCCAGGATGTGACTGCGGAGCTCCAAACCAGACAATCAGACACATTAGAGAAGATTGCCCCAAACGGTCTTTTCAAGGGAGCTGGAGACTTACAGCAATAACTTGGATTGAAAACTTACATATTTAGTTGGTCTTATATGTGGCTTGTCTTGGCATACTTATGCTCTGTGTATATTTGTATCCTGTTTGTCATATACTTCTACTTTTCTGTCTATACTACATATGAATAAATAAATAAATACTATAAAAAGTAGGGGTTTGTTTATGCAAAAAACAGGTTTTTAGGGAAATTTTATTGAACAACAATAGAATTGACAAAAAATTTAAAAACTATTTAAAATAAAAAAACAATAACAATCAGAAAAAGTAAAAATATTCTTAAATAGTTGGACCGACGAAAAGGTACAAGTTATCCATACAATAGAGGTAAGGAGAATATGTTTTAGCTTTGTATTGTACTTTACTGAGACGGTATAAGACCCAGAAGGTAGACACAATAATTATGATTATTTATATCACAAGAATGTAGAAGTTTGAACATCACACACATTTATAAGTTAAAGTTTAAATTCGGTGAATTGTAAAGTTGTTTCTATTCTATTTAAAAGGGTGATGAAAACTAATTAGTTTACTCTCTCATTCTGCGCTGCCTTTCTGTCACCCATTGAAGAATCTCCTCCTTCAGCTCCGTGTTAGGGATCACCTGATCCATGGACAACGGAGACCGATTGAACGGATCGGTTTGGTCGCTCAGTAGATGGCTTTAACAACCATTATCACGAGAAACCCAGTTAAAAAAAAGCACAAACTTACCGAGCAATAGTGGTTCTGTCTACAGTTTGCCTGGAACTGGGCAAAATGACCGGATCTAGCATCAAAGTGGACATGATAGGGTCCAAGTACGCGTCAGGAGCCTCGGCCATTGCTTCCTCGTTCGCTTTGTACTCTAAAGCTTTGTGAGCGACTTTATCTGCTACATCTTTCAATTCGCCCAAGAGTTGACCACCACCTACAGTTTATGCAGTGTGTCTCAAATTGGGAAACGTCAGAGGCTGAATTTTAAATACTCTTTAACAAAGCCAAAGAGAGTTTTGAAACTTGAAGACATTATTATGGCACTTTTTTACGAATGACGAAAAAATCTATCGTCATTGGTTTTTCATCAAAAAATTGATACTTGTAGGAAAAATTTGCGGAAAGAATCTTTCCTTCGTACCACTTTCCGCACTTTAGTTAGGTAAATAACTATTTATGTTAACTGTTTTTACCTATCTACAACACATTTTGAACTTACCAACTTTAATCAAAACATCCTCAGCCAATCCAAACAAAGTCGGACTGTAGGAACGACCATCTTGAGACACAGCCAAACAAAACTCGTCACTTTCTTTCAAGTGAACGTAAATCTTAATAATTTCCAGTACAGTTCCTTTAGGATCAAAAGCGTACTCCTCCAGATTTTTTGCCTAAAATCCACATTTACAGTAATAGTGACAGCAGTGGAACGGAAAAGATCACACCTTGAAATTTTTCCTGTTCGGTCCAACCAAGTTCAGTAAGAAATAATTTAACATGGCGGCCACCCTGTCCACCATGGTGGGGTGGGTGAAAATAGCGCTGATTTTCGACGTTAATTTCTCCAAAGTGGTGATAGTGTCCTTGCCTAGAACGTTATCGAAACGGGCCATCATTCCAATATGGTGCATGTAAGACATATTTTGGGCCCGTTCCTGAAAACCTAAATTGTTCCACTCCCCATTTTCTCTGAAACCTTTTAAATCAAAAATTGTGTCTTTCTTTAACTCGAGAAACATACAGGGCTGTTTGCATTTCCTTGATTTTTGCCATATTGGACAGCGATTCGTCCAGAAGGAAAATAGCGTCATTGATCAACAGATTAACGAAACGTAAAAATAACGGAGGATGGACCGCTTCCATGTTAGCCTCGGCTTCTTTGGCCAAAATTCTACAATTATTAATCAATTAATAAATATTGCTTTTAGAGCGAAAGTTGCATTTTACTTAAAGCAACTGGAATGCTCCGGAAGTTCCCACAGATAGTCAAACACAGCATGCATTGGTCTGCGATATTTGAATTTCTGTTCAAATTCCACGCTTTGTCCGGTCATTTCGATGCCGACAAACACGCTCATTAGCATTTTTACTATCTGAAAATTGTTATGGTTAAATTTATGTTTTAAAGTATGCTTGTTATGACCCAAAAACATTAGTTTTGGTAAAAATAAAAATTGTCATGTGATCTTTGTGGGTGAATTGATAATTGAAAGCAATCGACCATCAGAAATATATTTCAACCGAAAAAACTGTCAAATGAACTTCAGAACAACATTTTGATCATAAATGTGGTCAAGTGACTGCAATGTAGCTATTTTAATAGTAATTACAGTACAAGTTGTATTTAGAGCTCCGTAAAAGTAAATTCGACCAAAGTGACATCTGATGACAGTTTAGGACGTTTGTAATTGTCAAAACTAATTTAAAAGTGTCATAAAGCGATAAAATATTATAATTGTGTCATCATTTTGATGAATTACAGTCCGAGTAGAATTTACAGCTCGATGTATCTCATTTTGCCAGATTCAACATTTGGTGGCAGGCACAATATTTTTTTCAGTCACATTTGTTATTCAAATTGCCTGGGCACTACCATAAATCTTAATAAAATAAAAATTGGGTCATTTTGATAAATTGCAATACAAGTGGTTTTTAGAGGTTCATGGAGGCAAGTATGACATTTGTTAACAGTTTGATTAAAGCACACGACAGCTGTCACAAATGTCAAAATTAACTTGGCACTACCATAAAACTAGAAGATACCAAAATGGTTGTATCATTTTCTACTGTAAATGATTTAAGGGCATCGGTAAAGCAAAACGTCTTATTGGAGATTCAATGCATTTTATGACAATCTTGTAACCTAAATTTAAAAAAAAACTAGGCTAATTATTGCTGTTTTTTAAACGGCATATGAAAGAAGATACTTACCAGAATGTGCGAAATGCGTATACTGTATTATCATCACAAAAGAAACTTAAAATTCTCTATATATAGAGGGTGTTCTATTTAAAATAAGCAAATTGGTCAATTGGTTCAAGATAGTTAGTTAAAGTATCACCAAATGAAAATATATAAAACAAAAACAAAAATAAAATACATAATTTAAATATTGTACCAGAGTTTTATGATATATTATTCCTTACATTTATTGAAATACTTTTGCGGTAGTTTTGTAGTATTTTCAACAAGAATAGACAGAAAGTAGGAATTTTCTGAGAAACCATCCTTTTGAAAACTTTATAACTTTACCATAAAATAAACAAAAACTCACTTGTAATCGGTGGGGATGTTGTGTAAACACCATCTCTCTTTGGTACCCGCCAATATCCGGAATCTGTTCGTCTTTGTGATGCGGAAGCAGAGATTCCAGACCTTCGGCCAATCGGGCTCGCACGTGAGGGTTCTTCATGTGATCCGGTGATCCCATATAAATCAGCAGGAATGTTAGAATGGGTTCCATTTTGTCGTAACCAACCTCCTCAAAGGTTCTTAAATTGTACCGCCGCAGGAAGACCAAATACGACACGATGTTTTCGACCAAGAACTCCGGAATGCATCTAAGAATTAGCTCCAATTAGGTAAATTTGTGAGGTGCAGTTTCCGGAGACTCACTTTAGTGTAAAAGGAATTTTAGGAGGTAAAGGAAATGTGACTTTGCGCTCCTCCAAGGGGGCGTAAGTGTTGGTTTCGTTGTCGGGAAAGTCTGTATGCATAGCCAGCTGCGACAACCAGAAACAAGTAGCCGAGACAAAGTCGAACATGTCTTTTTGCAGTTTTGGTTCAGATAATACGCATTTAAGCGACAAGAACCTGGAAAACCCCAAACTTCCTGATTTTCACTACTGAAATGTCAGCAAAATTACGCACTTTGTGTATTCACCCATGAGTCTTTCATTGAGAGAGGTGGCAACATCGGAATTGGGACCAGCCTGTTGGACTGCATCCTTATAAGCTTTCTCCAGTCTGCCAATTTCCTAAATAGTTAATCACTAAAAAAACCTTGAACTGATAATAAAAAAAGTCAAATTACATGATTTAAGTTCATCAGTTGATCAACCATCACCCTAATGGAAAGATCCACAGACTTGTGAGCCATAAAGAAACTTTCAGTGATAAAATTGTACTTTTCCACCGTTTTCCTGGTTTCCTCCAAACCATCATTAGATTCAACCGGTATGAAACAAGTCTCAGAAGCCAATCCATACATGTGTATGCCCCTGTTTGCTGCATCAGCCCCGTCGTTAACCTATCATTAACTTCATTATACCGCAACCAGAATTTAAAGTACAACTTACTGTAGGAACTGCAGGATAAGTAGGATCAACCCTAAGTATTTTACCCTCTCTGTAGTTAGTACAAAATGGCCGGCACAGCCTCAACATAATACTGCAAAAATTGTGCATAAAACCGTCGGAAACTTGCGAGTTATTTTCGTTAGGGAAAAGCTGTGGTGGCATCTAAAAATGTTCTTTTCTCACAAACCAAGTGTCAAACACAAGAAATCGGAGCAAACCTGATGCATGTTCCACAGTTTCCCTCTTTCCACATTGTACTTTAAACAGCCCCCAATCCAGGTCAAGACCTTGTTTTTGACGATAGTGTTGCGTTTTAGCATGACAAGCAAAAACTGGTGAACGTGTTCGTTCAGTTTATCTTGACTAGACCATAGTATTCCCTCAACCCTCATATTACCAGCCTAACAAAGAAATTTAAGTAAATTAACTAAAATTTTTGAGTAATCCACTTAAAGCACTACTGAAATATACACTTGGAATGCAAAAATGACTGTTTTAAGCACATTTTTGGAATCCTCATTAAATTTCCTATCCAATAACCTGAAAAACACTACAAAATTTGGTACAGTCAAGGAGAAAAGTGGTATCAAAGTTTGAACTGCCAGAAACACAGTTTGAAAGGACAGTCAAAAAGATAATAGCCTGTAAAACCCACTTGGAATGCAAAAATAACTGTTTTAAGCACATTTTTGGAATCCTTATTAAATTTCCTATAAAATAACCTGAAAAACACTACAAAATTTGGTACAGTCAAGGATAAAAGCGGTACCAAAATTTGAACTGCCAGAAACACAGTATTTGTAATTTACTGGCAATTTACCAGTCAAATTTTCTTGGTAAAGTAAAATATTTACCAAGTAATATTTAAAGATTCCACAAAGACATAATAAGGACCATTTTGTTACCAAAAAATCCAGGATGTGGAGTTGGAGGGTTCATTTTATTGAGAGGGTTGGGATAGAAAGAGAAAGTAACAAAATCTCCTTACAGTCAAAAAGGAGAAATAGCAGAATTCAAGCATTGTTGTAGCACTGTTAAGAAAAGTAAAAAAAAAACAACAATATTATGTTAATAAAACACTCAAAATTGCAATAATTGACTATTAGTAAAATAATGTAATAATTTGTATTAAAATAATCACTTACATGGTCCAAAGGTGAAGTAAAATGCTCATAGGGTTGTCCACTGTTTTTAGGCAAAATGGACAAATTGAACAAAGCCCCTATTGGAGTATTGGCATACTCTGACCCTTTATGCAACTCAAATGGCACACAACAATCCATAAATATTTCAGCCAGATAATCATTGGAAGTAAACACATTGAAGTAGTTAAATATATTGTAATCCAGATTAACTAGTGAACTTTTATGCAGTTCAGCAGTGACTTTTCTGTTCATTTGGTCAATGAAAGAAGTTAGGATAATGTCATCTGTAATTATAAATTTGTACACACTTTGTAAGTGACTGTAGGTACAATCAATCTCACCATTATTCTCTTCATCTAGCATTCTCCTTGAGGCCTCCACAAAGAAAGTATCATAATGAGCCCCACCTTCTTTCAACAAATCAATCATTTGCTGCTCCAAATCCAGATCTGGGAAAATATCAGGCTGAAACACTGCAGTAGCAACATTCTGTATTATTTTATCTTTCAGAGCCAATTTGTATTCAGCTTTTAAGTGAACATTAGCATGCAGCTTCACATAGCACTTGTACAGATATTTTATGGGCAAGACTTCAATAGCATGTTGATTCCTGAACCCCAGACGTTTGTTCATCCCTAAAACTGGATTGTCTTTGCGACACATAAATAACCGTTCAAACAACGCCTGATCGATGTTATCCATGTTCAGGACTGTGGTGCCCAGGTCTTTTTGTGCATCCTCCAGATACAGGACCTTGAACAGGATTGTTTACAAAATATGGCCTTGAGTTGCAGTATTGATTTTTTGTGCGAAACCGTAACGGACTTACCTCTTTGGTGAGGGTGGCCTTTTCATTAAGGGTGAAGCTGAAAATCTCCTGCAACTGATCGTTAAGGGTCGGTTCCGGGGGTTCAGCATGTTCCAAATCCTGGCTCATCCCCCTGAACAATGAAGCGAACGGATTGGCGGATGACATGCGACGCGGTAAATACGGATCCATTTTTTGAGTTTTCAGTTAATCAACTATGAACAAAGTTGCACGATTTTAAACTGTTTCTAGAAATTACTCGAAATTTAAAATTTTCATGTTTCTGTGACGCGGATTGTTGTGTTGTGTGGTTTACTCTGGAAAATTGACACCAATGGCAGCGTTAAAATCAGCTGATTGCTGCGTTGTCGGGATAATGAGTTATTCTGCATGTCACGTGACGCTAATCTGCGTTATATGGAACATGAACACATGACCTCTATCATAAAAACCGATTTGAAATTACAAAAGGAAGAAGAATGTTTGCTCTAACCATAACCATAGAAATGAGTGGTTCATTTAACTCCCTTTAAAAAGAAATATTTTATTTTAAAAATGTTAGCATTTTCTAGAAATTTTGAAGTTTTAACCTTTAGGACCTTAGAAAGACCATTACTAGCAGCATATTCTACTAGCAGTACTAACTTTCAAGGACAACAAGGTAACCCAACTTAGCAACTTTTTGTATAAAGTATTTCCTGTAATTTCAAATGTTCTTAGATGAATTTAAAGCCCTTAACTTACGAAGTACAAGGGGACAAGCCTTTGTTAAGCGACCGCCCCGTAAAATCGAAGTGATTCCCCCCAGGTGAGTTATTTCCCATTAAAAAACTATTCTTCAAAATGAACATTTCAGAACCAACCAAATGCCTGTAGATCAAGATTGGGGAAGCGTCTGGCCGGGTCCTAGATCGTTTCACCCGGCCACCGTTCCCTTGCCAGTCAGACAGGGCTTCACAGAAAAAGGTGCTCCTACACCTGATAAATATGCCAATGCAGAACTGATGAAAATCCCCAACTTTTTACACTTGACACCGCCAGTGATTAAGAGACAGTGTGAGGCACTGAAAAAGTTTTGCACCCCTTGGCCAAAGGCATTGGACACTCCTGAAAAAATTGAGAAACTTTTTCCTTTGGAAATTACCACCAGTGATTACTGTCACAGCAGCCCTACTATTAGGGATCCTCTGGCCAGGATTGTTACATTAAAATTCAAACTCAAGAGTTTACAGTTGGACAGTAGAGCTACAGATAAATTTTTAAGGTTAGTTGGAGAGAAATACAATAAAGAGGATGATACTGTAACAATAGTGGCTGACCGGTGTCCATTAAGAAAGCAGAACTTGGATTATGTGATGTATTTGCTTACTGCTGTGTACCATGAGTCTAATGTAAGACTTTGAGACTACAATATGCTTTTTTAAAACAGTAAAGAAATGATTTTTTTAGAAAGTGGAGCCTTGGGAAGAGCTTAAGACCCTAACAGACATGGAATACTATGATTGGGAGAGAAATGTGTCCAAAACTAGTGTAGAAGCCTTGTTTGGTTGTAAAGCTGAAGATATACCCAATATTAACATTTATTCTGAAGGAATAACAAACTATATGAATGAAGGTAAGTAAAATATATGAATTTCAGTTAATTGGTTCTTGTATGATGATTTTTTAAAGGGGAGAATGACTACACCATTTACAAATATAATGAGGGAGTAAGAAATATATTAAACTTACCATCCTTAACAACAACAAAGAGTGATCAAGAGTCTTAATTTTAATAAATAAAAGTGTTTTGCCATTTTTTGTTTTTTTTTTACCTTGTAGATTGTACAGGGTTTCCAGATTTAGAGTGTTTTGACAGGAAAACCCCATTTTCCAAATAGATAGGAAAAAACTAGTATAACATGTCTAGAGGTTGATTTTTGAGAAAAGATGAATAGCAAAACCTGTATTAAATAAAATATGGAAGTGAAAAGGGAAACAAAAGCATTCTTAAGGCACTTTTTTGAGGTGATTTCAGTGGCGTGCTTGGTTTTTTGCTAGAAAATGTAAACAACTTTATTTTGGCGAAAATTGATTCTGTATAATTTTTAAACTATATCAATTTGTAATATTAAAACGGTTATTTTGACTATACGTCCACTTGTAAATTTTCAAAATTCCACAAGTGGGTTTGCTTGATTGAAATCAATCCTGTGAAGCTTTCAGGGTTATCTAAAATCGATTTACACCGCTAAAACTGTCATTTTCAGTATTTTAACCCTGTTTTTATGTACTGTAGTGATACATAAGACAAAACGCTCTATAAAAAGTAAAACAAAAGTTAATAAATCGTAATTAACTTTAAAAAAAAAACAAGTCATTGATTACAGAAACAACCTTTATTTACTAAATAAATGGCAAAATCTTTTTGGAATCAGTTTAACAATTGACGCACAGTTTCATCCGCTGCGACATCTTCAGGGGTATTCCCTTCTTTGTCTTTTAAGTCAACCTGAGCGCCTTTTGCTAACAGTAAGGTAATGCAATTTAAATGGCCGCAACTTGAGGCATAGTGTAATGCAGTTTGACCATCACCATCCTGAAAACAACGCTGGTTTGTTTTAGTTTTACTTTAAAATTACGTCACTGACTTGTAAATTAACGTCACACCCTTGATTAATTAACAGCTCTAACACTTTGAGTTGGCCTACATCAGAAGTGTAGTGAATTAAGCCCATTCCCTCACAATCCAGCTCATTCTTTGATTTTTGGTTCATTTCAATGAATGACTTTACTTTAGCCAGGTCTCCGTTACGTATATGGTCGTGAATGTCCATTTCTAATGGGGCTGGGTCCTGGACAAGGGCAGAAACCGAAACCTAGCACAATCTCATTTAATACCCTTACAAGGAAAATGGCTAAACTAAATACCCAACAATCTCTTTTGCTTTTGGCGTCATCGAACGAAAATTGTGGGGAAAGAGTCAAAACTAAGTCAATATAACTTTTTTTTGCTTCGTTTCGGTCGAGATTTCCCAAAGATTTCCAAGCTTCCCACTTTGCTTTACCCTTCATGTCATACCAACTTGGTTTAGGTACATTGCAAGGACCTTCGTTGCTTTGCTTGTAAAGGCCGTACAATTTTAATAAAGTGTCATTGTCCAAAGAACCTGTAAATTATACCAATCACACCAATTTGATTTGGATTCACTCATGAATGATCTTTACACATGTTACATGAAACAGGAAAAGAAATTAAGTCACACAAAAAAAATATATGATCTTATACCTGCTATTGATTGAATATGCTTAGAGCACTTGATGAATTTCGTTGTAAGTTCATCTTCCTCATCCAAGTCAATCCCAAGCTCGGCCAAATCGCTATAATCGTCTTTTTCTGCCATTTTATTAATATTACAAAACTACTACGACTTAATAACTACAAAACCACTCAGAAAATAAGGTTTTATTCACTGTTACTGTCTCTAGATTGGTCAGCTGGAGCAATTTTAAGTATCTGACCTTCGAGTTTGAGTTCTGCCGAGTTTTGAACGTCCTCGTAACCTTGTCTGTTACTAAAGGCGACAAACCCGAAATTTTTTGAAAGTCCTGTGTTTTTATCAAATACCACAGTAGCCAAATGCACAGGTCCGAATTTACTGAAGTACTGGCGCAACTCGGTATGACTTACAGTCCAAGGTAGATTGCTCACGAACAATTTGTATAATCTTGTCTAAAAACCTCAAAAACATCGAACCAAACTACTCTCATCAATCATCAAGTCACTTACACCACTACTAGCCATCTCAAGCTCTCAACGCAATTTCCAGCAAGTGAATAGTGTGGCCTCCAATGATTTCGTGGATATCAATACCACTTTGAGCACCCAGATTACTAATACTATGCACTTTACAAGTCAAACCCCACTTTTTCAACAGATGCTCGATCGACCAATCGCTGCTACGCTCTTGGTAAGTGCAAATAAATTTGGCGCTGCAATTATTAGTCAAAAGATAGGACACTGTTACTAGAATATCCTCAAAAGTGGCGGGTTCAAAAAAACAATCAGACCCTAAAACGACACGGTTATTGAGCCGTTAAACTGTATTGAACAAAACTCTAACCGAGTATCAGATCGATGGGCCCCAAAGTGTCTAAATTGCTTAGAAACAAGCCCCAGGTCACTCCGATAACTCGGATGTGCTCATTGACAATCAAACTGTTCAATTCGCAGCTTCGTTTGGTGTGGGCGAGACTTTTAGGTAGAGTGGCCGATTCGCTTAGAGTTACTTGGGCTCCGCACTTGGCCGCTAAAATTCCAGGCAGAGCGGTACCCGAACCTAATTCTAACACTCTTTTACCGGAAAGTTCGGAACGATTTTCCCAAAGGAACCAAGCGAGTACTGGAGCCGACGGCCAAGTGTAGAAAGAGTAACTAGCTTGGAGAAGCTGAAAATTGAATTTTAAGAGAAAATGTATCTCTAATCTACATGCTATGTTAGATTCTGATATACAGGGTGAAGTAATAGAAAGAAGCAAATTGAATTAAGTTAAATTATTAGTTTTGCAGCTGTATAAAGCCACTAGAATAAATGTGGCAATATTTGACCACATCACTGATTAGGGCTAAACACAAACTGCCTCATAAATAGAAAGGATACAATCAAGCTTACAAATAAAGGTGAATTTGACCTAAATAAGACAAAATATTTTTGAGTAGAAGCTGCATTAGCCTTATAACTCGCATATCATATATCATCATATTAAATGGGCTCATTTAAGTGACTAATGTAGAGCCAAATCTCTGTAGTCTTTTCTAAATTAAGTCTCATTAACTGAGACTAGCAACTCTGTTAATGTTAAACAAAATAAAGGTCTAAATTAGTCCTAAATAAGACCAAAGGCTTGACAAACTGCTAGGGTAGTCTAAGTGAGATTCAGAAAAGGTCAACCGTAATAATTCAGAATAAGGAACTGCAACTCAGAAACCATCAAATGAAGTTCAGAACATTCAAAGGCAATTCCATAAAATACATTATCTGTGGATAAAACTACCAAAGCTGAAACTCCACAGCAATTTAATAAACTTTATAACACAATACATGTTATGAAAAAAATAACACAAGTTAGGTTAAAAATAAAACTGAATTACAGTGGCCTATTCTAAATTACTCTTGACATTTTCTGAATTACAATTAACTATTCTAAATTACACTTGACTCTTTCTGAATTACAGTTAAATAGCTGTATTATACTAATCTGTTGTATACCTGCTAAATTGTAGAAATATGTAGGTACATCATACACTTTTGGTCATCATTTTCTTAAAAAATATGAACCCTAAATGTATTGCAATTTAACAAAAAAAGAATCAAAATTGGTGTTCATTTTTTCTAAAAGATGTTTTGCCTTCAGTTTTACCAATCCAATAATTATAAAAATTACCAAAATACAGCTTACAGTAATGTGATGGCAATATATTTATTTTAAAAGAATTTATAAATCTCTCAAAGAGAACAGTTCAATCAAACTTTGGAAATATAACATTCATAAATTTTTGACTCAAAAAATGTGTCAAACTGTGAAAAACTTTAGAAAGCACAGAAAGGTTCCACCATAAGCTAGTACTCTCTCTCTAGTTCTAGTATTCTCATTTTATGTTACATCAAGTTAAGCAGTGTCTAAATCCAGGGCAAAAATGCAATAAGGGCTCTATAGTACTTGGCAGAAAATAATGGTGGGACCTTTTAAGGAGCTACATGCCTATCCCTAGTCCCCCCTATACCCTATCCTTGTACTTTATCAGCCCCATGCTACGGTCTAAACCCAACCAACCACCAGATTAGCTAAATAAACATTAATCTACCTCTGGAATGTAAATTTCCAAGACTTCTTTCTTGCAACTAGACGTGAAAACGAACTTTTTCACTTGCTCTGTGGGGTTATCTGACATCGAAACATACAGTTCTAGGCCCAAACACCGCGTCTCTTGTATTTACCTGTACTTAATTGAATAATTTACTCTATAAATTAATTATTTATTATAATCAATCACCATGCGAATTCTAAATTACATAAAATAACCTAACCTCTTCCTTTATTGCTGTCAACTGTCAGTTTTTATGACCAAAACAGTTGTAAAGAAGTAGAGAAGAGTGTGTAGTGTCTTTTACATCCTACTTTTTGACAAAAGTTTATTCAAAAAAGTTGTATTTTCCTCCGGATGTAATTTATTGAACTTCTTGGCTAGACTCTCATTGAATTTGTGTTATAGTTATGTATGTGTGGTATTAACTTGCATTAGTTTGCAGTTTCAAGTACTGTTTTGTTAAGTTTTTAGTGGTTAAAAAATTTACAACATAAGGTAACCCATTGTTTATAAAAATAATGATATTCTGCATTGACGCGTAGTTGAAAACATCACTTTTTTGTTTAAACATCCGTCCTAAATCTCCAGTGTACAAAACCAAACATGTCCACACCAAACTATTCCATAATCATTTCTTATTACTGTTTGTAGCATGGCTCAACCAAGACTAGAGCATGTTAAACAAGAAGACCATGCAAAGAACATATCAAAACATGACTACTGTTGCCGAGAACTGGGACTGGATTTAAATTTAAGCAAGGAAGAAGAGCAAAGCTTTGAAGAACTCAAAATGTTACACCAAAGATGTAAGTTTTAGTTTCCATGTGGCTTCAGTTGAGTTCAGAACTGATTTTAGTCAGAAACAGTTCTCCTGTTATATCCAAATTGGAGAATTACCTTCACACAAGTGAGAACCCTTATGTGACATTCCTGAAGTTACTGCACTCTTGCCCAGATTTCTACAGCATAAAAAGCAAAAGTTTACCAATGTTTCTCATTGAAACATTTAATAAGTACATAAAGAAAAACCTGAGAGATGAAGGGAGTTTGTTGTCAAGCGACTTGAAAAGTGATGCCTTTAAAATTATCACCAAACAAAATACTCAGGCAGCAACTAAAGCTGTGATTGAAATATTTCAAATGGAACAAGATCCTCAGTTGTTTTGGAGCAGTATTTTTTGTTTAATTGAAAATAAGAAGTACAAAGAAGCAAGTTACAGCATCTACAAAACTTTACATAACCTAACTGAAAATGACTTTTTTTCAGGCTTGCCTTTATGCATCCATGCTTGGTTTGTACGATGAATTTACAGTTGAAGACTTCTTAGTTCCTTTAGTATTACAAGATAAGCTTCATTTTGTTGATGGGTTTTTACAGAACAGTCCTGAACACCAGGTTGAACTTGTAAAGTTCCTGGATTCAGTTTTTGGTCGTTCAATACAAGACACTCTAGCTAACTACATAAAGTAAGCTTTTTTTAGGGTATTGGGTGGGATTTTCCAACTTTATGGGTTTTAAATTTGTAGAGAAAAAGATATACCTGAAACTAAGTATGATAAATTGCAAAAAAGACCTTGGAAAAAGTTGATAGCCAGACTGGTGAAAATGTTCAATCTACCTGATGATTTGACACCTAATTTGAATAAGCACAGGCATGAAGGGGCACTGAAATTTTTGTTGCACAAAAGGTTCACTGACCACACATTTGGTAAGTGTGATATTTCAATTATTATTATGTTTTGTTTTTGTTTAAAACTTTTTACTAGAATAAATTTGTGATTTTGTGGGTAAATATATGAGAACAATGTGAGAACATAAAATACAGCCTGTTCAGTGATTCTGTTGCATCACAGCAAAAAACATATATTGGGATCATAATTACAGCTTTAGGTTATATTCATCAAGGTTTAGAACACTTGTGGAGGCATCTGGCAATTTAAAACAGCTTTGAGAAGGTTTAAGATACTTGTAGAAGGTTTTCAATGGCATTCTAAGGTCTCTGGCACATTCAAAATGGTCCTAGAGGCATCTGGCACTTTTTAAAAGGTTTTCAATAGCAGTTAGAGGTCTCTGACACTTTCAAAATGATCTTGGAGGCCTCTGGCGATTTAAAACAATTATGGAAAGGTTAATGATACTTGTAGAGGACTCTAGAAATTTTTAGAAGGTTTTCAGTAGCATTTAGAGATCTTCGGCACATTCAAAATGATCCTAGAGGCCTCTGGCATTTTAAAACAGTTATGGGAAGGTTTAAGACACTTGTAGCCCTTTTTAGAAGGTTTTCAGTAGCATTTAGAGGTCTCTGGTACATTCATAATGGTCCTAGAGGCCTCTGACAATTTAAAACAGTTCTAGAAAGGTTTAAGACACTTGTAGAGGATTCTAGCACTTTTCAGAAGGTTTTCAGTAGAATTGAAAAGCCCATGACACTTTCAAAATGGTTTTAGAGGCCTCTGGCAATTTAAAACAGTTATAGGAAAGTTTAAGACAGTTGTAGAACCCTCTAACATATACAAGAAAGTGCTCAGTAGTATTTAAAGGTCTCTGGCGCTTTCAAAACGGCCCTAGAGGATTCTGGCAACTTAAATCAAGCCAATGACATACATGCCAGTAGAAAAATTTAGGACATTCTACAGGGTGTCCCATAAGTAATGGTAAATAATTTAATGGCGGATTTCTGGGACCAAAATAACTTACCTCAGACGAAATGTCAACGCAAACAGAAATATAGGGAGTCAAGTGTTTTTTGTTTAAATAGTTAAGTCAGGAACAAGTTGTAGTTTTTTGGTAAAATTAGATATTTGAGGGTTTCTGAGGATGACAAATTTTTTTTTCATTACATCATTTATTATTACTTATGGGACACCCAGTATATAATAAATCAACTCTAAAACAAGCAATTTTGATTGGCTAAAGGTAGCGAAAGTTGGAAAGAGATGGTGCAAGAGGCGGTAGGTGACGACAAAAGTCTTCAGAAAGAGCTTGTGATTGGTGTGGCTCAGTTTGGGGAAATTGCGGAAGCGTTACATTGGGCCCATTACTACAACGTTAAAAGGGAAGACTGGCCCGTTAATGTGACGTTGTTAGATGAAAACAAGTGCGTATATTGAGTCAATAAAGACGATTACAACTGGTTGCATTAAATGACGTAATCATCTGGTTGCAAGTTGCAACAAACTAATAAAAAAAAATCAACCAATCAGGTTAGATCTGTCAAACCAATCTGTCCCACCACCTTTTGATGATTGGGAGGATAATGCGCAGTCCACTGCTAAAGTGGAGTACCATCATTACCCACTTCCAGTTGAAACAATTATTTTGGTTGACAAACCAGAATCGTTTAAACGTATTTTGAATGAAGGTTTTCAAGTGAGTTGCCTTGACGTTACTATAATAAAAAATCAAACAATATGAGTCTTTAATGTTTGGTTTACAAATTTTTACTTCCGACAGAACATCAATATCATCGGTATTGATTGCGAATGGAAGCCGAGTTTTGGCGGTCAATCTAACGAGCTAGCTCTGATGCAAATAGCAACCCGAAATTGCGTTTTCGTCATTGATATCGTCAGTTTGGGGGTCAGAGAAGTTTGTGGCAAGAACTTAGCAGATCTGTGTTCAACAATTGTGATATCTTAAAATTAGGTACAATTTTCACTTAAATGTATGGGTGTTGTTTATTGAAGTTTATTGGTAGGTTTTGGAATGTCCAGTGATATTCACATGATCAGACAAGCTTTGCCTAATCTAAACTTCAGTGGTAAACAGGACGGGTTTTTAGACTTGTGCGTATTGTGGAAACACATGGAAAAGTACCCTAAAGTGCGACTACCTTACCAAGGTTACCACCCTCTTTATTAATGACTATTTAAGTTAAATGAAAACATTGTAGTGAAAAGCAGCGGTCCTAGTTTAACAGCCTTGGTACATCAGTGTTTAGGCAAACCTCTCGACAAGTCCGAACAGTTCTCTAACTGGGAAAAGAGACCTTTAAGATGGTCGCAGATCTACTACGCCGGTTTGGACGCGTATTGTTTACTTCAAGTTAGTTGCGTGTTGACTGTTAAAACAAGGATACTATATGATCTTTTTAAAGGTGTACGACGTTCTTAGAGCGCGTTTTCGAGAAGCTAATTATTTTTTCGAGGATATTTGCGACGCATTGATTCAGCATGACAATTCGCCTAAAAGGAAAAATAAAAAGTCCGGTAACAGGAGTTGACTAGTGGAGGATGCTGCACCTCAGCCGCCTGGTCCTAATTGTAATCCTGTTCAGGTATTTTGATTGAATTTATTGGGTCCTTCATTAAGAAGTTCCTATACAGGCTGACAAAATTAAATTCGTCTGCGACACGATGCTACAAGGGTTGGGTAAAAACTTGAGGCGGTGCGGCATCGACACTGCAGTGCTGGAAAACAACTGCGACCACAAAGATTGCGTCAAATATGCCATGGACGAAAATCGGTACATATTAACAAGAAAAGGCACATTTAAAATGGTATTGACTAATTTGTTAATTACACTTTTCTCTCTTATTTCATTAAACAATATGATTTCCAGTTAAGCGGATACGTTCCACCAGGTCATTGTCTAAACATCCTCTCGGATAACGTGGACGAACAGCTTGAACAAGTGCTCGATTATTATAAAATAGTCGTGACTAAGGATCACATATTCAGTCGTTGCATGGTGAGACTTTCCTAAATATTGTGGTCTTTCTTATAACATAATCGCGCAGGCGTGCAACAACAACCGATTCGTCAAAGTATTTAGAGACACTATGTTAGCGTTACACAGCAGAAAAGGTCTTCCTAAATATGGTCCACCTTGTGATGAAGATGATAGTGAGGAAGCAACTGGATTTAGTAGTGAGGAGGATAATGGAGAAGTCGGATATTCAGCCTCAAGAACAGACTGTAGACCCGATTTTTCCAGTAATCGCAAATGGGATTTATGTACGTATTATTGTAAAGTGACTAAAGGAATGTACACGTTGATTTTATGTAGATACGGACGATAAAATCGATTTGGTAGGCGGTCAAACACGACTGGGAGTACCAATAAAAATAGAAGAGTTGCCATTGCCTGTAATCAACAATTATCAGTTTTTTTATATTTGTGAAATGTGCGGTAAAGTGTATTACGACGGGACACATTTCGAAAGAGTGTTAAAAGGACGTTTGCAAGGAATCGTGCAATAATAAATTGAGTGAGACATACGCGAGATGGTTTTTTGTTAGTTTTACTTAACGTTTTAACAAATGAGGTTTTGTTGATTATCTTTTAATATATTACTGCTTTAATGATAACTGTTGTGTTTTTTCCCTAGTAATCTTTAGCCCTAAAGTCTGTCAGAAGATTTAGTCTAGAAGTCACACTTATACAGGGGATATTAGAAGTATCTAGAGAACGGCTCAATATTTTTTGTTGAAATTTGGAATGTAGCCTAAGTTGGGTTTAAACTCTCTACCTAAAATAATTTGGACTTTGCGGTGTTGCCAGAACAGTCGGAAAAAGCACCAACTTTTGATTATCCTGTTTCTAATTTCATTTTTGAATTTCTCGCAAAAAGGCTAGTATAATTACTATGTTAATACTTCCCTATACCTACCTTGCTCCTATCCGGGCTTTATATCAAAACCCGGTAAAAGGGACTACACCCAAATCATTCAGACCTATCGGTTTAACGTCCTTCCTCATGAAAACACTGGAAAGGATGATACCCAGGTACCTAACAGAGGAAGTCTTCATCAGCACTCCGCTGCATAGTAACCAGCATGCATACAGGAAAAGAAGGTCGACAGATACGGCTCTCCATGCTCTGGTGCAAAAAACTGAACAGGAAAACAAGATGGAGGTCACATTGGTCCTCTTCTTTGATGTGGATGGGGCATTTGATAGTCTTACACTGGCAGGCTGATTCCGATCGCTTAATAGCTCCATTTGCACTTGTGCAAAATAAGTCAGAAGCGGTTGAAGTGGGGATTGGTTCTAAATTTAATGTTCTTTTATTACAAACCATAAAACACCTATGGATCCACTTACTGGACTTTTGGCAGTTTTGCTACCTGTCCGACTAAAAGGTAAATATCGACCACCCTGTAGGTTTTTTTCATTTTCTGGGCTTTTCAACCATGTAGTATTGTCTAACTGAGGACAAATCCACCAGAAACGATGCAAGATAAGTATAGAGCAGTATTAACATTAATTACTAGCCTTTTTGCCAGGAATTCAAAAATCAGATTAGAAACAGGATGTTTTATTTGAAAATCAAAAGTTGCTGTTCTTTCCGACTGATCTGGCAATACCGTAAAGTCTAAAATATTTTGGAAAGAGGGTTTGAATCCAACCTAGACTACACTCCAAATTTCAACGAAAAATATTGAGTCGTTCTCTAGATACTTCTAATATACCATTACCGTGAATCACCCTGTATTCAGTTAATGTCCTATTAGGAAAGGAAGAAATTTAGAAAAGTAATTCAAGCCATTTATTTAAGTTCCGGTATTTGAAACATTTTGTTCTTTATTTGAACTACTTTATACTTTTACTTTATTTATAATTTTTTACTTTTGTGTTGTTATCTTTTAAACAATTAAATTAGGAGCAGAATGGATCACCTAATATAAAATAAAACACTAGTTTCCTAAAACAAAATTTTATTTTTGTAACAACCTACACTAACAATGTCATCAAATTGAGCTCTATAATAATAAATATGTCATCTATAAACTAAAACTACATTTTGCAACATTAACAATAACAATAATAATTGTGGTTTTGACAAAATGACTAGAAAAATTCAAAATTCAGAGTGTGCTTGCAACAACTGATTTGGTTACTTTTATTGTCCGACGTTCATGTATGATTTGGTTGTCCCACCTAATTTCGTTGTCTTGATTCATACTAAAAATCCCTCAAAAAAAGGTTCCCTAAATATCTGATTTGGACGTTATTCAATCACATCATGATTTTGCTAAATACGTAGTTCAACTACTTACCTAAAGTTGTCTAATTGGCAAAAAGTTGCGTGATTGGTTTATTAACAATAAGAATTTGGCCAAGATTTAAAAGAATAAAAAGTCAATAATTAAAAAAAGTGAAGAGAACTTACCTATAGGAACGTGGTTAAATTGGCATTTAACTTAAAACGACTCTTTACTCCCAATTATCACAGTGCGTAGGAGTGAAATACACGTAAAACAAAATGTTTGGTTGTGCCGTGATAACAAAATTGCCCACAGTATCAAAACGACAAAACAGGTGCGCAAACTATCAAAAATGCCATTTTCAACATCTTCGTTAATATCTAATAATAGAGCTAAGCTTCCTCGGGATCTAAGAGATGTTGGGCCTCGATGTAGTTTTGAAAGGTTTGCGGAAAACGTTTTTTTAGAGCAGCGGCCGTGGTTAAGTTTTGCTGCGCTTAATCAGCATGAGAGTGAAGACGACCGCTAGGCTGATCAAGATTAGAACGAGAAGAACACCACCTACTGCAAAAACCAAAAAAAATGTTTTAAATTGATTTTTTGTCACTCAAACTACTGTGAGAAGTAGTAGGTGTTAGTAGCTTTGTACAGGGTGTTCCACTAAGCGGCTATTTCTCGGAAACTATACATAGTAGGACTTCGGGAAAAAAATCCTCCAATATTGGATCCTAATAAACTTTTAATAAACAGTTTCGGTGGCTAACCCTGTCTATTACAGTAATTAAAAATTAATCGTGATTTACTTTCATAAGTGGCTTTCAAGCTCTTAAAGCTTCAAATGTATGGGGCTATCACGTGACGTTGAAACGTCCCTCCTAAGTTACACCGTCTTTCCGCTAGGGGGGGGTCACAGTTGACTCTTTATTTTTGTACTTTTTGCAACTTTTACCATCAATACAATTTTTTCTTACCGTAAAACTTGACTTTGAAAAATAAATGAACAAAGTATGAAAAAATTAATTGTAAAAGAAAATATTAATAAGCTCATATATCAAAAGAAAAAACAGAATGGTTTCATCTACTTCAGTCTAGCATTCAGTGGTACATTAAAAATTGAAAAAAACAACAGTTAGTTAGTCCTACCTGACAACAAAATAATCGTCCCCACCTCATAATTGGGCTGATTTATCCATAACAGCTCGGCAACAGGTCCTGTAGAACCATTATTCTTGAGTGAGGGTAGTTGCAGGATGGCAGTAAACACATTAAACAAATCCACAGAGTGGAACGGTTCCACTTTGGTTTGCTGCTTAAACGCCGGCCCTACCGCCATAAAGTAGGGATGCATTTCCGGTTCCGTGTAATCGTACCCGTGCACGCCAAATTCCGAAGAATTAGTCACTGAAATGTTTATAACAAGTGTTTCCCATTACAAAATTCGTAAATAGACACCTTGGTATTGTTTTAACTGAACTTACAGGTAAAATTATATTTTTTCGCATAATTGGGAGCGTCAATTATTAAATCATCCAGGGCATACCCATGATCAGCTAATACTAAAATGGGAGGTGTCCTTTTGTTCTTTTTATAGTGCCACCTTTCAGGATATTCAGACATGTTGTAGACTTTAAAGTTACCGTGTTTTGAGGCTTCTTTCAGTGAATTATAAATACTTTGTTCATAACCTAAAATTCCGGCTAGTATCCACTACAATAATTATTTATAAAAACTTTCTCAGTACCTGAATGTGGGGTGATTTGTATAGCAGGACTAGCCCCCGCCCATTCATAAGTACCGTTAGTCATGTATTGGGTAATATTGATAAATCTGGGTGGTGTGACGGCTGTCATACCGTGATCGCTGAGATGAACCACATTGACCAGATCTTTCAATCCCCGGTTAAATAATTGTTCCTAAAATTTCGGTGTTTTTACTGTAAATTTGAGGAAAATTGCAGCCGAATTACGTGCAAGTATCCAGTAATGTTATCCAGTTTGAGAATCAAATTTTTGACAGTTTGTGAGTTGGGACCGAAAGCGTGCCCATGCGTGTCCGGTTCCTCAAAGTATAACATGACCAAATTAGCTGGTTTGTGTGGGTCAGTTATCCAAGAAATTGCCTGAAATGTTTTAATACTCATATTATAAAGTTGCTATTAATTTTAATTAATTACAATCATTTTTACTTATTAATTACTAGTATTTACTTACATGATCTACTCTTTTATGCCAGTCATATCCTGCCTCAAAGGGCAGGGTCCAAGTAATACTTTTGTTTTGGTAAGGGTACTCGCCTCCCGGCCACATTACCGTGCCCGAAAATCTGTCATCTCCCAAGTCTTCATTGTGTCTCTAATAAAAGAAAACAAAACTAAGGAATGTAATTTATTTTTATTTAAAAGGAATAGTCTGCTACTGTACAGAGATTTGTGCAGTTTACTCACAAAAGTATTTGATATAAGGGTAACAAAAATACAAACTTTTAATTATAAACCACACCATAATTTTTGGTTTTAAAAAATGTCAATTTACGTAGTAACTGTTGGTCCCAAAACTCCTGAAAATCGATAAGCGCATTTAGAAATTTTGGGGATATTCTTGTAACTAGGGAAAACAATCAGAGTACTAACTGGGGAAACCACCTCTTTTGGAATAGTTTGATGAGGAACACACTATATACGTTCAAAATCTATGGAAGAGAGTAGGTACGGAGACAACAAGGTAGGTATACTAAAGTTTGCCTGCACAACAGTGTTCTAGGCCAGTTTACCAGTTATTACTGTTTATCCATAAAACTCAACAAACTCTGCTTGACAAAAGCTAAAGCAGAAGTTTTGGGCTAGCATTTTGACGTTTCTAGCTGCCTAGTAACCAAGTTAGTATGTGTCAAATAAAGACACCTGTCATCTTAAAAGAAACATCTGAGAATACCTAAACATTGTATAGTCATTTCAAGGACACTGTGTATTTGACTTTTACCTTTAACACCTTCTATTGCCTTTATTATCAACTTTAAGAATTTGTGGTAGGATATTTTTTCCACTTTTTGATAATACACTGTAGGGATGTTACCCATGGGGTAGGTACTGTGTGAAGGTAATTCAGTAATCATTAATAACCTTCACACTTTGAAAATAACAAACATTTTGATCTTTCCTCAGGGTATTTTCAGACAAAGAACTTTGTTGTCTGGTTGTTTTGTTATCAAAAATTATATGCACTATTAAGGTAAAATTAAACAAATTTTTCCGATGTTTTTTTCTACACTCAGTTGCTACTTATAGTTTAACCCAATTCAATTTTACTGATTAGTAAAAAATTGTTACCAGTAATTAAAAAATCAAGGTTTGTGGTGACTGCTTGTCTTAAAACATAGCGATTTCCGGAATTAGTTTTGGGAAAAGGTCCAGCTATCAACGGCAATCCTCTCAAACGAGTAAATACTGCTTCATACATCCTCCAGCTCCGAGTTTTGGGACCCTTGTACTGAAACAGTCTGCGCAGCCGACACCAATCTTCTACATCTGAGCGGCTTTGTAGCCAATAGAACCTTTCCCTAACTTTATTTAACGTAATGCCAAAGTGCCCTCCGCCATTCCATTATGGGCTTCTTTCAGTACGTCATTAACTCGGTTTCTTGGCAGAACTACCTGTAGTCGTTCTTCTTTCCCATCCGGACTTTCCCATTTTCTTTTTAGTAAATCTCCATCAATAATAAGGGACTCCCATAATGCCCAATATCCCTTTAATGTTGGAGACTTAGCGGAAATCTCCTCCCAATTTGGTCTTTCTCCACGCTCTTTCCAGTTAATTATCTGTCCTAAATCGGGGTAAATATTCTTGAAGTCTTTGCAACCATCGAGCTATTTGTCCTTCTGGATTTTTGAATTGAAATAGCCATTTCAGAGAGGCATGGTCCGTCCTTAGTCTGAATCGTTGTCCGTACAGGTATTTGTGAAACTGCTCGACTGTTTTCACTACGGCTAACAGCTCCTTCCTGGTTACGCAATAATTTCTCTCTGGCTTTGATAGTGATTTGCTGAAATAGGCGATCACTCGTTCTTCACCATCTTGGATTTGAGATAAAACTCCGCCTAAACCAATATTACTAGCATCTGCGTCCACAATAAAACTCTTCCCCAGGTCGTGGAAAAGCCAAAACTGGTGGAGAACAAAGGGTTACTTTCAGTTCTTCCATGGCTTCCTGACATGTTGCAGTCCATTCGAAGGGCTGGTTATTCTCCGTCAATTTGTGTAGGGGTCTGGCTATATCAGCAAATCCACGAACAAACCTTCTGTAATAGGAACACAATCCCAGAAAACTTCTTAACTCATGCTTGTCTTTCGGAACACAGGACCAATTTTTACAGCTTCAGTTTTCTTCGGGTCGGTTTTTACTCCTTTTGACGATATATACGTGTCCCAAGTATTCGACTTCTTCTTGGAAAAAGCTGCACTTCTTCGGATTTAATTTCAGGTTTGCCCCTCTGAACTTCTTGAAGATTTCTTCAACGTTTTGCTGGTGTTCTTCAAATGTTTTGCCCATAATAATGATGTCGTCTAAATAAACAAGACAGGTTTTTCCAAGTCAATCCTCGTAGAACAGTTTCCATTAATCTTTCGAAGGTTGCCGGAGCATTTACCAGAGTATTTTTTATAGTAAACTTATTAGACAAAATAGCAATAGAGGAGAAAAAAATAAATGTTATGAAGTAAATTCTCTTGTTCTTGTGTTGTTCATAGTTTTAAATATTTTTGTTTCTGCTTAGTCAATAATATGTTTTTTTCTACACTCAGTTGCTACTTATAGTTTAACCCAATTCAATTTTACTGATTAGTAAAAAATTGTTACCAGTAATTAAAAAATCAAGGTTTGTGGTGACTGCTTGTCTTAAAAAAAAAACTATACAAGGTAAAATCCTGTCTTAGTACCTATTACATTAAATAAATTTAGTATAACAAAAAAATCCCAATTATCTATACAATACAAATACTACAAGCTTCAGGGTGCCTTTAACAGAAGCATTGCTATTTAAGGTTTACATCTATTACATTCCCTTTAGAAAAAGTAATAATAATAGAGTACTTACCCATATGGGCTTCACTTCATCACTATAGTGAAACATATCATATCCAATTTTAACTTTGTGTTTAGCCTCAGGATCATAGTAGCTATTCCCAACAACTCCATGCACTTCGGCATACAACCCTGTGGCAATGGAATGATGATTGGGGAAAGTTTTGGTAGGAAAAACGTTTATCATATAGTCAGCATAGACGCCGCTGTGTCGCACTTTTTCCATGTAAGAAAGCCGTTCTGTATTGAAAAAATTGTACCTGAAGGCGTCATAGGACACCACAATCAGGATGGGGTGCTTTGAAATGCTGTAGACTTGGGGGATGAGAAACAGGAGCCAGAGAACGTAGGCCGGTCGGGTCGGTGACATTGCGACTTTCGCGTGACTAGCTGATTCGCTACGGTCAAGTCAGCTAATTTTAAACATTTAAACTTTCCATGATTGTGGTGTTCTGCATATTCTGTGGGGTGTTGTGTATGTGTTTGTAGTGTGTTTCATAAGTCATAAACAGCTGATTTTCACCCAAGATTTTTAATGTTACGTAATTGACAACTAGTCACGTGACACTCTGTACTGCAGTTAAATAGAATACCACGTGGCCATTCATTCATCAGGACTCCATTTCTTTACTACCGTACTTCCATCAATTTATATTGATCCACGTGATGTCCTACACTAATTACGTTCCGTGTCACGTGACAAGTTTGCAAAGTTGGTTTTATTGGAATAACAAACGAAAGTAGCGCACGCATCAACAAGGCGTGACGTTGACGTTTCATAAAGATATATTATTAGTGTCAAAGTCAAAAATAACACATACTTTAGCAAAATAATAGAATAATTTTTTGAATTAAAATGGCCAAGAAAACGTACGATTTACTGTTTAAATTGTTGCTGATTGGGGACTCCGGAGTGGGAAAAACCTGCATTTTGTTTAGGTTCAGTGACGACGCCTTCACTACCACTTTTATATCCACAATAGGTAAGTGGCGCTCGGGTGTTTTCCGCTATCAAAATTTTCCTTAAAACCATCATAAATTCCTATTTCAAAGTATTTACAGTTCAAATTCCCCTTTGATCTCTGTTAATTAGAGTTGACGCTGCATTATTTAATCCTGTGATTACATTTCCTTGAAGTGGTTATGAGTAAAGCCTTCAAATGTCCATGCAACCTATCCCAAAATTTAATTGAGGAACTAAGCTATAAATACAAATATTGATATCCTGCTTTTCAGGCATAGACTTTAAAATAAAGACTATAGAATTAAAAGGTAAGAAAATTAAATTACAAATATGGGACACAGCAGGACAGGAAAGGTTTCACACAATTACCACCTCATATTATCGAGGGGCCATGGGTATAATGTTAGTTTATGATATAACAAATGAGAAAAGTTTTGAGAACATAGTAAAGTGGCTTAGAAATATAGATGAGGTGAGTTTTATTAGGTGTTAATTTGTAAACTTATTAGTCAGTGTTGTTTGTGTTTTAGCATGCTAATGAGGATGTTGAAAAAATGATTCTAGGCAATAAATGTGACATGGAGGACAAAAGGACTGTCAGTAAGGAAAGGGGTGAATTGGTTAGTTAGTATTTAATTTATGTTAGTAAATTACTGATGACTGTTTTGTGTTAGATTGCCAAAGAACATAGTATCAGGTTTATGGAAACATCAGCCAAATCAAATATTAACATAGATAGGGCCTTTAGAGACCTGGCAGAAGCTATTCTGGATAAAACAGCAGGTCGTGAGCCAGGGGACAATATAGACAGAGTTATGGTGGACAGGAAACAGACTTCAGGTGGCACAAAGTCATGCTGTAACAATTAAGCTACAAAAATAGGTTTTTTTTTTGTCTTTGCCTTAATTTAAGAAACCAGTCACTTGTATAAGCAACACTAAAATGCTCATTCATAACCTAAGCATTATTTATTTCATTTTTGACCATGAAACGAATTATGAGGTGACCTCAGCCTAAACTATAAAGGTAAAGTCTATTTTTTAAATTTTAATTATTAAGAAACCACCAATCAGTTTATATTAACAAAATTTACAACTCAATTTAGTGATTTGAAAGGTTGTGTGTCACATCTCAGTAAATGCTGTGTATATAATCTGTTGTGCCAGTGTTCTTGGATTAGAGTATTAAATTTAAGCTTACGGAGAAGAGGTTTAGATCAAAATAGTTTTCTTTACATTACAGTACTGCCACACATTAACAAAAGCTTTTTTCGTCTATATGTATATAATATATAAAATTTTGTGTCTTCAAACTCTGTATAAGTATATCATTGAACACTGTGTTATAGGTTAGATTAACTATATTATATACAAGAGCAATATGTTGTAAGGGACAAAGCGCTTGATTTATTAGTTGCTGTTTAATTTTTGTCTATGTGAGTAATGTGCAAGAATATGAAAAGCTTTTTCACTGACTCAAGCCCAATTTCAGCTAATTTGTAACATTTAATTTTCAAAAACTTTAATGTTGGGTGTCAAAGTAAGAATTTGTTAAATAAATTATATAAATTTTTATTTGTTTTTGTTTGTTGGTGGATCTGGAATTGAATACCTCCTAAACTTTTTTATTATTTTTTAAATTACTCAATATAATTTGTCTAATACAGTGTGTCCCAAATTTATTGGGATCTCTGTAACCGTAGAAGAGCTACACAGTCGGTTAAAAGGGGAAAGTTTTAGAGAATTTTATGTGAAACTTGATTCCGGTTTCCAAATTAAATTATCTTTCTCCGTTTTTCGGAAAATTGCGAAAACGTCAAAATCTATACAGAGAGATGACGAAACTTGGAATAAATTCGCTATAATTAAATTGACTCGTTTTTTCAAAAATCGCATAAAAAGTTACGTCGGCATGTCCATGTATATTTAGTATTCTTCCTTCCATCTTCTATCATTTCTAGTTCCAGAGTGTTTCCTCATCTGGGGTCTTCCTCCTTTGTTCTTTTGTTTTCCCTTGTCCTGACAGGAAGCATTCTAGAATGCTTCCAATTATAATACATGGAAGAATACAGCTGTATATTACTGCTCTATTTTTAATATACTTTACCAACAAACATGATTATACTTTTAAATTGAAGTACAATGGAAATACAATAGTTCGCCCTAAAAATCAATCACGTCTAGACTTAAAGACTGGAAATTACTTTCCCCTAATTGGGTTTTTACAATCCCACATTTACCTTTTAGAATTTGAAAGAGTAACACTCAGGTAAGGAAACACTTAATTTCATGGTAAATTACCGAAATTACGATGGGCAGGACCAAACTGCACGAACGCCACAAAAGAAAGAACCGTTAATATGCGGTACACCAGCGAGTACCATCAGTGCGATTGGTTCGAACCTAACTGTAAAAGAGTCATCTTGGCCCACTTTACCACCTCTTGGCCAAGGTAACGGGGATCGTGACCTCGAAGAGACAGTACTAACTGACTTCCGTCTGAAACAACTTTTATACCAAATACCAAATTTTTGTAAAAAAAAATGCTAAACGATGAATATTGGTTGTACTTAATAAGTGTGGTGATTTGCGTTTAGGTTCCGTGGTTACACGCATACCAGTACTGTGCTTAAATATGCAACATTAATTCTTATCGCTCGTTTTTATCTTCGGTAAATGTTTAAACGTATTGTTTAAAGCAACGTGGTGTTAAAAATGGAAAATATTAGTGAGGTGAAAAGCAGAAAATCGGCCGGACCAAAGAAGCCCAAAGGTACGAAACCTCTAGAAACATTAAAACCCACGTTGGGTCAGCATTTGTTTTGCGCGCTCCGTAATTTGTTTGGCATTCAGCCCTCCTGCACTCAAAACGCTGACGTTGGCCCTCCTGATATTCGTTTTACCCCACAACGAAATGGTATTGGTATGAAAGGTAGTTATGATAAGCAATTTACTACAATTAAGGTCATTGAGGGTGACTTTTTTATGTTCGTCGATTATTTAGTGGTAATTGTTTCGATTTGTTATTTGACAGAAATAAAAAAGCCGCAAGGGTACACAAAAAGTGAACTGGAACGGAATAAAGCAGACATGAAGACCCAATGGGGTCAACCACTAGTAGACAGCAGAAACTCTTCCAACAAAAGTCTATTGTGGGCTTACGTTTTGTGGTTATTTGGAGGTATTTTTGGTGAGTAAGAGAGTAAGATACTCCAGTTCCAAATGAGCCTGATGGTATTTTTTTAATATAAATTTTAGGTCTTCATTTGTTTTATTTGGAGAGAGACACCCACGCTTTCCTCACATGGAGTACTCTGGGCGGTTACGGATTTGGGTGGATTGCTGACGTTTTGAAAATACCACGCTACGTTAGGGAGTGCAACAACGACCCGCGGTATCTGCAAGATTTGGTGGAGAAAATAAGACGCAACAGAAAGGTACCACCCACTATAGAAGTTTATAGGAGTTTTGACTATTTTATTGTAGCCGCCATTTTCGACCACCCGATTCGTTTCTGCGGTGATGATTGGATACTTGTGGGGCCAGTTGGTATTATTGGCAATACCACAAGACGAAGTGTGGGGGATAAACTGGAACACCTACCTACACTGGTTGATTCCTCTGGCTGTTGCTTTAGGTTAATTTAGTTTCCAATTAAAAAAACTTGTTTAAGATTGAGTATTTGCAGGTGTTTGGACTGTTGGCAACATTGGAAAGGAACAGGGTAAACCTTGGATTACCATTGCAGTGTCCTACGTCACCTACTTGTCTAGGTGGTACTTTTATGATGAGAACATTTGGTTGAGCTTGTTAATGTTTGTTGCCGCGTTGACGTTTGATTCGTTTTCCAAAGAGTGGAGGAGAACTCCCAGGAAGAAGCGGTAGGAACTACCTTCTTAACACCACTAGTGTGTTATTTGAAGTTATTTTAGTTCTCTATGGAAGCGTACTGCCGCACTAACCTGCTGCGCAGTAATCTACCTGGGCCTCTGGTCTTCTTACGTCTATTTCAATGGTAAAATAACCGATTCCAATGGGGACGAAATTCCCGTTCACCAAGCTTTACACCACTTCTTCACCAGCTCCTGGTGGACCGATTTCAAGCAGTCGTTGTACGATATTTACCAGTACGCGCAACATCACGGCTGGTAATAATAGCAGTTCCACTTACCAGAAATCATAAATTTAAAACCTTCCAAATTTAGGTATGAGATCTGGAAGCAAATAATTGATCTGTCAGACCCTCAAGGGGAACACAACGCTTATAAGGTGTTGGGGGTGAGCCCGACGGCCAGTCAGCAGGAAATCACCTCCAGATGGCGTGCACTCAGCAGAGAACATCATCCGGACAAGGTGAAAGATCCAGAAAAGCAACGGGACGCTCAGGAACGGTTTATGGAAATTCAGCAGGCCTATGAGATTCTTTCCAATATAAAAAACAAGAGAAGTAGAAAGAATAAAAAGTCGGTGGGAGATGAGTTTTGATCGTATATTGTGTGTATGTTTGTTGTATTATAATGTTGTTTGGCTAAAGAAAAAGTGCAGTTTTTATTTTCTATAACTTTGTAAATACTATTTTTCTTATTCAGAAATTGTTTCTGGTCTTGACTGTTTAAAAAACACAGTGCTATGAGGATGGGTAGTTTATAAATTCTAGTTTTTTTTATTCCAATTTCCATTAGGAAAGATTTAAAATTGGTTTTGGAAACTGTCAACCGAAAATTTCAGGTTTTACATTTTTGATGGAAAACTATAGTATATTGTACAACAAGGGTGAATAAGATGTCTCTATTGCACTGAATGAACCAATATCCCTGTAAGAGTAGAAAAAATATTCTTCTTGTTAAACTTTTCTTTTTGGCCACACTTCTGGTATAATTATGTACCTAAGAATTTTTGGTACCTCATTCTTCTAACATTGATAAGTTCATTCATAGTTAGAAACAAAATATACATTTATTAAGACTTGTATAATACAATAAACATAAATTAACTAGAATACTAAACTGTAAAGAATTCTTTTGCTTTCTCAGTGACTACTCTTCCTTCTTCACATTTTTCTCCACCTTCAAGATAAATGGGTGTAAACTCCCTATAAGCCAAACAGACTCTTCTTTCACTAATATCCTCCCTCAATACTCGATGCTCATAATCATACCTTGCACTACCATACATAACCAACAGAGACTTTCTAGGCATAGGCACTAACACTGCAGCATCTAAAATCTCAGTCCTATCTGAAGGGTTACCAACAACAGGAGGGTATGTCTTAACCAAGTCTAAGTTATACCTATCAGGATGTTGGTTTGGAGTTAAAACTAATACAGAATCACTTAACAAGTTCACAGTAACCACTCTTTCACCCCATACCCAGCAGTCATCTATGTGTGGCTCTATGGAAGAGCCCCTATCAGGGTTGTAATCCAGTGAGCACTGCTCAATAGTTTGGAAGCCTTGCATGATTGGAACCTCTTTGAATTTGTCTTGAACAAACTTGGAAAACAAGGGAAACCCTTTAAAATCGCCCAAACGTAGTCTGCGACCTTTAAAGTTACACTTAGGGCCAAAGTTTTGTTTTCTGCGACCGCTCTGTGACAATTCCCAGGGCATGGAATCAATCCCTTGCATCAAAACATCATGCTCACCTTCGGCCAGGAAGTTTTCTTGAACGTAAATTCCATTAAATGGAACGGGGGTTCCTTGATGATTAGGATGGTTTTTGTAGTCGTTAATGCTGTCACCAGGGTAGCACAGGTTGCAGTAGGGGCAGTAAACTAACTTTGGTAGGGGGCTCTTTTTCAGGTCTTCCTCTAAATTTGGAAGGTTATAAGCGATTTCGCATTGGAGACAGGTTCTGTGACCCTTACAACCGCAAGGCCGTGTTGTATTCATTTCACTGTTGTTTCTTAAAAACTTTTTGGTGTTATTTAAATGCTACTTTAAAATGTAAGGTTAGAAATAACCTAAAAGTAACAACAATTATATCCTTCTCTTTTTTCCTTAAAGTGCAATAAAGATGGTGATCATTCGCTGTCAAAAATCAATAAACTTCAATGAAACAGGAAAGGCATTGCATTGCTAACCATTGTTTTTCTTTTATTCTGATAAAGGAATAAACAATTCTGTTGTAATAAGCAAAAAGTTTTATTTTCCATTTTGATTTCCATATAAATAGAACAATGCAACTATAATAAAGACATGATAGAAGACAAACACCAAAGAAACAAATATTTACAGTAGAACTGGACTTTTGATACCTAAAAATCTAATTAAAATCTATTTTCAATACATTAACAAGAGACTTAACTACCAGCAGCTTTTAAAACTGCAATTTTTTAAAATGCCTATTAACTCCTAATTAAAAGATCTATCACCCAATCAATAAGAAAATCACATTACTTTGCACATTGCCACTCATAGTTTTAAGCTTTGAATGTTCTGACAACCCTCACCACATATCTTCTGCAAATAGGACACTCTGTAAGTTTCTTACCACATTCAATGCAAGTTGTTATATGACCACACTCTAGCAAGACACAGTCCAAAGGAGCATCCATGCACAATTTGCACAAATCCTCCACTGGTACTGTTTCAGCTATGTCTTTGTTGCGGTGGTTGTCTTCCCATAGTCTTCTGGCTCTTTCTAGCAGTTCTTCTTTTTCAATGCATCCCCTAAACTCCACTCGATTTATTGTCAGTAGGATTTTTAACTGTTTTGAGGACAGTTCCTGTAGTTCATCAATTGTGGCAATTTCCTCAAGTTTAGGACATCTTTGTGGCAAAGGACTGGCTTGTGGAGTTACAACTTGAGAAGTTTGTGAAGTGGTTGGTTGGTCTTCAGGAGGAGGACGTGGAGGCGCTGTTGGCGGTGTGGGTGGTGGTGGAGCTGGAACTGTTGTAGGTCTCCCTCTTGAGTGATTTTCAGCAATCACTGACTCCAGATTGTTGAAAAAACCATTAATGGGACTTAAAGGGTCTCCAAAGTTAGCAGTTAACTTATCCACCCCTCTGTGCTGTTTCTCAGGAATGTATCGTTTGCACATCAAGTCTACAAGCTCATCTTTTTCCACCATACCATGGGTGGAGACTTTGTTTTTGTGCAGGTAGTTTTGCAGATCCTTGACGCGCAATTCCATCAGCTTCACGCGATCGGGAGGACGATTGATCAACACTATACACACTTCGCAATAAAGCACCCCGTCTTTGCGCCTCAAACATTTGTTGCAGTATTTGTCCTCGCACTCACCACATTTGATTTTCCAGTTGAATAGGGTAAAGTCTGAGTTGCATTTTGCACATGGCATGTTATAGGTAAATAAAGGTTTGATGATTTGCCGTCGTTTGTAAAGAAAAATTAATAGAAAAACGAAAAATGACCAGAAAAACAAGGATAAATCCCTAAGAGAAACTGGGATTGGGATGGGTCAGCTTTTTTTGTTTGTGTTTATTTGAATTTATGACAGTGACGTTTTGTAGCCTGACAGTTAACAGATGACAAAAAATGGAGGAAAGCGAGTATAACTAAAAAATAATTTACATTATTGTCGTAATAGCGGTAATACTTGTCTCACTGTTTTTTACTGATTAACTTTTTTAAGGGTTTTAGTAGAAGTGATGAAGTAGAGTAAAAGCAAAGTAGAAAAAAGAAAGAAGATATTAACGATTTGGTTTTGGAATGTGTATTGTCAATGTGTCATCTGATAAATGTCAAAAAGGAAAATGGTATTATTATGACATTTCATATTTCAAGTAAACTTTTTAAAAAACTAAGAAAATTTTTGATTAAACAGGAAAATCGACGGAAAATAAGGAAATGGGAGGCAATGTAACCAAAACGAGGACATTAACGGTAGAAAACGATGATCCAACTAGTGTTATTAAAGTATCCGACGACGTAGTGGACCGAATTCGAGGAGTAGCCCAAAGTAATTCCTAACCTCAAAATGTGTTTTTTCAGGTTTTTTTGCTTTATTTTTCCTTTATTGTGGCTTAAAATGTATGAAACTCAACCGTACAGGCTAATCCTATAAAAAGCATTCGAAAAACTCTCTCAAAAGTGTATCTTTCACCCAATCATTTGACTGAAAACATAGATTACATAATGGAACAATTTTCATAAGTATTGCTCTAATTTTCTACTTTTTTTAATTACAGCGGTAAGGCAGCCAGAACCAGTAGTAACACATACACCACTAGCACCGACACCACAACATGCAGTTCCAGTTTACTTGTATGAACCTGCTTTAACCAGCATTCAAATCCGGCAGGTTGGTTTATGGAGACTTTATCTCAATTCCTGTTAATTTACATCTCTTATGGTGGTTGTAGGCGAATGTTGCTGAATTGAAGAAGAATGATGAATATTGGCAGAATCGACTGAAAGGCTTAGAAGACAAACACAAAACCATGAAGATTATTATGGATCAGGAATACCAGAAGGCTGTGAGTGTTTTTCAGGTGTTTGTGAGTGTAGAAAAGTAATTTTAGGGAGTTTCAGTTGGATGAGTTCAAGACAGGAAGACCAGCACAGGGCCTGAAGGAAATACCATGTTTGGACTCCAAAAAGGCTGTTATGGATTGCTACAAGGCAAACGCGGATTGTCCAATGAATTGTGCCAAGATAGTGCAAGCTTTTCAAGAATGTGTAGACTACAAGAGAACCTGTCTCTTAGCTAGTCGGGTGGCAACCAGTAAAGGATAAATGCAGTGATAAAAGAGTTTATATTGTAATATAATATTTAGAAGCCTCTGCTGATTTAAATCAATCAATAAAATCTTTGTTTTTTTTTTGAGTGATTGTTTGATATTCTATAAAGTCATGTGATTAAATCTAGGTTGTCCTGTTGACCTATTTTGATGTCCTGGAATTGAAAAGTAGGTCAATCGTACTGCCGGAGTTTTACCTAAATGTCAAAAGAGCGCGTCTTTTGTTACCCTGGCAACTTTTGTAATTTTCCTTGAAACAGCATCAGGGTATCAAAGCAATGCCCTATTCAATATTCATTGAGTCAAAAGCCTACCTGGATAAAGTCAGATTAAACAAATTTTAATTCAAACAAATAATCCCGCTGAACTCCCACACATTTGGGGTTGTTTCTTTAGCTGTACTATTTAAAATACATTTCTCACTGTACTTTTATAAGGGGAGGAAAACTGTTGCCAGGAGTTACAGTACAATAGAGAAAGTGTACAGTACAATAAAACGGTCGGAGCAAATCAGCTTCAGCTTCGCTAGCTGAGCAGTTAGTATTCCGGTGAGCGGTGCCGCATCAGCCAGGTCAGGCACAGCTGCAGCGTTGCAGCCGGATCGATGCTGCGGGGGCCCCCGAATGGGCCACCGGGCCTGCGAAGGGCTCGATCCCGAGCTCTTGCAGCATATCCGCGAGTGTCCCTGTCCTTGTGACCATATGGGATACGGCAATTTTTTAGACTACCAGGTTAGATCGATATTAATTACTTTACTTATAGGTAAAAGTAAAAGAGTTTCAATCAACTGGCGTTATCGCGCCCTTTTAATTCCTCGTTTGCATACAAAATACCATTGATCCATGGAAAAAAAACTGTTGCGCTAATTGGATGCTGTAAATTGTGTATCCCTGCCGGGGATTGAAAACCCATCACACGCTCCGCGCGCTTCTTTTTTTTGCTTTATTAAATTTTTGTTGTGGGCGAAACTGCGGGGTAACATCTGGGCGAATATCAATTTCTGGAAGCTTTCCAGATTAAAAATATAGTATAAGCAGTATTGGATCACATATCCTCTATTAAAGCTCGTTTACATGAGTATAGTTAATAATAATAATAATAATAACAGTCTTTATTTCAAATTGTGATTAGTATAAGGTCCGGATTTCTAGGAACTTTGCTTTTTGTAAAAAATAACAGATTTTTTAATGCTTTTTTTGCCTCTTTCTTCTTTTTTTGCTTAATTTAGTTTTTTGTGCTCATTTGCTGCTATTTTTTGTATGGTTTTAAGTTGATTAGGCTAATTTACAATTGCAACAGCTATATTGAGATATTGAAGGCTTCTGAGACACAAAAACATTCCAATTATCTGTTTCAAAATGGGCAAGTGTCAATTTACAAATTTAAACTGACCAAATAATTTCCAAATGCTCCGTAGTAGTCTAAAAGTGTAAAAGCTTCAAAATGCCTTGCAAAAGCTTACAAAATAGTCTAGAAGCTTCCAAAAGCTTTTAGAACAGTCGAAAAGCTTCCAAATCTTATCTATAGAAGCTCTCAAAAGATTTCTAATACAGTCTAAAGTTTCTAGACTGGTCTACAAGGTTTTAAATGCCTTAAGAACAGTCTAGAACCTTCAGTGCTCTTTAAACTGTAAACATTTTTTAAAAATGCTCCTAAAGTAGTCGTTATCGCGTCGGGTGTCAAATTGTTCGCGGGAACAAAAGTTGCACTTTCCTCCCTAGTTGCGCAAATAACTATTTTTTAGAACCCTTATAGAAAATCAAAATTTAAAAGATGAAAATGTCACTTTTACTCTCTAGGGAGGAAAAGTGACTTTACTCCCTTTTCGCGCAAATAACTACTTGTCACTATATGGTTTAGATTAACCTGAAACCAGTTGCCACAGAATCAAATGAAACTTTGACGTACCTAAACTAAGTAAAACTCTATTACTGAAAAATTGTGTAGCACATCCCTCCATGTCCGCGATATCTAACCATCCCGAGGGAGACTTCGTTCAACGCGGTGCCTCAACATCCCCAATTCCTCGGGGATCATCACTATCATGACGTCATCCGCAACTACCGACCAGGACCCCGCGACTACTACCCTTACGAGTACGACTCCTGCTCGTGTAGCTCTGGTAGCGACACCGGCCGTCAAGGGTTGCGGGGCCCTTGGTGCGTATGTTTGGTAGTTTGCGTGGTGGTAGCAACCATCACTGCCGGTCTAGGACTGCCTTTAGCTTTAGGACCTCACGATTTGGGACAGCTCTCTGCCGAAGACAGGTTAGAGTTGGTGAGTAAGAATCTCATAAAAATTGAATATTGGCTTAGTTGGTTGGATATGCAGGTCAGGAAACTGCTGAAGGACGTTCCTTTGGTGGATGGACACAATGACTTGCCGTGGAATTTGAGGAAGTTTGAGCACAACCAGTTGAATCAGCTGAATTTGAGCAGAATTCGCAGTGATTATCCTTGGTCGAGTAGCAAATGGTCTCACACCGATTTACCCAAGTATTTATACTACGCACAAATTTGAAAGTAGTTACTAGTTAAGTTAATGTAGGTTGATTGCTGGAGGTGTTGGAGCTCAATTTTGGTCGGCGTACGTTCCGTGCAAAGCACAATACAAGGACGCAGTCCAGATGACTTTAGAGCAGATCGACGCCATTAAAAGATTGGTGCAACGGGAACCACACGCCATGGAGATGGCCAAGACGGTGGAGGACATCCGAAACGTCCACAAACGAGGAAAAATCGCATCTTTGATTGGCGTAGAAGGTATATAGAGCAACTGAGGACGCAGAACAACTAAGCAAAACTTGATGTTTAGGCGGACACGCTTTGGGTAACAGTTTAGCAGTCTTGAGGACTTTTTACAACTTGGGAGCAAGATACTTAACAATAACGCATTCCTGTGATACGGCTTGGGCTACAGGCCAGGACACCATCACCAGAGACGGACTCAGTGATTTTGGCAAATCCGTTGTTAAAGAGATGAACCGTCTGGGAATGATTGGTAGGGGTTTTTTCTACTAACTTATTGCTTTACAATAGAAAAAAGCTCATACAGCTAAGATAAAATATGTATGGCGAAATTAGGTCTTGCTAAATAGCCCACAGCAAGATTTTCCACTTGTATGCATTTTGCATTCCTTTTAATCCCTGTAAATCAATACACTCTGAAAGCACCTCATTATGGAAGCTCGTATCAAAAGCCTTTAAAATGAACTCTCCAGTCTCAATATAGAACTCTTTTTACATGACCAAACCTTTGAGTAGGAAACAGGGTTGCCAACTTGTTACCCATCCATCTCGCAGATATTTTACCTTAAATGTTTGGTTTATTTGTTGTTTTACAATCGTTTTCTAGTGGACCTATCGCATTCCTCAGTATACACTGCCAAATCAGCAATCAACGTTTCGTCAGCACCGGTCATCTTCAGCCACTCGGCTGCCTATTCGTTGTGCAACTCGACTCGAAACGTGCCCGACGACGTTTTGAAGCTTCTCGCCAAAAATGGCGGCGTGATCATGGTGAATTTTTATGCCTATCACGTGGCCTGCAGCATCAATGCTTCCATGGGCGACGTCATCAGACACATCAATCACATAAGGAAAGTGGCAGGGATTGATCATGTTGGTAAGACTCATTAGTTTTTCAGACTTTTCCATATGAAAATTACATTCAAATCAACGTTGCCAAAGCAAAAACTTTTGATGGCAACGTCGAAAAGATCGTGTGTTTATAATCACTTTACAGCTGTCACATCTGTCAAAACTCGGTGGAGCTAAATTTAGCTGTTGTGTTTACCAATTCACATAGGATAAATCACACAGCATCTTGTCTTTATAGTTTTATGGAGCAAAATTTGACAGTTGTGACGTTAAGTGACGTTCCTTAACGTCAGAACTAACAAACTTGGTATTTTGTACTTTCAAGTCGCTGGTAAGTGAGTTTTGACAGTTATGACAACTGTCACGGGACGCAAGCCAAGTATTAAAGTGTTTCTGAACGCCCCAACTGTCAAGTTTAACTCCATGGAGCTTTGAACACAAGTTCTAGTGTAATTTCTCAAATAAGCGACTATTTGTACTTTTATAGTTTCAACAGTTATGACAGCTGTCACGTGACGTAACAAAAGTATAAAAGTGTTCTTTAACGTCAGAACTGTCTAATTTGGCTCCATGGAGCTGTAAAGACTACTGACAATGTGATTCTTCCAAGAACCACATTTACTTGACATTTTCAATTTCTAAATAGTCCAAACTACATTGCTTGTGCATTTATTAGTCTTTTCTTCATCATTCTGTTCAGTTCTCCTAAAATTCCTTAAATTTTTCAACATCATTCTGTTCTGTACAGGAATAGGAGCAGGTTACGATGGAATAAACGTAACTCCTTCAGGACTAAACGACGTGTCCCGTTATCCATACCTGTTTGCTGAACTGTTATCTGATCCAGCCTGGACAGAGAAAGATATCCTAGCTTTAGCAGGGTTGAACTTCCTGAGGGTGTTCCAGAAGGTAGAGGAGGTGAGAGACGCCTGGAAGAAGATGGATTTGCCACCTTTAGAGGAACTGGGTCCCCGTAAACCGGTCGAGGAGTGTGTATCCAAAAAATCTTGACGACCGCCCAATTTCCAGTTTTGCCATTTTGTCTATTTGATTTTGTTGTTGGGATGGTAGCCAAAATGGCGCGCTTTCTCCAAAATGGCAGAAACGTTTCGTAGCTAAATTCACACGCACAAATGTGTGTTCAATAACAATCTCATTTTGGTTTTAATTAAATTTAGAAATATACTGGGTGTACCCCGAAATTTTTGGTTTTGGTAGCGTCTAGACGGTTTTTGTGTGTTTTTAGTGTCGACCCTTTTTGGGGTCACTTTTTGATGTTACTTAGGAAGTAACGAGTCAATGCGACTACACAGTAGGCAAAATAATAAAAATACATAATAAAACTAGAATGAGAGACAGAATAAGAGAGAAAGAGACAGTTCTTATATAGCGTGCGACTGAGTTTTTTGATAAAAACCCTTTTTGGATATTATTATATCGAGACAGAGCGTTTTAAATTTTTGTCGAAGAGAGTTTTATATAAAATGTTTTATCATTTTTTAGGCTTTTACAAAAATACATTATTTGTAACTGAAATATAGATTTTTCACACGCCGTTGTTATATTGTATAATTATTATTAGACGAACCGACGTTTCGGTTGTGACGTTGCCATCAGTATTCGTCCCTAGGGCATCTAGTACCTAAATTCGTTTATTTTCTTTTTGTAGCTCTAATTAACGATGAGTGAGACACGAGATGAGCGTTGCCAGATTGTTTTATTTTCCCTGATAATGAATAAAAGAGAGAATATATTTATTGCCAACTTATGATTATTATTAATAATTTACGTTTTAGGGAATGGTAAATGAGATATTTTACGTGTCGTTGCGTTTAAATGTTTAAATAGAAATCGACCCTATTTATGTAGAATAAATAAGAAAATTAAGCCTCGTATTTGTTTTTTTATTACCCACTCCATAATGTTTTAATTACATTTAAAAATCCATTATTTTGAATTATCTCGTTTTTCCAATAAATATCACCAAATTCAAGAGAAATTGGATATACTATACCTGGCCATTTCGAAAATATTTTTTATGATATCTGTCCTAAAATTATCCTCAATTATGTATACAAAGAAAACAGCATAAATACATTGAAAATTTATAATCAAAAACTGCATCTGCCACTATTAGAAAGTTACCTGTTTTCCTGATATAATCACTAACTTTATGTACAAAAAAAAATATTATACAGGTTTATGATTGTTTAGCTACTTGAGCAACTCTCAATGGGTAATAAATGGGAAAATAACTTATTTATAGCGACTATGTCGTTTATGAGAACATTTTCTTAAATTAACCATCTGTAATTTCACTGTAAATAAAATAATGTTTGTTTTTATACGCTTGAGTCAGAGTGTTTAGCTTCCACAAACACACCTTTTCATATAAAACATAATTTAGCAATTTTAGTTTCAATTGTTAAGTGAAGAGAAAATCAGGTAAGTACACTTAAACTCTTTGACCATCCTCGGTAAACAAAAATTGCGCGGGCACGTCATAAAGCCAATCCAAGAGCTTGTTATTTGCACGTTCTCTAGTCTCGGTTAGAGGCGGCTCTATATTAAAGCAAATAGAGCTCAGAGCTCCCGCTTCTATATTGGCGCGTTTTTTCAAACTTTTTATTATAAATTAAACTAATTTTATTTAACGTTAGGGTTGTTATAGTAAAGTTTTTTGTGGTGTTTTTAGAAATGGTGGCCAAAAAAGTGAAACGTCCAGTACGCCCTGCAATAAAAGAGGTGATCTATGTGGTAAGTTTGCTATTACGATATTGATGATGCCCGCTCGTGCACTCGAAACGTTACAACAAATTGAATAAATTAGCACAGGACACGCATGTTTCGGGTATTTTTAGATAGTGTAAGTGTTTTTGCGCTAATTTGCATGAGGATTTTAATTTCCCGGAATACGACCTTCCTGTTCCATTAAAGAATTTCCATTTTCCACTAGATTGCACTCCGGACGTGCCCACTAAAAGTGCCCATGAGACCCATAACTCAATGGTTATTATTAGATGTAGAATGTTTTTTTCAAATTACCAACAAAGAAAATGTGCAATAGTGTAGGTAAACTGGTGATAAACAAAATTATTCAAAATTAAAAAAAAATAAGAAAAATTTGGAAAAAAAAGAGGTAAATATATAGTTAGTTCTAAACCAGTTGACTGAATGTCACTAAAACTACAAGAACATTGACACTTAAATGTCAACTAAATTGAAAGTGAGTGAACTCAAACACTATTGACGACCATGTAAACGAACTCAACTGTATTATAATATTGTTACAAAAATTGGGAAAATTTGTCAAAAATTAATCATGAAGAACTTTTACTGTCTTGACATGTTTTATTGTCAAAGTGGAAGCTTTGTGGATGAGCTCAGCTTGTCAAGAATTAATATTGAAGGCTTCCTACTGGTTTGACATTTTTTTACTGCTCTCAGATTGTCAATACTTGATATATTACTGCCCTGACACATTCTTACTAACTGTAAATTGTCAAAACAAAATCCTGAAGAACTTTTACTGTCTTGACATGTTCTTACTGTATGTTAGACTGTGCTGTCTTTAAGAACGTCAATTTTTGATGTCGTAGGCTCATTCTTACTGGTTTGACACTTCCTTACTGCTCTCAGATTGTCAATGCTTGTTATCTTGCTGCCTTGACATATTCATACTGTCTGTAAATTGTTAAAATGTATGTCATAAGTCTTCTAACTGTATTCAGATTGTCAAAAAACAAAACTAAAGAATTTCTACTGTCTTGATATGTGCTGTATGTTAGACTATCAAAATTGGTGCTGTAAGCCTTGTGGATGAGCTCAGCTTGTCAAAAAATAATGTTGAAGCCTCATTACTGCCCTGACACACTTTATAGTGCTTTTAGATTGTCAAAATTACTGTTTTAAGCAATTTTACATCCTTGACAATGCCAAATTTTGATGTTGAACGCCTTACTGTTTTGAAACTTTCTTTACCGTCCTCAGATTGTCAAAAACTAATACTAAAATCTTTTACTGTCTTGACATATTCCTGCTGTATGTTAGGTTGTCAAAATTGGTGCTGTAAGCTTTCTGGATGATTTCAGCTTGTCAAAAATTGATGTTGAGCCCTCATTGCTGCCTTAACACATTTTTGATACAAAATTATAATGCTATAAGCTTTCTTACTGTGTTCAGATTGTCAAAAATTAATCCTGACAAACTTTTACTGTCTTGACTATGTTAGACTGTCAAAATTAGTGCTGTAAGCTTTCTGAAGTCTCACTACTGTCATGACACACGTTTTACTGCTTTTAGATTGTCAAAATAAATGTTAAGCTTTCTTACATCATTGAGAATGTAAAATTTTGATGTTGAAGACTCTTTACTGTTTTGACAATTTCTTTTACTGCTCTCAGATTGTCAATACTTGATTTTGCTACCCTGACACATTCTTTCTGTCTGTAAATTATCGAAATTGATGTTATAAGCTCTTTCTTGTATTATCTGTCAAACTGCACATTTTGAGGGTTTCTTTTGAAGAAACATTTGCAACTGTGACGTCATTCTAATCTAGTTTGCGTTACGGTATAGAGTAAAATTTTGGGCAAAACAAGATAGCCTCAACCTACAAAATTACATGGAGCTGAAAATGGAAAATTTCCATTTTCAGCCTCGTGTATAGGGTTAATCAGGACTTTCTGTAACGAATATATCGAAAGGGACAACGGTTAATTTGCATTTACGACCGGAAACGTTTGGGTGAAGCGACATTGGAGTTTTCTTATTTTATCCCCTAATTTGTCACCGAAATTGGGCCAATGGCGTGAGGTTCAAGGTATACAGAAATTAGCATTCAAAAATCCTACTTTTTATTGATTTACCAGTATATTTAAGTGGAAAAGCAATGATAACGCCCATATTTATCTTCTTTTTTTAAATGAGAAACACTATGAAACTGTTATGGTTACCAAATGTAGTTTTCCAACATTTTTTGTATAAAATCTTCTAGTATCTTATATAATCTTTATTTAGCAAACTAATAATTAATCTCTGCAAGGAAAATTCCAAACGAATTTGAAAACATAGAAAACATTGTAGAGTATAATTAGCATACAAAGGATCTATAAATACGTACCATAATTCTAAAATTTTCTGCCTCATCAGAGAACAATTTTATTATTAGAGGATTATGTATAAAAGTAATGGATCGACAACAGCGCAATCTAAATTTAAATAAACTGTTTTTACAGACAAATTTAGCATATCTGATTGATTGTTTACCAGGAGAATTACCCATTATTATACCAGATTTCAAATCAGACACATTAATTAGAACTGATTGAATAAAAACATAATTTTGAATGTCAGATATAACAATAGAATTCAAATTAAATGTGTTTTTTGACACATTTCCTCTTATAAAAACATCTAAGGTTTAACGTTATAAAACAATAATCAAAAATTATCATAATTCCTATTCGTAAAGGTGATATTGCGTGAAAAAGCCCTTTTACACCAGCACATGGTAACATACCGTGATTGCTCATCATCAAAAAGCAATTTAAACTTTACCAAAAGTTTAAAACTATTAATACACCCCCAGTTTGATTCGTTTGCCAAAATGGCGGTTGTTGAACACATTTCCTCCAGTTTGCATAGTTATAGGTGAGGCACATAAATTTAGAACAAAAGACACTTCCTTCCTAATTTGCATTTATGTACTTTGTCCTCGTACCGGCGCCTGGTACAAGTGTCTAGCCGGTTAATTTCGCACACTTTATTAGATTACTTTACCCCAAAACCTTTTGACCTTGGGGATGCATTGTTTATATGAGTTTACACCCCCCCCCCAACCCCCTAAAAAATTATTGGCGACATCCCTTAAAGACTGCATTCTCATTTCAATACTGTCACTGGTGTAAACATTATCAAAATAGTTCAAATTTACTTTTAGTTGTTCTTCTTCACTCAGCTTTTCTATTTTCGGAGATTTGGTAGGCCCCGTTTGTTCTTCAGTACTGGCTTGTATCTCTACTCTCTGATCATCAAATAGGTTTTTAATGGTAACTTCCCATTTGCTTCCTCAAACATCAAAATGCACCAAACTCTAGTGGGGTTGCTGTAATCTTGAGCAGGGAGAGCAGCAAGTCCCTTCTGGATTGGCAGCCAATTGTAGCTCGCGTTTCAAGGGAAAACCATGTGTGTTGACCATATTAACACCTTATGCATTATCATTGAACAATCCCAGGAACGGAATTCACCTCTGTACTTAATATTCGTGAATTTCCAAAGGACGTTTGACAGCTTAACACACCCGTATATGTGGAAAGTATTGAAGAAGAAAGGCATCCCATTTAAGATCATAAAACTCGATGCACCATATGGAGTTAAGCAGGGACGTGTACTGTCTCTTCTCTTGTTTATCATTGTCCTGGATTACATCATGGATAAGCTGGAAAACACCCCAAGAGGCATAACATGGAATTTCGGGAAAAGGCTTGAGGATCTGGACTTCGCGGATGACATCTGTCTTCTAGACGACATGCAAAATAAACTGCAAGACTTGGCCACACTTGCAGACGAAAGGTCGAAGACAAACAGCATGCGACTAGAGGCAAAAAACGCCAGGAAATTCTCAATAGGAACCGAAACAATTAAAGAAGTAACAGAGTTCTGTTATCTGGGAAGCATCATCACTGCAAAGGATGGAGCAGAAGCAGCGGACGTCGAAGCGCGAATAAAGAAGAACAGAATGAACAGACAAGCATTTGCAATGCTTAGAAACGTCCGGTCTTCTCACTGCACGACAAACTCCAAACTGAGGATCTTCAGGTCAACACTCGCTGGAATGGAACCCCCAGGGGACAAGGAGTCGTAGACTACCAAAAATGAGACGAAGGATGCAGAGGACAACAGCACCAAGTCAAATATCTAGCGGCCAACAGGATGCACTGAAGAATCTTCGTAGAGGCCCTATTCTCTTATATCTACTATAATGTTTCCGACATTGTCTATTAGAATGTACTGCTTTGGTTTTCTGCCTATAAAGTCTTTGATCTTTTTATGGAGATTATGTAGATCTTGTCGCTGTTGAAACTCCTCCATTTCCTAGCATTTACCACCCACCAGCCATGGCTTGGTGACATTCATACCTTACTTTGTTTTTCAGCTCTCGGTACTTACACCTCTGATCTCTCTGGAGGTTTTGGCTATTCTCTTTTCTTACTTTAAACCAAAAAGCTCATCTGTCATCCAGTCTTGTATTTTACTTGGTCTCAGGTATTCTCTACAGGACTTTATCATTGATCCTTTCCATTATTGTTGGAACCTTCCTCTTCATTTTGCTTTTGTACGTACCTCTTTATCGTGTGTATTAATTCTAGTGTCCATTGCTGGTTTCTTTATTTTTTTTTTACTTTACTTTACTTCATGGCTCTACAGCCTGGGGTGGGTCTTCACCGACTGTACTATTCACCTCCATGCTGGGTCGTATTCTATCTAGACACCCTAACGGTCTTCGTCCTGCTGGTGCTCCTTCCCAAGCCAGTCTTACCATCCTTCTTGCCTTTATCACCTTCACTATATCTTAATCCTTGTATAATTCTGATATTTCTCGGTTGGCTCTTATTGGCTATCTCTACGTCATGTTCTACTGGTGAGCATATACTTGGTTTTGTCCTCATTTACTCTGAGCCCCATTTATTCAGTTTCTACACTCAAAAAGAGGTCCTTCACAATCAGTACCGTGTGTTGCCCACTACGTCAGTATCGTCGGCAAAGGCCAGCAACAGTCTTGGGCCATTATGATTATAAAGTTCCACGCTTATTTTAGCGGTTCTTATTATTTTATCCAGAGAAATGTTGAACAAAGGTATTCCCTCCCAGTATTTTTCCATCAATTGCCTTATAGTAACAATTTGGTCAATTGTTGATCTGTTTCTTCAGAAGCCGCATTGATAGTATTTTCTTCTGTAATTGGATTTTTTTTGCGTGTCTTTTTAAGTGTATTGTTTAGTTTTAACTTATACCCTAAGATCAAAAATGGTTTATATCATCAGAAGATCAAAGTTTTGAAATTCTGTTTTTAGACTGCGTCTTCAGCGCCACCACGTCGTAAAACCACCGAACTACCCTCATTGCTGTACAAGACACCACTTAGCAGGCCTTTAACTTTGGTGTCCAGTTTACAAAAACCGAACACACTTTCAAAAAAACCGGTAAGTTGGGTTGATCCATGGAATAAAAGTTGGACATTTGAACGTAAAGGAAACTCTTTAGGAGCGTAGGGTGAGGTTTGCGCTGCCGCCACCAGAGGACGCTTCCAGCATTGGAAACTCGCCGGGAAATTTAAAGGATTTTCCGCAGTCGGCGCGCATTTTCAATGTAAACAGCGAAAAATCGTCCAGTCAACGACCGGACGCAGCGCGACGCACGTCTTCGGGCGCAAACAGCGAAAATTTTAGTGTGACGCGACGTTTCGACCGGTTCCGCAAGGACCGTCTTCAGAATCATTGGCGCGATTTCGGCGAAAAAGTCGAGGTTCCCGTCAGTGTCAGTCCAGGTGAGGTTTTTTTTTTGTATCTCAAACTAACATAAACAAATTCACAGTAAAAATCACAAAAAAAAAACATTTTTCTACTTTTGGCATATAAAGTGACACTTTTCAAAACTGATTAGAGTGACAAAACGTTTTACTTTTCGTAACTAGTTACAAAAATAACCAAAGTAAATCAAAATTTTGATTATTTTCATTTCGCTGGTGGCTAAACATTGACTGAACAAAATATGCTAAAACTATTGTAATTATTGATGTGACGTTAACGTCATTGAAAATTGACGAGCTGTCAAAACAAGAACTTTGTTCGATTTAATAATGTGAATTATTACGATGAAAGCCGAGTGCGTTTTATTTAATTTACGAGTTTACTCGTAGAATACGTTCTGAAGGAGGAAACGTATTCTTAATTAGAAAATACGGGACGTTCACTTGTTTTGGTAAGGAAACTAGTTTGCATAAGCGATTTTCCGCAATTAAGTCAGGGAACTACGTTCTGATTATTCGACGAATAGGAAAATTTAGAGCCTCAAATCCCTGGCTTCAATTCTAATCCAATATGGGTTTTTGATTTCACCTTTTTGTGAATAAATTTCCTTTCCAATGTGAATAAAAGCCTTAAAAACACCAAAGTGAAAGAATAGAAAATGACTGATTTGGTTGCTCGAAACTTTCAAACATCAGGAAAACATTAAATAAAGTGGTTTTGAAAGTAAACAAAAATTGGGTAATTTATTGAATTTCAACTGTATTTATTGTATTGTTTTTAGCGGAGATAGATGTAGGAAAATTAAAAAAAAAATCAAAAAAATTAAACGTTGATTTGTGTTTAATCCAGTAAAAATGTAAATATAAACTAAAATATCTTATCTATAAACTTGCTAGACATTGGTAGTTTCTGTTTGAAAATAACAAAAAAAATCAGATTTTTTTTTGGTTTTACAAGCGTTTTTAATTTATGTGAAAAAGTAATTAAAATTTTAATGAGAAAACTTTCTTAAAAGTCGGTAAAAATTGCTAAAAATTTAGGTCAGCAAATGCGTCGTTTACAAGATCAATGATTTAATTGGAACATTATTACTCGTTCTGATAAACTTTTGTGTTGACCGAAAGCTAATCGTATTCAAGAGAAGCAAGGTTATCATTTTAAGTATTTGGGATGATTAAATCATCTCAATATGCAGCATTTGCGCAAATCTCAGCACAGTGGGTATAATTTGTGATTGGTCAAAAAAGCAGCTTTCAGCTTGCTGCTTTTTTTGACCAATCACAAACTGTAAACATTGCTGTGACTTAGGCAAATACTGCACATGTGGATTTACTATAAATCCATCCTAGAATATTAGTTTTTAGGCCAAAATTGACACACATCTTTAGTTCAAACATTTCGTTCCTGTTTTCTAAGTTTAGGTTACTCGAATTAGATACTTCTAGTTTTAGAACTTACTTACCTATCAACTGATGGACTATATTTATGAAATTAAAATTTCTCGTTGACATTAAAAATAGCTTTTGCTCCATCAATAATTAACTAGCTCTGCAAACAAAACTATAGGTTTCAGTCACGTTATCTTAAAGCTCACTTTCCACTTCATCACTATAGATCAATGGATCGTCACGACTGTCACTGTTGTATTAAAGTTTGGAATTTAACCTAGAAACTTCCTGTGGATCGGGTATTTGCGACAATATATATGGAACGACCCGGATTCCTTTAGGATAATAGGTTTACCCGATCGACAGACTAAGTTTCATTATTTTCTTTTCGTTTTGTTTGACATTTTTAAATGAAATGTTTTACTGTTTATTAGAGTAGGAATATGATTTGAGTTACTTACTCTTACTTGGTTAGAACATTTTGCCCAGTTAGCCATTTAACAGTCACAAACTGACTAGTAAAACTAGCCTTCTACTAAATCTATACAAAAACTGGCCAAATTTGTTCTTACCACCATGTTTTTAAAATTGCCAGAGGGTCTTCAAGTACTTAAGTGTCTGAGTACTAGTAAAAACTTCACAAATGTGCCAGAAGCCTCTACAAGTATTCTAAACATTGCAAGACATGTTCACAATTGCAGAGGCTCTTAAAGTACTTTTGAAAATGCCATCAGAAGTGTCTGAGTACTAGTAGAAACCCTTAAAGTACTTTTGAAAATGCCATCAGAAGTGTCAGAAAACTAGTAGAAACCTTAGAAATTTACCAGAAGCCTTTACAAGTATCCTAAACATTGCAAGACATGTTTACAATTGCAGAGGCCCTTAAAGTACTGTTGAAAATGTCATCAGAAGTGTCTGAGTACTAGTAGAAACCTTACAAATTTACCAGAAGCCTTTACAAGTATCCTAACCATTGTAAAACATGTTCACAGTTGCAGAGGCCCTTAAAGTACTTTTGAAAATGCCATCAGAAGTGTCAGAAAACTAGTAGAAACCTTACAAATTTACCAGAATCCTTTACAAGTATCCTAAACATTGCAAGACATGTTTACAATTGCAGAAGCCTTTAAAGTACTGTTGAAAATGTCATCAGAAGTGTCTGAGTACTAGTAGAAACCTTACAAATTTGCCAGAAGGCTCTACAAATATCCTAAACATTGTAAGACATGTTCACAATTGCCTGAGGCATCTACAATCATTTTGCAAAATTCAGAAACCTCTAAACCTAACCAGTCTAGACACTTGTAGTCACTTATTAAACATTTTTGAAAATTTACCAGAGATTGCCAAAAATCTCTAAATTCTACTGAAAGCTTCTCAAAGCTTGCCAGAAGCTTCTAGAAGACTGCTGAACTTTTCAAGATTTTAAAGTTAGAGTTAGTTAAAGTTTAGTTTAGTTTTAGTTTAGTTAAAATTGCCTCTAAAATTATTTTTGGAACGCCAGAGAGCTTTAAAATGTACTGAGAGCCTCTTAAGCCTGTCTTTGACATTATGTCTTTAACTTATGACAAACATGTCTTTGACTTATGACAATTTCAAATGTCAATAGGTGTCAGATATCGAGTCCACCCAACTGGCCGGTACATCAGAGGCACGCTGTCCCCGACATCCAATCAGGCCCCCCACGAGCCTCTGGTGTCTCCTGGGGGGCAGGCGCTGCTGAAGGCGGCCCGAGATGGAGACGACCAGGAGCTGCGCGATCAGCTGCGCAGAGCTTTGGCCGTTGGCATCACCGAAACTGACCTGAACGCCACTGATTCCAGCGGAAGGGTAAGTAAAAGTTTAAATTGAAAAAAAAAATGAAATCTACAAGGTGTTTATGAAATATCTGAAAAAGTACTTACTCTGTTGATCTAGTTAAAGAAAGTGTAGAATATAATACCTTTTTAATGTGAAGAAAATACTTTCTTAAAATAGGCCTGAAATATTGAAAGTAGATGATTACATCAACCTGAAGAACGTAAGCTTTTGAAAGTTATTTTAATCTTAAAGTAGAACTAAATTACTGAATCTTCAGCAAAATAATGTTTTAGAAGTTAAGGGAAATTTTACTCTTAAAAAGTTTGTTTTAAAACAACTGATTTGTCAACGTAGCAAAAGACAACGTTGTTCTTGACTGCGAATCACTCCCTTATGGCTATTTTTATAACTAACAGTTAATCCAGAGGCTAATTTTAGAATTATACTGAAGTTATTGACCCTTATCAGCCTAAATCGAAACAAATTGTTTTAAAAAGCTATTTGATGAATGAACTCTTCTAGGCAATTTCAAAACCAAAGTAACAAACAAAACAGCATTGTATCGATTCTGCCAGTTTCGTTTGTGTCTGACTGGGGATTGGTTCAACAGGTTCGGGGTTAATTTTTATAGTGACGGTTCTAGGTCAGGGAGTGTTTTATACAATTGGAACGAAAATGGGGAAATGCGGTCGTTTTCCCACGTGGGAACGATTTAAAATTTAAATGCGGAAAAATTCGTTTGCATTTTGCTTTGAGCACCCAGTTTCTTCGCGAATAAATCTAGCCTGGGTTGTGTGCATGCCTGATCTCGTTTGAATCAATGCTGCAACTCATTATGTTATAGCAGTGGCGTCGTCATCGAACAGTTTTCCCAACTTCTCCAATCTGGGAAATTGAATTTTCCTCTAGTGAATATATCTATTTAACGAGAAGCGGGTCTTGTATAAACTTCAAAAGAAAAGGTAGAGTAGGGGTGGTGCATTTTCACTCAAACTTCTCTGCTCACGTCTAAATATTCGCTATTTTTAAGGGTAATTTCGTTTCCCCTCGGGTTTCGTGCTGCACGGGTCATTATGTCCTCTCTAAAAGTCTTCCATTGAATTATTCCTAATTTGCAAGCGTCTCGACAGTTATAACCCCTGAAATTGCTCTCCTCAAATTTGCGGGTTATGATAATTTCATTTTTCTTGCTTTTTTATGCTGGAAGAGCACGTAAACAGTGGAGAAGAAGATATGATAATCAGTGACAAAGGAAACATTACTTTTTTTCATTATTTGTGTCAGAATTCTTTAGATATCATTTGGATATCTAATCTAAGGAAATTCTTCCAAAAATTGCTCACAAAAGTGTCTTAAAACATTCCAGCCATGTACAGGGTGTCCCAATAAGAAAGGTGTAGTAAAAATCTCATAAAAGTAATCCCGTATTCTCTACGAAGAATTTTCCTATTTAACTTTTTTTTCTATCTCTTCAAATAAAGTGGTGGGAGTAGTACAAAGTTTGCTTTGAAAGAAATGAAATATCTCGAAAACGGCTATCGTAGAGACTTTGTTTTTGCGGCATTTTAAAGAGCATTTTCTGTTCTGTAGAGTGTCCCAAAATAATGTTCCATTTAGTTTTCGGTTTTTTCGATAGAGGGCGTTTTTACAAAAATTGCACTTTTAGGCAAAATTTTCTCAATTTAAAATTGAATATACCATACAATACATTTGAAACACATTTGAGACGCAAGAGAGTATATTGTTATTTTCTGTAATGTTCCATTCTTTTGTCGTCCTCGAGCTAAAGGAAGCCTCAATAAACCTCTCAATTTGGGTCAATTTCCTCTTGGATATGCTAAAAAGGCGAAGGGCGACAGATAAGAAAAGTACGCTTTTATTTCCACTTTTTTCATCAAATTATTTTAAAAGAGCACCCGAGATTAGGCTACAGAGGGAGGAAAAATCATCAAATTTTAGGAATCTGGGTCACCCTGTGTGTTGGAAGTCCTGGCTGAGTGCCTGGTAGACGCGTCATCAGGTGCGTTGCACTCCCAGCTAAATGTCAGGGAGAATATGTTACGTATTTTTAGAGTGGATCCTAAATTGTTTTTTAGAACACGATGTAGGTACTTTGAATTATTTACTAAAAATCTGGTAATAAGGCTTGTTCGCGGCGGCAATCCCAAACTGGTTGTTTTCCACTGAGAATCGGAAAATTGTGACTGAATGGTTTAGGAAAAAAACACTATACAGGGTGATCAAAAGAGAATTTCAAGGAGAGAAAGAGAGAGAATTTCTACAAATTGGTATATTGAACCATCTTGTAATTGGCAAAATAACAGAGTTATGGGCTGTCAAAGTGAAAACTGTCATATTCAAACTTTACAGCAAACATCTCAGATTTAACAGTAAATAACTCGGTTATTCGACATTTTAGGAAAAAACACTGTACAGGGTGGTCAAAAGAGAATTTCAAGGGCTACAAATTGGTATATTGAAACACCCTGTAACTGTCAAAATAACAGGGTTATGGGCTGTCAAAGTGAAAACTGTCAAATTATCAAACCGAGTTATTGACAATACAATGGGGTAGTTTACAGGGTGATTCATTGAATTTTTAACATCCTCGTGACTTGTTTAATTTTCATTTTATCAACAAATTACCAAATATGAATCTTGTAGATAGTTGCGTCTACTTTATTTCTAGATAATCCATCAGTATACAGGGTGTCCCAAATTTCAGCAACAAACTTATAATTTTTCAAATAGGATGACCAATTTTTTATTTGATTTTTGGAATCTACGTCAAATTCTGGGCCTACTTGATGTAAAATGTTTGTATCGATATTCAATTATTTTTGCTCTAGCAGCCTTACTTTGACCACCCCCCTCAAAAGCAGAAATTTTCAATTTGAGCGAAATTTTGGTGCACTTTTCCAGAAATTCGTTCATAACTCGCTTATTTGAAACACCCTGTATAAAACCACAGTTTAATAAAAGAAAGCTAATGAATGGGGCTATCACGTGACGTTGAGCGGGCACGGCTAAGTTGTCCTGTTTAGCCGCTAGAGGGTGTCAAAGTTGACTCTCGTTTTTTGCAGTTTTTGCTCAATATCTCAGGAACGTTTCAGGTTAGAGGTCTGAAATTTTTACCACAAATGAACCTCCATGGGATGCAACTTTTACGTTCTATACACTTTGTTAGTACCATGCACTGTTTGACCTTAAAAAATTAAAAATTAGAATTGTCAACAAATTTTAAGGGTGATACCTCCTGATTTTTTTCAGAAAATTTTTTATTTTTAAAATTAATCTCAACTGCCTAAATACCTTCAGGTTAATAGTACAAAAATGACGTAAAGTGGCATTTGTCAAAATGTCATTTTGCAAGGGTGCCACGGTTTTAAAAGTGTCAAAATTGACATAATTTCTACGTCATCTCCGAAACGGTGCCAGTTAGAGCAAAATGGACGTCAGATTTGCGTTCTCCAGGTTGAAATTAATTAAAAAAGTCACTTTGATTAAGCAAAATCCAAAATGGTCGCCGGTAGTGTATAGTAGGCTCAAAAAATCCCTAATTTAGACTAAATTTCTGTGCACTTTTCCAGAAAATCGTCCATATCTCGCTTATTTGAACTGTCTAATAAAAGAAAGATAATGAATGGGGCTATCACGTGACGTTGAGCGGGCACGGCTAAGTTACCCCGTTTAGTCGCTAGAGGGCGTCAAAGTTCACTCTCGTTTTTTGCAGTTTTTGCTCAATATCTCAGGAACGTTTCAGGTTAGAGGTCTGAAATTTATTACAAACGCACATCTTTATCTATACACTTTTTCGGTACATATTTCTCTGAATATTGCCCAATCAGGGCTTTGACAGAAAATAGTGAAGGAATCTCACGTGATCACTCTGTATCACCATACGTGATACGTGAACAAGAATGTTTGTAACTTATTAAACATTGAAACGTGTGTAGGTAAACGTGTTGAAAGTTTGTTTTAACTTAGTTGCACAAATTGCAAATAACGCGGCGAAGATAAACGAGTAACAGACATTGAAAACCCGTGAGGGCTATAAAATAGCGGGCCGAAAACGGGATCGTAAATAAACAAATACAAAAGCGGCCATGTTAGGAACGAGACCGATAAAACTGTCGCACTAATGAAGCCGGACGATGCTGAAACGTTTCGAATCGACAACGATAAAAAAAACGTCATCCGGGAAGAAATCTGGTTTTTCTATTTCTGCTTTTATTACCGGGGTTATGATGAATAACAAAAGGAGCCAGTGTAATTCACTAACAATGATCGAACTGACAAATAAACAAACCCGTCTCCAGCTTTAGCTATCGATACTGTTACACAATGTTTTCAAGTTTTTCAGTAATGGAAATATCACATTACAACGCTGGCATTACACAATTTGTGTGCACAAATAACAAAAGAACAACGCCATCTCTTCAAGTTTTCTTTCATTTTTAATAAAACCTGAAACCATCAATTTAAGTTATTTCTCTCTTAAAAGTTTAGTTGTAATTATCGCAATTGAAACAGCAAGTAGCACAAACATTTTATTTCAGTCTTTTTGGCTTTAATTAAGTAGAAATCAAGCTCAAATAACAGTATTACTGGTTTCATGCCAATATAGGATTAGCCACCCAAATCGTTGATTGGTTTTGATTGATGTGAGTACAATTATACATGCCAAAATCAATTTTATGTAATAAATCTCTAAGCATTTTTAGTCAAAGTACAATTAAATTGTTTGTTCAGATGAACAAGAACTTGAAACAAGAAAATGTGAAATTTTGCTATTTGGTCAAATTATGAAGTCAATTTTCATATCTGAAATGTAAATTTCATCATGTCAAGCCTTATTTCAAGTTTCAAAATATCAAAACATAAAAAATACCTTGTTAGTTTTAAACCTTAACAAGAAAATCTCAAAATTCCCAATTTGGTCAAATTATGAAGTCAATTTCTCTCTGAAACGCAAAATTGATCTAATTTAATGGCTTTAATTTTAAGAATTAATTTTAGATAAAGAAAATATAATTTGTACATAGTTCGTATAAAAAATCATTTATTTTTAATAATTTCAAACAGAATCAATTTTTCAAATAAGTAACCTATACAGATTTACCCTAATTTTGAAGAGGGAATAAAATAAAATCATGAAAATAGGGATATTCCATTTGAAAAAATTGTCTTTCTGTCCTTTTTAGAACTGACATAGATTTGAGTTAAAAATATGGACACACACCATATGTACAAACAAGTTTGTGGTGCTGCCACGACTTTGTATGAAGTCAGATCACTGTGATTTTTTAACTGCACTGGTTAAGCACACTCTGAACTACCCCACCATCAAAAATCACGTTGATATAACGTTTAGAATGTGAGTTATGTCAATTTTACCGTTCGCGCTCACTAAGTTCCAGCAGCTCGTATCTCCTTTAAAAAGCTACAGGGTGGCGCCAACATGATCTCAATCTGGTTGCCATCTATAATACTCCAAAATTTTCAAAGTTTTTTACTTTGACAGATTCTCGAAACTTACTGGCATTTTAGATGTAATGGCAAGCATAATTTCCGTAAAAGCACAGTGGGTAGTTTGTGATTGGTAGAAAAAGCATCTTTTCACCTCTAAATACAGATTTAGGTTAGGTTTGTATGGTTTTCAACCACGAAACAATAACCTACACCTCGACCCGAATAAGTTTTATTAGACTTCTGATTGTCTGCACGAAAAAGTCAAATTGCCCGTGAAAATTATACGGTTTACGTGCGAAGGTCCCTTTAGAATTTTTCTGGGTCAGGAGGAAAATCAGTTTTTTTTTTGGATCGCGTCCCGGTCCATTTTAAAACTAGATAAAATATGGATTTTAATTAAAAGCCGTCAATCTGTTCTGCGTTGCGTTTAAGTACGTATAATAAACAAACTGGAAAGCATCATTAATGTGATAATGATTGATATTGGCTTTGAATTCGCGAGAGAAAAGTGCTCTGTTATAGCAGTTTACCTCAAGGAACATGCGTCATTAGACGAGTCTAAAATAACCACTACAACAGTTCAAATCCAGTACCTCAAAACGTTTTAGATTGTTTTTTTAGAGTTATTTTTAATTTCTGTGTGTTACCAACACGTGTTTCTGTTAAGACAATTCAGTCTCGGGACTCATATTCAACATTTTTAGGTTATTTTAATATACGGCATATCAAAGATAGAAAAATTACAAGCCCAGAACATTTACAATTGTTGGAGAATTACATCTTTTTCCTGTCGATTCCTCTCTTTCCCTCAATCTTCCCCGCAATTATCAATTGCAGTGCAATAAGACTTTTATTAAATTTTATTGTTCTGTCCACGTTATCCATGAAGGAAAACTGCAGCTGACAAGACAATTTCCAGATTAAAGACCAATTTTCAACCACAGCTTTTCTTTGTGTTCCTTAGTTTACTACAATAAAATGAATAAATATTAAATGAACGTAAAATAGTAAACAAACAAGATAATCCCCGGATTTGCTCACTATACAAGTGTTTACACTATTTAATCATTGGGCCCGCCAAAAATAATTCGGGACTGCCAACGTAAATAACATTTGCTAGAGGCGTACCTTTCCGTTTATTTTTTCAAGTCAATTTAATTCGATTTTGACCCGTTTTATACGATTTTCCTGCTAACGTACCGCATATTTGATCGTTTTGTTAATGACCTTTCGCATACCAATTTGTTGAATCGGGTTGGGATGTTCCCACGTAATTTTTAATTGTTTTACGTCATTTTTTTGACAGCCTCCAGTATGTTCAGCTTTAGTGATTTTTAAATCAAAATTTAATGCGTATGGTTAAAATTTACAAACAAAACAATCCTATTAAGTTGCAGGAAAGATGTGAGTTACATTAAATTGAGATTTCCTATACGTAGGTATACCTATACTTTGTGCCAGGAGAAATGGCAGTGACGACATTAACTGTGACGTCTTAATTCTCAAGATTTTCTTTGATATTTTGTCAGTTTTTTCGGTGATTTAAAAAGCTTTGTTTTTGTTGAATAAGACCCCCCCCTGTTCATTAGTTTTTTTTGTCATATAATGTGTTTTTACATGAATGTTTCAAATAAGCTCAATGACGTCAAAGGAATGACAAGTATTACGTCACTGCCACTAACCCTGGGACGGGCTTTACTTACATTTTCTTTTATTTTCTAATGGACGTTCTGGACAATTGTGATTTTAAATAAGGAATTTACCTAATCACTTTGTGAAAGTCTGAAAAACATGGTAAAATAATGAGATAAGAAAAAAAAATTAAATGACGGCATAGACAGTGACGTAACTAAAGTGGCTCGCTATCAATTGTTTGTCTAGAAAATCGTGACGTCATTGTTCCAAGTTAATTATTTACTCAACCACTCCAATCAACCACCCCTCCAGCTGGTTAATCCAAACAGATTAAGTGAATCATTCATAGATTGATTGAACCTCCCACCTGCACTTTGCTACCTCTAAAATGAGAGTGTTAGGGCGAAAAAATTAATGAAATTTCCAACTGTGTATGAAATAATGAGAGGGATTAATTTATAAATAAAGCAATTATTTTGCCGGTGACCTAAATATTATCGTTGTCTGTCTAATATCGATTTCTAGCGGGAAAAACGATTTGAAATGCGACAGGTTAAAAGGAATTTCGCTTTTGATGTTCTCCTTTTACTGGACGAAAGTGTAATTAGAATGAAACTTGATTAAGTGTTTGATTGATTAACCGCTTAAATTGAGTGATCATAAAACACTGCTGAATGAGAATGAATTGGCATCGTTGTTAGAATCGGTATTTGGAGGGTTTACCAATAAACCTCAACCAAACCAGCCCCAAATTCCCAGCCAATAAAAAAGAACATATACCACATTAACCCAATTAACGACCAAAGCCTCAATCCGGCACGTCAAATAATTGGGGTAACCCATTTTCAGAATGAAACATTTTAATGGGGCCACCGGACAACGCTGAAATTCCCTACAGTACAGGACCATTGGGGACTATAAAGTAGGACAAATGGTCAGTAACTTTTGTTCGGACGGTAATCATTGACTACGTTTATATCGAGCAAATTGAATCCGCTTATCCATAAAATCCTCAAAAAAGACTTCTTCTTCTTCTTCTTTATTATATTTAAGATCTCGAGATGTTTGTTTTGCAGGTTCCTCTGGATCAGTTCCTGGAAGGTGGACTGCCAGCTGTTCTTCCATCTCTTAGGTGGTCTTCCGGGTGTTCTTTTCACTATTAATTTCCCTTTAAGTGTGATGCGTGGCAGTCTTCCTTCTTCCATTCTTCTCACGTGAGCGTACCAATATATTTTCCTTTGTCTCCTCCGATGGATAAAGACAACGCAGATTAACGATTTGGATTGACTAGTCGATCCTAAATATTACCAGGATTGAAAACATAGACAACCAAATTGAAACACTGAATCCGATTAAAACGCCACTTTTTAATACGGGATTGAATAATCTGGCATTTGACAACTGACGTTAACAAAGACAAGTGAATGAAGTAATCACAAGACAAAATATATATTTTTTGACACACGTTGCTTTGACCCTAAATTACTCCCTTACTTGACAAGCTACGTCAAAATGTCATAGAAAACAAAAGATAGAGCAGATTTCAAGCTTTCTAAAAATATCCCCTCATGAGTTGATTGATAACACCGTTTGGCCGCTAGACGGCGTCAAATTTCCTTTACCATAATATCACATATTATATTGTAAATATTTTTTAGTCAGATTCAGAGATCTCTTAATGCGGCCGAGTTCCTGGCAAAATGGTTAAAATGTTACATTTTAGGTCTAACTCTGTTAGTTTTTGAGATATCAAAAAACCGACTGCACCAGCGTCTTTTGCGGGAAATTTTAACATAAAATGACACCGAGACGTCAATTGTAACTTGACAAATAAAAAAGTTGTATTTTTTGACAGTTCCAGGCCGCCATTTTGAATTTTCTGTCAAAATATTGACTTGCACCTCATTTTAAAGGAAATTTCACGTAGTTTCAAGAAATGACAGACAAAATGGCGCGCAGGCGGCCATTTTGAATTTTCTGTCAAAATATTGACTTGCACCTTATTTTAAAGGAAATTTCACGTAGTTTCTAGAAATGACAGACAAAATGGCGTTCCAGGCCGCCATTTTTATTAAGGTCAATTATCTAAGAAATAATGCCCTAGGGCGTTATTTTTCATAATGGCCTCAGGTGAGGGCATAACGGGATTCAACTTATGATTGTTCTATCCGCTTCAGTAATCGGATCAACCTAACACGATATAAACGTCAGTCATTGTCGTTTGACATAAAAAGTAAACGTTTTAGGGTAGAATTAGCAAAGTTATAAATTCTGAGGCAGTTTACTGCCAAATCTTGGCTGCGTTCATATATTTTCCAATTTAGAATTTAAATTATGCAATTTTGGGGTAAACCCGTTCCAGAGCAAGTACTTAAAATCGGATAAAACTAAATAGCTGGAGCACATTGAATTTAGAGAGTGCATAATTCCGAAAAGAAGATTAATCGAGTTTCCGACCTTTGACCTTTTCAGGTTTGCCAACGTATCTGAGCGGAACATCCCCCATACGATAAACGGGGTGTATTTTAAAATATGGCCCACTCGTATCCGCTTACGTTTTTCAGCTATCCAGGAGATTCAATTTTATAACGACGAAATTCAATCCAATTTAAATCTTTAAATCTCACCATACAATATACAGGGTGGTCTGAAGAAATATCGGTTTGCCTGAAATGAACGCGCGTTTGTTTTTCTTTTTTTTTATTGGTTTTCAGCTCAAACTTTAGTCTCCTTGTTATATGAATTTTAAACCTAAAACGTTCCTGAATTTGAATTTACCACTTCTGAAAAACAATTTGTCAAGAAAGGCAGATGATGACTTTCTTGAAACTACGCAATATTTCCTTTAAAATAAGGTGCAAGTCAATATTTTGACAGACAATTCAAAATGGCAGCCTGCGACGACATTTTGTCTGTCATTTTTAGGAACTACGTCAAATGTTCTTTAAAATGAAGTGCAAGTCAATATTTTGACAGAAAATTTAAAATGGCGGCCAGGGACGCCATTTTGTCTGTCATTTCTTGAAACCACGTGAAATTTCCTTTACAATGAGGTGCAAGTCAATATTTTGACAGAAAATTCAACATGGCGGCCTGGAACGCCATTTTGTCTGTCATTTCTAGAAACTACGTGAAATTTCCTTTAAAATGAGGTGCAAGTCAATATTTTGACAGAAAATTCAAAATGGCGGCCTGGAACCGTCAAAAAATACAACTTTCTTATTTGTCAAGTTACAGTTGACGTCTCGGTGTCATTTTATATTAAAATTTCCCGGAAAACACGCTGGTGCAGTCGATTTTTTGATATCTCAAAAACTAACAGAGTTAGACCTAAAATTTAACATTTTAACCATTTCTCTGCCAGGAACTCGGCCGGATTAAGAGATACATAAAATCCGACTAAAAAATATTTACAATATGTGATATTATGGTAAAGGAAATTTGACGCCCTCTAGCGGCCAAACGGTGTAATCAATAAACTCATGTGGGGATATTTTTGGAAAGCTTGAAATCTGCTCTATCTTTTCTTTTCTATGACATTTTGACGTAACTTGTCAAGTAAGGGAGTAATTTAGGGTCAAAACAACGTGACGTCAGGATCCATTCGCTGCCGGGAAACAAAATCAGCCAATCGAGCAATCCTTTACTGTTTACCGTCCTTCAACAATTGAAATAAATGATTCTTGTTTAATTCCAGACGATACTAAGTTACGTGTCCTCGAATGGAACAGTGGACGTGTTGGAGTTGCTCCTGCAAGTTCCAGGGCTGGACCCGAACAAGCCGGACAACGAGGGCAATACCCCCTTACATTTCGCTGCCCAAGCTGGTAATTTAGTCCATCCAACCTCACTGGACAGCGAAATAATCAGTTTTTTTAAATCTAGGACAAGTTGAGTGCCTCAATTGTCTTGCGAGCAGATGTCGAGGCGTCGAAATTGACGCCAGAAACAATCTGGGCTTCACCCCTTTGATGAAGGCGGCCCTGCAGGGCAGGAACAAATGTGCCAAATTACTGTTGTTTGCCGGTGAGTGTTTGTTTTCATTTTGGGGCCACCGTTTGATATACCGAAAATCAAAGTAAACTGAGATGACGTCACAGCCCAACAAAATAGGCACAGTTGCCCAAGAAAGGAAAGCAATTGAGAATACTGTCTGAATTATTAAAGTGGGTAATTTCAATCACAAACTACAGTGCTGATACAATAACCCTCAAATCAATTTGATCATTTATTTTGCACAAAATTTAGTGACGTCATACTAATTTAGTTTTAGTAGACTTTTACCGATTTCAGGGCCCCACGTTGGGCGCCAAAACTCAACAAATGTACCAATTATTCACAGCTAGTCTTCGCGAACGTGTATAAAGACGTTTTCAATTGCTTTGCTTTTCATTTGTTCGTAGATAGCGCCGGTTTTCCCTTATTCCCGACATTTCGACGGGCTTTCAGACGCGAAACCCGTATTGAGGGTGATTTTTTGACAACATAAAGCCCTTTTACGCTCCGGCTCGCTGCACTAAGCCGACTTTATCGCACCGCATTAGGTTTTGTAGGTACGGAAAAGTAAACTGTTTTAATGGGTGCTACTCTTTCAGTTTGCCTGAGTTATATGAGTAATGTTTCAGAGAATGTTCGATCCACTGGTTGGACGCTAAATCCAGAAAAAAAACTAACATAGACAGCTGACACTTCTGATCTGGTTTTAATTTAACTTTAAAGGTCAAATAAACCATTTGTATTAAACTAATTCCCATTAAAGCCGAGTGGTGTTTTGTAATGACCATCAGTATTGATTGTCTGGACAGGGAACAAGCAATTTCGGTTTTCACTGGCTGCATCCTAAGCACTCCGGAAATCAGACGATGATGAAACTGACTTTACTGGATTTTTCATGAATTCTAAGCCGGCTTTGTCTTTAATCCGTCCTGATTAAATAGTGAAGAGCTCCGGGGAATTAAAAAGTTTATTGTATTCTGCTTTGCTGCTGCAAATAATACAAAAACTAAAAAATGCCGTCCTGACTGCATCGGGTCGGAAATATTTGAGTGTTTCGTGCCAGATTATTCATTGTAATGCTATTTCTAAACCTGGCTGGACACTTCTATTCCCCAGAAATCAGGCCACAATATGAATAGAGAAACCAAGAATTATTACGCAAAGTAACGCAGAAGTTTTTAATAATGAAATATGTTGGATACTTAGAAAGTGTAGCCAACAAATGCATTTGTTCAGAGGGAGCCTTAAGGAATTACAAGACCAAAAAGTGACTAGATGCACCAAATTGTTTTTTAAAAATAACTTTTGCCTGAGCGTAGCTCCAATATTTAATAATACAGGTCAACTGTTAGAATCGCCATTTGTTTGCTAATTTTCGCTTTAATTAAGAAATCAGTTACAATACGTGCAGTTTAAGTGACACCTTTATTGACAAACCTCTTCTTCGATGTCGTAGTTGATTGTTTTTGATCGTAGAATGAAAGAAAAAACATGAACAAATAGTTCAAAAGACACTTTGACTCGACTTACATTATACCTTCTAAACCAGTAAACAAACTGGTGATGGCGCCCAACGTGGGGCTTGTCAAAAAATTACAAAGTGTTAAAGGGATTTTGTATGGAGGAGTGTTTGAGTGTGGTGGCACATTTAATCATCTCTCACATACATAAAATGGAAATAGATTTACTGCGATATATGGGAACAAACAAATAACCTGACGGTATCTCAAGAGCAATTCTATTAAATATAAATCCATCGTGTAGATACGGGAAACATAAAAACATGGCGCAATCATCAATAAACTGCTCAATGGCGGCGCGAATTGAAGGGAGTAAAAATAACTTGAGCAAACGAAGGAGATGATTTGTATTAACTCGACGCGGCCCTTCCCAGCTTTCCGACATTTTTGATCGGACTGTTTTTTTTTATTTTTAGCATCCACGATTGAATGGTAGAAACAAAAAAAGAACTTATTTTAGACATTTTTTCTCCCCCCCGACAATACAACGGAAAAACTACTCCTAAAAGGTTTTTCCAAACTATCACGGGTCCTTTAAAACTCAATCCCCAACCGCAAACTCTATAACGAGCCGTAAGAAAGTCACTTTGGGAACGGAACGAATTATTGGCAGGAAAGTTGCTGTCTTTCCACTTTGTTGTTCCGTTCTTTTTTCCTCCTAATCTATTGAATAGACGCAAAGTGTCCTTTCTGTTGTTATCCCTTAAAGAACTAAAAATTAATTTTGTCTCCGGTATCCAAAGGTGAGGTTGCTCCTAGATCATCAGAGTCTAGACAATCTTCTACCCTAACTTACTTACTTACCCTTTCATTTTTTAAGACACTCTGTATAGTTAAAACTTATTTAGAAATAGTACACCTTTGTATCTACCAGTTTTGTATGGAAAGTTTTCTTCTAAAACTGAAAATAAAGCTTGTATTGGGGTGGTTTAAATTCAATCAAGAACCCTGTACATATCATCCCATGTTTATCTCCAATGTACAGGGTGATCTTATCTTATACACCGTTTTAAAACCAGCAAGTTATGGTATCTGTGACCCCATCTTGAAAATATTTTAATAGAAATTTTTTTTGTAGATTGCATAATAAACTAATTAAATTTGAGTCACGTGATTTCAGGAGCCAATCCAACCTTACGAGACAACGGTCGTGGTTTCAGAGCAGACCAATGGGCGCGATTTTGTGGTCGTTACGTCTGCGCTGACGTGATTGAGAAACATGCCAGACAGAGGCTTCTGGAACGTTCCACGTCCTACGGCAACTGGGGAATGGAACACGAAATGGGTAGGGTGGTGATGGGCGGTAAAGTTATGCCCATGCCACCCGTTAACTCACCCCCTTCAAATGGTACCTATATACCCTAAATCTCCTCTACTTTTTGTTTTTTAAACTAAAATTTTTCAGGTTTAAAATCCAAACTGAAAAAAGTATTTCGCACGTCTTCCGGACCATCAACGGACACATTCTCTAGTGCCCGATTGGTCACCCAATTAACGTCAGCTGCTTTGTGCGCAAGTAGTCCGGTACTGCCCAATTCCGGTTCGGTACCGCCCATGGTCAAGTCGTTGCTCAGACCGTTGACGGTACCGCGACTCCATGTCACCTTGGTGAACAACAACGGTGACTACCCCAACAACAACCTGGAGAAGAACGAGAATGAAGAGAAGAGTGAAGTTATAAAAGCGGGACGCAACAAAAAGAAGAAATAGCACAAGTGTGAACTGCGTTGGCGGTACTGAAGCTTCAATGAGACTGCGCGTATAGGGTGACTATTTTTTCTGTTATTTACGATAGTTACTCGAATTGTGGTGCTAAAAATGTTTTTAAAAGACGCGAGACCAAAAATCTAATCCATCTAGTGTATACTGTGTATTACTAGCTCAAAAAATATTTAATGTACAGAATAATTTGGTTACAACTTGAAGTTCCAATTATACTTGAAAAAGCCGGTCTAAAACTGTTCACTTTGACATACAAAAACACTTAAAGTTGTAACTGATTATGACCATATTTGTATATAACAATTTCGTAGAATATTAGGTGACGCCTTTTCTAACCTATGGAACCATCATATCCAGTAAACGGACCAATCCGATTAAACTATTATTTTCATATATTTTGAAAAGTAAAGTAGTTTCTTGGGTAATACAATAATAAGTACCTACATATAATGTCCGACAAGGCATTATTTTTTATAATGCCCTCTGACCATTTTTTAAATAAACATCTATACAGAATGAAAGTCGGACATTAAACATTGAAGACACCACAGGCATTATAGGAAATTATTGTCCTTATATTGCCCTTGATATCTTAATTACTATATTATATCCGCCTAGTAGATATAAGTACATAAACAGGGCGTGGCATTTTATTTGGAAAAAGTGGAGGTTTTTGGAAAGAGAACAACTACTGTATTTATTATTATTATTATACATCTGTTTTGTCTGCTATATATCTATACATGTATAAAATAATGGGTAAAATTATATTGTTTTTTATAAAATTGAGTGTTATTTCAATCCTTGAAAAATTTGTCTTCTTTTTCTTGGTGGTTTTTTCGTATCTTCTTCTCACACTGTTTTATTATAATAATTAAACTAATTTCATTCATGTAAAAGCTTCTAGACTAGTTGAAGAGCATTTGGACCCTTATATAAACTGTTTTGGAATTTCTTTAGTGTTTTTGGAAGCTTTTAAAGCATTTAGACTACTTCAGGAATATTTGGAAGGTTTTTAGAGTATATCTGTGGTTCTGGGCTGCTTTAGAAGCATTTGGAAGCTGACTTTAGAAGTATACGGAAGCTTTTGGAATCTTCTATGATGCTTTAGCCTTTAGAAGATTTTTGGACAGTTTTAAAAGGTTCTAGACTGCTTTAGAGGTATTTGAAAATCTTAAGACGGTTCTAGAAATTGTTGGAAGAGCTTAAACTGCTCAAGAAACCTGGAAGCTTCTAGAGAATGTTTTGGAGATTCCTTAGTGTCTTGGAACCTTTTTAGACTACTTCAGACAGTTTAAGAGCATATTTACAAGCTTCTGGACTACTTTACAAGCATTTGAAAGTTTAAGAATAATAATATCAGTAATATTGTTTAAAATTAATATGCAAATACTAATTATAATTAATACTATACTGACCAATTTGAAAGCCAGAAAAGAAATGTCAACATTATGTCCAGTTAGAACTTGTAGTCCAAATCCTGCAAATGGTCAAAATAAAAAAAGGTAAATTAAACCATCCACAAATAAAATGTTAATAAAAGTGTTGTAAAATTAATAAAACAAAAAGATCAACACTAAAAATATATTTGTAAACATATTAGCGAGGCCTAAAGACATATTTCTTAGCCCACATGTAGGCTGTGGCAGCACTTAAACTAAACCAAGTTAAAATATAACTTAAATGCTCATTACGTAAGGTAACTTTAGTCTGACCCCCTATTGGCCCCCCTTTTACATTATAATCACTAGTCTGGTCTAGAAAAATTGGTAATGCCCCTGTGGCAGCGCACATCGCCTCCAAATCCCTAACAACACAATGCTGAACCGTTTAAAATTGTAGATTTAAATTGCTCACCTGTAAAAGTATAAGTTACTGCCTTCCTTGTTTTTTATTGCAAAATTAGGCCTGTTTTCATGTAACCTCACTAGACCAATCACATCAACTACACCCTCAACCTGTCCCTCAGCTCTTGCAGTCGGTTTTAACCTGTTTGGAGGCACCCAACCTCGATTAACCAGGATAATCTCACTGAAAGGCTGATATTACACTTTTTTTTAGACTTCACTCAATTAAAATGTTTTACTCTCTATCAGCCAGCTTTAAAGGGGTTACCACCAAGTATCCTTGACTGTGAGTGTCTTGCAGCAAAGACTTGCCTTCATCTTTTGGTATTAACCCTCTGGGCCCCATATACATTTCTTTATCATGCAAAAAAGTGCCTCTAACATGTACTGGCCTGTATTCTAACTGACCAATGGCCTCTAAACTAGTAATAAATTAGTGTAAGCTATAGTTTTTTCATTAGGCAAATGGTAAGTATTTAACGTTATGTCCGTACTGTTGTTAACTGAGTGGAGATGTTAAATTTCTTCAAAAAAGTCAACACAGTTGAGTTTTCATAAACTGTTTTGAAATCTTTTAAGAGCTGCTAGAGTAGTTTAAAGAGCATTTGGAAGCTGTTAGACTTTTCTAAAACCGTTTGCAAACTTGTATGCTGCTTCAGGATCATTTGGTAGGTTTTTGGACAGCTTAAAGGGCATATTAAAGGTTCTGGACTGCTTTAGAAACATACAGAAGCTTTTAGACTGTTTCAAAGGATATTGAAAGCTTCTATGCTGCTTCAGGAGTATTTGGAAGGTTTTTGAACTGTTTAAAATCATATTGAAGATTCTGGCCTGCTTTAGAGGCAATTTTATACCTGGTCTGCAACTCCCACACCTGCAGGACAATTCAGTGGGAGTAATTGTCAGTAGAAAGGCCAACAAAGTCCCATCACCTAAACAGAAGGTAAAACAGTGCGCAAAAATTCAGAAAAGGGTTATTCCACCATGTTACAAGGTTTTGAAAACAAGAAAAAAAAAACATAAAAGAGGGCCCTTGAACGGTGAAAATCGAAAAAAGCCTTAAATTTACTTGTGTCTTCTACATTTTTAGCCTTGAGAAAGAAGTGGATAAAACTTTGAAAACATCAGCACTTTTTTGGAAAAATCCACCTCTCCACTCACTATTTTAAAAAAACAAAGCCTACCTGTATGGAAGCTCAACAGGGGCACTTCCTCTGCGTTCAACCATTTCAGTTATAAGACTTTCCTTCCAAAATTTCCGTCTTACCTGCCATACCCCTAAACTGAACGAAGCCACTGGGATCACCTGAAAAAATTCTCTACACTACAAAGCATATTACGCCCTAGTGATTTGTACCAGCATGAACCAACCGTAGGGCTCTATTCCCTGTATTAATGGGGCTTTTTTCCTTAGTGCCGCTCTTGGTAGTGGTTTTACAGAATTACTCATAAACAAAACGCATCGTGCCGGTTTTATCCTGTTAAGCAATTTGGCTGAAACGGTTGTATTCATTATTAAGCTAAAATTATACAAATATTGCAATATTTATTATAATAATAAAGGAACAGCCCTAACCTAAAAATAAACAACAGCTAAAAGACAGATGACAGACTTTGCATTGATGCCAAAGTTCCGATGATAAGTTATAATTCCAATCATTCATCTATTTTTTTGAAACTCTATATTGGTATATTTATTCTAATTAGTAATTTACTAACAAACAATAATTGTCCTTCAAATCCTACAACAAAGTAATATAATATTATTCACTTATTTTTATAAACTTATAGGTTATGGGTTAGACATGTTTCTAAAGTAAACATAAACAAGCTGGCAATGTTGCTTTGTTGTGAATTAAAAAAATTCTACTTAACCTCAAAAAATTTGAAAATTCAAAATTTCAAAACCAAAATAGAAAAAAATGAAATTACTCAAAATTCCTGCTTAAAATCACCACATTAACACAATGGCCACCAAGCTGAAACTTTACGTAGGCCGAAAAGTACAAGTCCACATTGTCAAATCGCCATACAAAATTTAAATATCAATTTTTTTAATTGTAGATAATTGACTCCCTGGACAAATCAACCAAATTCTCCCCCGGCCATTTACAAAACCTAATCCGCGTTGGTAATCCTGAGGAAAAAGGTAAAGTCGAACTAAACCTACCACTCAACATCCTGGAAACCAACTTGGGCATTACAAATGTGAGCCACATTCTCAAAATCCAACCAGATGACATAATCCGAGACGTGCGACTAGTGCAAGACAGAGCAAACAGAAAAATCTCCTTTGAAATTGACCGAACTATTTTCGCAAAAGATGTCATGGAAAACTGCTTTCTGCCCGATCTTAACTTCAAACCCAAAAACTTAGTAATCGAGTACAGCTCACCTAATGTGGCCAAACCTTTCCACTTTGGTCACTTAAGATCCACCATCATTGGCAACTTTCTCAGTAACTTAAATAGTTTCGTCAAAAACAAAGTCACTAGACTGAACTATTTAGGAGACTGGGGCACCCAGTTTGGCTTCATTAAAGTTGGCATAGATAGCTTAAACTATGACCTAAACATGCTCAAATCCGACCCTATTAAACTGTTGTATCAGTCTTATGTACATGCTAATAAAATGGCTGAAAATAATCCCAAAGTTCTGGAACAAGCCAAGGCAGAATTTGCAAAGCTTGAAAGTGGTTCTGCTGAAGATTTAAATTCTTGGAGAAAAATCCTGGAATTTACTAAAGAGGAACTGTCTAGGACTTATAGTAGACTGGGGGTGGTGTTTGATGAGTACAACTACGAGTCAATGTACAGTGCTAGGGAGATTGGGAGTGTAGTGGAACTGTTGAGGAAGAAAAATGTTTTGAAGAAGCTCAAAGATGGTAAGGAGGTATGTTATATAGCTCTTAAATTCATTTTTTAAGTTACACTTTAGTAAATAAAATTCAAAGTAAACTGTGCATCAAATAGGACAGCAAAATTTTTGTTTTTCTTTGCAGATAAGTTCCAAAAGAATTTATAAAAACAATACAAAATTTAGCATATAACACCAAAATGAAATTGAATTGAAAATACCAGAGGCCTCTGATACATTCTGATGGACATTTCAAGTTCCAGAAGGTCTTAATAGTGATTAGAATGTGCCAGAAGCCTCTAAAAACTGTTTTGAAAATGCCAGAGGCCTCTGAAACATTCTGATGGACATTTCAAAGTACCAAAAGAATTTAATAGTGATTAGAATGTGCCAGAAGTCTCTGCAATTTTTTAAGAGTGCTCTAAAGTTGCCAGAAGCCTCTAAAACTGTGTTGAAGATGACAGAGGCCTCTGAAACATTCTGATGGACATTTCAAAGTTCAAAAAGAATTTAATAGTGATTAGAATGTACCAGAAGCCTCCAAAATTAACTGAAAGTCTCTTAAAATTGCTATAAGCCTCTAAAAACAGTTTTCAATCAATCAAAGTACTTTATTGTTAGAATCAAGTTCCATTAACAAGGTTGAGAATAATACATGCAGAAATATATACAATACAAAATTTAGCAAATAACACCAAAATGAAATTGAATTGAAAATGCCAGAGCCCTCTGATACATTCTGATGGACATTTCAAAGTTCCAGAAGGTCTTAATAGTGATTTGAATGTGCCAGAAAGTCTCTGACATTTTTTAAGAATCCTCTAAAGCTGTCAGAATTCCAGAAGCCTCTAAAAACTGTTTTGAAAAAGCCAGAGGCCTTTGAAACATTCTGATGGACATTTCAAAGTTTCAGAAGGTCTTAATAGTGATTAGAATGTGCCAGAAGTCTCTAAAAACTGTTTTAAAGAGGACATTTGAAAGTGCCAAAAGATTTTATTAGCGATTAGAATGTACCAGAAACTTCTGAAATTTTTTAAGAGTCTTTTAGATTATTAGAACCTTCTGGTACTTCGAGATGTCTATTAGAATATTTCAGAGGCCTCTGGCACATTTAAAATGTCTGCAAGAGATACTGTAAAGGCCAGTTGACACGTGATCTTAAAAATGTAGTTTAAATTGGTAATTTATTATAAATTGTAATGAATAACTTTAAAATTCTTTTGCTGTCTCAATTTAAAAAGATCACACTGTATATTTGTTAGATTTTCACAAAAGTCTTATTCGCAGGTAGCCGAAATCGGTAACGACCGAACAGTATCGGTAATCAAAAGCGACGGATCTAGTTTGTACTTGACGCGGGACATAGCGGCCGCTATAGACCGTTTCGACAAGTACAAATTTGACAAAATGTACTACGTGGTCGAGAACGGCCAAAACGACCATTTCAACGCTCTGAAAAGCATCGTGCACCAACTGGACCTGCCCTGGGCCGATCGTTTGGTGCACGTGAAATTCGGCCGAATCCGAGGAATGAGCACTAGGAAAGGCACCGCTGTTTTCTTGAAAGACATCCTGGACGAGTGCAAGGACCGGGTGATCCAAAGACAGATCGAATCGCCCAGTAATATGATTTAACGTCTTTTGATATCATCTGGTTATTATTATGTTATGCGTGTTAAGCCACCAAAGTTCCGATAACCGATGTGGAGACCTCGGACGTTTTGGGAATCAGCTGCGTTATCGTCAACGACCTGAAGCAACGTCGTCAGAAGGACTACGACTTTGATTGGGATCGAGTCTTACAGGTAAAAGATCTTATTAACCTTTAAGAACATTAGCGTACAGATCGTTTAGAAACAAGTGTCCTAAACCTTAGAAAAATTGTTTATAATGGCTAGAGGCTTCCAAATACTACCGATAACCTCCTAAAAATTGTCAAAGCCCTTTACAAGACTCTAAAATGGGAAAAAGCCTCTAAATACTATTGAAATCGTCCTAAAAACTGTCAGGGTGTTCTACAAGTGTCCTAAACCTTAGAAAAATCATTTATAATGACCAGGCATCTAAATACTATCAAAAAACTCTTAAATTCTCTTCTATCTGAAAAACTTTTCCTGGTTTAATGGCACTCTAATTATTCCTGGTGTCTCTGACACCATTTAGTATTGACAAATCATTTTTTCTTCAATAATAATTGAGAAACAAGCAAAGGGAGAATTAATAATCATACTAATACAGACAACACCACAAGCGCTACACTGAAACGTGCTTCGTGACGTCATACGGCACTGAAACTGAAATTCGCTGATTTGAATTTAACGAAAATAAAAAGGCCTTATTAGATCAGATTTTGATTATTCATACTACACGATCTCCCTTACTTTTGACTTACTGTATCTTCGACATTATGCACTTTTGGACTAAGGTAAGTTTGGGTTAGATTGTCATATTTAAGCCTCAAGAATGGTAGCATTTTTCCGCATATTTTAGGGACAAACTGTTCCATTCAAAAATCATTTGCGCGTAATAGCTATTTGCCTATAAAGGGCTGAAAGAAGGAGATTACGCCCGCAAGGGCTCTAAGGATGTAGTTTTTGGGAACTACGTTGTTTCTATTTTACTTCACCCCCGACATTACAGAGCCACTTGTGCGTAAAATGGACCGAAATAAAGACTACACTTTTGACGTTATCGCCTACTTTCAATCTCAAATAACTATTACTGTCCTACAGCGCTGAATTTATATTCGGTTTCGCTTCAGGTTAAAGGAGACACAGGAATTAAATTACAATACACTCACTGCAGACTGCACAGTTTGGAGCGGGAAAACTCGGCAATTTCTCCGGCCAAATCGTGCGATCCTGAAGTATTGAGGGAGGAAGAGGTGACGTTGCTCTTGAAAGAACTGGCCAAGTTCCAGGACGTTTTGCATTTGTGCTGTGATCAACTCGAGGCTTGCGTTTTGACCGCTTATTTGTTTCATTTATGGTAAGTGTCAGAGGATTTTTGTTTCAAAGTTACGAAAACTGCAAAGGAACTTTTAAGAGCTTTCTAAACCTTCCGTAAGGTTCTGAAGCCTTTTAGAACATTTTTAAATCATCCAGACCGTTCTAGCATATCTCAGAACTTTGTAGGAGCTTTTAGAACTTTTAGGAACACTCTAAGTCATTGCAGGTCTTTGTAGAACTTTCCAAAAACTTAGAATATTTTTAAAACCTCCGGAAAATTCTAGAACGTGTCTCAAATTGTTCAAACCTTTCTAGAATATTTCAGATTTTTGTAAAACTGTTGTTTCAGAACTTAAAACCGCTCTAGTTTAGAGGTCAAAGCGTTTTAGGACTGGTACTTTCACCTCTGGATAAATTTATTTTTAGGATAATTTCTATAGAAATGACACAGTTCCCATATTAAAAAATAAAGTGTTTACGTTACAGCAACCACATAAATAGAGCCTTAAAACGACTGCAAGTAAAAGGAGCCGACCCGGATGTGGCGTCTCAACGACTGTTGCTCTTCAACACGGCTAGAGAAGTGTTGCGAAATGGCATGATCATATTAGGCTTGAAACCCCTAACCAGAATGTGATTCCACTTACCTTAAATAAATTTTTTAGAGATGCACGTTATTTTTTTGCACCTACACAACAGCAATTTGGGTAATAAAGTTTCACAGTTTTAAGGTATTTTATAGGTATGTTGTTTGTGATGTTTAAGTATGCTTTACTTAGATAATTTTGCAAGTTTGACAACCTAAAACTAACGCAAACAATAGGAGACAAATAAATACAAAGCTAATTAAAGGCACTTAATTAGAATAGTCATTAGATAATATATATAATATATAAAAAAAACATGGAGTAGTCAAAGTTAAAAAGAGTTTGTTTTCTGTCCGGGTTTTTGTTAAACACTTCCATCGATTCAATAATATTTTTTTGCGTGTTTTTTTTTTAACAACATCAGTCACAACAACTTACATGTATTTACTTTATTAATTTATCACTAGAGGTTTCACGAATTACTGTCGCCGAAGTTGAAACTGGTGGGCACTGCCTGCTGGGTGAACATATAACCTAAAAAACACCATAAAAAATAGTGAAAACGTATATTCACTAAGCAAAGTAAGTCTCGTACAGGGTGTCTCAAATTCGATGGTTTTACGGGGTTTCCAAAACTAGCAAAACTTTGAACCTTCATAACTCGGTCATTTGTCCACTAATCAAGAAGTTGTAGGGAATTTCATGCTCTACAAGATTGCGTCCAAGTATTTTTGTTGTAAAGGGTCTCTTAAAGAAGTTATGGAGCAAAAACCGTGCGGTTGCGCAAAAATGCTAAAGTACCCCGCAACTTTGAAATTTGACAACTCGGTTATTTGTCCACTAATCAAAAAAACCTACTGAGGTGAAGTTGTAGACAATTTCATTGTTGCCAAATTGTACTTTAGCACGGTTTGCTGTTTTTGTCGTGACTGGAAACTGCTTTTAAAATATAATTCAAGTGTATTTGCAGTTAATAGCTTGATTTCACTTTTCTCCGCCTGGAGCTGATGCCGCAAATTTTTCTGGTAAAACTATACAGGGTGGTTAAATAAACGATTGTTTTAGCTGCAATCTGGTAAAAAAATCAACCCCGTAGCGGTCCTCAAACCAAACTTAGGGGCTTGTCAAAGCAGATAGTGACTTTTTCAGCTTTGGCTTGGTCACTTGGCGCTGTCACCACAAATTTTTCTGGTAAAACTATACAGGGCAGTCAAATAAACAATTGTTCTACAATCTGGTAAAGAAATCCACTCTGTAGCACTCATAGAACCGAAGTTACGAGTTGTCAAAGCACATAGTGACCTTACAAAACATATTTTTATTTAAATAGGAGGGAGTTGGAAATTGTCATATTTTCAAAATCATCCTGGTGTCCTCTGGTAGAGGAAGAAAAATTTGAGACAGCCTGTACACGCGATGCCTGTATATGCACCAGACAAGTGTGGACAAAATACTTTGCCCAAGAGTTAAGTACTATTTTTTTTCTATTCTACAGTTTCTGTGTAATATTTAACCTTAACGTCACTGTAACAAGTTTTACGACCGGTGTTTCGATTCAGAAATATAACAAAACACCAGCCAATTTTTAGTAGGACTTTACATGCGCAAAGTACCTTTATTTTACAGTAAAAAACAAACAAACATACCTCCTTGCTGTTCAATCCGCTTGCTCTCCTTGGCCGCTGCCCTTTGGGCGGCCAATATGGCAACCTCGTTGAGTGATTTCAGCTGCTGCTCGGTAAGGTTGGCGGTTAAGGCGGCGTACCACTCAGGATCTTGAGTTTGAATGGCTGGGGAAATTTTAAAACGATCCAATCAGAAAACGTTTGAATCGGTTTGCACTTGAGTACAAATTTTTTTTAAAAAAGATTTGTTTACTAGGTTTCTCAGGATTGTTGGTGTCCCAAATTTGAGTATTTGCATTCTAATCGGAAACTATAGCAGCAGCAGAAAAGATTTAGAAAATCGGCTTCAAATTAGTAATCGGTCATTTTGTATTTTTGGCTCAGTGTTTGATTTGACAGCTGTCAAAGTTTGACCTGACTAAAATTTGGTAATTTAAATTTAGTCAGTGATAAAATTTGTAAGAACCACGTCACGTGACTTTGATAAGTCAATTTTTGAGCTTATATATATATATATATTTTGAGCAACACTGTAAAGGTCAGACATTGTCAAAAACAGTCACGTAACCTTCAAAAGGCAGTTTAAACTTTGGAAAATTGGTAAATTAAATTTAGACAGTTGTAAAACCTGAAATTGCAAAATACACGTCACGTGACTTTGATAATTCCATTTTTTAGCTTGCAACACTGTAAAGGTCAGTTGACATTGTCAAAAACAGTCACGTGACCTTCAAAACGCAGTTTAAACTTTGAAAAATTGGTAATTTAAATTTAGACAGTTGTAAAACCTGAAATTGCAAAATACACGTCACGTGGCTTTGATAATCCAATTTTTGAGCTTGCAACACTGTAAAGGCCAGTCGACATTGTCACTGACAGTCACGTGACCTTTAAATTGTGGTTTAAACTTCAAAAATTTGATAAATTAAGCTGAAAGTTGTAAAAGCTGAAAAATATAAGAGACACGTCACGTAACTTTGATTATGCAATTTTAGAGCTTGCAACACTGTAAAGTCCAGTTGACACCTGTCAAAAACAGCCATGGGACCTTAAACGTTGAAAAATTGATTACAATAATTTGTAATGAATGTTCTTTCAACTCAATATCATGTAACAAACATTTTACGGTAATAATTACATGTGCCTATGCTGTTCTGTTCAATTTTCAGTCAATTTAGTTATAATTGATACAGTACTGCAATGTATTTATTGTATTTTGCTCAAAATTACAATAAAAACAGCGCAAAACATTTTGAAATATACAATTAATGCCTCAAAATACTGTCAAATGCCTTGTTAATAACTCAAAATGCTTCATGTGCCTCATAATACCTCGAGAGTACACCAAAATATTTCGGCAATCTACCCCTCAAAAAAACCGATAAGATGGAAAGAAAACAACTAATTATGCTAAATTTGAAATCCTATTTTTCCATTTAAGCATTCACATGATTCCTCAGAATCCTCAACATAATTTTTGTTTTTTTTTTAAGATTTTTATACCAACAAATCTGAAGATCATTTTTTTTTTCAACATTCTTTAAGGTAATTATGGAATTTTGTTTTGAAATTTAAGTAGAAATAGTGAAAAATGTCAAACTAAAAAATCTCTAAATTGAACTTATTAACGTTTGCCTAAAATACATCTAAACTGTCGTTTTGTCTAAAAAATATCTGTTGTTATTAAAGACTTACTTGTGAAAACTTGTTTGAACGCAATGTACTCGTCCACATCGCAATCCTCTTCATCCAAGGGTGTAGTGTACGATTCTAGCACAGTCTCTTCGTTCGGTTCAAAGTCGGAATCATCGTCGTCTGACGTGTCGTCTACGTCATTAATAGTCCCTGTTATATTCAAACCTGAAACGCGAAAAAATGGAACAATCTGAAAAAAAAGCACTTGGTCAGTACCTACCTTTACTCTCTCCCGCTGTTACGGCCTTTTTCACCAAACTCTCCAAGTAGTCCTGTCCCTGATCGTCAATCTCATCTTCGTCCGAGCTTAATATGTCTGAAAAAACCCAAATGTGACGCTTTAAGTTAGACCAGTTCAGAAATAACCAACCTTCTCCCACGTCACCATCCTCGCTCTCGCTCTCCTCCTCTTCAGCGTCCGCTTGCGCTTTAGCCGCGTAAGCGCGCTTCAGCCCGTCAAACAGCAAGATAAGGGAAGGCACGATCTTAGGCGCCATTTCGATTAAAACAGCCGGTTGCGGCCTCATACCTGTACATCCACAATTAACCACGTTACATTTCAATAACCTGCTATGTTACCTATTAAAGTGCACAGCCCTAGAACGCACAATTTTCGGTCGTGAATGCCTAAAAAGCAGTCGGTATCATGCAACCATTGCTTGATAAAGTGATTAGTAAAGTCGGGCATTTTCTGCAACACCCCAAACAAAAGCTGAGGGTTGTAGTACAATGCTGCTATCAAAACCTGTCACAGTAAGATTGTTTTACCAAAAAAGTCTCAATGGATAAACAAAGGGACTCACTTGGAGACACATCGTTCTAAGTTCGCTAGTTTTAACCTCACGTAATAAGCGCGTCGCCGCTAGTTCAACCAGCATAGGGGCAGCACTATCGATCTTGCCGCGGCATTGCAACAACACCACCTCAAGCAGCTTGGCGGCGTGAGATTCCGGATCTTCGCCGCTGTCCTTGGTCAGTATTTCCTTGCACATGTTGAAAATCGCCAACAGTCGCTTTTCGTCCGACAGAAAGGCGTCCGTGTCGATTGTCACGTAGTTGTGCAAGGCGGGCATCATGTCGGTGAAGTGATCGGTCCCATTTTTCATAAACACCTGATACAACAACTCAAACACCTTCCACATGTCGGGAGATACTTGTTTGCTGGTCAGATCGTATATCAGTGCCAGGATTTCTTCGTAAAACTCTTGAACTTCATTTTGCAACACCTGCGCAATAATAGTAATTTTACTATACAGAGTGAGCAAAATTGGTATGTATAGTATGGGGATTTTGTTTATCTTTGAAGATACAGGGTCGGTTAAATGGGGAAAGTTTTATGACAAAGTTATACCCTGTTTCCAGATTGTTTTCCCGGTTTTCCGGTTACCAGTCTTCCGCTGGGTTAAATAAAATAATTTAGGTTAGAGTGTTTGACATTTCAGTAACTTTTCCACATTTTGAAGAGCATTCTTAGTATACTTTTCACTGAAAATGTAGGGGGAGGCCTCTGGCACTTTTTAGAAGGTTCTCAATAGCATTTAGAAGTTTATGGAACTTTCAAAATGGTCCTACCCTGACCTCTGACAATTTAAAACAGCTCTGGGACAGTTTAAAACAGTTGTAAAAGGCTCTGGAAGGTTGTCAGTAGCATTTAAAGGTCTTTGGCACATTCAAAACGGTCCCAGAAGCCTCTGACAATTTAAAACAGTTCTAAAAGGCTCTGGAAGGGTGTCAATAGCATTTAAAGGTCTTTGGCACCTTCAAAACGGTCCTAGAGGCTTCTGACAAATACTTCTGGGAAAGTTAAAGACAGTTGTAGAGGACTCTGGTATTTTTTCAAGATTTTTGACCTGGGTTCTCCCCTTTGAAAGTAGAAAACTGGTTTGAAGGCTTAAACTTTGACTTTTAAAATAGTTTTCATGCTTTTCGAACAAGTTTCAAGACTTCACTGTTGAAAATTGACCTTAATTGCTTAAAATCCAACTTCTGGGAGCTTTTTCAAGATTTTTTACCTAAAAATTAGCCCATGAAGGTAGAAAACCGATTTAAAAGGTTAAACTGCGTCTTTGAAGACAGTTTTCATGATTTTCAGACAAATTTCAAAACTTCTCTGTTGAAAACTGACCTAAAAGGCTTAAAATCAATCTTTAGAGAGCTTTTTCAAGATTTTTTACTTGATTTTGACTCTTTGAAGGTAGAAGACTAATCCGGAGGGTTAAACTTTGTTTTTTAAAATAGTTTTTATGATTTTGAAACAAGTTTCAAGATGACACTGTTGAAAATTGATCTAAAATGCTTAAAATTCAACTTTACAGAGCTTTTTCAAGATCATTGATCTGATTTCGAAGGTAGAAAACTGATTCCAAGGCTTGAACTTTGATTTTCAAGATGGTTTTAACATGATTTTAAGACAAGTTTCAGGACTCATATTAGGCAAATATAATGTTTGGTGTGTCAATATGTTGCTATTAAGTGAATATAGAAGAACATTATCATTTCAACTAAATTTCATTTACACTTTTTTTAAAATAAAATATTAAGTTGCAGAATTTGCAGAAAACTTACGTGCGCGATCACCTGGAGCACGATGGGTTCAAGCAAACGCATCACCTCCGGCTGTTCGTCCATCACAGTGAGCAGTGTTTCAATGGTGTTGAGCAATCCCATGGCGGTGATAGCCTTATCGTCCGAACCTTCATCCGTATCTAAGACTTGATTGAAAGTACTGGCCAAATGTTGGCAGATCTCAACAGCGATCGGAGCCAATTGTTGCGTGAACACGCACACCAACTTCTGCATCACCCCGGTCACGTCCTCGTTCTCCGTTTCTCTGATTATGGTCAGCAGTTCTAGGGCGATCTGCTTCACTTGAGGTTCGATGTACTTGTGACTACGGTCTTGGTAGTTCAGTAAGGATTGCAACGCAACCGCGGCTTCCACTTTGACCGGGAGGTCTTTGTCAAACTGTAGTGCACGCACAGTTAAGTTCACGGTCTCCATCAGTACAGTTTCCTGATTATCAGTGATCAGTCATAAAGAAACCAAGCACACACTCAGCTACAAACCTGTTTGAATTCGTACTCGGCAAAATAATGGAGTACCCAACAGGCGCGCGCTCTCATGTGGCCCCGGTCGCTATTAAACTCGGGAAAAACGTATTTAATGAACAACTGGTCCAACTGGTCCCTGTACGGTTTCTTCTTGAGAAGCACGTCAGCCAAGGAGCCGACCATATGCAATGCACCATCCTTTTGCGCCGGCTCCGTGGCCGGATTGTTGAGCACCTGGTTGAGTAGCGCCATCGTTTTGCCCAACATCTCCTTCCTCTTCTTGCAGGACGAGTGAAGGAGCGTCCGGGAAGCGATGACCGGTGAAACAAAGTCTTCAAACACATCTGCACCGCCAAATTTCAATCAATACCCCACCTAATTTACCACCACTACTAGAAAACCTTACCAAACTTGACTCTAATATATTCATGCGGATCGACGGTCCATAATTCGTGATCTTCGGCCGAGTAACTCATTAGAGGGAACAAAACGTCCTGGATGATTGCCGGCATGTGCGGTTTTAAAATCTTCCACGTGTGAGCGTGGGACACAGCCTAAATTATTCTTATATGTCACTCTCTATAAAAAATGTCACTTTCTCTAACTAACCTGGTTTAGATAGTTTAAGGTTTGTTGTAAGACACGCGGAGGTACCCAATGACCGCCGCGGTATCCGTCTAAGACGCGGAGCAACACCTCCAAAATGCCAGTACTAAAGGTTTGAAGGTACCATTCCGCAAAGTCGTTATATTCTTTTGACACGTGACCAGGAGATCCGTACCTGAAATCACGAGGAATATACAGAGGGTGTTTCAGAGTTGTTGTGACAAAAGCCTAGGGGAGATTCTCCTGGCAAAATCAAGCGTAAAGTTCAAAAGAACATGTGTCTGCTGTGTTAAATTTTCAAAAAAAAAATACAAATTTAGAGCAAGTTTGCTTGTTCAAGTGTTTCTTTAAAAAGCTGGTGTTGTTAATGTTGTTTTGTTCAATAGTTTGATATTTTAAAAATAATCGCTTTTAGAGGCGCATACAAATAATTTTAATTTTTTTACTTCAAAATGGGGCACCCTAGGAAAAAATTAAAAGAGCCTTTTTCTCTTCAGAATTGAACAGGAAATAATAATTTTTGTGTTGAAAAAACCAGTATCTCGAGAATAAAGCACTTGCGGACTATTACGGACACATGTTCTCTCGAACTTTTTGCTTGATTTTGCCAGGAGAATCTCGCCTAGGCTTTTGTCACAACAACTCTGAAACACCCTGTAGATTATAGTTGAAATGTTACTTTTTTTGAGAATGACGTCATTTTTTTACATCTTTGTTTCTCACATATCAAACGAACAAATTTAGCAAAAAAGACATGTTGTCCCCAAGAATGTGTGGTCAGAAAAACCAAAATAACTACATTTATGAAGAACACAATGAGAGATCAAATTAATGTATGCTAAAATAAAATTATTATGTATTGTAGGAAATTTTACAAAAAGAATTATTGGACCCAATTGGAGAACATTTGAAAGCTTGCAAATATGATGCAAAGTATTGGTTTTAAATGGAAATGGACCAATAACTATAACTAGTCACGACTGGAAAATCAGTCAGTAATCTTAGTAAAAGTCAAAAAATGTTAATTACCAAGCTGTATGTGGTTTTTTTAGTAGTTTTTTAAAACTAGATACACAAATTCATATTGCTCACCTTTCAAACATTCGACATAAAATGTGAAGCGCCCACTTTTTGCATTTCCACCATGGTAAATCGGGTCGTTCATCCTCGTCCGGTTGAAGGGCGGCTGGCGGCACAGGCCTTTCCACTACCTACATTCAAGCTATTTTCTTAGTAACAATTCTCCAAGAAAACCAGTATTTTATAACAAAAGTGTATTCATCCTACTAAACCAAATAAACAATGTTCAGTAATTTGAAAAGGAAAGGTATAGCAAAAAAATAAATGGAGGTTGGTTAGAGTCTGTTTTGCAAGAAGTCGAATATCCTTAGAATGGCAAACGCTTTTGCAGATTGTTGTAAGTCACCTTTAGAAGGTTTAAATATTTCATCAGGTATCAAATAGATTTAATTACAGCAAAAACAACAAATATTGTTATGATTCAAATTTGTTTCAAATAAGCCACTATCTTAATGGTTGTATTTTTTCTTAATGGGAAATAATTTAAAGCAACAATTGACCAAAATAACATCTTTCTTTGTTATTAAACAAATTAAGAAACTACACCTTTTTTCAAAAAGGACCTTTGGGACCAATCAGCAGATTGTTGTAAAATCCACTTTTAAAAGGTTTAAATATTGTATTTTTTGAAAGTTAAAAAAAACTCACTGACTTAGTTCTTAACTTAAACTGTCAGCTGCAGAAGTCATTATATGGGTACAGTATTACCAATGATTATGAAATTTTAAAATAAAAATACAACAAAAACAAGTACAAATGGTTATTAGGACCTAAACACTACATACTCTTGCTTGGTAAACCTCTTTTCATTGACAGCTTTAACTTAGAAGTTTGATAATTAGAAAATTAAAATCACATTGAACTCAAAACTACAATCAATTTAGTTATTCACATTAAATTGACTAGATTGTCTGGAAAGGAGTAATCACTAAAAACCTCTTAAAAATTAGTACCATTTCAATTTTTTCAACCCAAAAACAAAACAAGTTATGCTTTAATTAAAACTTTTTTCACTTACCTGCCTACAAACTTCCATCCATTGTGCAAATGCTTCTTTACTGATCAAATCAAGAGGCAAGATATACTGAGTCAGCGCAAAGTATACCTTCAAACCTTCTTTTTGTAGCAAAACTGACTGTTCAGAAGGATCAACCAACAGTCTGACCTAAAAACACTCAACCCTGTTTTCACTGTTCAAAACAATAAAATTATTTAAAAACCACCTCTAACTGGTACAATTGTGGCAGCAGCAAATTCATTGCTTCATGTAAAGGCCCTCTTTCTTCTGCCTTTTTGTATTCAAAATTTTTTACTAACTGATACAGACATAGTAAGGAACCATGCCAACATGTAGGGTCTGGGTTTGATAAGTAAACACTAATCTAAAATCATAAATATTCATGAAAACTCCACTAACTCAACATTTAAAGAAAACAAACTTTGTCTACAATTTGAGTCCATCTTCCAGGGAAGTCATGTTTGACCATATTATTGACACAAGTACACAGTTGGGTCCTGATTAGATCAGGGGCATGAACCACAGCATCCACTATACTATCTCTGATTAAAGCTCTAGAAAATGCCCAAACATTAAATACACACAAATTGAACTATTATTACAGTATGAACCTGTCTTGTTCATGCAAAGCAAATGGAACTGGTTGTCCATTTTCTGGTTCTCGGTCCTGCCAACTGGTTGATATGAGATTTTTCTGCACAAAAGTACAAATAGTGTTTTACAACTTCTAATCACTGACTAATCAAATCACTTACTAAATAAATAGCTCCAGCTTGTCGCACTGGCATTTCACAGTCAGCCATCATGATAACTTGCAGAAGAGCGGGTGCAAATCCGATTATTTTGTGAATCTACATAACAAAAATGTGTGAAGAAGAGTGTCTCAAACCCATAATTTAAACACCCTGTATAATAACATTCACAAGACCTCTAGGGAGGTTTGGTTTTTCAGTAACTGCACATTTAACGTATTACACAGTCTAATTACAGTGTAGCGGTATGAAATACAAGAGAAAAACAACTAAAGTACATTTTAATGTGAACACAAAATAGAGTCATGCCGCCTAATCGGAGCACATGTTTTTCCTACCTGATCCAGCTGCGTTTCGGCTTGCTGGCGCTGATCCGGGCAAATGGTGGCCCGCAAAAGATCTATCACTTTCCTGATTTCCATTTTGTAGGACACTGGTAATAATATAAACTATTTTTTGCTGGATTTTCCGGAAAACTTCGGAAATGCCTCAGCAAGATGCTGGATGGATGACTTTTCCCCGCACTTCTGTCTATTGTTTAACAAAGTCGCGACGTTGTCGCGTGGATTAAGACAGAAACATTGCCTACTGTCAAAACTAGACCAGTTGCTATCTTTTTCTATCACACTAAGAGTATCTCGTTTTTCTTGTTCTAGAAAGAGTTGGTCCGTTGGCAACGTTGCCTATGTCCAGAATAATTTGACACATGTCATTACTAACGACTTTCGACAGCTCTACATCCAAGATGGCGTTCCGGCTTGTTTAGTTTAAAACAGTAAACAAAAACAATGTTGTAAATTTGTATGGTTTGGTTATTTAATATTGTCTAAATTTGTCCGATAGTCAGATTAATGTGTGTGTAAGTGTAGTCCAAACAATTTAGAGACATGGAGGTAGAATACGATGACCGGCCCTGGGACAATGGGGACCCTGATAATGAGGCAAGTAAACATGCTAGTTTTCTATACAGTTTTATTTAATTTTTAACTATACTAAGTACAGTGTTTAATACAGTTAAGTAACTGACCAACTGTATCTATTCATTTGATACCTATAGTTGTTTACATTGTGAAAAAATGTGCTTAAATCAGTCATTTTTTCACTCCAAGTGGGTTTTACAGGAAAGGACAGCCAGGGAGTGATTCTGGTAGTTTAAACTTTGACACACTGCTTTTCTCCCTGACTGTACCAAATTTTGTCTGTTTTTCAGGTTGGATAGGAAATTTAATGAGGATTCCAAAAATGTGCTTAAACCCGTCACTTTCTCACTCTAAGTGGGTTTTACAGGCGATTTTGTCTCTGACTGTTCTTTCAAACTGTGTTTTTGGCAGTTCAAACTTTCAAACCATTTTTCTGCCTGACTGTACCAAATTTTATAGTTTGTTTTCATGTTACTGGATAGAAAACTTAATGAGGATTCCAAAAATGTGCTTAAAACAATCATTTTCTCACTCCAAGTGGGTTTGACAAGCAATTTTGTTCCTGACTGTCAAACTATGCTCAAAAGTTGCAAAAATCAGGGTTTAGAAGAGTTTTCTTGCAGTATTCAATACAAAACGTGTTTCTGAGATTTATGACAGTAGTCACGTGACTGCCTAGCTAAATTTTCCTCCAAAACCACCTGATATCTATGACTAATGTCCAAACTCTCAAAATTTACCTAGAATTTGCAAAAATTACAGTTTTCGAAACAAGACGTGTTTCTGAGATTTATGACAGTTATTTTGACAATTGTCAGTAAATCACTGGTAAATTACAAATTGTTTAAATAATAATTGCGTAATAAAAATACGTTTTATTTGAAATTCTAAATTTGCCTTTACTTCTCAAAGAGGGCGCTGAAATAATAAAACACATTCTCCTACCTAGAGTTTCAGATTTTTATCATTTAAACAAAATCAAACTTTACTTTTGAAAAACCGACACTTTACTTCCTTAATAATCACTTTTGGTATTAAATTTATTTTCTACAGTTGGAGGGCCTGGAAGAAACAGAGTCACCAGAACAAATCCTGGCCGATTGTGCGGTCAAATTCGCAACCCCCGATTACATTATGGAACCCGGCATATTCTCGCAATTAAAACGCTATTTTCAAGCAGGCGGCAATCCATTGCAAGTAATTGAGGAGCTGTCGCACAACTACACCGCCGTAGCTCAAATGGCTAACTTGATAGCCGAATGGCTGATTATCGGGGGTAATACACCGTCCGTTTTAACTCTACCAGAACTGTTATTAATTTGTGTGTTTGGTTTGAAAGGGGTTAAAGTGCAGGACGTGCAAGCCATGGTGGAAAACCATTTGAAGGAAATGATTTTGAAATCTTTTGATCCTAAAAAGGCCGATACCATCTTCACGGAAGAGGGTGAGACTCCGGCTTGGTTGACCCAGTTGATTGAACATCCCACTTGGAGATCTTTAATATATCGATTGGCCGAAGAGTATCCTGACTGTTTAATGTTGAATTTTACTATCAAGGTATGTTTTTTTTTTTTGCAAATTTAGGATTGTATGGTGTGTGTTATTTGATTTTTTTTGGAAATTCTTATTTTCTTTTTCAGGTTGATTATTATTTATATTTTGCCTATTTTTGACTAGTGCCTTTACAGTGTTACCAGCTCAAAAATTGAATTTTATTTTATAAGACCTATAAATTTTATAAAATTCAATTTTAAATTTTTACAGCTCAAACTACTTTGTTTATGGTCACATGACTGTTTTTGACTTGCCTTTACAATGTTGTCAGCTCAAAAATTGCATTCTCTCTGAGTCAATCTGAGTTGTACTGGCAGGTTGAGATTTTCACTCCTGTCACTTTGACAGCGCATAACTCGGTTATTTTGACAGTTATCGAGTTGATTTTTTTATCAAATTGTAGCCGTAAAATTCTCTATAAATCACTTGATATAGTGTTTGTAGTACAATTGTCAAATAAGCGCGAATCATGATTACTTATTTGAGGTTTATTGTAGTTAATATCAGACGCGGGATTTCAAGGAGAAATCACTAGCATATCGACTGCAGCTCAGCAACTTGAGGTTTTTTCTAGAGTATTGAAAACTTCTATAACTAGTTTCCTGACTAATCCCGAAGAGTGGCAGAAAACCAGTCAAGAGTGCGCGGTTAGTATTAGAAACTAGCTGCAGTTTCCAATGATGATTAATTTAAAATGTTTGTCATAGAAAATGGTGTGTCACGGACAACACACGTACGTGTACAGCCAACTGGTAATTCACATATTAGCTAGAGAAAACAAGGGAGGATCCAGTATGAAACGGTTGTCTCAAGAAATAATGAAATGCGCTCAAAAAAAGTTTGTTAACCCTGCAATTTAATCAGGTGGATGCTATAATTTATGTGATTTTAGTGGAAACGACATTACTCCCATAACAATGGCTCTGAACGGGGCTTCGGCCTACCCCTTAGCTTGCCAAGCTTTGAGCGCCATGTTATCCAAAAATACTCTAAACCCCGCAGATATTTCGGTGCTGTTTAAGACCTACAACTCACCGGATCCACCTCCGCTTGATTTAATCCGTACTCCACAGTTTTTGGGTGAGTTTTCGCTTTGCATTTGTAACCGTGTTGTATTCTTATGTTGTTTCGGTGTAGAACTGCTGGTTGACGCGCTTTTCAAACCCGGCGTAAAGCTCAATCCCGACCACAAACCGAAATACATCCACTTATTAGCCTATGCGGCTAGTGTTAGTGAAGTACAGCCGAAAAAACAAGGTAAGAATGGGACTTTTAAAGAAAATCAGTGTTGAATGTTGTTGAAACAGGTCAGAAGAGGGTGTGCAACAAGGATGAACTGCAACCAACCGTCCGAGCGATAGAGACGGTGCATACGATTTGTAACGGCAACAAGGGTAGCAGCGAATTGATGGCTGATCTTGCCACCATTTATCAATCATTACGGTAAGTTAGTGCAATTACGTTAGAATTTATTTTTGGTTTTTGAACAGACATTATATTAACTTTGTTTTGGTGCAGTCACTTGGTTAAAGCCCTGTAACTTCCAAGATTAATGAGGAAGATTTATGAACATTTTACAGCCCAATCTTACACCGTTTCAACATTTGCTGTCTTATTGCCTTAAAATTGATCTTCAAAATGCGTTTCACTTTCTTTAATTTACCAAAATTTGAGGTTTCAAGTGTCTTGAAACTCTGTTACTGCCTTGAGATTGTTAAATTTCAAGTTCTAAGCTTTGTTACTGTCTTGAAACTATCTTACAGCCTTCAAAACGTCTTCAAATGATTCTGAAAGCTTTACTAGTGTCTGGAAGATTTTCTTATTGTCTTCAAATTGCTATAATTGTCCTGGTAAGTTTAATAACTGTCTTATTGCCTTAAAATTGCTAAAATTGATCTTCAAAACGTTTTACTCTCTTTAATTTGTGAAAATTTGACATTTCAAGTGTCTTGAAACTCTGTTACTGCCTTGAGATTGTTAAATTTCAAGTTCTAAGCTTTGTTACTGTCTTGAAACTATCTTACAGCCTTCAAAACGTCTTCAAATGATTCTGAAAGCTTTACTAGTGTCTGGAAGAGGTTCTTATTGTCTTCAAATTGCTATAATTGTCCTGGTAAGTTTAATAACTGTCTTATTGCCTTAAAATTGCTAAAATTGATCTTCAAAACGTTTTACTCTCTTTAATTTGTGAAAATTTGACATTTCAAGTGTCTTGAAACTCTGTTACTGCCTTGAGATTGTTAAATTTCAAGTTCTAAGCTTTGTTACTGTCTTGAAACTATCTTACAGCCTTCAAAACGTCTTCAAATGATTCTGAAAGCTTTACTAGTGTCTGGAAGATTTTCTTATTGTCTTCAAATTGCTATAATTGTCCTGGTAAGTTTAATAACTGTCTTATTGCCTTAAAATTGCTAAAATTGATCTTCAAAACGTTTTACTCTCTTTAAGTTGCCAAAATTTGACGTTTCAAGTGTCTTGAAGTTGTGTTACTGTGTTGAGATTGTTACATTTCAAGTTCTAAGCTTTGTTACTGTCTTGAAACTATCTTACAGCCTTCAAAACGTCTTCAAATGATTCTGAAAGCTTTACTAGTGTCGGGAAGCTTTACTTATTGTCTTCAAATTGCTATAATTGTCCTGCTAAGTTTAGTAACTGTCTTGAAGCTGTCTTAAAACGTCTTCAAATGATGCTGAAAGCTTAGAACAATTGTATAAAATGGTCAGAGTCATTAACATCACATAACGAGTATTAATTTCCTAAGTTCCAAGTTTGATCAAAATTGCTCCAACATTCTGACAGCTATCACAAATATGTGCTATCGAATGGTGAATTATTAACATTTAAACTGGACCACTATTCAATAAGTAAAAACGTTTTCACGCAGTTTTCCTGTGGTATCATTGGGTGTGATACGATGGGTGGAATGCACCGTAACCGAGCCGAGCTACTTCAAACTGTCAACGGAACACACCCCAATCCACTTGGCTCTCTTGGACGAGGTGGTTACGTGTCATCTGTTGTTACACAACCAAGTTTTGGAATTGCTGATTCGGCTGTTCGAGTCCAAACAAGACGAACTGGAGATTTTAGTGCAGGTGACCGTGATTCTGTCCGGAAAAAGTGATTTTTGACTAAACTTTTGGTCTACTCTACAGCTGGAAATGCGAAAAATGGTTTTGGACCGGATGGTTAACTTGTTGTGTTCCGGCTGTGTTGTTCCTGTGGTCAAGTACATCAAACAGTGTTGGCAACGCGGCGACACCGACATTTCGTTGATCCGATACTTTGTCACTGAGGTAATTCAGGATTATCCGACAAACCAAAGTCTTAAAAACTGATTTTGAATTCATTTTCAGGTGCTGGAGACCATAGGACCGCCGTACAGTACCGAATTCGTTCACTTGTTCATGCCGATGGTGGAAAATGACGAAATCACCGGTACTATGCGCGGTGACGGAGAAAACGATCCAGTATCAGAGTTTATCGGTATGTTTTTCAATTTAAGGTCAATTTTATTTAGTCCGGTTAACTTTCATTTTTTATTTTACAGTTTACTGCAAAGCAAACTACGCTCAACTCTAACATGACAGTTATGAGTGAGTCGGTAAGTGTTTAAATCTAAATTAGTTGATAAAATAGTGAATATAATGTTTTTGTTACAATTTTCTGCGTTTGATATTTTTATTTCAAAGTAAACCTGTTGATACAGGGTGTGACCTTAATGACCTACAAAGGTGACAAAATAAACTTAGTAATTTACACCCTGTACATTTTCTGATTAATTGAAAATATAATAAGATGACAATTTTGGGTTAGCCGTTTTCAAATTATTGGCATTTAAAGATTGTGGTTTTATTGTTTTTTAAAATCACAATTGCCACGAATATAGTAGCACCAACTGTCAAATTACGTCATTGTGACATCACATTCGCTCTGCTCGCTGGCCATAATCTATATTCAATTGTTGTTTCTGATCAAGGTTTAAATAACACACATATGATAATGTTTACGGTTAATTGGAATTGCAGAAGGTTTATTTTCAACTTTTGGTTGAATGGAATCTTGAATGTGACCTTATTAAGGTCAAAATGTTGCTCTGAAAGTTACGTAATCATTTTTGCGACTACAAGAGATTTCTGTAGGTCAGGTGATTTCTTTTCAATTTCAAAATTCGGTTGAAACGGTATCCTTTCAGTCACGTGACCATTTTTACGATTGAAAAGAGTTTCTGCAACCAAACAACCTTCTAAAAAGTGGAAGAGGCCTCTACAACTGTCTTGATCTTTCACAGAACTGTTTTAAATTGCCAGAGGCCTCTAGGACCATTTTGAAAGTTTCGTAAACCTCTAAATGCTATTGAGAACCTTCTAACAAGTACCAGAGGCCGCTGCAAGTGTCTTATATCTTTCCAGACTTGTTTTCAATTGTCAGAGGCCTCTAGGACCATTTTGAATATGCCAGAGACCTCTAAGGGCAACTAACAACCTTCTAAAAAGTGGAAGAGGCCTCTACAACTGTCTTAAATCTTACTATAACTGTTTTAGATTGTCAGAGGCCTCTAGAAGCATTTTGAATCTGCCAGAGGCCTCTAAATGCTATTGAGAACCTTCTAACAAGTGCCAGAGGCTTCTGCAAGTGTCTTATACCATCCCAGACTTGTTTTCAATTGTCAGAGGCCTCTAGAACCATTTTGAAAGTTCTATAAACCTCTAAATGCTGTTGAAAACTTTCTATCAAGTGCCAGAGCCCTGTACAACTGTCTTAAACTTTCCCAGAACTATTTTCAATTGCTAGAGACCATTTTGAAAGTTCTATAAACCTCCAAGGTCTACTGACAACCTTCTAAAAAGTGAACCCAGACCCGTAGGTAGAATACTACGGTACTGCAAAAGGGTCAAGAGTACTAAAAGACAATTAATACAAAAACAACAATTTCCTGTTTTTTCTTTTATTAATCTATAGTCAATTTCAAATTGAACACCTTAAAAAAATATTTAAATCTAGATAATAGAATTTTACTTTATTGCTGTTCTAATTTTTTGTGTTTCTTCTTTTTCTCCTTTTTAGGGGTGACCTCCTCAGCTGAAACCAATTTTACAGTTAATAAATTTGCATTTTTTTAATTCTGAAATAATTACCTTCCATGACTTCCTCCTTTATCTCCTGTTTTACCTTTTTCTCTTTTTTAGGGGTGATTGACTCAGCTGAAACACAATTGTAATGATAATAATGCTTTAATTAATTAATCAACCAATAGTAAATACCTTCAACAACTTCCTCTTCCTGCTTGACTTTCTTTTTCTTCTTCTTTTTCTGAACTTCAATCTCGGGCTGTTGCTCTTCTTCTTCTTCTTCTACTTTCATTTCCGATTCTGAGCGTTTCTTTTTCCGGCTCTCAAGCTTGGGTTGTTGCTCCGTTTCTTCCGGTTCCTCTTTTAGTTCCAAGTCTGATCGTTTACGTTTACTAGTGGACGGCAATGTGCTGTCTGCCGCATCTGGATATTGCTTGATTTCGCTCACTCCTTGGTATTTTTCAAATTTGGCTTTTGCTTTTCCCGTTCCGCTAATCCTTCGGACGTTTCCTTCCTCCAATATCCGCAATCGGGCCTCTAGTTTTGCTTTATGTTCCGCTCCTAAGGTAATGTTTACCTCGTCACCTAAAGCGTCCACTCTGGTAGCCAAAGATGCTTTCGCTGCCAACATTCTAACCACCAAATTAACTTTAAAAAAGTAATTTAAAACAAAAAAAACGATCTTACCGGGACATTTTTCCTTTATTTTTAGTGCTGCTCTGACCTACCAACTGCGCGTGGTAAATCAAACCGTATTTAGGAGTGTCCTTTTTTGTTTTAAGGGCTCTGAATAAAGCCTTCTCCGCACCCAAAATTTGCACTGTCGAGGCCGGATGTTTGGCCAAATTAATCAAAGAGCCCGCGTGCGAAATTAATCGAGCACCCACCAAATCACCCACTAAAATTGTTAGGTTAGGTGCAATGGCCATCATACGGTTCTTCAGGTAGTCGTAGAGCTGTTGTCTGTAGTTGGTCATGTCGATGATTTGATCGCACAAACTGATGATGTTGAGTATGTCCTCGTCACTTATTTCGGTGCCCATTGAAATTTCCGCCGCTTCTTTCACCTTCTCTTCCACGTCTTCGGGCAGCAAATCTGACAAATCGGAAGTGGCGGCGTGTTCCCGAGTACCAATAATTTTGACGGTCTTGGCAAAAGCCATGTTGTCGGTCACAATTTTGCCTAATTCCGGAAAGTGCCATCCATACCACTCACGACACCTAACATCAGAGAACACAGTCAGTCCTCAGGAAATTTATTTGGTCTTTTAAACCTTAAAAAATGCCCTACATGTTTCGAACGCAAAAGCAGCTCATCTTCAGGAGAAGAATACTTGTTTAAAGATGATTACATTAGAGAGGCCTCTAAGACCATTTTGAAAGTTCTATAAACCTCTAAATGATGCCTAGATGAGCTGCTTCGGCGCTCGAAACATTTAGGACGTTTTTAAGGTTTAAACAACGACTTTGTGTTACTCACCAACCCCTGTCTACTTCAACTTGTAAAAATAGACTCTTACTTTACTCTTTAAACTTGTTCACTTACCTCATAGTGTAATTATTCAATTCCTTGTCCAAATCGTCCAAAAGCGACACAGCCTGGACAATCATAGTATCCACTTTGTCAGGAGAGAACTTCAATTTGTACCGCGACAATGAGTGAGCCAGCCCCAAAGCCATGGCGGTGAGTTCTTTCTTGGTGGTTCCGCTCACCAAACTCTCCAGTTGCATCCGGATGCAACGCATCAATTCCTGTACGGCAGTGTTTGATAAACATTGCAGACTAAACTTTTCTTTTATGGCTGAACCAAGTTTGGCGTCGGCGACTAGTAATTGTTCCTGCGCGTCTTTGGCCACGTGGTTCTTAATCACTTTCTTTAAACTCTTGGAAAGTTTACCCTCAACCGCCGCCGTCGTTGCTGCTAAAGCCTCGGTTATGTCCGCAAATTTTTGGAAATGCTTCAGTTTCAGTCTGTCAATTCAAGAATACAGAAGTTTAAAGCCAAGTTTATAAAAGAAATTTTCACTTTAGCTAGAAGTTTTGCTCCCTAATGCCACATTACTACAGTTAAATCAATAGTAAAAGGATATACTTTTAATTTCTGTTTAGAAATTTCATAAACTCAATCTTAACAGGAACATGAAAGATTTAACTTTAGTATTAGCTGTAAGAAAATTTAGAGGTCAGGAGTTACAGCTAAATTTAAACTTAAATTTTGCTTTATAAACCAGGCTTATCTAGAACAGCTAAGGCCGGGTTTACCCAACTTCATAATGCTTTATCAAAAGTTGGTTTATGCAGATTCTTAAGTGCAAAATGACAATCATATCGCCAGGGTATTTTGGTGTACACACTCGAGGTATTATGAGCCACTTTGCCAGTATTACAAAGCATTTTGAGGTATTTAGTTTTGCAAACTCTAAAAATTACATAATCAATCTTTTACAACTGTCTAAACTAGTTTAAATTTAATTTACCAAATTTTTTTATTTTTAATAATGCCGGATTATATTTTTAAAGGTCACGTGATTAATTTTGACAAATGTCAACTGGCTTTTACACTGTTGCAAGCTAAAAAATTTAATTATCAAAGTCACCTGACCTGTATTTTGCAATTTAAGTTTTTACAACCCTCTAAATTGAATTCATCAATTTTCCAAAGTTTAAATTGCATTTTGACGGTCATGTGACTGTTTTTGATAGTCAACTGGCCTTTGCAGTGTTGCAAGCTCATAAATTGAATTATCAAAGTTACCTGACCTGTATTTTGCAATTTAAGTTTTTAAATTTAATTATCACATATTTGTTTACAGATGTATTCTGGGATAAGTTGTGATTTGACTGTGACAGAGGTCCAGTAAAAAATGCCCCAGTGGCATAGTCAAATGAAAACTTAACTTTGCATGCACCTAAATACTCTCGAAATTGAAAAGAGTTGTGTTACCTTATTTGACTAATAGACACAAGTTTTTTTTTATTTCAGAACAAAGATAAGGACCATCACACAAAAGAAATTTAACTAAGGTCCAGTTGTACAATAGTGGCTTTTAAACCTGGTTCAAGCCAGAAACAAGAATGCTTTTTAGATGAGAACTTTTAACAGTAATTACTAATTATTCAGCTAAACCTTGATTGTACAATCAGGGCTGAAGAATCCAACTGATCTGTTGGTTTAAGTATTAATTGTACTTACACTTGACTGGCAGCTTCAGGGCTCTGGAACGAACTGTACAAACTGTCGACTTGTTCCAGCTTACGCTCGTCCAGCAGCTGAAAACATGTATGTTTTAGGGGTTTGCCAAAACATGTGTATTTAAAGGTTAAATTGGGGCCTTGTAAAAGCTGTTTACCTTAAATATGGCATAGCCGGCAGCAGTCTCAAATAACACCAACATTGTGACCCCCTTTTTTTGTAGGGCGAAAGCCTAATTTATTAGTTTATCTCACCAAACTAAATAAAACACCGCATCCGCATCTACACGTGAGAGAACACGAAAAAACTTAGGTTATGGGACACAACACGCGTGTGTTGTGGTAAGCGTCGGAATGAAAAATATCTTCTGTCAGTTCTGTCAAAACTCATCCGCGTCCGCGCAACGATGTCAAAATGTCATTTATAATATGACAGTTGTAGGTGCGTTCGGAATGCAGAGTGATGAACGCTGAACGGTCGGTTATTGTTTTAAGTTAATATCTGGTTTTATACCAATTTATACATCAAATTAATTCTAATAAAAAAAATTATACTTTTATGAAATTTCCTACAACTTTTAGACATTCTGAAAAGGTTTTTAGATTTTTTTCAATATTTTTAGTCATTCTTCAAAATTTACAGGCCTTTTGCAATATTTCTAACCGGCTTTAAAGATTTTTAAACCTTTCGCAATATTTGTAGACATTCTGCAATATTTTTAGTTTTTTTTTAATGATTTTAGCCCTTTTGCAACATTTCTAAATCTTTTTGAAGATTTTTAGACCTTCTGCAACAATTTCAGTACTTATTGAAGGTTTTTAGACCATTTGCATTATTTTTTGGACATTTTTGCAAAGCCCCTAAGCCTTGTTCAACATTTCTAGGACTCATTGAAGGTTTTGAAACCTTTTGTTGTATTTTTAGACGTTCTGTAACATTTCTAGGCCTTTTTAAACATTTCTAGGCTTTTTGAAGCTTTTCCTAGGCTTTTGATCTTATTACCAGTACTACAATGCCAGTACCATCACCAATGTGGGTTAAATGCGTAGAAACGTCGGCTGCCTACTAAAAATCGTAAACGCGGAACGTACTCTAAAGGATGTTGGTACTTAACCTCACATATTAGTTTTGGCGCCAGTGAATGTCAAATCAAATAACGTTATACTTACGTTTAACAAATATGAACGGTGATAACTTAGATACCGGGTTGGCCATGTGCTAGAGAGAGACAGAAATATAAACGATGATATTTTTTGGGGTTATTCCATTGTTTACACTTTAATTAGGAGCCGGGAGCCGGGGGTATAGAAAATAGAAATGCCAATTTTGGCGCTATTTTTCCTACAGAACCACTTTAGTCATTTAACACATTAACAGGTTCTGCATGTTTTTGTGTGCTTTAACTTTGTTTTAAGTGCTCTTTAAGGCCCCGTAAAACTATACTTGGTGAATAGCAGCATTTAGTGTATACCAACCTTCAAAATGTCCCAATACAACAAAGAAAATGTGGATTCTTTGTTGCCTCATTTGCCCAACAAAGTGGGGCGTATGGTGCTGTCTCCAAGTAAGGCGAACACCATTCAGAACGACACAAAGCTGAAAGCCCCCATCCAGGATGGTAGCGATTATGCAGAATTCGATCCTGAACTGGAACCTTTACTTAAAGAGAATCCTAGACGGTTTGTGATCTTCCCCATCGAGTATCCGGACATTTGGGAAAAATACAAGAAGGCCGAAGCTTCATTCTGGACCACAGAAGAGGTGGATTTGTCACAGGATTTAAACCATTGGGACAAACTGAGTGATAATGAGAGGCACTTTATTTCACATGTTCTGGCCTTTTTTGCAGCCTCTGATGGTATAGTAAATGAAAATCTTGTGGAGAGATTCAGCCAAGAAGTGCAGGTAACTGAGGCTAGATGCTTTTATGGATTTCAAATCGCTATTGAAAACATTCACTCTGAAATGTACAGCATGCTAATTGAGACTTACATAAGAGATCCCAAGCAGAAAGAGTTTTTGTTTAATGCTGTTGAGACACTGCCCTGTGTGCGTAAGAAAGCCGATTGGGCTTTAAAGTGGATCACCTCAAAAACTTCAACTTTTGGTGAGCGACTGGTGGCCTTTGCAGCTGTGGAGGGAATTTTCTTCTCTGGCAGTTTTGCCGCCATTTTCTGGCTGAAAAAACGGGGACTGATGCCAGGACTAACATTCTCCAATGAGTTAATATCAAGAGATGAAGGTTTGCATTGTGACTTTGCCTGTTTGCTGTTCTCTCACTTAGTACAGCAACCTTCAAAACAAAGAGTGACTGGTATCATCAAAGATGCCGTGGTTATAGAGCAGGAATTTTTATCAGATGCTTTACCAGTCAGTCTAATTGGAATGAACTGTAACTTGATGTGTCAATACATAGAGTTTGTAGCTGATCGCCTACTGACTGAACTTGGATGCGAAAAGATTTACAATGTTACCAACCCATTTGATTTTATGACAATAATTTCCACTGAAGGCAAAACAAACTTCTTTGAGAAAAAAGTGGGAGAGTACCAAAAAGTTGGGGTGACTGGTAATGGAGAAGACAATGTCTTTACTACTGATGCTGATTTTTAATTTTATATGAGTGCACCTTATTTTAGTTTTTATTTAGACTTGTACAAAAATCACTATAGTTTGTTTAGTTTACTTTTATCTTTTATCTATTTGATGCATTTTTATTTTATAGATTTTTCAGAAATTTGTGATATATTAAAAGTAAACATATTCTGCTACTTGGGTTTTATTGAGGAGATTTGAAAACAAAAATTCTTATAATTCAACTCAAACACTTTTTGGAAAAATAATTTATAACCATTTAAAATAGGGTTGCCAGATTTTTTTTTAAACCACAAATAACCGAGATATTTGACATGAAATACCACAGTGTAAAACTGTACTAGAAATATTGAAGGTGTCACAATTTGACAGTCCCTAACTTGGTTACTATGACAGCTAGAAGGTTCGTTCAAACGTCAAAATGTAGTCCAAAACTTCTGCTTTCATTTGTCAAGACAGAGTTTTTCTAGAAAAAACAGTAATAATCGAGAAAACTGGTTTAGATTAAATACAAAACTTTAGTATACTCTCTTGTACATATTTTAGAATTTTAGAGGTATAAAGTGTATAGTTTTCTCAGATAGTCCTCTGAATAAATATTTTTCCCCAAATAGAACCCCCAGAAATATAGATATAATATCCCTAAAGAAAAAAAAGTTCCCCATTGTTTTGGGAAGAATTCCCTAATCTGGCAACCCTGTTTCTAATTTATTGACTGACAAACTCGACCGGCAACACCGCCCACCATCAGTGTCAACTGTCTGTACCATCACGTGACTGCTCCTTTAGCAGACTGAACTAACACCACGTGATCCACGTTTCACCTGGTTCTTGTACATTTGTTTAGGTTATTTTTATTTTTTCGGTGACAAACCAGTTTACCAAAAAAGTTAAACAATTTTCTAGCATTTATTGTAATATGTCATAAATAATAAACAGCTCTGTAGAGCTCGGCTAATCATCCTGTTAGCGCTCATAATAAAGTGATGTGTTCTCCAGTGTGTTCACTGTTAGCTTTAGTTGTAGTGGTTCTCTGGTGTCAAGTTGGTAAATCCCAAATTCCCTGCACTCCACCTATTCCATGCAACTAATCCTGTTTTATTACAGGAGATGCACTGCAAGTGATTCTGCAATGTGATAAGAAAATAGTTTTGGGCGCCACCCTAAAATGCAGTGCTCAAATAAATGATGATAATGGTGAACCAGCGACTGGTTCTTTTCAGTACCAGTGGGAGGACAACGCCATTCCACAACACTCTAAAGTGGTGAGATTGTGGCTTAACTAGCTAGCAATATGACATTGATATGGCAATTGTACTGTTAAGGTGTCCTCTGATTCTAATAATGATACATGGTTGGTCAGCTACAGTAGAGACAAAAACTACACATTTGGATTTTATGTGATCCGGGTTTCAGTATGCAAATGGTTTATAAAAGATTTTATTTGCTCTACAAGTACTTCGGTAGGAGAATTTTTTACTCTGACAGGTTAGTATAAGAATTTTTAGTGCAGTTTGTTTAAAAGTGATTTTTGATAGTGCTGAGAGTATTAATTAATTCATGATTTTGAAAAGGCTTTTGTCTTACTAACTTACCTTTAACATATTTTGTCTGGTTTTTTCCATTTATTTATAGGTATCCATAATCATTTAAGTATACTTCCATAAACTATAAACTAAGTAGTTACCTACTGCTCTAAGGTAGGCTCACATATAACTGAAAAATTAAGGTTTTAATAAGTCAAATAAAGCATCTCACATTTCATGTGTGAATAGTGCTGCATTTGATTTAATTACCAGGGTCTTCTAGTTTTTTTATTGTTTTTCCATTTTCTTTTAAGTAAAAAAGAAACATTTAATTTTTTATAGGTTTATTGCTTTCTTAGACTGCATTTGATGTATTTCCAGTGAGTATGTTTATTAGAAAATAAGAGGATTAGATGCAACAGGGTTCAATTGACATTTTTGCAAAAAAATACAAATTACAGAATTACTTATTTAAATTTAAAACTAATACTTAGTTGGTGTTTCTGATTTGTTTTTATTATTGAAAGTGTTAGAAGAAGTGTCTTAAACCGTCCCATAACTGTTTTAAATTACCAGAGGCCTCTAAGACCAGTTTGAAAGTCCCACAAACCTCTAAATGCTCCTGTGAACCTTGTAAAAAGTGCTAGAAACTTCTACAAGTGTTTGAAATTGTTCTAGAATGGTTTTGGGTTGCCAGAGGCCTCTAGTACCATTTTGAAAGTGTTAGGGACCTTTAAATGCTACTGAGAACACTCTAAAAATTACCAGAGCCCTTTACAAGTGTCTTAAACCGTCCCATAACTGTTTTAAATTACCAGAGGCCTCTAAGACCATTTTGAAAGTTACATAGATCTCTAAATGCTATTGAAGACATTCTAACAAGTACCAGATGTTCTACAAGGAACTTTGTGAGAATAAAATTGTTTAATTGTATATAAACATTGATTGGTTGGTCATATACTATATAATTTATTGTAGTAAAACTATAATCATCACTGACATTCTTCAAGTGTAGAAATTTAAGTTAAATAATTAGAAAATTTACTCAAAAGCCCATTTATCGGTCTAGAAGGCAATTTTCTTTAGCAACACTTCTCTGTTTTTAAGGCCATTCTCAATCTGTACTTAATTTTTTTCAGAAAACCTTAATGGATTCCTTGAAATCGCACAAATCAATACCAGCAGAGACACTTTCGTTTCTACCAACAGCCCTCTTAACAACACTATAATTGTAAACGCCACAGATAGAGCGTACCTAAATACGGCCCCTACCATATTATCTTACTGGTTTGTGGACTGCGTGTACCACGGCCTAAACTCGGATCTGTGGTTTGTTTATAATTTCTCCAAACCTGAAGAGAAACACACTATTGAAACGTTGGTAGTGGGAGATTTTACGCCATTACCACCACCTCCTACTACAACAACTACTACAACTGTTAAACCTTCAACTACTACTGTAAGTATATTGTAAAAAGCTCTGAGAACAGTGGCGAAAACATTTTTACGAAGGTTACAACCCCTAAACCTAAAGCGAAGCGTGAGACGTCTGCGCTCTCTGGTAACGTTAATGGTACCAACATAAAAGTGTGGCAAAATGGAAGTCTGGTGCCGTACAATGGCATTTTTCCTATGGTTTGCAACAGCACGTACATATCGACCGATCCTAGTAAAGTGTATGGGTATTTTCGTCGTACTGTGATCACTAAAGGTAAGATCAAGTCAGTTGTATGGATCCATCCATCCATCCGTGGCCTTACAGTCAGTCAGTTATTAGTTCTGTTGCGTCTTTTTGTATGTTTCCTTTGTAGATCACCTTTGGTATCCTTTCTTCCCCTGAAAGTGGCTAGTCAAAGTCAGTTCAAACTTATATTTTTATTTAGATCCGATTGCCAATATCAGCGTGTCGGGTAATAACTGGTTGCAGCACGGTGAGCTCCTGAGTTTGACGGTGAACTGTAAAGGTTCAGCACGGATTCAAGCTTGTTATTTGTTTCGAGAAGGTTTGTATTTTAATTTAAAATTACATTTTTGTGTGAATTTCATATACGAAACAAAGAATAGCTGTTTAGCAAGAAGGGACAGCCGGTATAATTCCTTTGATGTTGGAGTGGTGTTTTTGGCTGCCTTTGGTAGGAAACATGTTGCCGGTTGTCTCTTATCTTATTTCATTTTGAAATAAAAATTGCATCCAAGTTCGCCTCTTAATCATTGGAAGATATCAATCCTTATTAACCAATATTAACTTTAAACTGATGTTTTAAAACAAATATTTGATGTGGTCTGAGATATGGCAATGTTCTTCAACTACCTAATAAAACTCCTGATCTTTCTCTAATTCGCTTTCTCTTTTGAACTGTCCCTTCTTGTTAAATGGCTATTCTTTGTACCAAATGACCAAGAAAACCATTGAAGATTAAAGGTTTTGTTTGTACGTTCGGGAGGAACCATATGTTTTGACACACTTGATAATTTTGGCGTGGCATGAGTAATCCTTTAATATCAGCTCTTCTCTAAGATGAAGACGTTGAGTATATTAAATTAAAAAACGAGAAGAAATTATAATGACATATTAAGTTGAACTTAATTGAACTGACAACGTCGCCAGACTAAGATCGTGCTGTCCGGTGTTACATTGAGACAACCATTTGACAAAACCTTTACAATCAATCAAATCAAATTTTCTAAAACCATTTTGAAAGTGTCAGAGACTTCTAAATGCACTGAGAACCTGCTTAAAAGTGCCAAAGCCTTCTCCAAGTGTCCCTGCCCTTCCCAAATTGTTTTAAATTTGCAGAGGCTTCTAGGATCATTTTGAAAGTTCCATAAACCTCTAAATGCTAATGAAAACCTTTTAAAAAGTGCCAGAGCCCTCTACAAGTGTCTTAACCTTCCCATAATTGTTTAAAATTGCCAGAGGACTTTAGAATTATTTTGAAAGTTTCATAGAGAGATCTGAAGGGTTCAGAACTTTGTCAAAGCCTCTATAACATTCTGACAAGTTCTAGAAGCTTCCGCAAAGGTCTGGAAGGTTTGGAAACGTCGCCAAAGGTTCTAGAACGTTCTGATTATTTCTGGAAGCTTCATCAAAGATCCGGAAGGTTTTGAAATGTTGCAGAAGGCTCCAGAATGTTTTGACAAGTTGTAGAAGCTTCTGCAAAAGTCTGGAAGGTTTAGGAACTTTGCCAAACGTTTTGGCTAGTTCTAGAAGCTTCATCAAAGTTCTGAAAGGTTTGGAACGTTGCCAAAGGCTCTATAACATTCTGACAAGCTCTAGAAGCTTCTGCAATGGTCTGGAAGATTTGGGAACGTTGCCAAAGGCTCTAGAACGTTCTGATTATTTCTGGAAGCTTCATCAAAGATCCGGAAGGTTTTGAAATGTTGCAGAAGGCTCCAGAATGTTTTGACAAGTTGTAGAAGCTTCTGCAAAAGTCTGGAAGGTTTAGGAACTTTGCCAAACGTTTTGGCTAGTTCTAGAAGCTTCATCAAAGTTCTGAAAGGTTTGGAACGTTGCCAAAGGCTCTATAACATTCTGACAAGCTCTAGAAGCTTCTGCAATGGTCTGGAAGATTTGGGAACGTTGCCAAAGGCTCTAGAACGTTCTGATTATTTCTAGAAGCTCCATCAAAGATCTGGAAGGTTGCAGAAGGCTCTACAATGCTCTGATAAATTTGTAGAAGGCTCCAGAATGTTTTGACAAGTTGTAAAAGCTTCTGCAAAAGTCTGGAAGGTTTAGGAACTTTGCCAAACGTTTTGGCTAGTTCTAGAAGCTTCATCAAAGTTCTGAAAGGTTTGGAACGTTGCCAAAGGCTCTATAACATTCTGACAAGCTCTAGAAGCTTCTGCAATGGTCTGGAAGATTTGGGAACGTTGCCAAAGGCTCTAGAACGTTCTGATTATTTCTGGAAGCTTCATCAAAGATCCGGAAGGTTTTGAAATGTTGCAGAAGGCTCCAGAATGTTTTGACAAGTTGTAGAAGCTTCTGCAAAAGTCTGGAAGGTTTAGGAACTTTGCCAAACGTTTTGGCTAGTTCTAGAAGCTTCATCAAAGTTCTGAAAGGTTTGGAACGTTGCCAAAGGCTCTATAACATTCTGACAAGCTCTAGAAGCTTCTGCAATGGTCTGGAAGATTTGGGAACGTCGCCAAAGGTTCTAGAACGTTCTGATTATTTCTGGAAGCTTCATCAAAGATCCGGAAGGTTTTGAAATGTTGCAGAAGGCTCCAGAATGTTTTGACAAGTTGTAGAAGCTTCTGCAAAAGTCTGGAAGGTTTAGGAACTTTGCCAAACGTTTTGGCTAGTTCTAGAAGCTTCATCAAAGTTCTGAAAGGTTTGGAACGTTGCCAAAGGCTCTATAACATTCTGACAAGCTCTAGAAGCTTCTGCAATGGTCTGGAAGATTTGGGAACGTTGCCAAAGGCTCTAGAACGTTCTGATTAGTTCTAGAAGCTCCATCAAAGATCTGGAAGGTTGCAGAAGGCTCTACAATGCTCTGATAAATTTGTAGAAGCTTTATCAAAAATCTGAAAGGTTTTGAACGTTGTCAAAAGCTCTATAACATTCTGAGCTCTAGAAGCTCTCCTTTGCCAGTACCAAAGGCTCTTTGGCTAGAGTAGCCTCTAAATGCTATTGAAAACCTTAGTGCGTGAAGTATAGTGTTTTGAATTTTCCAAGAATTGTATTCAATTGCCACAGGCTTCTAGGACCGTTTTGAATATGCCAGATTCTCTAAAATTTACTGGGAACCTTCTAAAAAGTGGGTCTTAAACCTTCCCATGACTGTTTTAAATTGCTAGAAGCTTCTAGAATTATTTTGAAAGTGTCAGAGGTTTCTAAATGCTTCGGAGAACTTTCTAAAAAGTGCCAAAAACCTCTACAAGTGTTTTGAACGTTTCAAGAATTGTATTACACTGCCACAAGCCTCGAGGATGGTTTTGAATGTATCAGACCCTCTGAATTCTACTGAGAACCTTCAAGAAAGTGCCAAGGCCTAGACACAATCTTCAACCTTTCGTTCAAGAACCAATTTGATAGTGTCAGAGACCTTTAAATGCTATTGAAAACCTTTTAAAAAGAGCCAGAGGCCCCTCAGAGTGTATTAAACCTTTAAACCTTCTCATAACTGTTTTAAATTTCCAATGGCCTCTAGAACCATTTTGAAAACGTCAGAGACCTCTAAAATGTACTGGGAACCTTCTAAAAAGTGCCAAAATCCTCTGCAAGTGTCTTAAACTTTCTCATAACTGTTTTTAAATTTCTAGAGGCATCTCCTGGTGGTTTTGTACTCAGAAAGTACTTATGTGTGACGTAATGATGTTTTCAGCACTACTGTTTCAATTTTCAGTTGCTTGCTGGGCTATTTGCTGTTCAAAAGCCGCCATTTTTGCATTCTGAGAGTGACAGACTCAGCCAGCAGTTTAGAGTTTTCTCTCTTGATGTTCTCTAATTCTTTGTCTCGCTGCTTTTTCCTCACTGAATATTCTTAGTAGTTCCTAACATTGTTTATCAGTGAGTTTAGGTTTGTGGCCTCACATCGCGTTGTTTGACTTCGACTAGGGAAGAAAACCCTAATTTAAATGACTCAAACTAATATAATATAAAGTACGAAGTAGCTTTTATAGATACAGGAAATAGAAAGTGGATTTTTTCGAAACAATTGTCTTTCTGTTTATAAATTTAATAGCAAAAAGAGCGATTATTAAAAAACTGACTTGAAAATAGGCAAGCAAATAGGTTGTCTCAATGTAAAACCGCCTTTACTCTTCAGTGGTTTATGACTGCGGAACGCACAAGCAAAACAATTAATTTACTATGTAATGATAATGTTCAAATGTAGGGTTGTATAATGTAACCGGTCACGAGACTTGCACCGAATACGACGAGCTAGAACAGTGCAATTTCCCGATCGAGCGATACTTTCAAGATCAACATACTGTGATAATCATCATCAAGAATGATGTGAATAAAGTAGTTACTTCGGTTGCCGTCACTGTTTATAAAGGTAAGTCACACTTAAATTAGTTAATTCAGCAAACACCTGATTTTCTCACTGGATATTTCAAAAATAAGTGAGTTTCAGTCATTCTTTTTATGTTTATTTTTAGTTTTCAATAAAAGTTTAAATTAATGTGTCACACATATCTAACTTGAACATCAACAAAACTTAACCCATAATGAAAATCTGGGATTTTTTTGGTAACTATTGCTTGTGTTAAATCGACCATTTTATGCATAAAAAGTTGAATTTTTTGTAATTTTCAAAAAACCTACAAAGAGCATTAGAACTAAAAAGTAGTTAAGTCAAATTTTATTTTCAGTTAATCAACAGGCCCAGCTCTCCGTCATAGTGGTACCGGTGGCGTTCAGTTTGGTTGCTGTGGTCACCATTGTATTTGGTGTGGCTTACTACTTCCAGAATAGATCCAGGTAAAGTACTGTGTAAATGGTATTTTAATAAAATCAACTAACTTCTCGTAATTCTCATAATTTTAATTATGAGTTAACACGTTTGCTGACAAGTTTAGATCTCTAAATACTATTGAGAACTTAGAGAAAAAGTACCAGAGCCCTCTACAACTTAGTGTCTTTAATTTTCCCCCAATTGTTTTAAATTGTCATCAAAGGCCTCTAGGACCATTTTGAAAGTTCCATAGACTTCTAAATGCTATTGAGAACCTTCTGAAAAGTACCAGAGGCCTCTACAAGTGTCTTAAACTTTCCCAGACTTGTTTAAAATTGTCAGAGGCCTCTAGGACACTTTTGAATGTGACAATGACCTCTAAACGCTACTGACCACCTTCCAGAGCTTTTTGTAACTTTCCCAGAGCTGTTTTAAATTGCCAGAGGCCTCTACAAGTGTCTTAAGCCTTTCCAGACTTGGTTGACAATCAATCCATATCACATTTAATCACCGACATACGTTCTTTGATGGTAATTGTGACGCAACAATCAGAAGTCACTGAACAGACTATATGTTCACTCATGGTTCATTCACACACATGAAGAGCTATAGAGGCCAGTTTTGGCTCATTTTGTAGTATTTTTTATCATTCAAAAATTTAAAAATGTTGGCAATTTTTTATTTTGCTCCAGGAGGGTTCCAGTGCACAGCAAAGGACATATTTATACCAAAGGACCTTAAATTAGGTGAAATAAGTACAAAAAAAACACTTTTCGTGTCACACTGTTTCGGTTTTTGCCAGCCATTATCAACTTTATTTTTTTCAGTGCTATCTTGTTTTTTTAATCCTGTTTTGCAACATTTGATTAATCTTTTGAATTTGAGGTTAGAATTTGCTGAATTATTAATTACTGATGATGAGTATTTGCTGTAAAATCTCAAAAGTAAAATAGAGGTGATACCGAGAGCATTCAGAGATAGGTACATGTTTTAAATAGAAATTCTGTGTAAATTTCAAATTTAATGAAATCCATTATGATTTCCATGAAAATTTGTTGGGATTTATTCAGTTTCATTACAAAATTTCAGGTTTGTAGTGGAAGTGGCCGATTTTGATTTCGGTCCAAAATACGCGCACATGGAGTATCAAACGTTTAAAGATCGGCTCAAAGACTCAATAACAAACGCCTTCACCAGAGACTCTATTGCATCTACTTCGGAGGCTCCCCTCTGGCCTCCAGGTCACAAATACGGTAGTATGACGTAGACACAGCGGTGCATTGAAATGTCAGGTTTGTTTTAAAGAGCAGTGACGACAGTATTTATGAGTCGTATTTTTAGGTATGTCGTCCTGTGTTATAGTAAATATCAGTTATGGAACAATTTTAAAGGACTGACACTACATTATGGCCGCTAAATAACGGAACCGCTTTTCTAGGAAACCATAATATGTAGATAGAGTTTTCCTTTATTTTTGTAGATTATTTTTAAGCAAAATATCTATCATACATTTTAGTGTGTGTGTTGTTTACATTCTTAACACTTCTAATTTTATTTGTTATACTCTGTTATCTTACTTGTGTATATACTGGTCTTATTTCTAGTCTAGTAGGTAGGTACTTAAAGGTAGATTCAAGAAAAAATAAAGCATCTTTTAAATACAAACTTGTTTCAAGACGTCTCCTTTCGAAAACTGTTTTAAACTGTAATTTTTGCAGATTTTAGGTCATATTTGACTTTAGTGACAGATGTCGTGGTTTCCTCATTAATTTTCCTATTCTGTAGCTTGAAAAAAACAGTACAAAATTTAGTACAGTCAGGTAGAAAAGCGGTATCAAACTGCACTGCAAAATAAAATATGTGGATTTGGCAATTCGCAGTATATAAAATGTTTTACAATGGCAGTGGTATTAACGTTTTAACGATAGACCTGGCAACATTGCTGACGAGTCCAAAGGCAGGTTCTGGAACAAAACACACACTACTACGTCATTTCCCTTCTAGAAATAGAACCTCCAAACCTGGGCGTAAATAGGGTATTTGGTGGAAAACAAGCAATGAACAAAACCCAAGCTGGGTGGTTAATATTTTTAATGGCTTACAAGTTTTATGAGAATTTTAAATTTAAACTACTTATAGAGACTACAAATATAGTGTTAATTAAAATATATGGCAAGTACAAAGCCATTAGTAGGTATAGGAACAAAGTGGTGTGTTTCAGAAAAACGTCAAAACAATATTAGAAAAAACTAAACAATTTCTACACGAGTTAAAACGTGTGTGCGTTTCTACAAACGCCACACCCCAAAGCAAACTCTTCTCCTGTAGGTGGGTGCTTAACGTGCAACGGACACTCCTCCCCATCCAATTGGGAGGCTCGAGGTCCTGCTCACAATACTTGATTAGCTCAAAAACTGACCAATAGCGCTTAAGAAAACTTACCGGCCGGACAGAGCGGTAGATCGGTCTTGGACAGATTGGTCACGCGCTGAAAATCGTCGTGGCACGGATTACAGAAATGGGTGGTACCGAAACAAAAAAACACCGCCACAGAGCAACAGTAGCGACATTTGTACTCTAGAAAGTCGGCGCCGTGTTTGGGGCACATTTGCGCCCTGGCCACGTCGCTACACCCTCCACACACTAATTCGGCCGGGTCGTATTTGTCTCCGGCTTCTGCGTCACATCTGGCTTCGCCACCATAGTAAGCCTGGAGAAGAAAATTTAGTAAACTTTCCGGAAAAAGCTGAGGAACTTACCTTTCCGCATTTGTAACAGACATAGTAGGCGTATCTGTCCATAGCGTAGGAGGCGGGGTCGTTGTAGAACCGCGCCCCTGGCGTCACCACCGCCTCCACGGTATGCAACCCTTCATACTCTAAACGCATCAACGCTTTACGTTTCACGTCTTTGTACAGATCCTGGATGGGTTTCAATAATTCTTCCAAAGTGGGATGGTTAATATCCATCTACAGAACAATATAATAATCTAGTCATCTCATCAGAACAACAAACAGCCACCTTGCAAATAGGACAGAGTGAAAAGGAGAAAGTGATTCTAGGCCCCACCCAACGCTTCATCAAAACAGCCTTGCAACAGTGGAAATGGAACACGTGACCACATCGTAGCTGCAACAAAAAAAACAACAATATTATTGTCAAGAATGGAAAATCCATTCATTGATCAAAGATGGACTAACTCAAAATATGAATATTGCGAGCAGAATGCACTTAGTGCATCATACCAATTTTTAGCGATGACAAATCACCGCTTTTGTTATGCATGAATATGAAAACAATAGATTACGTCACTGAACCAATTTGGTATAAATAAGGCTCGACGAGACGGTGGAAGACGGTCAGAAGACTCCGTCTCGTGCCACATAATGTAGTCGTCCCGAATTCTGCAACCCGCACTGGTTTTAACATGTAGTGACAGTTGTCACATTGTTTTAGAACACTATTTAGCTAAGACGGTCACGTGACAACTGTCATAAACCTCAGAAACGCGTCTTGTTTCGAAAACTGTGTTAAACTTTAATTCTAGTCAAATTTTGACAGTTTTGACAATAGTGACATATATCACGTGGTTTTAGAGGATAATTTAGCAAGAAAAACAATCAACAAACATCAAATACTGCAAGAAAAACTTTCAAAACCACCCTGATTTTTGCAACTTTTCGTGCACTTTTCCCAAAAATCGTGAATAACTCGCTTATTTGAAACATTCTGTATAGCCACACCATAATAACAAAAGAAAGCTAATGAATGGAGCTATCACGTGACGTTAAACGGGCACGGCTAAGTTGCTCCGTTTGGCCGCTAGGAGGCCTCAAATTTGACTTTTTGTGGCAGTCACTATACATCTACAGGATGTTCTCTAATCAATACATGTTATTTTACTAATTTATAGTAAAATAAAAATTATTGAACAATTATCATTTTTATATTATATATTTTTTAGTGACGTTTTGGCTAGAGTGCAACTCGTGGCGACATCTCTACTTCACTTTAACAGTGAAAACGTTTAAATGACGTTTCCTAATTTAGGAATTCCTCCATAGATGTCGCATCTCTGCACAGAATAAGTATAGACGTAATGTATGTATTGCTGTGAATAATAGAGTGTGTACTATACTATTGTCATACTAGCCAAGCTACTACCCAAGCGTGACCATTTGTACCTACTTTTAGGTCAAATGAATCAGTTTTATCTCACATATATCACAGTGTAGCAGTACTTAACCTTGCAATCAATATTGTGCAAAACTCAACAATTTAGCTTGTTGTTTCTTCCATAAAATTGGCAAAACCCAATTTCAATCAATCATACTCAAACTTTTCTTTTTAAAACGGTTTTATCTCTCATTCATAAAGATTCCTATCCTATCAACACGAAACACTCAACAGTATATAAAGCAAATGATAGCACTCAGCTGAACAGAGAATATTTTCAAATTAAACACGCAAAACATGTCTGGCAAACTGTGTTTCTTGGTTCTATTGGTAGCTGCATCAGTGCTAGCTGCTGATGACATCAGTGATGACGTTGAACTACCTAGTAAGTACCGAATCAAGTTAATTGAGTGACTAACATTACTTTAAATCCATAAATCGCAGATTGTCCAGAAATCGTTACTAAAGCAACCTACTTTGCTGATCCCGAGAATTGTGGTGGTTTTTATGAATGTACCAACAGTGGTCCTTCTCATTTTACTTGTCCGGAAGGTACTTATTACGATACTGAATCGATTGGTTGCGTTTGGGCGGACAATGTGGATTGCGGTACTAGGTCTACAACCCCATCACCCACTACAGTCCCAACCACTTTATTGGACGATTAAAGTGTGATATTTGTGATATATTTTCTTAAGAATTTTGTTAAGCAAAAATAATGAGTTTTACTAGTTTTGGTTTAGTTGAGGTAGGTTGTACTGTTGACGCAGAAACACGGAATTTTTATCACTGTTTGAGTGTTTTTTTTTTTTTTAAACCGATATTATCGTTTCAATGTCACTTATAATAAGATATGACGCTTTCGAGTGAAAAGTTACAAGATCATCTACAAAGTGTAAACAAGTTCTTCAACCGAAAGTAAGGCCATACACTCAATACTACTACAGATGTATTTTGGCGTCAGTGTTTACAATGCCTGTCTCATTTTAACTCATTCTGATAAAACAAGATGGCCTATGTTACTCAGCTTAATACTGCCGCCAAAATACGCCTCATTTGCACAGAAATTGACACTTGCGACCAACTGTCAAAACTGGTGGCACTTGTTACATACAAAGTTCTAGACAGCGATTTGAAATAGTTTCTTCTCATTTCTTATAATGGGATTCCTATACAGGTGTGGTAAATCCAAAACCGACCATAGGAAAACCGTGTAACGGACAGAGAAACGTAGATAATTGCATGCGCGGGACCAAGACAGAAAACGAAAAAAATATCAAGTAGGCCATATTTTTAGCGCGCTGTTGCCAAACGCCGTAAGTATTCATATCGACAAAGTTTGGCAACAGCGCGCTAAAAATATGGCCTACTTGATATTTTTTTCGTTTTCTGTCTTTCTCCCGCGCATGCAATTACCTACGTTTCTCTGTCCGTTACACGGTTTTCCTATGGTCGCTTTTGGATTTACGACACCTGTATATGATATTTCCTTCCTTCTGCTTCTTACCAGATTGTTATTGCTTCCTAGTTTGTAAGAGGCAATATTTTTAGCCATTTTTGAAGTCTATGAATACCACCAGGTATATTATATTACATCAACTCCAGGAGCAAGAAGGCCATGAACATACTGTGGACTTGGAGGAGGGCTGTTGGTCGCACCTGGGGTTATCCATTATCCCACGGTGCTCTACTGCACCGCAGTCAGGCCTATAATTACTTAAGGGGCCTTAGTGTGGTGGTCCTGCGCCGATAAAAGCTCAGAAACCGCTCAACTGGACAAAGTCATACCTGGCGGTGACGGGGACAATAAGGACTACTGCCTCTAAAGCCCTGGAGGTGATTTTCAACCTCACGCCCCTCAGATTTTGGGTGAGAATGGAGGCCACGCGCGCAAGTTACAGGCCTGCTCATACGGCGGTTTTGAGGGTAGAAATCTGGCTAGAGGGCGCCAAGGAGCTAGTAGCTCAAATTTCACCTCAATTTGAGATGGCTGAACTTTTGCCAGATATAACGCGGCTGTCATTTGAGTCACGTTCTCTTTCCTCTTGTTTCTCCGTCTCTCTGCGTTCCTCGTTCTCTTGCTTTTTCTCTGTTGGCGTTCTTTTTCCTCTTGCGTCTCGTTCTGTCTGCGTTCCTCGTTCTCTTGCTTTTTGCGTTCTTTTTCCTCTTGCGTCTCGTTCTGTTCGCGTTCCGAGTTCTCTTACCTTTCTCCTTATCGGCGTTCTCTTTCCTCTTGTTTCTCCTTCTTTCTGCGTTCTTTGTCAGTTTACTTATCTTTCATGGAATGCTTCTTCCTCTTGTGTCTTTCATCTGTCATGAAGTCCTTAACCCTCTTGGAAAATCCAACAGCGTTACCCTGATGTGGATTCCGGGCCCAGGAGACCTGGACAATCTCTCATCTAGAGCAGTTATTCGGTTCCTCAGGGAGTCGAGTATTCTGGATGAGCTTTAACTTATGTCTGAGCCACAATAGATCTGCGGTCGCGTTGGAGGGCAGAATATGCCCACTCACGGTACATAACTTAGATGAAAACGTTAACGTAAAACATACACAAATTCACTTAGTGACAGGGATCCAAAATTTACAAGTAGTGTCATTGATATGTAATCGTTGTTTCATTTCTAAACTTCACTTTTTTATACTTTTAGGAAAACCCTAATTTTTGCTGTCCTGGAGGTACCTATAATTTGAGTGTTACCAAGTATAAAAATATCTGATTAAATCCAAGTTTTAAGTGTGAAATATCAATGTCGATTGCAAAGTACTTTCTGGCATTACAATAAAAATATATAAAAGTGACGAGCTTTGCTTTTGTGCCATTCTGTGTCTACAACTCCAGACCACCACCATGCTCTCAAAAAAGTTGTTCCTCTTATTGAGCGCCGCCATTTTGTTGGTATCCAGTTATGCTGCCATACCCGGTAAGTAATAACTACTTTCCTCGCTTTTTTCACTTTTTCCAACTTGTTTTGAAGAATGTTCAACGTCCGACGACGACCAAGAGAGCTATGCTGAGATCCACGCTGATCCAGACAACTGCGGAGCGTATTACGAATGTGCTCATGGAGTCGCCTACGAGGAATTGTGTCCAGACAGTTTGTTGTACAATACTGTGTTGCAAGTTTGCGATTATGCCAAAAACGTGGACTGTGGCACCAGGCCTGTAACTCCTACTCCCTTTACTGATTCTACCGATTATTGAATAGAGAAAATAGTTTAGAGAGTAAATTTGTGAAAAAATATGTATAGACTAACGTGATGTTTAACACATATTACAATAAGTGGATATTGTTTGAGTCGGATGTGACGTTTTTATATTACTTTGTTGATGTCAAGAGTTTTGTTTCATTTATCAAATTACAATTTACAACAACCTGGTAATCTCAATTGTTATTATTATTATCTAACGTGAATGAGTTTTTCGTGATATTACTAGAGTCAGCTGCCAGAAAAGGAAAATTATTTTCCTAAAAAAAACACAAAACTCTTTCAAATTTTTTTTATCTACTTGAAGAGCATTTGGAAGGTTATGGAAGGCTTTAAAGGTATTTGGAAATTCTTAGACGGTTCTAGAATTTTTTGGGAGATTTAGACTGTTTTGATATCTTTTGGATATTCTAGACTAGTAGAACAGCATTTGGAATTTTTTAGACTGTTCTAAAGCTGCTAGATTATTTTGAAAACTTCCGACTGTTTTAGAAGCCTTTTGGAGTTTTTGTAGTGTTTTAAAATCTTTTAGACTACTTTAGGAGCATTGATTGTTCTGGACTGCTTTTAAAGCATTTGAAACCTTGTAGACGGTTCTAGAAACTTTTGAAAGCTGTTAAAGTGCTCTAGAAGCATTTTGGAGTTTCTGTAGTATTTTGAAATCTTTTTAGACTACTTTAGGAGCATGTTGTGTGATTTCCCTGTCAAAGTTATATCAGTGCATTTTAATAATTAATTTTTATTTTGGCTTATTTGTAAATACTTATTAAGTAAAACACTCTTCCTTGTGAGTAAAATGCTTCTTACAGCACTTGTTATACTTCATAATCTGTTTACGACTTTAACCAATTTTCTTCCCGAGTGTTATTTGAACGTAACTGATTAAGTTCGATATACGATATCTAATGCAAAACGGTTCCCTGGATCATTTTTTTGATATAATCTAATTGACGAGCTCCAGATGCTTCATACTATTCAACTAACTCGTAACATAATGATGTTTAAAAATTTGCTCGTGTTTTTGACTACAGCTGCCATTCTGTGGGTGTCTTGCTATGCTGATGCTCCTGGTAAGTCGTTCAAATCCTTTGAAATATTGTCACGTTTAAATTGTAAAGCCCTTTTGGTTCAGCAAGTTAAACGAGAACTGCGTTTATTACTTTAATATTTTTTTTTAAATAAATTTATATTTTTTAAACAAAATACTAATTTCTATTCGTGACAATATAGTTAGTGATTCTATTATACGCTTCTTCCCAGAATGTGCGTCGTCTGACGACGATGAGGACGGTTTGGCTGAACTGTACGAAGATCCGGACAATTGCGGAGCATTCTACGAATGTTCTTATGGAATTGCCTACGAGATGTTTTGCTCCGAAGGATTGATGTACAACACCGAATTGGAGGTCTGTGACTATGCCAGGAATGTAGATTGTGGCACTCGACCTGTTCCATCCTCTTAAATGATGGTGAACACTTTACCAGAATAAAACAGTTGTTTTACTTTACTTTTTCTTTTTACTGAATTCCTAAAATTAGTGGGAACTAAATGGTTCGTCTTTGGACAATTTAACACACTAAACTTCCCACAAAAGTCATCAAAAATCAAGTTTTCGTCAGAAACAGTACCAGCTAGCGTTTATTTTACATCGGATTCAAGTTCTTGTGACTGAATTTAAATAAAAATGCTTTACTTCCACACTCTGTATATACAGGAGTGAGTAGTTTATAAGAGTAATATCCGGCAATTTGGACAACAGAAGTCCGCAGGTCAAGTGATGTTTAAACGTATTTTTAAATTAAAAGTAACTACTTAAATATGTCAACACTCTCAAGTATTGCAAAACCGATAATCGGTTATCGGGCCAAATGCGTACTTCTGACTGTCTAATTTAAAACAAATCATAATCTAATCAAACCATTCACAAGAAGTGCTATTTTACGTAAAAAAAAACGTTTTAAAAATGGTGTAATTTCCGAAATTAATACGTTATCAACCTAAATATTATAATTTAAATAGCAAAAAGTAATAAAGCAAATTTGGTTTTAGGATTTCTGAAGTGTAGAAAGTTCAAAAAATAGTGCAAAACCAAATAAGCAAGCATACAATTGCGTCTAATCGACTATTAGAAAAAAATTGTCAGGTGGCCACCACGATGGCCCGATTTTAACTCTCTTGGTTTTTTTCTTGTATGCCAGTCACTTGATTGATAATAATTTCTAGAAATATAAACGCTTGAACGTGTACTCATAATAATTTTGAGCATTGTATTAAATTAGTAGAATAGGTTCTTCCCGGTTTAGAAATAATTTAGCTATTATAACTCCCACACAAAGAATGTGACAAAGACATTTTAATGTCACATTTCATTAACAAACGAAAAATAGCCTGAAACATTTTTCAGAAAACCGTTATCGTGAAAACTAATTTCTATTTAAGTTTACCGACCACTCAATCAATCTTTGGAGAGTTCTTAGAAACATGCCTATTTCGCAAATCGTTTAGTATACGCATATAAATACGACTTTTCGAGTATTAAAGTACAGTACTCTTAAAAAAAAAGTGAACCATGATGTCGAAAACTATTCTTGTTGCCCTTAGTCTGGCTGCTGTGTTTTACTCGGTTTCCGCTACCCTGTTGCCAGGTAAGGTAGAAAACGATCTGAAAGCTTAAACTTTGTTTTTCAATCAAGACAATTTTCAAGACTTGTTGAAAAGTAACCTGAAAGGCTTATAATCCAACTTTAGAGAGCTTTTTCAAAATTTTTTACCTGATTTCAAACCTTTGATGGTAGAAAACCGATTTAAAGGCATACATTTTGTTTTTCAAGGGATTATTCATGATTTTTAGACAATTTTCAAGATTTCCCTGGTGAAAAGTGACTTAAAAGGCTTAAAATCAAACTTTAAAAAGCTTTTTCATCTTTTGTACCATATGTTCTTGAGCTTCTCATTCGTTCTTCTCTCATTTACTGTAGGTACCAAAGATTTTCCGCAACATCTTTCCGACAGTACATCCACATCTTTTGTTCTATTCTGTAGAACAAAACATCTCTCAAACCTGATCGTCAGGTCTACCATCCTGGTATCCTCTAACATTTATTTTGTTTTAATCGTACTGCTTTCTACAGTCATACTGCAATACTAATGACAAATACTTAAAAATCCGGTTTAATCCACCAACAGTCACGTCGTGACGCCATCCCAATATTCTTTAAATTTTGGTTTATAGGTATATCTGATTTTTTAACCCTGTATTTTTTTAGTATGCCCCACCTCTGATAGCGGTGACGTCATGATGTTTGCCGATTCTGACGACTGTGGCGCCTACTACTTGTGCTCAAACGGAGTGCCATACGTTATGCATTGCGCCGCTGGACTTTACTATAACATTGAGCTGAGAACTTGCGACTACAAAGAGAATGTAGCCTGCGACTGGAGGGCTGAACCTTATCTATCTTCCTAAATTTCCTTTTCAGTTACAATTTTAAGTTAATTTTAGTAGGTTCAAATGAATTGATCAATGCTAGTTCTAAATCAATAAAAAACTGAATAAAAATTAGATGGTAAATGAATTTTTTGATCAGTAATTAATATTAAAAAACACGTGTCTAATATTCACTCAATAGAATATGGAGATCTCTTATCGACAGACGTGTCGTGGTTGACAGCTATCACGTGACATTAAAACATTTCCTAGCTTTATTGTCACGTCACAACTGTCAAAAACATGCGCATAAAGCTGTAAAGTCGATTTCGTCACTGATAAGTCAACAGAAATTGAAACGGGCACTTTGAGAGATCCACGTTCTGATTGAGACTAATTTTGACAGTTGTCAACCACAACAAACATACTACCAAGTGACATTAAAACATTTCTTAAGTTTATTGTTATGTCACAACTGTCAAAAACATGCCCATAAAGCTGTAAAGTCAGTAATATTTGAACGCTCAGCTGGTTTCTGAAAATTGTCAAATTGTAGTTTCTAACAATGCCAGTTAGTTTCTGGCATTGCCAGAAAGTTTATAACCATGCCAGATAGTTTCTAACAAAGACAGATAGTTTCTGGCAATTTTCAGATAGTTTCTAACAATACCAGTTAGTTTGTGGCATTGCCAGAAAGTTTATAACCATGCCAGATAGTATCTAACAAAGACAGATAGTTTCTGGCAATTTTCAGATAGTTTCTAACAATACCAATTAGTTTGTGGCATTGCCAGAAAGTTTATAACCATGCCAGATAGTATCTAACAAAGACAGATAGTTTCTGGCAATTTTCAGATAGTTTCTAACAATACCAGTTAGTTTGTGGCATTGCCAGAAAGTTTATAACCATGCCAGATAGTATCTAACAAAGACAGATAGTTTCTGGGAATTGTCAGATAGTTTCTAACAATACCAGTTAGTTTCTGGCACTAATGGGACTCATTAGGTGTGTTCGCCGAGAGAATTTCCAATTAGTAATCAGAGAAATAGGTACATTCATTGGCCACAAGTCAAAAAACGTCGTAGTCACGTGAGCAATCAACCAATAAAACTTGACATTTACTGTTTCTGAGTTGGAAATCAGTTTTTGTTTCTGCGAACATACCATTTAATGTTGTTGTTAATACCTGGTTGACGGAAAAATAATTTTAAAACTCTTCTCTTGTATCTAAACTGATTTGTAACCTTAAAGAATGAACAAGATTATAAATCACTTATGTTGGTCAAATTGACGAATTGAACACTTCTGAATTGCTTTGACATATTTGATTGTCAAATTTTTGGTGTAAAACTAGTTTAATGTACAAAACCAACTCACCTGAATGGCTGGAGCGCATGACAAAGCCTCAGTGAAACAAATCATGCACATATCGTCCGAATCCTGCCTTAACGTGACGTCATTCGAGCAACCGTGCAAACACGGAAGACACTGGATTTCTCCTAAAGTGCCGCCGCACGTATGACCGCAATTCAGCAGTTTTGTGCATGCAGTTTTGCCGTATTCCTTAAAAACAAAACTAATTAATCGAACTGAAACGTTTAAGAATAGGATGGAATACTTGACACTCGGAATCTGCGCACACGTTGCCGATGGCCAACAGGCCGGAATTTCCGGTGGTGCCGCAAAAACGGCAAATTCCGGTTACTCCAGCCGCTCTGGTTCTGGTGCCACCCTCTCTGTATTCGACCAAAGCTTTTAAGGTTCTCGAGTCGGCTAGAGCTGCACAAAGTTTATTATAATCGATTGCTGTCAAATCTGGAAATCCCGCGGGCCTTACCAAGCAGCCAAAATAGTTTGGTACGACCGCACCCTTCGTGAAGCTCCACTTTGATGGCTTCCTCTTCCTCCTTACACACCTAGAGTTTAAATAATTCACGAGTGATGTTTAAATAGTAAAAATGCGAGTTTTTAACTGAAACTCAGACAATAGTCAACTTTAAGCTTATGAAATCTGGCAAAGGAGTAAAGTTAGCAGAGCTAATTTGGGATATGCTGTTCAGCATTAAATTTCCTACAATATAAATTTTAAATACGTACTTGTCGTAAATGAGCACGAGTTTTGCGGTGCAAGTGCAAAAATCGGTCGCAATCCGCGCACAAGTTCCCACAAACGTTGCACTGAATGACAGCGGTGGTCTCACCGTCGTCATGGTTACCGCACATGGGTCTGGGCGGCATTGGGTGCCCCTCTGATTTACTCCACTGGCCTACACATTTTTTTTCCAATCTTCACTCTCCTTTAGACATCCTAATGCACTTACCCGAAGATAGACGTTCGACGTGTTCCTTGTCTAACACGCACAAAGAAGCAAGAGCCAACCATAGTGTAGGCGTTTTGAGACACACTTGAGGCACCCGTTGCTCCTCGCTCAAACAAGTCAAATTAAGTATATTCTCCGCCACTGCTCCTTTGGTAATGTTGGCCCATACGTCCGACATTTTGCCCTAATTAATTAACGTAAATACTCTCAAACATAGGAAGAAGTACTGTTGAAAACCTACCGCAGTCATATCCATGATGAGCTGCACAATCACCTCGGCCAACTTACGATTCGAACCACCCCTCAACCACCATCTGGAACCGACGTCTTCGTTGGGTGGTATGGACGACACCAGGTTGACGGTGCTGATTTCCTTGGAGGCGGCTCCTCCTCCGGTTTTGCTGCGCATTTTGACCTGAACTGTCAAGTTTTTAGCGATCACGCTGAGGAAGATGTCCAGGATACCAGGTCTGAAATTGAAACAGTTTCTCTTGATTCTACACTATTTTAACTGTAATTAAAAAATTGTAAAGTGTAATTCAGCTTAATTTTTAACCTAAATCATGTTATTTTTTTCAGCTTTGGTAATTTTATCCACAGATAATTAATTTATTATGGAATTGCCTTTGAATTTTCTGAATTTCATTTTATCGACAGATAATGTATTTTATGGAATTGTTTCTGAATTAATTGTATTGTAGATTTATTAAAGTGCCTTATTCTGAATTTTACGGTTGACCTTTTCTGAATTGCTACATTTGGAAATGATGTATCTTACTTGTTTATATCAAAGGCAAAGTTATCGCTGTCTTTACTGGCAACCGAGACAAAGTTGAAGTCTTTGGGCGGCAACGCAGTCACGCCCACTACTTTGGCGAAAAATTCGGGAGTGATTTCGGGTAGCATACGCCTCAATAAGGAAGTGACCTGCAATATTAACACAAAAAAACATTAGCAGCATTAAAATTAATACAATTCACACAAAAAATGGCAACGGTAACTGGTCTGGTTCTGGAAATATCCTAATTCAAGGAGAAATTAGGCAGGAAACCTGTTCAGTGTCACTGATTTAAAGACAGTCCAATTCGAAAATTAGAGAAACATTTTGAGAACCGCTGATACTGTAAAAGCTTAACTTTGTTCGTCTCAAGTCAAAAGTTATTATATTTTGTTATATGTATTTTTATTTTATATTTTGAAACCACTGACAGATTAGGTTAAGTTAGGTTTCTCTAATTTTGAAATTTTCACTTTGTTTTTGGAACTTTGCTCCTTTACCAGCTTTCACAAGTTTAAAGTTGACTATAGTCTGAGTTTCAGTTAAAACTCAGACAGACACCGTCACCATTTTTTGTATGAATTGTAGGAAATTTAATGCTGAACAACATATCCAAAATTCACTTTGCTAACTAATGCTTTTTCTTCCATTTTGAGAACTATCAACAGTTCCTCACCTGTCTTTGAACTCGAGCACTGCCAGTATGCAACAAAGTCAACAAATCCCTTAACAAGCCGCCCTGATGCGACAAATAAGCTCGTCCTACCGAACTGCCGGACAGAGCCAGCACCATGGACAACATTTCAAAGCAATAAGTGTCCGACGAGACTTTTGCCACATCTGAACTACTGCCGGACGATGCGATCGATGACGTATACAAATTCGTCTCCCACTCCTCCTTGACTCGCTCCGTCTCTTTTCTGATCGCTTGAACAATGTGAACGATCACTTGTTTTTGTAAATGGGTCAGTTTACTCCTGCTGAACAAGATCCCGACCATGTGCTCGCGCAAATCGTTACTTTCTTCAAGCGGTTCGCATGGTGACACGACATTCTCATGGTCTTGTGGTCCTTCGTCTCCGTGTAACAGTTTACCAAACACTTGAGCTGATAAGAGTAATTAGAAAGGTTGTTTTTAAGTTAAACACACTAGATAATATATCTTAATTTTAGTGTTAATAAAGTGAAGCAGTGTTTGAGTTCTTTCCAGTTACAGGGGTTGCCACATGATATGCATTATGGCAGGATTTCCATACTATAACAACAAATTTTTGAATCAGTTGAAATTGTGGTTTGAAATTTGAGCACCCTGTAACTCGGTAATTTTTGGGAGTTAAGGAAGGTTGAACCACTCAAATTAACCGTCTTGAGCTCCTCTTTCCAGTAGTGTAGAGTAAAAAATTCTGACTTAAAAATGGCGTACACAGTGGTCAAAATTTGGCAGGCCTCTGAATCTAGAAAGAACTCAAAATACGGCTTCACATAGCCTACTCGAGATTACGAGACCTGATTTCACTTACCAGTAATCAAACGAAACACTCTTAAAGTTTCAGCTTCGCAGCTACGTTGCTGAATGGTTGCTGCACTGTACAGTTTACCAGCTTTCAGGCATTCACCCTCAATTTTTCCCAAAATTCTTATTTGGCGCAAACGGACCGAGTTGTCTGGACCTTTCAGTTCCAGACGAATCACGTTGTCCATAGGGTCTTAAATAATTCAAAACTTACTTCACTGGCATTACATTCCACTTAACTTGTGGTGGCAGTGACGCAATAAATGGTGACGTCAGAAATTTACTCATGTCCAGTGTTGCCAAGTCAAAATATTTAATGGCGGTAGAATAATCGGTCAAAAAATGTTAGATAACGGTAGATCAAAAAATAACGCCAAAACACAGTTTGAAAGGATAGTCAGGGACAAAATTGCCTGTAAAACCTATTTTAATTTAGAAAATGACTGTTTTCAGCACATTTTAGAATTCTCATTGAATTTCCTATCCAATAAGATGAGAAAACAGTACAAAATTTAGTACAGTCAGGAGAAAAGGGGTGTCAAACACTGCAAAACAAAACATGTGGCAATGGCAACCCACATAATGGCAATGTTATTAAAAACGGTAGATTATATAAAAAAACAGGAGAACCGTGGAAGAACCACAAAAACGGTTTTAACGGTAAATCTGCCAACATTGGAACGACAATTATTACGTCACTGCCGTTAGCACTGGGATAGACTTTACCTGTTATTGGACAATTCACCCAGCCGCCTAGCAACCTAGTTTCCACCTCCACAGTCCTAAGCTTGGTCAGTTCGTCAGTGTTTTGTCCGGACAAAAATCCAATTGTCGATATTTTATTCTAAGCAATAAAAAAAAAACAAAAAATAATGGTCGATGCAGCAAAAGACTAATTAACTCACCCCCAAGTCTCTGCAATTGTCCACATGGACACAAATCAGGACAGGATGGTGTCCGTGCGCGCAAATTACGGTAATACTTTTCGTTTTATTTCGGTCCTCGTCTCCACTTTCCCAAAACGTTTCAGTGGATCCATCCGTTAAACTTGCTATCATCGCTTGGCGACTAGAAGCACGGATTTCGACGAGTTGCGTCAGGTCTTTGAGGCACTCCACTGTGGCCGAAGGCTGACAGAGGGCGCTTTCGTGCATGGATACCTTAAAAGTCATGTTTTTAACTAGTTTTACCTCAAAAATTGACTAGAATAACTGCAAGTGGACCAGTAAGTCAATTGGAATGAAATTTTACCGTTTTTGATCTTAAAAATTGACTAGAAAGACTACAAATGGTTCAGTAAGGCAATTGTCATGAAACTTAGTGCAATAAAGTCTTTTTTGCACTATGTTTTCATTTTTTAATGCAAAATTTTTCTCTTTTTTGCACTACATCATTTCTAACTGTAATTCAGAAAGAGTCAAGTGTAATCTATGTTAATTGTAATTCAGAAAATGTCAAGAGTAATTCAGAATAGGCAACTGTAATTCAGATTATTGTTAATAGCAATTCAGAAATTGAAATCAAACTTACAGTAAAATCTTCCATTTCCTCGCTACGAGACAAGATCTTGCTGATGTTGCTAAAAACCTGAGATCGATGCAAAAAGCTGTGATCAGCTGGAGCAAAACGAAGTCCCCAGCAACGCACTGCAATTTGTTGTAGAGGCGAACCCATCGGAAGAAGTAGCATAATATGAGCTATAGTTTGCAAGAGGGCGTGAAAAGTGGAGGGAAGAGGATGCACCGCCTCTCCTGCTATTGTTATATCACTCAAAGGGTGCTCGCAAACGTTCAGATCCTAAAATCCGCAAATTTTTAGTGGAAAAAGTCAGTAGATTTATGGTGGTTCACCTCTTCGGACTTTTTGGGAGGTCGATTGTCCTCCTCAGCTTCCAGTTCCACGTCCACTGGTGTTAAAGAGGTGACAAACCACCAGAGGAGATCGTGCAGGCAAATCGGTTGAGTGACCGACCTCAAAAGCCAATTTAGGGCTTGCATTGCGTACACTCTGCACATGGCTTTCCTATTTATTCACCAAAAACCACTTGTTTTACTAGTTGAGAACACTTTTAGAGATATCTGGAGGTTTTTAGTATACTTTTGAAGTTGCTAGCATTCCCAAAATGATTCTAGAACTCTCTGACAATTTTCCAAATTTGTTAAAAGGTTTAGAACGTATTTCGAAATTTCTGACAATATTTGGGAGGTTTTTAGTATACTTTTGAAGTTGCTAGCATTCCCAAAATGATTCTACAACTCTCTGGCAATATTTAAAATTTGTTGGAAGGTTACAAACCTTAAAGCATGTTTCATGCACATTCTAAGTGATTCCAAGTCGTGCTGACGCATTACAAATTGAAGAACTGGACGCTGAAGAAAGTCCAATTTGTTAGTTAAGGAAGTGTCACTTCTTACTATCGAACTGATTTCTTCATTGGGTAACAATCGTTGCAAAGCTGGGGATGGATTGCATAAAAGGGATGAACCGCCATCTAAAAACGCACTTTTCTTAGTGCAGAAAGTAAATAAAAATAAAAAAACTATACCTGCAGGATTTTCGGTGCTGCTATTATTGCGTCGCCTCATCATGATGATCCTTCCATCGCAACCGGCTTTGGCCCATGGTACTCCGTTAGTTCCCATGGAAACAGACCTGTGGAACCTTAACCCGCCCTTGATAGGATCCACTTCGTTTTCGGACAATGACACTTCAGACAAAGGCTGTGAAAGCGTACACAATTGATTATACCAAAATTCAAACCAAATCGCGATAATATCATAAATTCCAGTAAGTTGTACCTTAACTAACTAAACACTTAAACAATAGCTTACCCTTTGTCCAGATGTAGAAGGTACTGACGGATGGTAGTGCAAAACGTCACTGTAAAACCCGTGCTCGTCCAATGCGAAACCAGATCCGCCCAAAGTTTCGAAACATTGAAAAGGCGGCAACGGTCCAAACGGGCCGGAACAATCGGGCGGCGTGACGTTTTCGGTGACGGGCGGCAACGATTTCCGTTGGGCAGCCACCGTATCCGTCGAACTGGCCAGATCCAGCAAAAACAACGCGTTACTCTTCATCACCAAGTGTGGCTCTTCCATCGATAAGGTGGAAAGACGACTCGAAGAAGGTTTTCGGTGAATTACCGTTTTGGTTTTGTTGCCTTTGACGTTTTTTGCGTACTTGTCACGACACTGTTCGCATAACAAGTACCAGGAACTGCCGGCTGGAAGTTTTACAAGTAAAAATATAAGTGTCCGCACTAATTTTTGATATTACTCAAAAATGAATAAATGTACAGTTTTTCAACTATGGGACTTTTTGTTGAGAAATGTTAGGGCTTTCAAATGGGCAATTTTCTGACTGTACCAAATTTTGTAGTGTTTTTTCAGTCTATAAGATAGGAATTTTAATGAGGATTCCAAAAATGTACTAAAAAAAGTAATTTACTCACTCCAAGTGAGTTTTACAGGCGATTATTTCCCTGACTGTCCTTTCAAATTGTATTTCTGGCAGTTCAAACTTTGACACCGCTTTTCTCTCTGGCTGTATCAAATTTGTAGTATTTTTCAAGTTATTAGATAGGAAATTTAATGAGGATTCCAAAAATGTGCTTAAAACAGTCATTTTTTAACTCCAAGTGGGATTAACAGAGGGATTAACATATCTGGATAACAAAAAAAAAACATAAACAAACCAAAAAACACACTTACGAATTCCTCCATCTCCACAGTTACCAGCCCAACCTAAACAATAGTTGCCGCCTGAATTGTAGCCTTTGCCACCTGCGTGTTGTCCACAACCTGGGTGGTCTTGGTGCATGTGATAAGTTACTGGATGTGGGAAACTGTCACCGCACAGCTCACATAGAGTGTCACCAGCGTTCGAGTGCAGGTAAGACGACAATCCAATGTCTTCTGCAGATTAACCAGTTAAAATCAAGACAATCACTTCCAAACTGGTCTTACCAAGATAATTTCTTGGAGGAACTTTCTTCTTTTTGTTTCTCTTACTCTCTTTCTCTATAGTGTTGTTCTTTTCTTTCGGATCCATTTTATTATTGTCTTTTCGTTTGCCTTTTTCCTTATTAGGACTAGCTGACTGTAGAACAAACTTGTTAATTAATATTACAAACATTCACAGAATATACTGACTTGTTGGTTCATATACTGCAAGCAACTGGTGGTAAGTTCTTCCCACAGGAACACCAGACCTTTTAAAGCGGGCGGTAAAACGGAAATAGTCTGGTAAGCACAACCCAATTCATTGTGATCCCTCGTTTCTTCTTTGATCGTGCCATCCTCAATTTTTCTCGGTCGATTACGATTAGCGCTGGCGTTCGCTGCTGACCGCGTTAGGGATTCCAAAGTAGATGGTTGAATGTGCAGGTAAGTACCTGCGTTGCTTACCTAAAAATTTGAAATGATATAGTACACAATTTTCCTAAAAAAATGGCTTTTTCGTCTTTTTAAAATGCTCAAATTGACCTCAAAATGCTCAAATTATTGCCTAAAATTGTCTTTTTAAAATTCTGAAATTGACTCATTAATTTGATGAAATTTAAGTGCTAAAATTTGATCCATAAAATTCTGAAACTAACTGATTGAAAACTATTTCTGAAAGTTCTTAACTTGCTCTTCAAATTGCTGAAATTGATTTAGAAAAATAATGAAATTGATTCTCTAAAATTGTGTTTTCAAAATACTGAATGTGATTCATCAAATTGATGAAATCGTTAGTTCAATTAATGAGATGTAAATGCTAAAACTTGTTCAATAAAATGCTGAAATTAACTGTTAGAATACGATTTGATAAAGTGCTCAATTTCAGCTACATTTTCAGCTTCGATTCAGAAAATTACTGAAGCTAAATGCCGAAAATTGAGGTTTTTATAAAATGACAAAATTGACGTATTAAAATGATGAAATCGTTTCAAACCAAGGAAGAGAAGTGATAAATACGGATGATCGCTAATATTCGGACACTTGAAAGAAGAAGATGGGTACAGAGTTTCAGATTGAAATAACCTGGTAATAGAAAATAGTAATGCCTTACTTCAACTGAATGTCTTTGTCTTGCACGTTCCTCTTTAGTAAGCTCTCTCCGTCTTCTATCAATAGGACCGTCCTGATGTCTAGTCACTACTTGGGCACCCTGTTTAGGCAGAGTAGGGTGGAACTTTAAGAAAGATGCGCAGGCCATTGCATCGTGCACCAATCCCTGTAAAAACACAAAAGAAAATTGAATATCTTTAGAAGTTAACACTCTTGATTGGGCTCACTTCGTGCCACAAAAAGGCAGCAAATACCGCCCTCAAAGCCTCAGCGACCGAAGGACTCATAGCCTGTTTCACCGGTTCGGAAGGTTGGTAAGTCGCCTTGGGCAGTTGGTGCATGCTGGCAGGGGAAATGGCTCGTTTGGGACGCGACTTACTCCCACCCCGGTCTTTACGCATAGCCTTGGGGGAAAGTTTCTCTTCTTTGTTACCGGAGCCGATGGAAAAGTGGCTTTTGACCGGAGGATTAACTGCGTTCTCTGGAGACGTCTGAGTGCCCGTTTGCGTTAGTTTTTTAGTTGCTGCTCCGTCAATATCCTACAAAAAAAGACTTGTCAAGACAGTGGGAATCCTCACAGATTCCAATTATGGGATCAAAGAAACAAGATGGAAAAACTGTGGATGAGAACAGGGAGAAGGGATTTATCAGAAACACAGATAATCCACATGATCAGATAAAGTACATGCAGAGGTGCTTAAAAATATCGCAAATCAAGAAGACACCATCTACAAAGCAGGCATCAGAAGATGATCTATGATGAGATGGATGGCACCAGAAGATGATTTAGCAGAATCCGGAATTGAAAAGAAAGACATTACAATCATAGCAGACTTCTCATCATCATCATCATCATTCTCAGCGTGTTTCGGTTCATCTTTAGACATACAAGCCTCTGCAAGCTGTCTCCATCCGGATCTGTCAGCTATTCTGCTCATCCATTTCACTTCCGCTACTTTCTGGATATCGTCCTTCCACCTAGTCGTTTTTGGTCTTTCTTGGATCCTCTGGGTCGCCATTGGGTCACTTTCTTTGTCCATATCTATTGTCCTCCGTTCTCAGGAGATGTCTTGCCCATTTCCATTTCAATATTGCTTCATGCCAGTTACCTTTGTCTTTCTTTTGACACCACTTTTCTCCCTGACTGTACCAAGTGTTTTTTGAGGTAATTGAATAGGAAATTTAATGAGGATTCCAAAAATGTGCTTAAAACAGTCAATTTCTTACTCCAAGTGGGTTTTATAGGTAAAAGAATGCTCAGAATAACAGAGATGAAAACAATACGCGCAATAACAGGCGACACCCTTCTGGAAAAGAAAAGGAACGAAGACCTAAGAAGACACGATACTGCAACACACACGTCAGCAGGATGAATGAATATAGATTACCACGAATCGTCAGGGATAACATATCAACAGGAAGAAGACCCCTGGGCAGACCATCAAAGAAAATCGAGCAATAATCAGCAAGAAATCAAATCAACTCACCGCCACTTCTTTCTTGATATTACCAGGACTGGTTTGTAGAGAGCTACCACTCGGACTAGGTGTCATACCTTTAGGCTGAGTCGATTGGCTGGGTGACTGTGACAGATCTCTGGTCAAGCTGCTGACTAAAGCGCTTGTGTCTGATTGGTTTGAACCACGCCGACCACTTTCGAACCCTGCAGTCCCTAAAACTAACCAAAAACCATCACAATCTTCGTTCAACATCAAATTATAGTTGGATTTACCTAAAGGAGACACTCCCATGCTTTTTGAAGAACCATATATTGGACTGGGACTACTCTGATTATTGTCAGGGGCTAAAACTCGGTCTAAAAATAAGATAATTATTCTGATTTTATCTGGTGAAAGTTGATTTTTGTAGTACTTGGTAAGGCAATGGGGCTGGAGCTTCGACTCAAAGGCCTCGGTGAGAATGTGACCGGTCTTTGTGATCTCCTTGGTGTGTCAGGAGGAGTAACGCCATTCCCATTAGACCCTGATTCAGCAGACTTGGATAAATCATCCAGGAAACCTTCATTACTGTTCACTCAAATTACACCAAACCGCAACCAAAACAACTGAAACAGTACGTACGTTTGCCCATCATGCCTGGTCAATTTGGGTCTAAACTTGGCCTTGCCACTCTCCTTCTTCTCTCTCTTAGGCACTTTAGGTGGTTCCCCCAAATTTTCGCCAAACACAAACGGGTTGGACGAGCACAACTCCTCTGACTTGCACTTGATCGTTGACGAATTGCTTGGACCTGAAAAAGTGAAATCCGCGCTACTCGACTTGGGATAAGTGAATTGGAAGCCGCGCTTTTGACTCTCCACCTATAAAATATTGTTCAGTCAACGAATAGTTCACTAGAAGAAAGGTCAAGGCAGACCTTGGGGTCGTCACACTCGGCGACGCTATCCAAGTACAGCACGTTGTTGGTGCCGATGGCCATTGACCAAGCTTCCCCATCCACGTTGAAGCAGTATTTTTCTCTAGTTGGTTTGTCCAGGAGCACCCAACATCCTAGATTAGATAATGAGCCTTATTATATGAACGTAGTTCCCTGTTCAGTTGCCTCACTGATATATTTTTTAAAAAATGCCTAAATGGAGTTTATTTAAACTAACGATTGCCTCTTTAACATCTTTTGTAGCTAAATTTTTAATAGTTTTAGAATGCTTCGCCTGCAAATATCCTGCTGTAAAAAATAGTAATTTTGACACAATTTTGGTGTACTTTAGCAGATAGCCACTGAATGGAGCTATCACGTGACGTTGAGCTGGCGCTTCTACATTGTCCCGTTTAGCCGCTAGATGGCGTCAAATCTGGTCATTCAATTTAGTACTTTTTTGAAAATATCTCAAACTGTCCAATTTACAAACTTCAAATGTGTTACCTTAAATGTGTCTTGATGGGAGGCAACTTTTATCATATAAACAGTTTTCTTATAAAATGCATGGTTTGGCAGTGAAAAAATCAAAACTGAAATTCTCTAATGAGAGACCACTGCGGCCTTCAGGCAAGAAACAAAGAAAACAATCAATCAACAAAATACAAGAAAAAATAAAACTAAATATAAAAAAAAAGAAAAACAACTTGAGAATTCAGAATTCAAACCTTCAGAGTTGACAATGTATTCGCTGACTCCAATGCAATTACCAAGTACCAACATCCCAACTGGGGGTGCTTTAAGACTGGGTCTACTCCTCACATTATGTCCTGAGGCTCCGCATTTTATTACCTAAACATTGTTTGACTTAATATGAAATTACGATTTAAAACGCATACAAACCTTGTAACTAATTTGTGAATTTTTGGTCTTGTCATTGATTTCAGGCAATTTCCTCAGAATAGTATCGGTGATAACCTGTTCCAAAATACTTTTAGGCTCTTCCACGGGCAGCAAAAGCGTTTTTCCCAAGTGCTGATTGTACTGCAAACACCAGGCTTCGATTACGTGAGGATTGCAATACTGTCTAATCGTGTCCGCTGATAATCTCAACCATACTCCGTCGTCGTTATGTATCTGTAAAGGAATAAATAAAGAAGTTCAAACTTTGACACCGCTTTTCTCCCTGACTGTACCAAATTTTGTAGTGTTTTTTTCAGGTTATTGAATAGGAAATTTAATGAGAATTCCAAAAATGTGCTTAAAACAGTCATTTTCTAAATCCAAGGGGTTTTACAGGCGATTTTGTCCCTGACTGTTCTTACAAACTGTGTTTTTGGCAGTTCAAACTTTGACCCCACTTTTCTACCTGACTGTTCCAAATTTTGTAGAGTTTTTCGGGTTGTTAAATAGGAAATTTAATGAGGATTCCAAAAATGTGCTTAAACCTGTCATTTTCTAAATCCAAGTGGGTTTTACAGTCGATTTTGTCCCTGACTATTCTTACAAACTGTGTTTTTGGCAGTTCAAACTTTGATACCACTTTTCGCCCTGACTGTACCAAATTTTGTAGTGTTTTTTTATGTCATTATATAGGAAATTTAATGAGGATTCTAAAAATGTGCTTAAAACAGTCATTTTCTAAATCCAAGTGGGTTTTACAGGCGATTTTGTCCCTGACTGTTCTTACAAACTGTGTTTTTGGCAGTTCAAACTTTGATACCACTATTCTCCCTGACTGTACCAAATTTTGTAGGATTTTTTCATGTCATTATATAGGAAATTTAATGAGGATTCTAAAAATGTGCTTAAAACAGTCATTTTCTAAATCCAAGTGGGTTTTACAGGCGATTTTGTCCCTGACTGTTCTTACAAACTGTGTTTTTGGCAGTTCAAACTTTGATACCACTTTTCTCCCTGACTGTACCAAATTTATTCTACAATACAAAATATTGTAGTGTTTTTTCAGGTTATTGAATAGAAAATTTAATGAGGATTCCAAAAATGTGTTTAAAACAGTCATCTTTTCACTCCAAGTTACTCTACTCCATATTTATACCAAATCAGTTCACTGTAACCTCGCCTCGTGCGTTTTATTATTTTGCCATCTTCGAATATCTGCTTTAATTTAATGAATTTATATTTTTGAATCAAAAACCCCCGAATTAGAGTGGAAAATTGTGTACCTACTGGATTTACGTACTTACCTCATCTATAAAGACAATAGTGCCGTTAACGTGCACAACCCCAATTTGCTCACTCTGCAACGAGGGATGAGCCCGAATACGCAACCCTGCCGAATTCTTGGCCACAAATTTCCTCACTTTACTCGGCTGGCTGCAAGACTTTTTGCCGGTGCTTTGATTCGGTGGAATCATCCCTTGGGGAGGTTCTTTCACCTCCACTTTAAACGTTTCCTCCATTTCATACCCGTCGATGTTCACGATAATCGAGTAACAACCGGCAGAAGATGGCGTCCAAGTGGCGCTGTAAGTTCCGTCCAAGTTGGGTCTCACCAACATGGTTTCGTTGGATCGTTTTGCTGGCGGAGAGGTATATCTACAAGATATTTGATCATTTAGAGATATAAACGAGCCAATCAGAGTGGAAATTGCCTTAATTCCTCAAAGGAGTAGTTCTGGAAAGGTTTCATCACAGTTATTGAATTGAAACGCATCTTCTCCCTCACCGTAGGTTCGTAAGAGTGGTGCAATGGTGGAGGAGGTAATCCTCCAAAGGTCATGGGGTCTGGTTGGCTGACTCTGCGCATTTTGCGACCTCCGTCATCGCCCAGGTCGGTTTTGTCTATGGGGATGGCTTTTACTTCCACCTATTTGATACAATAGTAGATATTCAATTAGGTCTACCAGCAGGAAAGAATAATTGATAGAGATAGAAATAGAGATTTAAACAAGACAGACTTATAGTAGCAAATCAAAGTGAGAAAAATAAAGAAATTTCTTTTCTAGTCCCTTACATAGTCCCAGGGAAACAAGATCTGGCATTGTCTGATACATTCTGTCATTACCAGATAATTTCAGGTAATGCCAGATAGCTTCTGACATTGCCCGATAGATTCTGTCATTTGAAATTTTACAGTAACTATCTGGCAAACGTCAGATAGTTTCAGGCAATGCCAATTAGCTTCTGATATTGTCCGATAGATTCTGTCATTTCCAGATAGGGTCTAGTGAATGTCAGATAGTTTCTGGAAATTCTAGATATATTAAGACATTTCTAGATAGTTTGAGGCAATGCCAGATAGATTCTGTCATTTCCAGACTAGTTTTTGGCAATGATAGATAGGTTATGACATTTGTAGATAGCCTCTGGCATAGTTTGATAGATTCTGTCACTGTCAGATAGTTTCTTGCAATGCTAGATACATTGGCCGCATTCGTTTTCAAGCTCAATGGAGCGAGCAGAGCGTGATTGACGTCACAATGACGTAATTTGACAGTTGGTTAAATTATGCTTTTGCTAAATTACGTCATCGTGACGTCAAAAACGCGTTGCTCGCTCCATGGAGCTTGAAAACGAATGCGGCCATTATGACATTTCTAGATAGTTTCAGGCAATCCCAGATAGCTTCTGACATTGTCCAATAGATTCTGTCATTGCCAGATAGTTTCTGGTCTTTTTTCTGGCAAATTTTCCGGTAAATCAAAATAAGAGAAAGGAGGGGTGTTTATCAGATATTATTTAGTTTTTTAGGCTGTGTAAGACACTACAGTTCCAAGACAAGACCTACTACATAAAACGTCAGGAATATCACTACTTTTGAGGTCTGGAACTCTTTCTGAACTGTTTTTTCATCACAAATTGAGACTTTTTAACTAACCTTCATGTTGGGAACATAAACAGACTCGCCATATTGGTCCCTGATTAATACAGTGACGACAGTGGGCCATCCTTGTCGTAAATCGTCCCTGGCACAAATCACTCTGCACAAGGAAGGTTCCGCTCTGCTTCCAGGTTGCAACCATTGCGCTAAACGGCCACCGCTCGATCCAGAAATACATCCAACAAAATCGCGAAGGAAAAGACGTTCGTTGGAATGAACGCTGCAAGAATAGGGTATTGTATAAATAAAAAGCTATGAAATATTTCAAGTTCAATCGCACTATTTGCAATATTTTCCATATTTAATGTTGTATACCTAACCTCAACACTTTTCAAAATAATTACGATTTTTTCACATTCATAACACACCGGCAAAATTAGGGGCACAGTCAAAATTTACACTGTTGTTTTAACATTAATCCCTTTGGAAATTTGGAACTATAAGCTGGCCAGTAAATAGTCCCGACCTAACACCGTTGGACACGTTTTTATGGGGATACATACCTTAAAGACAAACTAGCTGACTAGCTATGGAGCGCGACCAAAATTTCAAACCTCTAACTTGAAGCGTTCCTGAGATATTGAGCAAAAACTGCAATGAATGAACTGCAAAAATCAAAAATCAAAGTGAAATTTGACGCCCTCTAGCGGCTAAACGGGGCAACTTAGCCGTTGCCGCTTTACGTCACGTGATAGCTTTCTTTTGTTGTTATACGGTGGTTTTATCAGGATGTTTCAAATAAGCGAGTTGTTGAGCGTGGAATCGTGGATTGGTCTTGATATAATAATACGCGTGCGTGGACGGTATTTTCTTTAAAAATTTAATTGAATGTAGAAAACACACAATAATTATTCGCACTGACCACTTTTCCCCACCACAGTTTGTCTGGAAGAGGCGCGCGGCGTTGCCACTTGTTTATAATTTATAACACAAAACACATACGCGTTTATTTCGCGTGAACACGAGTTATGGACGATTTTCTGGAAAAGTGCACTAAAATTTCGTTCAAATTGGCAATTTCTGCTTCTTTGGGGGGTGGTGAAAGTAAGGCTGCTAGAGCAAAAACAATTGAATATTGATACAAACATTTTACATCAAATAGGCCTAGCATTTGACGTAGATTCCAAAAATCGAATAAAAAAGTGGTCATCCACCATATTGTAAAAAATTCCAATATGGCGGGAAGAGTTGTGACAGTTTGTATTGTGGAAATTGAGTTTTTTGACTATTAGATGAATTTTTACGGTTTAAAATCAAAACTTGAGGTTATTTGCGTAAGTTATTTTTGTTTGCTGCCGTTCATAAGTTTTTCAAGCCGCATTGTAACAGCAATTCAGGAACAAGCCCAACCGTGTCAGTTTTTTACCGGATCTAACTCAACAGTGGTTGAACACTTTGAAGTGGAATGATTTTACTCCAACACTATACTCAATGGTAAGTACAAGTGCTTTCTAGTACAGTAAACTTATTAGGTACTTGTTACATGCACAGGTATGTGAGTTACATTTTAAAGCATCCTTCATTGTGAGAGCAACAAACATAATTTTGAATGAATGTTCTTGGTACTGACATAACAACCATTTACCAGTTTTGCTTGCCTAGTTTCAAGGATTTACACATTTTCTTGTATTGAACAGTGTTTAAACTAGTTTGCTGTGTGTTGTACTTTCCAAGACAAATGTTCTAACCAATTTGTTTAGGCTGGACTTGATTGTGTGTAAAAAAGCTCTATCTATACATATATGAATCAGGAATTATTATTATGATAGCAATTTAACGTTTTTCATGCGTTAACTCCCTAATTATTAACGTTTGCGATAGCTCTCTTTTAAGGTATTTAAAGAGGATTTGACGGGCTACACAGTGGTCAAAATTGGACCTCTGTAACTGTCAAAATGGCGGATTTACGAGCTGTCAAAGTTAAGATAACAAAGTTAGCGTTCCCCATGCGATAACTCCCTAATTGTTAACATTTTCGATAATTCTCTATTAAGTTATTTAAAGAGAATTTCACGGGCTACACAATGATCAAAACTAGACCTCTGTAACTGTCAAAATGGCGGGATTACGAGCTGTCAAAGTTAAGAGAGTAAAATTAAGAAGTATGACATCATACCTGCTCGTTATGCAGTTTTGACCGTCACTCTAGGCACTATCCCTTTTAAGTACAATGATGTGGTCAGGTACTTCCTTTCTGGTTTTTATGTATGTAATGTCCTAACCAAACTGCATTACAAACAGTGGTAAAGGTAGAAGGAATGTGCGTAAGATTGACTGGCAAAATAACAAAAATTCAGTTTTGTTGGCAACAAATTGATTAGATAAGAATTTACAAAAAAAAAACTTATTTCAGAGGAATACAACATCAAACTATTGGTTTCTTTTATTCTCATTTTTTACTGATTTCTTGCCTTTCAATATGAGGAGCTTCAAGACACTAGAAAAGCTTTTAACATCACTTGAAGACGTTTTGAAGGCTGTAAGATAGTTTCAAGACAGTAACAAAGCTTAGAACTGGAAATTTAACATTCTGAAGGCAATAAGGTTTTTTTGTGCAACTTTTACTTTAAAATTTGTTAATTCGGCTATTTTGACAGATACACGTCTAATGACAGTTAAACCAATTGCTAGTCCAGCAGTTTAAGCTTTTAGCAGCAATAGTGGTTTACGACTTAATTGTTTTTGGACATTATCCTCCCCCTCAATCACGAGCCGCCACTGCATAATATTTTTAGGGTAGGTACCAAAAATGCTCTAATTTAAAATATTAATTGGAACCTAGGTCAAAGACCATCAAATGGTCTAGATAACGAACTATTTATATCACCCACTTTTCAATTTAATTTCGAGACTGTAACATGAGAAAATGGCGGTTAGAACCCCGAGCAATCTATTAATAGTTGGGGGATGATAAAATTGGTGAAACAGGACCAAACTTGCAAGCAAACAGTCACTTTCAGTTTTGTTCTCTTTTCCGCAAAAGCACTGAGTAGGATATTTCACTTATATTGGGAAAAAAGCGAGTCGGAGGACAAAGAAACACCCAGCTGTAAAGCGGTACCCATTTAGATTTAGCGGTAGCCAGACAGAGATGGAAGATCAACCAGGGATGTGCGTAAGCACATGGGCGTACCATTTTGATTTACCTTGTTTAACGATAATTTACTTGACTGCAATGAAACAAAGTACAAGCGTACGCCACTGATAATAAGGGACATGCAACAGTGTTGTCAAGTTAAAATCTTGAATGGCGGTAGAATAACGGATAGTCAGTGACACAAATGCCTGTAAAACCCACTTGGATTTAGAAAATGACTGTTTTAAGCACATTTTTAGAATCCCCATTAAATTTCCTATCTAATGACATAAAAAAACACTACAAAATTTGGTACAGTCAGGGAGAAAAGTGGTATAAAAGTTTGAACTGCCAAAAACACAGTTTGGAGAAACAGTCAGGGACAAAATCGCGTGTAAAAACCACTTGGAGTGAGGAAATTACCGTTTTAAGCACATTTTTGGAATCCTCATTAAATTTCCTATATAATGACATAAAAAACACTACAAAATTTGGTACAGTCAAGGAGAAAAGTGGTATCAAAGTTTGAACTGCCAAAAACACAGTTTGAAACTACAGTCAGGGACAAAATTACCTGTAAAACCTACTTGAATTTAGAAAATGACTGTTTTAAGCACATTTTTGGAATCCTCATTAAATTTCCTATCTAATGACATAAAAAACACTACAAAATTTAGTACAGTCAGGGAGAAAAGTGGTGTCAAAATTTGAACTGCCAAAAACACAGTTTGTAGAAACAGTCAAGGACAAAATCGCCTGTAAAAACCACTTGGAGTGAGGAAATTACTGTTTTAAGCACATTTTTAGAATCCTCATTAAATTTCCTCTCTAATGACTTAAAAAAACACTGCAAAATTTGGTACAGTCAGGGAGAAAAGTGGTGTCAAAGTTTGAACTGCCAAAAATACAGTTTGTAAGAACAGGCAGGGACAAAATCGCTTGTAAAACCCACTTGCATTTAGAAAATGACTGTTTTAAGCACATTTTTGGAATCCTCGTTAAATTTCCTATCTAATGACATAAAAAAATCCTACAAAATTTGGTACAGTCAAGCAGAAAATTGGTGTCAAAGTTTGAAATGCCAAAAATACAGTTTGTAAGAACAGTCAGGGACAAAATCACATGTAAAACCTACCTGAATTTAGAAAATGACTGTTTTAAGTACATTTTTAGAATCCTCATTAAATTTCCCATCTAATGACATAAAAAAACACTACAAAATTTGGTACAGTCAGGGAGAAAAGTGGTGTCAAAATTTGAACTGCCAAAAACACAGTTTGTAGAAACAGTCAGGGACAAAATCGCGTGTAAAAACCACTTGGAGTGAGGAAATTACCGTTTTAAGCACATTTTTAGAATCCTCAATAAATTTCCTATCTAATGACATAAAAAAACACTACAAAATTTGGTACAGTCAGGGAGAAAAGTGGTGTAAAAGTTTGAACTGCCAAAAATTCAGTTTGAAACTACAGTCAGGGACAAAATTACCTGTAAAACCCACTTGGATTTAGAAAATGACTGATTTAAGCACATTTTTAGAATCCTCATTAAATTTCCTATATAATGACATAAAAAACGCTACAAAATTTGGTACAGTCAGGGAGAAAAGTAATATCAAAGTTTGAACTGCCAGAAACACAGTTTGTAGAAACAGTCAAGGACAAAATCGCCTGTAAAACCTACTTGGATTTAGAAAATGACTGTTCTAAGCACATTTTTGGAATCCTCATTAAATTTCCTATATAATGACATAAAAAACACTACAAAATTTGGTACAGTCAGGGAGAACGGTAGTGTTAAAGTTTGAACTGTCAAAACACAGTTTGAAAGGACAGTCAGGAACAAAATCGCTTGTAAAACCTACTTGAATTTAGAAAATGACTGTTTTAAGCACATTTTTAGAATCCTCATTAAATTTCCTATCTAATGACATAAAAAATCCTACAAAATTTGGTACAGTCAGGGAGAAAAGTGGTATCAAAATTTCAATGAGGATTTGGCAAAAAATCAGGAGAACGGTGGAAGAACCACCACACACACGTTTTAACGGTAGACCTGGCAACATTGCCCTTTTCCGAAAAGGCGCTGAGTAGGATATTTCACTTATATTGGGAAAAAAGCGAGTCGGAGGACAAAGAAACACCCAGCTGTAAAGCGGTACCCATTTAGATTTAGCGGTAGCCCGACAGAGATAGAAGATGACAAGGGATGTGCGTAAGCACATGGGCGTACCACTTTTATTAATCTTATTTAACAATGATTTACTTTATAAACTATTGTTTTAGTTATAGAAATTCAATAATCATGTTTTGTGGGATGACAATCCCAAAGTTGCAATAAAGCAAAATAAAAGCGTACGCCACTGATAATAAGGGACAGGCAACCATCGGAGCACGGTTGTACCAATCTAAACAAACCAGCATCAGTCACAGTCGTACCGAGTGCGCGTTTTCAGTTCTCCAGAGTAAAAAACAAAAAGGAATCGCGCGAGTTTGATGGTGTGTCCGGGGTCGAAACGTCCGAAAATGGTACCGTATAATATAATTCAGTGACGATGAGGGGTGCGAACACATCGTGGTTAGTGTTAGTTTTGGGTACTGTAGTGGTACTGGTCGACGCCCTTTTGGGGTTGGCCACGGCCGGGGATTTTACCATATGCGACGTGCAGGGATGTAATTGTACTATACCAGCAGGGGGATGGAAGAACGTCAATTGTTTTTTAATGGACGATCAGGTTTGTACAATTATTTAATTAAAGCAAAGTTCGTTGGCATCGTTATTACTTTGTTCCAAGAATATGCTTACTTGGAACTTAACCGGATACATTTACAACTTTTCATGTAGAACAAGCAAGTTATACATTAAAATCCAAGTTCTGTGTAGTACCAGGTTAAAGCTATAATTTTAGAGGAAATGCAACACATTTTCAAATCAGTTAAAATTGTGGTTTGAAAATTGAACACCCTGTAACTCGGTTATTTTTGGGAGTTCATGGTAGTTCAACCACTTAAAAGAACCATTTTAAGCTCATCTTTCCAGTGGTGCAGAGTAAAAAAATGTATCTTAAAAATTGCGTACAGGGTGACAAAAATAGTGAACCACCATACTTTTCTTGCACACCCTGTATACTGGAAGCAGAAACGGTCCTGCAAACTTACGGTGCTGAGTTAAGGAGTTGATTAGGAACATTTTTGGTCTCTTGCAAATTTTCCGTAACTTTCATCGTTTTCGAGTTATTTAGCAAAAACTGGTTTGGTGTAACAAATATTTACATTAGTTGAAATTGTGGTCTAAAATTTAAACAGAGAGGAAACTTGGAGTAAAAAATGGTTTTAAGCACATTTTTGGAAACCTTATTAAATAACCACAAAAAACACTACAAAATTTGGTACAGTCAGGGAGAAAAGTGGTATCAAAGTTTGAACTGTCAAAAACACAGTTTGTAAGAACAGTCAGGGACAAAATCGCCTGTAAAACCCACTTGGATTTAGAAAATAACTGTTTTAGGCACATTTTTAGAATCCTTATTAAATTTCCTATTAAATAACCACAAAAAACTCTACAAAATTAAGTAAAATCAGGGAGAAAAGCGGTGTCAAAATTTGAACTGCCAGAAACACAGTTCGTAAGAACAGTCAGGGACAAAATCGCTTGTAAAACCTACTTGAATTCAGAAAATGACTGTTTTAAGCACTTTTTTAGAATCCTCATTAAATTTCCTATATAATGACATAAAAAACACTACAAAATTTGGTACAGTCAGGGAGAAAAGTGGTGTCAAAATTTGAACTGCCAGAAACACAGTTTGAAAGGACAGTCAGGTACAAATTCGCCTGTAAAACCCACTTGGGTTTAGAAAATGACTGTTTTAAGCACATTTTTAGAATCCTCATTAAATTTCCTATATAATGACATAAAAAACACTACAAAATTTGGTACAGTCAAGGAGAAAAGTGGTATCAAAGTTTGAACTGCCAAAAACACAGTTTGTAAGAACAGTCAGGGACAAAATCGCCTGTAAAACCCACTTGGATTTAAAAAATGACTGTTTTAAGCACATTTTTAGAATCCTTATTAAATTTCCTATTAAATAACCACAAAAAACTCTACAAAATTAAGTAAAATCAGGGAGAAAAGCGGTGTCAAAATTTGTACTGCCAGAAACACAGTTTGTAAGAACAGTCAGGGACAAAATCGCTTGTAAAACCTACTTGAATTCAGAAAATGACTGTTTTAAGCACTTTTTTAGAATCCTCATTAAATTTCTTATATAATGACATAAAAAACACTACAAAATTTGGTACAGTCAGGGAGAAAAGTGGTATCAAAGTTTGAACTGCCAAAAACACAGTTTGTAAGAACAGTCAGGGACAAAATCGCCTGTAAAACCCACTTGGATTTAGAAAATGACTGTTTTAAGCACATTTTTGAAATCCTCATTAAATGTCCTATCTTAAGACCTGAAAAACACTACAAAATTTTGTACAATCAAGGAAAAAAGCAGTGTTAAATTTTGAACTGCAAGGAACACAGTTTCAAAAGACAGTCAGGGAGAAAATCGTCTATAAAACCCACTTGGAACGAGAAAATGACTATTTTAAGCACATTTTTAGAATCTTCATTAAATTTCCTATCCTATGACCTGAAAAACACAACAAAATTTGGTACAGTCAGGGAAAAAAGCAGTGTCAAATTTTGAACTGCAAGGAACACAGTTTCAAAAGACAGTCAGGGAGAAAATCGTCTATAAAACCCACTTGAAACGAGAAAATGACTATTTTAAGCACATTTTTGGAATCCTCATTAAATTTCCTATCCTATAACCTAAAAAACACTACAAAATTTGGTACAGTCAGGGAAAAAAGCGGTGTCAAATTTTGAATTGCCAGGAACACAGTTTCAAAAGACAGTCAGGGAGAAAATCGTCTATAAAACCCACTTGATACGAGAAAATGACTATTTTAAGCACATTTTTGGAATCCTCATTAAATTTCCTATCCTATGACTTGAAAAACACTACAAAATTTGGTACTGTTTTACTGTTAAAACTTATTAGCATAATTTTTAGAAGAATTGTGAGCAATAAATTTACAGAAAAAGAAAACCAATTCAAAACTAGAGTTCTTATCAATTTACTTGACTTCCTTTGTTAAGTTAAATGGATCTGAATTCCAATATGACAACATTGTAAAGCTTGAGATAGCACAACAACGAGTCTCATTTACTTGAGTGTATCATTAGCCAGCTTAATTGACTTAAGCCATTGCGATAACTGCGATTTCTGAATTCCGGCAAACCTGATTAACATTCTAAAATGGACTTATTCATTTTCTGCTCTCTTCGTACTGGTTTTGCCTAAGAACCACTGTAACTGGCAAGGGCACACATGTCAATAAAACTGTGTTTAAATTATGAGTCAGTTGCTAATCGAACGATTTAGCAATTACTGCTGTATAAGAAGGTGTAATAAATGTAAATGCAAGTGAAAGTTTATGCAGAAATAATTTCTGTAAAGTTCAGTGCAGACTTTTCGTAAACATCATATAGTGACTAATGCCTACAAGTAGGAACAGTATTATTGTAAACAATAAAGATATTTTTAGCTTCAATCCTCAAATTATCTCCACTGCTTTTCACATGAATTACTGCCTGTTTCAACTGATTTAACTATATCCAAACCAGCTGTAACTTTATCAATTTAAACACAGATTTGATGTAGTATTAACTGGTTTGACCTCTAATTTTAGTGTGTTATAAGCACGCAATTAGCAAACAGTAATGGTGCCCGAGCACTCCCGACCTATTGTCTTGGGACTACCGAACCAAAGATGCAATTTGCAAATCAAGATTCTCAACGTTATTTAATATTGTAAATTAGTTTTGGTTGGAACTTTACAGGTCTAATTTAAGCAATTCTTTCAGCTTTAGAGACCAGATGTCTACAATAAATTACGCACAAGTTTGTCACTTGAGAATGGTTGACATTAAAATATTTGAGAAACGTAAAACGTCTTAGGTAAACATGCCGTTAAATTAGCCTTAGTTTACTTCTGACGATTTGATTGAAGAATATTAGAAATTGGATAAATGATACTCAAAGACTGTCTTTTAAAACTGTGTTCCTTGCAGTTCAAAATTTGACACCGCTTTTTTCCCTGACTGTACCAAATTTTGTTGTGTTTTTCAGGTCATAGGATAGGAAATTTAATGAGGATTCCAAAAATGTGCTTAAAACAATCATTCTTTACTCCAAGTGGATATTACAAGCGATTTTGTCCTTGACTGTCCTTGTTGCACCAAACCAGTTTTTGCTAAATAACTCGAAAACGGTGAAAGTTACGAAAAATTTGAAAGAGAGCTAAAATATTTGTAAAAAACTGCTAAACTCATTCCTGGAAGTTTCACAGTACGTCAGTCTACTTTTCACAATAATGACAGCCATCACAGGTAAATGATATCTGTCAAGCAAATTTCAATTAGATCCATATGTTTATTGGCCAAATTGGAATTTACTGGTAAAAACGTAAATCATTACATTTAGAAATATTTTATAACAACTTGAAAGAAATTGAAAATGCTAATTTAGACGCCACTGGACCTAGTTTGCCTTGACTTTCGCTTTCCTCTGGGTCGAACCATAATTCAAAACCCACGTTTTTCTGCATCACGGATTGTAAACAACGGTTTTATTTATCATCAAGGCACAATAGAAAATGTCGTTGATTAGCTTGAATTACACTACAAAAAATTGTTGATAGAACAATAAAATTTGTCATATACACAGTGATCCACACCCCACACCTAACCTAAAATTAGAGCTGCACTATAATAGACGAAATGTATAAATTAAGCCGTTTGTCTGGCACATGGCCTCGCTGGCTCTTTGATGCTTGTCCAGGAAAAAAACACCGTTTTTCCAGGCCGATCCAGAGAATGTTGTTAAGCCGACCGGAAATTCGTAAATTTTCGGTTACTCAAACTGTTTCGGTGCGAGTGATTAAGTGCTCGGTTCAAGTTAATCGTTCTTTCATTCAACATTCTTTTGGTGACTTCTTAGATACTTTCCGTGTATTCATTAGTGATTGATTGGACCGCTAAAATTTTGTACACTAATTCCTATCATGCCATTAATGCCCACTAATTTCTTGTAATTCCTAATAATTCCCAATAACTAACCTAACCTAACCTAGCCTAACACCTTCCTGAATTACTACAACTGGAAAATCTTAAAACTTAAAAAAATTAATTTAAATAGAGGTGCAAGTCAATATTTTGACAGAAAATTCAAAATGGCGGCCTGGAACGCTATTTTGTCTCTCATTTCTTGAAACTACGTGAAATTTCTTTCAGAATGAGGTGCAAGTCAATATTTTGACAGAAAATTCAAAATGGCGGCCTGTGACGCCATTTTGTCTGTCATTTCTTGAATCTACGTGAAATTTCCTTTAAAATGAGATGCAAGTCAATATTTTGACAGAAAATTCAAAATGGCGGCCTGTGACGCCATTTTGTCTGTCATTTCTTGAATCTACGTGAAATTTCCTTTAAAATGAGGTGCAAGTAAATATTTTGACAGGAAATTCAAAATGGCGGCCTGGAACGCCATTTTGTCTGTCATTTATTGAATGTACGTGAAATTTCCTTTAAAATGAGGTGCAAGTCATCATTTTGACAGAAAATTCAAAATGGCGGCCTGTGACGCCATTTTGTCTGTCATTTCTTGAATCTGCGTGAAATTTCCTTTAAAATGAGATGCAAGTCAATATTTTGACAGAAAATTCAAAATGATGGCCTGGAACATCATTTTGTCTGTCATTTCTTGAAACTACGCAATATTTCCTTTAAAATAAGATGCAAGTCAATATTTTGACAGAAAATTCAAAATGGCGGCCTGCGACGCCATTTTGTCTGTCATTTCTAGAAACTACGTGAAATTTTCTTTACAATGAGATGCAAGTCAATATTTTGACAGGAAATTCAAAATGGAGGCCTGAAACGCTATTTTGTCTCTCATTTCTTGAAACTACGTGAAATTTCTTTCAGAATGAGGTGCAAGTCAATATTTTGACAGAAAATTCAAAATGGCGGCCTGGAACCATCAAAAAATACAACTTTTTTATTTGTCAAGTTACAGTTGACGTCTCGGTGTCATTTTATGTTAAAATTTCCCGGAAAAGACGCTGGTGCAGTCGGTTTTTTGATATCTCAAAAACTAGCAGAGTTAGACCTAAAATGTAACATTTTAACCATTTCTTTGCCAGGAACTCGGCCGGATTAAGAGATACATGAAATCTGACTAAAAAATATTTACAATATAATATGTGATATTATGGTAAAGGAAATTTGACGCCCTCTAGCGGCCAAACGGTGTTATCAATCAACTCATGTGGGGATATTTTTAGAAAGCTTGAAATCTGCTCTATCTTTTGTTTTCTATGACATTTTGACGTATCTTGTCAAGTAAGGGAGTAATTTAAGGTCAAAGCAACGTGTGTCAAAAAATATTCTATTTTTACAAAAAGTGCAATGTTGGCAATTTTTTATTTTGCTCCAGGAGAAGGTTCCAATGCACAGCAAAGGGCATATTTATATCAAAGGACCTTAAATTAGATGAAATAAGTAGAAAAAAAGAATTTTCACCACATCGTTGATATTATATGTCAGGGTGTCCTGTAATTTTGTAATGTAACTTTAGGAAGTGATACAACGTGTGATTTTGAGTATTTAAACTAACATAACCGTTGCTTTTATAGTGGTGGAAATTCTGTATAATGTATAATGGATTTGTCAACATTCGGTATAGTCTTTTTAAGGTTCTGAATGAATGTAACTATCGACTAAACGATCCTGGCTATTGAACACCAGATCTTCAGCTCATTCATCTTCACCGAAGCGTGGTTTAAATGGTTTAACTATTCCGGTAAATCGACGAACCGGTTTTCACAACCGGGCATCATCAGAGAAAATCGTTTCCTTAGCGTCTGCACTTTCGATTGGTCTTATTAATTAAGCGCTTCCGGTGATTTGGGGTTCTTAAGTGGTCGTGCCTGGCAAATTGTCATCTAAAGGGCGCAGAAGCCATTTTTTTTTGGTACACTCAAAGACAAAAGTACAATAGTATAACCTGACATATTTTGAGCATCGTACAAAAAACGTTTTATAGATCAAAAGTCTTTTTCTAAAATTTTGCAATAGGACTGCGATTTTGGTACATTTAAAGACATTAGGAAAACCGTGTAACTGACAGAGAAACGTAGATAATTGCATGCGCGGGACAAAGACAGAAAACGAAAAAAATATCAAGTAGGCCATATTTTCAGCGCGCTGTTGCCAAACGCCAAGTATTCAATACCGTCGACAAAATTAATTTTCTCAGCGCGCTGAAAATATGGCCTACTTGATATTTTTTTCGTGTTCTGTCTTTGTCCCGCGCATGCAATTACCTACGTTTCTCTGTCAGTTACACGGTTTTCCTATGGTCGGTTTTGGATTTACCACACCTGTATAGTATAACAGCGAACATTCTGCTAAATTTTCTATGTCCTCTGATTCATTCTTCCTAAAGAAAAAAAATTAAAAACACAAAAAGTTATCTTTAATTTGGGTTAAAAGATTGTCATAAAATGCATTGAAGGTTTTGCTTTACCGATGCCCTTAAGAACCATTATCGTTTTTATGTACTGAAAATAATAATTCTTGTTCTGCACTTAACTCTGTATTTAACTTTTTTCAGTAAAGAGTGTAGAAAATCGCACTTTCCGCACTACTTTGGAACAGAATTAAAATTAAGGTGAAAAATTCATTCTACATCTTAATGAGTTCATTAGAAAATGGGCTTGACGAATTTCACTCTCTCGGTCTAATTACCAACCACGCTGTATATGAATGAAAAGTGTAGAAAATCGGCCAGTGACTGGATAATAAGCATCACTTAATCGAACCCAATTAAGTTTAGTGTTGACTCAGATCAGAAAATTAATTTCAGGAGCTTCTGGTTCTGTATACGTTTATTATACCCCAAAGATTATAAATCGTAGCTTTATTTATGTTCCACATCTGAAGTTTGTTTATAATATAATTTCCAAACATTGATAATTCCATTCGAAAGTTATATACTAGAAATTTATGCGGTTTTCGAACGTTTCCTTGTACCATAAACATAACTTAACCCCCAATCTGCTTAATATTCTCGTCATCAACTCGTCTGGATATCATAAAAATATTTTCGGGGATATTGTGTTTACTCCACGGAACTTCCTGTATTAAATAACACACCAAACTAGCTAAACGATATTTTTTCTCTCTTTTGTCTATGTTTACACTCGTTATTGGTGTGATGAGTTATGACGACATTTCGGTTCGGTTAATGAACAAGTTTTGTGGGTTTTCTCTCTGGGAAATTTTACGTAGACTTGGAACTCCTCGCAATTCTCTCGCGTAAGAAGTATTTATATTTCCTGTGTATTATTAGAAACCGCCCAAGTATTAAATCTGGAATGTGAACGTACCGTTCAAGGCGCCTGTCTTTTGTCCCCATACATTTTTAGGAATTATCATTATTATCAAAATTGTAGTGTTTCAAAGTAAATTGTGTCAAACTTTGTCAGGCTGTTAGTTGTCATTTTGTTATTAACAAAAAATTAAACAAAACAAATTTTGACACCCTAAAAAAATGACATTTTGACAAATGACACTTTACGTCATTTTTGTACTATTAGCCTAAAGGTGTTTAGGTAGAAAATGTTCAAAAATTAAAATTTTCTTAAAAAATTCTATAGTACCCATAAAAATCTTGAAAAATTGTAGTTTTTAATTTTTTTAGGTCATACGGTGCATGGTATAACAAAAGTGTTAAGATAATAATAGTTGCGTACCATCGAGGAGCGTTTATGGTAAAAAAGTTCCTAAGATGTTAAAGAAAAACTACGCCAAGTTTGACGCCCTCTAGCGGCCAAACGGGGTAACCTAGCCTTTCCCGCTCGACGTCACGTGATAACCCCAGTCATTAGCTTTGTTTTGTTATACGGTGTATATATAATTAATGTTTCAACTAAGCGAGTTATTCACAATTTTTGGAAAAAGTGTACGAAAATTTAGTTTAAATTAGAAATTTTTGGGCCTACTATAATAACTGACTTCAAAGTGACTTTTTTAAATAATTTCAACCTGAGGAACACGAATTTGACGTTCATTTTGCTCTAACTAGCACTGTTTTGGAGATGACCTTATAATCATGTCAGATTTGACAGTTTTCAGTGCGTGGCACCGTTAAAAAATTACATTTTGACAAATGACACTTTACGTTATTTTTGTATCATTAACCTGAAAGAATTTAGGCCGTGAAAGTAAATTTTAAAAATTCCAAATTTTTCTCCAAAAAAATTCAAAAGATACCAACCACCCTTCAAATTTTTTTACAATTCTAGTTTTTAATTTTTCAAGGTCAAAGGGTGTCTGATACCGACAGAGTGCATAGAAGGTAAAAGTTGGAACCCATCGAAGTGCGTTTGTGGTAAAATTTTGGGATCTTTAACTTGAAGCGTTCTTGAGATATTAAGCAAAAACTACAAAAAACAAAAGTCAATTTTGAGGCCACCTAGCGGCCAAACGGGACAACTTAGCTATGCCCGCTCGACGTCACGTGATAGCCCCTTTTATTAGAATTCTTTTGTTATACAGTGTGTATATACAGAATGTTTCAACTAAGCGAGTTATTCACGATTTTTGGGAAAAGTGTACGAAAATTTAGTTTAAATTAGAAATTTTTGGGCCTACTATAATAATTGCGGCCATATTGGATTTTGCTCGATCAAAATGACTTTTTTAAATAATTTCAACCTGAGGAACACGAATTTGACGTTCATTTTGCTCTAAGCTCTAACTAGCACTATTTCGGAGATGACCTTTGACAGTTGACAGTTTTCACCCTTGCAAAATCACTTTACAGACACTTTACGTCATTTTTGTATCATTAACCTGAAAGAATTTAGGCCGTTAAAGTAAACTTTAAAAATTCAAAAGTTTTCTCTAAAAAAATTCAAGAAAAAAAAAGCAAAATTAAAACTAAAAAAAAAAAAAGTTTTTAAAAATTCAACTCTTTAAATTATTTGACAATTCTAGTTTTTATTTTTTTAAGGTCAAAGGGTGTCTGGTACCGACAGAGTGCATAAAAGGTAAAAGTTGCAATCGAAGTGCGTTTGTGGTAAAATTTTGGGATCTTTAACTTGAAGCGTTCTTGAGATATTTAGCAAAAACTACAAAAAAGAAAAGTCAACTTTGAGGCCCCCTAGCGGCCAAACGGGGCAACTTAGCCGCGTCCGCTTTACGTCACGTGATAGCCTCATTCATTGGCTATCTACGGTTCTCTGATGCGTTTCTACTGAATGTTTCAAATAAGCGAGTTATTCGCGATTTTATGGTAAAATGCACCAAAATTTTAAATTTAGTAATTTTTGCTAGAAACAGTTGAGTATCCAAATTTTACATCAAGTAGAACTAGAATTCACGTAGATTCCAAAAATATCAAATAAAAAATGGGACACCCTGTATATACGAATGGACTATCAAGAAATAAAGTAAACTAAAAAAATCTGACACTATGAAGTTGAACACCCTGTATAACAACCTGTCAGGTTTATTGAACTAACTAACCGGAATTGTCATCGACTGTTCCAAGCTCGTTGACGACTGAATTATCTCTAATTAAATGAAGTGAAAGGTCTCGTGGTTTGACCTTTTATTATTGTTGGTGTAGTGATAGTTAACATCTTGTCAGCTCTGCAAAGTACAACCAGATTCGTATTAAACACTGTTAATTTATCGGAAAAAAAGTACCCAGCAATGGCTATTGAAATACGATTTTAGCATGCCGATTGCTTGAAAAAGCGGTACAATGTGTATGTAGATGTAATTGTTATTCGACAAGGTTTGCCTATTTAATAATCGGTTACACCTTAATAATACAGATTTAAATTTCCTGTTGGGAACAGTTACAGGAAGAGTTAATGCACCACAGTTGCAACTTGATTAAATAGAGTTTTGTAAATTTGTATGGAACATCCTGGTATTTTAATTACTATCATAGGCTACAGGAAAAACCAAAGTAAATTGGATGACGTCAAAGCTGAAAAATTGCATTGTTGCTATAATGTTGCTATAAGACAAAATGGCGTCCCAGGTCGCCATTTTGAATTTTCTGTCAAAATATTGACTTGCACCTTATTTTAAAGGAAATATTGGTTTGACATCAATTATGACAAAAACTGATTTTTTAAACTGAAATTTGAAGGATTGTATTTTCCTTAGGAAGCATCTAATTACCACCCTGTATAAGTAATTTTTTCAACATTTTCTTTGACATTATCGTATTTATCTTTCTAAAGCAATATTTAACAAAATGTCTATCGTACACTTGTTATTTCCTGTTCGCTCATTATTAAAGCTAATCAACCTGGTCTAGCAGGAACTACGTTTACACCATGTCGTAACCTCCCCCTGACTTAAAATTAGTTGGAAACATTGCAGACGCCTGAAACGATCCTGTCTAAAGTAACTCGATACTTCGGAGACCCCCTACATTCGTAACAATATGGTTTCTCGCCTTTTAAATGATTATTCGGAGAAATCGAATTCAATGAACTAGAATCTGTGCCGGTTGCATTCAAGATTAGGACTTATTTACCTACCGATAGCTAATGTGGTTAACGGTATATCGACATTCTAAATAATCTAGATTCTTGAGTATATAGTTAAATCTGATCATTTGCAAATCAGTACTAAAGCACCTTTTCCTCAAAACTCCGCCCTACTATCGACTTTGACTTTCAATAATGGTTTTTTAATAGGCACCCATCCAATTTTCCCACACATTTTGGATGGTATTGGAAAGATGCCACATGTTGTGAAATTTTCGTTACTATTTGTATATTTTATAGTCACAATAATATTATTATTTGGCTATTATGTATCGTATATACGAATAAACAGCTCACGCACCTGTATAGAAAACTGCCAAAAACACAGTTTGTAAGAACAGTCAGGCACAAAATCGCCTGTAAAACCCACTTGGATCTAGAAAATGACTGTTTTAAGCACATTTTTAGAATCCTCATTAAATTTTCTATATAATGACATAAAAAACACTACAAAATTTGGTACAGTCAGGGAGAAAAGTTGTATCAAAGTTTGAACTGCCAAAAACACAGTTTGTAAGAACAGTCAGGGACAAAATCGCCTGTAAAACCCACTTGGATTTAGAAAATGACTGTTTTAAGCACATTTTTAGAATCCTCATTAAATTTCCTATATAATGACATAAAAAACACTACAAAATTTGGTACAGTCAGGGAGAAAAGGGGTATCAAAGTTTGAACTGCCAAAAACACAGTTTGTAAGAACAGTCAGGCACAAAATCGACTGTAAAACCCACTTGGATCTAGAAAATGACTGTTTTAAGCACATTTTTAGAATCCTCATTAAATTTCCTATATAATGACATAAAAAACACTACAAAATTTGGTACAGTCAGGGAGAAAAGTGGTATCAAAGTTTGAACTGCCAAAAACACAGTTTGTAAGAACAGTCAGGCACAAAATCGCCTGTAAAACCCACTTGGATCTAGAAAATGACTGTTTTAAGCACATTTTTAGAATCCTCATTAAATTTCCTATATAATGACATAAAAAACACTACAAAATTTGGTATAGCCAGGGAGAAAAGTGGTACCAAAGTATGAACTGCCAAAAACACAGTTGGTAAGAACAGTCAGGGACAAAATCGACTGTAAAACCCACTTGGATTTAGAAAATGACTGTTCTAAGCATATTTTTGGAATCCTCATTAAATTTCCTATATAATGACATAAAAAACACTACAAAATTTGGTACAGTCAGGGAGAAAAGGGGTATCAAAGTTTGAAAATTTGGTATAGCCAAGAAAAGTGGTACCAAAGTATGAACTGCCAAAAACACAGTTGGTAAGAACAGTCAGGGACAAAATCGACTGTAAAACCCACTTGGATCTAGAAAATGACTGTTCTAAGCATATTTTTGGAATCCTCATTAAATTTCCTATATAATGACATAAAAAACACTACAAAATTTGGTACAGTCAGGGAGAAAAGGGGTATCAAAGTTTGAACTGCCAAAAACACAGTTTGTAAGAACAGTCAGGCACAAAATCGCCTGTAAAACCCACTTGGATTTAGAAAATGACTGTTTTAAGCACATTTTTAGAATAAACAGCTCACGCACCTGTATGGAAATTATCAACTTTGATACTTCCGTTTTCTACATTGAAGTCGAAACGGCCATCCTAACTGTATCTTTACAACCACAACCAGCTTGAATGAACCCGTTGTTACGACCAGTTTGCTTTCCTCACCAATAATTGAAAAGATCACTCTTGTAAATAAATTTAATTTTCAAATTGTCAAGTCCCTGTAAAACCAGTATGTCTATTCAGATTTTCAGACCCTTTTTGTGGTTATTTCTTTTTGGGTCATGGTTTGATCCACTCCTCTTAGCTATGGATGTTGTATGGTTAACTTGACCAGTTATTTAATTATTAAAGAAAACTTAGCAGATCTTACAACAAAGGGTTAATTTCTATTCGTGGCATGTTTGGAACAATATTTTAGGCGATCGGTGTCGGTCTCCTTTGTTGCAACACAACCACGAAGGATATTACGCAGCCTGAATGATAATACTTTGTAAATAACGTTTAAACAATAACAATAAAATGAATGACCGCGTTATCGTACCCAATTACGATAATGGGACGTTGATAAGGCAAATTGTGAACGTTGAAAACATAAATTTTCTACAGAGCGGAAAATAAATCCCGACCAGAAATTCCGCACGTCCCAAAAACATCCAGAAAATTCGCCAGAACTAAATTTAGAGTTTTAACCTTTTGATTCTTTAAATCGGTGTGTGTGCGGGTTGAGTTACACAGTGTTGCCACAATTTGTTAAAGTTTAGTATACAAAATTGATAATTGTTGATCAGGAACTAAACAAATGAAGTCACTCGACGCATAGAGTTGGAATAGGCAGCTTTTGTCGAACTGAGAAAAACCCTTAAAGTAAACTGTTTGTAATACGTAATCCAGAAACTCTGACCCTAACGAAGAAATCAGAAACTAAAATTCAAATAACGAAAAGTGCAATAGAAATGCTGGAAAAAACTAAAAGAGACAGAATGCAGAACATAATACAAAATCCAAGTGAAGTTGGGCTGGACACGTTCCTCGCATTAAAGACAACCGATGGACAAGAAGAATCCTGGAATGGAGACTCAGAATAGGAGAAGCAGAGGAGGACAACGTTAAATGTGTGGCAGGAAACTGGATTAGCACCGAGCAAGACAGAAAACAGAAGAAGAAGAAGACTGATGTCCAGCAGTGGACGAGAAAATGACTGATGATGATGACCATATTGTATTGATTTTTGGATATCACAAAATTTATGCATATTAGCCAATGCCAATCCATTCTACTTTTCTTTTCTCATAGTATTCCTCAGATAAGCAATGTTGCCAGGTCAACCGTTGGAACGGTATATCTACCGTTTTTTTGGTTCTTCCACCGTTCTCCTGTTTTTTAAATATAATTTGCTGTTTTTGATACTATTGCCATTATGTGGGTTCTGAAATATTTTATATACTGCGAATAGCCAAATCCACATGTTTTATTTTGCAGTGTTATGACCTGACCTGACCTGACTGTACTAATTTTTGTACTGTTTTTTTCAAGTTACAGAATAAGACAATTAATAAGGATTCTAAAAATGCGCTTAAAATGATCATTTTCTTACCCCAAGAGGGTTTTACAGTCGATTTTGTCCATGACTGTTCTTACAAACTGTGTTTTTGGCAATTCAAACTTTGACACCACTTTTCTCCTTGACTGTACCAAATTTTGTAGTATTTTTTATATCATTATATAGGAAATTTAATGAGGATTCTAAAAAATGTGCTTAAAACAGTCATTTTCTAAATCCAAGTGGGTTTTACAGGCGATTTTGTCCCTGACTGTTCTTACAAACTGTGTTTTTGGCAGTTCAAACTTTGTTACCACTTTTCTCCCTGACTGTACCAAATTTTGTAGTGTTTTTTTCAGTCTATTGGACAGATAATTTAATGAAGAATCCAAAAATGTGCCTAAAACAGTAATTTCCTCAATTCCCAAAATGAAAAATTTTGGTTTAACTTTCTTAAGACAGAGTCAATTTTTTAATTAATTTGACAATGAAACTCTCCCCATTCAAACTGATTCATATACTGAAATATGTGATCTATAATCACATATTTTCAAAGAAAAGTTATTGAGAATTAGAATAAATTTCCCTGTTCCTTATTAATGATACTCATTGTAAAAATGTTAGGTAATAAGTATCATTATCACCAAATCTAAAGATGTCAGATAATAAGTTTAGCACTTTGATTTTCATTTGCTTTTAATCATTTTTTCTACTCGTTTTTCACTCTAGTTATTAATTCTTCTTTTCTCTCTTTTTTTGATTCACACTCCGCTTGCTTTCAACTTCATTTCTCGTTTTTCGTTGCTTTTCAATTTCTCTGTCTCAATAGTGACAGTTATTAGCAAAATGACATGCTTAGTAAGCTTGATACAAACTACAAAATATTTACACTAAGTCAACAAACTGTACTTTTCTGACCTCGTTACAATTTCTTGACCAAAATACGACCGCGCCCAACGAATTACACGTCAATAAATTATACAAAAGCTAATTAACCAGACCTGATTTTAAATTACTTGTTGAGTAAACCGCATTGAACCTGTTAAATAAACCTGTTCCTTAAGGTTCTCGGGGTCTTATTTGCATTCAAATGTTTAGGGCTTTAACCCATATTCACACACGACTGTTTTGTTTGGGCCTGGGCTTAGTGAACTCATCATCAGTCAGGTTGTTAATCTTCAACTGACGTAAAGTACATTCTGTTTATTTAAAGGAAATATTTGCTTACAATCCGACACATTTGGAGAGGAAATCTCCAACTAGTAATCAGAGAAATAGATACATCCATTGGGCACAAGTCAGAAAACGTCATAGTCACGTGAGCATGTCAACGAAACTTGACATTTACTGTTTCTGAGTTGGAAACCAGCCAGGGATTGTCATTTCAGTTGTCAACACTGTCATTCTTTGGATGGAAACTGTCTAATTCTAAGGTTGTAGTTCTTTGTCAAAAACTGTCAAAATTCAAAGCCAAAATTGTTTAAAATTTAAGAATAGACGAAACAAAAGTAACCTTAGAAAATGTCAAAATCTGGCTATCCATTGACGTATAAAAGTCCTAGACAAGTATAGGAAATCAGCAAAGAGTGTCAAAAGAGTTGAGCTGGATAACTCGCTTGAATTTGACGCCCTCTATAGGCAGAACCTTACCATCAACCAACCAACTTTTATACATCAATAGAAAGCCTGTTTCATTGGCTATCCATTGATGTATAAAAGTCCTAAACAAGTATAGGAAATAATCAAGTTATTCAAAGTTAAAGCAACGAGTGTCACAACTCGCTTGACTTTGATTGTAAAATACACGTTATCGGACGTTGGTCTTGCAACACTGTAAAGGCTAAATGACACCTGTCACAAACAGTCACGTGACTTTTAAATTTCGGTTCAAACGTTGAAAATTTGGTAAATTAAATTTAGAGTTGCCAAAGTTAAAGTTGTAAGAAACATCTCACGTGACCTAGATAAGACAATTTCTGAGCTTGCAACTCTGTAAAGGCCATTTATTGACACCTGTCAAAACTGTCACGTGATTTGAAAAAATTGTTTGAACGCTAAAACTTCCTAAATCAAATGCAGAAAGCTGTAATTGTAAAATACACGTTATCGTACATTGATAATCCAATTCCGAGCATGCATCACTGTAAAGGGTAGTTGACACCTGTCAAAATCAGTCACGTGACTTTTAAATTGTAATTTAAACGTTGAAAAGTTGGTAAATTAAGATTTGACAGTTGCCAAAGTTGAAACCTGTCAAAACAGTCACGTGACTTTTAAAATGGAGGTTAAACTTAAAAAATTTGGTAAATTTAATTTAGATACAAAAGTTAAAATTATAAGAGACAAATGTCTGTTTGAGTTGCCAGAACTGTCATTCTATGGATGGTCACTGTCTAATTTCAACGTCAAAATGCAATTGTCAAGACTTTAAGCTAAAACTGTTCAGACACAGAAAAACACGGTCATACTACTTGTCAAATCTGTCAGTCATGTGATTAGAACTGTCAAAAAATTCAATTGAATTGCACAAACGTCAAAATTCAGAAAGAAAAGTGTCAAAACTGTCATTTTGTGGTTACGTCATGGTACAAAATTATGTAACTATACACTTAAGCTTCGGGCAACATTGCCCCGAAGTTTTGACCTACTAGACTTTTTAGTAGAGATTGTCTATCTTTGTCTCGCGCATGCAATTATCATTATATGCCTCTCTGTCAGTTACACGGTTTTCCTTCTTTCGCACTTAACTGAACTGTTGTTGCAGGAACTCGTGCTACAACCAGACCACATCCCCAAGGAATCAACGGAAATTTTCATTACCGGAGGCAGAACGATTACTTTTTCCCCCAAAACATTCAACAATCTACAAGCTTTGGCATTGCTGCGACTAGATGGAGTGAAGAACGTCGTTTTGGCCAGCAAATCATTCTACAACGTTCACGCCTTAAGTCTGTTAGTCCAGATTGTCAACTGTGACGATTTGCTGATTGAAAGTCACGCTTTTGAAGATATGCAAGTATGTTTTAAGTTATATATAGAAGAATCTTCAATATGCTTTTTAAACTGTCCAAAAATCTTCCAAACACTCCTCAGGTAGTTTAAAAATACAGAAACTCCAAAATGCTTCTAAAGCAGTCGGAAGCCTTTCAGAACAATCTAGAAACTTCCAAAAGCTTTTAGAACACTCTAAGGGCTTCCAAATGATCTTCAACTAATCTAGAAGTTCGCAAAAGATCTTTTCTATGAAGGAAAACGATGAAAACGCTTTTTTGTTACGTTTTCAGTGTTTTTTAATCCGAACTCTAGATACAGCTATGATTGGGTGGTTTGATGTAAAATGTTTTCGCAGGGATCTCTGTCCATTGAAGTGTACGAAGCCAGAAACGTCAAATTGAAGGAATCTCCATTCAGTAACCTCAGCAACGCGACTTTCCAGAATGTCCAGTCGATGGTGTTGGATAAAGGCGCTTTTGAAATCAGAAACTTGGGCAGTATAGGAAGACACGGACCTGTTTCGGTGGTGAGAGAAATTTAAGTGAAAGTTTCCAAGGCAAATTTAAGTTTTTGAATTTTTCCAAGGTGTTTTTTGTAAACGTGCGCCTTGGGCTGATTCCTAGCGAGGTTTTTCGCACGTCCTTAGCACAGATCGCATTCAGGGACAGTTACATCGAAGGAATTGGGTTTGAGGCGTTTAAATCTGCTGAAATGTCTTCGGTAAGTATCTGCAGTACATAGTAATTGGTTACATTTGCCCTTATCCTTATCTCTTGTCCACGACCTGAAGGTTTTGAAGGATTTTCTATTTAATATCCCGGGTGGATCAAAAAAGCTATATTTTTATTAAAAAGTAAATCCTGCAAAACCTTCAGATCGTAGACTATAAGTTTCATATTTGCCATTTTTCAATAAAGTCAATAGTTGATGAGATTAAGAGCAAATGTAACCTATCACCCTGTACCTATTTGGTATCTGAATCTGCAGGATTACTCTTTTTTAGGTTTTAATGGTGAACACAACAATAGGACGAATAGGTCGTGGCGCTTTTACGGACCGCACTCTTGTGGTTGATTTTAGAATTATCAAGTGTTCCATCGACCAGTTAGAGTCTAAGGCTATCATGGCGGGAATGGCCAACTTAACCATCAACTACTCTAAGTAATTAACCGTAACTTTATTATACAGAGTGTTTAATAGTATATGCGCGGGGTTTCAGGATATTCGTTCAAAAATATGAAAAAAAGCTTCAATTAACTTATCCTCTAAAATGATGCATTTTATAGATGCCGGGTGTTGAAATTGACAAACAATTTGCATGTTACTTTTTTCAGTGCACCCTGTCTATTTAGCACCCGATTTTCTGTTTCTTAACATATTCTGATAGGGGGCTTTAGGAGAAACATTTTGGTTTGTTTCCGGTCAATGTAGTACTAAAAATAACCGAGTTATGGCGCTTCAAGCGTTTAGCACCTCATGCCACAAAAAGAAGATACAAAGCCCTTTACTTTTTGTGGCACCCTGTATATTTGTTAACCGATTTTCTATTGCTTGATATATCCTGATAGAAGGCTTCAAGACAAACATTTTGGCTTTTTTCCCGACTCAATAATTCTAAAACTAACCGAGTTATGGCGCTGCAAGCGTTCAGCTTCTCATGCCACAACAAGAGGAATTATGCAGGTTACTTTTTGTGCTACATCCTGTATATTTGGTAACCAGTTTTCTGATGCTTAGCAGAGTTGGATAAAGGGCTTCAAAACACACATTTGCCATTTCTCCGGTGCTTGAGACTTTATCCTTGACTGTTCTTTCAAACTGGGTTTCTAGTAGATCAAACTTTGACACTGCTTTTTTCCCTGACTGTACCAAATTTTGTAATGTTTTTTCAAGTGATTGTATAGGAAATTTAATAAAGAATCCAAAAATGTCCCTAAAACAGTCATTTTATCACTCCAAGTGGGTTTTATAGGCGATTTTGTCCCCGACTGTCCTTTCAAACTGTATTTCTGGCAGTTCAAACTTTGACACCGCTTTTCTCCGTGACTGTACCAAATTTTGTAGTGTTTTTTATGTCATTGGATAGAAAATTTAATGACGATTCCAAAAATGTGTTTAAAACTACCATTTTCTCACTCCAAGTAGGTTTTACAGCCGATTTTGTCCCTGACTGTCCTTTCAAACTGTGTTTCTGGCAGTTCAAACTTTGACACCGCTTTTCTCCCTGACTGTACCAAATTTTGTAGTGTTTTTTATGTCATTGGATAGAAAATTTAATGAGGATTCCAAAAATGTGTTTAAAACAACCATTTTCTCACTCCTAGTGGGTTTTACCAGCCATTTTATCCTTGACTGTTCTTTCAAACTGTGTTTCTGGCAGTTCAAACTTTGACACCGCTTTTCTGCCTGATTGTATCAAATTTTTTAGTGTTTTTTCTGGTTATTGGATAAGAAATTTAGTGAGGAATCTAAAAATGTGCTAAAACAATCATTTTCTCACTCCAAGTAGGTTTTAGAGGCCATTTTGTCCCTGACTGTCCTTTCGAACAGTACTTCTGGCAGTTCAAACTTTAATTCCTGCGCATATATTATGAAACACCTTTCATAATCACTACCGAACTTTTGCTTAACAACTAAATTAATAGGATCACGGATATCAACACTAAAGCAATCGTAAGCACGGTAGCCAAAGTGGAAATGACGGGCAACGAGATCTTCAACTTTAGTCCCGGAGCAGTGATCATCCAAAACTGGAATCGGATCGTTATGGACCAGAACATTATCAGGAATTTGCACTTGGATTTCATTTTACCTTCTTCGGGAAGCGAGGTGGAGCTGTTTTCCTTCAAAGGCAACGCAATCTACAACGCCATGGAAGGCAGTTTGAGTTTCGTACAAAAAGTGGATAACGCCAAACTGATTTTCGACGACAACTTTTTCAACTTGTCCTGCGGGTTAGTAAAGTTATAACAAAAAATAGCTATTGAACAAGAAGAGACAGTTTTAAAGATACAATTTGACCGTTGAATATCAGGAGTTTTATTGGTTGGTCATTCAGGTTGTTCAAGAACGTTGCCATATCTCAAACCACATCAAATATTTGTTTTAAAACATCATTTTAGAGTTAATTAAGGATTGATATCTTCCAATGATTAAGAGACGAATTTAAAACACTTTTTGGCTCAAAAGAAGTAAACAATACTTGTAAGAAATTAGTTTATATTTGACTTTGAAAAGTGGATTGGCAATTTTTACTTTAAAATGAAATGAAATAAGAGACAACCGGCAACATCTTTGATTGGTATTTTTTTTTAGTTGTGACTTGAGTGAATGGGTGTTCAAAGTTACGAATTCAACTCCAGACTACATCACAGACACCAGCTTTTGCACCGTTGACGAGTCGTTGTCTCAGTGTTTCTCCCTGCCGGTAGGCATCATCAACATGCGCAACTTTACCGAAATAACGTGCTTCAACAATACGGTCTGCGAACCGTACAATGGAGAAACCAAAACTATCAACACCACGGGAAGGATCTTTGCCGACGAGGATCACCCGGAGAAACGCACTTGGTTGATCGTCATCGTGGTGGTAATCAGTCTGTTCATTTTAGTGTTGCTTGGTACTTTCGTGGCTTTGATGATTCGCGGTAGCCGTTGGTTGAAGAGAAAAGGTTTCTGTCCTCAATCAAGTAAAAGAAAAACTGTTACAAGCTGGTCTGTTGCAGGTTACTTCCGCAATAATTATTACAACAACAATCAAAGCAACGAAGAGGAGAACACGATTGTTACCGTGGAAACTGAGAATGAAAAGCTGGAGATTCCGGAAGAGTTAACTATGGAATTTTTACACGAACTGTCCAGAAGATTGGACGACCCCAACACTCATCAAGATGCCAGCGAAATGATTGAGAGACTGTACGAAATGTTTATAGTAGATGAAAGCTACGAGAACAATAATAGGTAAGATATCCCTGAAATAATAAACCCATTTTATCACTCCAAGTGGGTTTTATAGTCGATTTTGTCCCTGACTGTTCTTAGAAACTGTGTTTTTGGCAGTTTAAACTTTAATACCACTTTTCTCCCTGACTGTACCAAAATTTGTAGTGTTTTTTATGTCGTTATATAGGAAATTTAATGAGGATTCTAAAAATGTGTTTAAAACAGTAATTTTCTAAATCCAAGTGGGCTTTACAGGCGATTTTGTCCCTGACTGTTCTTTTAAATTGTGTTTCTGACAATTCAAAGTGAGACCACTTTTTTGCCTGACTTTACCTGATTTTCTACTATTTTTTTATGTCATTAGATAGGAAATTTAATGAAGATTCCAAAAATGTGTTCAAAACATTTATTTTCTCACCCCAGGTAGGCTTTACAGGCCATTTTGTCCCAGACTGTCCTTTCAAACTGTGTTTCTGGCAGTTCAAAATTTAACACCGCATTTTTCCTTGACTGTACCAAATTTTAAAGTGTCTTTTCAGTCTACTGTCATTATTTCAAAAAGTTGCAAGTTCAAAAATTGAATTTGTGTCTTACAATTTTAACTTTTGCATCTATCTCTAATATAAACTAAAAATTGGTAAATTAAGCTAATATCTAAATTTAATTTACCAATTTTTTAACGTTTAACCTACATTTTAAAAGTCACGTGACTGTTTTGACAGGTGTCAACTACACAGTGTTGCAAGCTCATAATTGCATTATCACGGTCACGTGACATGTTTCTTACAACTTTAACTTTAGCAACTGTCAAAATTTAATTTACCAAATTTTCAACGTTTGAACTAAAATTTAAAAGTCACGTGACTGATTTTGACAGATGCCTATTACCCTTTACAGTGTTGCAAGCTCAGAAATGCATTATCAACGTCCGATAACGTGTATTTTACAATCAAAGTCAAGCGAGTTAGCCAGCTCAACCATTTTGTCACTCTTTGCTTTAACTTTGAATAACTTGCTTATTTCCTACACTTGTTCAGGACTTTTATACGTCAATGGATAGCCAATGAAACAGGCTTTCTATTGATGTATAAAAGTTGGTTGGTTGGTGCTAAAGTTTTGCCTATAGGGGGCGTCAAAGTCAAACGAGTTATCCAAGCTCATTTCTCTCTCAAACTAAGCGAAAATCTATGTTACAGGGAAGAGGAAGCCCATTTGTATGAGGAACTGGGCAACCTAAATTTGCAAATTCCTCCGCCTCCCTACGAAGAACAGTCCTCGGTTGCAATTCAACCCTCCGCCAGTCCGAGAGGTATCTTGAAGTTGATGGAGGAGAAGTTCAGCAACGATCTCCCTCAAAACGCCAAAACGGCGAGCACCAAGACGATTTTGACTTCGGATTATTCAGAACCGCTGGACAAGGATGTTCACTTGTACTCGGAACTGCGACAAAAAGACGAGGCCAAAAAGGAGAGCCTCAGATCGAACGGTTCGATGACGATGAGGCCTTTGCCTGACAAGCCTCAGGCTGGTCCTTCGAGCAAAATGTGATTATGTGTTTGTTTGTACTTGAGTGAAATAATTTAAAGACTTATAAGTTAGTCACGTTGACTGACTGAATGGAGTGACCGTGTGATAAAAATAGTGTAAAAGCTTGTCACTAAGATTGTACAGGGTGGTTACATTCAGTGAGAGTCAACTTTGACGCCCTCTAGCGGCTAAACGGGGCAACTTAGCCGTGCCCGCTCAACCTCACGTGATAGCGTCATTCATTAGCTTTTTTTTGTTGTACGGTGTGTTTATACAGGGTGTTTCAAATAAGCGGGTTATAAACGATTTACTGGAAAAGTGCACCAAAATTTCGCTCAAATTGGGAATTTCTGTTTTCGAGGGGGGTGGTCAAAGTAAGACTGTTAATCACCCTGTAAACTACTCCATAGTATTGTCACTAACTCGGTTATTTTGACCATTACAGGGTGGTTCAATATACCAATTTGTAAACCCTGAAATTCTCTTTAACCACCCTGTATAATGTTTTTTTTCCTAAAATGTCGAATAACTGAGTTATTTACTGTCAAAACTGAATTGTTTGCTGTATAGTTTGAGTTTGACAGTCCATAACTCTGTTATTTTGACAGTTACAGGGGGGTTCAATATATCAATTTGTAGCCCTTGAAATTGTCTTTTGACCACTCTTTTTTGAAAAAGTTTAAGAGATAAGGATAAGAGCAAATGTAACCAATCACCCTGTACTTTCAGTGCAAAATATAGGCAATTAGGCTGTGTTTAAGCCAAATCTTGAATGGCTTATGGAAAAGCTTAAAAATATATTTGAGTCATAACAATAATCTCGATCACACGATGATAATAATAAAAATGTATGAGAATAATAAAAATGTATATTTTTTTCTGTTTTGGTAATTTCACTTGCCTTACTGTGATAATGTATAGAAGAGATCTTGCTCTAGACTAGGTTAATTCTGTATATTTTGTATTTTAATAAAATACTCTTCTAATTATTATAATATATTAAATTAGAGGTTTATATTAATTTTTTACCAGCAAAATAAACGTACGTTTGTAAACAAATTTATTAGTTTTTTTATTATACATAATAAAAATTTCACACTGCTAACTCAAAGCGTTTTCCGAGATATTTAGAAAAATGTCTGAAGAAAAGTAATCAAGCTTGACGCCCTCTAGCGGACAAACGGTACAACTTAACCTGGTCCTGTTAACGTCACGTGATAGCCCTATTCGTTAGCTACCTACGATCATCTGGTGTGTCTGTACGGAATGTTTCAAATAATCAAGTTATTCGTCATTTTTTAGAAAAATGCGCGGAAATTTTGTCCAAATGAAGGTTTTTCTTGGCCTACTATACTGACCGCCGCCATATTGGATTTAGACGTGTCAAGGTGGCCATTTTAACTAATTTTAGCATGGAAACACAAATCTAGTGTCCGTTTTTTTGTAACTACCGCCATTTTGATAATTGACATTTTGTTTTTTAAAATTAAAATCACAAAAGTGATTTTGAGCGACAATTCAAAAACGATAACCAGAAAAATTCTGAAAATTTTAGGTTAGACGCTCCGAAGGCCACTGACTAACTGCCCTTAATTTGAAAATTGTCACTATCAATTATTTTTTTTAACCGAACTTTTGGTCCATCGAGCCAGTTCCGGTTTCAACTTCAGCCATTTCACAAAAAAAGCAGAAAAACGACCGAGAAAAATTCAAATTATCTTTTCGACCCCATCGGAATTGCACTTTTTACGTAATGGCCGAAATGGCACAGAAAAACCAAATTAATTGCATTTTTTACTATTCCCCAAACTCCTCTCCACTAAACTATCATATTTATGGTGTTTGAAGCTTAATTTGGACCGAAAAAGCTGATTTTAAACGAAAGTTTTAGTGGAAAAATGCTCTGTTTTGCTCTAGCGTCCCTTGTTTGGGTGGATCTGAACTTAGTTCGAGTTATTTTTGGGTGTCATATGAAACCAGGAAGCCTTTTACAGTCTTAGAATTGTCACAATTACCGTCTAGAAGCCTTCCTAGAGATTCTTGGTTGTTAAATACAACCAGGAAGCCTTTTGCTGTCTTGGAATTGTGAGAATTGCTGTCTAGAAGCCTTTCTAGAGATTTTGAGTGGTCAGATACAACCAGGAAGCCTTTTACTGTCTTAGAAGTGCCAGGAAGCTTTTTACTGTCTTGGAATTGTCAGAATTGCTGTCTAGAAGCCTTCCTAGAGATTTTGAGTGGTCAGATACAACCAGGAAGCATTTTACTGTCTTTTTGAGAAGAATTGTCAGAAAGCCTTTTACTGTTTTAGAATTGTCAGAATTTGTTCCTAAAGATTCTTGATTGTCAAATACAACCAGAAAGTGAAGACCTGGCGAGCTGGCGATCAGAATTTTGTTGGGTCGCACTGTATATTTTGGCATCCATCGTGCTGACAATCCAAATGGCGGCTGATTCGACTAAAAATACTGAAAGCGCATCACAAAACACAATTTCGTAACAGTCGCAATTCTCGTGTCGTTTCGATCATTACTCTACTACAGATTTCGCGTTATTACGTCACGTGTCATTCCTTTACAGCTAAAAGCAGTTTTAGCAGCATCGATTAAAGTAAGCTTTATGTTTATAATACGGAATTCAACTTAATGAGTGTCATTCGGACCGTTAAAGCGGATCGTAAAGTTACTCTCCGGTCGGATTTATCACTTTAAAGAGTAGATTAGTCTAGGAATTTGCCTTAAAACAGTTGCTGTAAAATTTTACGATGCGCCAAGTTCAATATACCTGGTAATAAGCGAAACTATAGTTAGTCACAAAGTAAATAGGTAACCAAGACTTTATAAATCTGGCCCTTAACTCCACACTGCTATCCTAGAATCAACGTTGCCAGGTCTACCGTTGTAATCTACCGTTTTTGTGGTTTTTCCACCGTTCTCCTGACTGTACCAAATTTTGTAGTGTTTATTCAGGTTGTTGAATAGGAAAAGTTAATAAGGATTCCAAAAATGTGCTTAAAACAGTAATTTTCTCGGTCCAAGTAGGTTTTACAGGCGATTTTGTCCATGACTGTCAATACAAACTGTGTTTTTGGCAGTTCAAACTTTGACGCCACTTTTCCCCCTGACTGTACCAACACGTTTATGGTAAAAATTTCAAGTTTGTAAATTGAACAGTTTTCGAGATATTTACAAAAAAATACAAAATTAAATGACCAAGATTGACGCCATCTAGCGATTTCATGGTAAAGTGCACCAAAATGGTGTTAAAATTACTGTTTGTTTGCAGCTTTACCTTGAAAATTGACTATGACTGAAAATAGTCCAGTAAGTCAAGTTTCATTGAATTTTACTGTTTTTCAACGTTCTGACCTTGAAAATTGACTAGAAAAAAGTGCAATTGATCCAGGAAGTCAATTGTTATGAAATTTGACTGTTTTTCAAGGTTTTGAGCTAAAAAATTGACTAGAATGACTTCAAATGGTCTAGAAAGTTAATTGACCTGAATAATTGACTAGAATGACTTCAAATGGTCTAGAAAGTCAATTCTCATAAAATTGGACTGTTTTTCAACGTTTTGATCGTAAAAATTGACTCACACAACTGAATACAATAAGTCAACTAAGTTTTCATGGTATTTGACTATTTTTTAACGTTTTGACCTATACAAATCAAGTGTACAACAATTTGGAACATCCTGTAGAATCCTTCAATTATATCACACTACAAACCATCGAGCTATTAGAATACTTGTTATTATAATTATTAATATCTAAATGGGAGTGGTACTCAGTATAATTTTCTTCACACCATACAAATGAGGAAAAAATGTTAATTTCACATTTAAAACCAAACTTGGGGGTCTTAATGCAACCGTTTATTATTAAACTTGTGTTAGTGTGGAACATCCGGTATGTAGAACGTACATCTTCACCTAATTAGGTAAGTGCATTACCGCTGTTTATTTGAATTGGCCCTTCTGTATACAGAGGGTATCCCAACTCTATTTAGACGTTAAATTTCTCTCTATTTTAATTTCAATACTTTGCGTTCCATTGAAGTCAAAAAGTACGTCTTTGCTTCACCCTGTATATACAGGGTTAGCCAACCAAACCGTTCATTATTAGGATCCAATATTAATAGAAATTTGAAATTTTGTTTTAAAAATATTTGTATTTTTCTGTCAACTTACTTACTTTAATTGGAACACCCTGTATATTATTGTATTTTTGAATAGTCTTATCGATTTCAAATATTTTTCATGTATCCTGTATATCTATCTACAAAGATTTTCGAGATATTGAGGTGTGAGAAATGACACTCTCATAACTCCTAACCAGAATGAGATAGAGCAAAACAGCTTGTTCTTGGGGTTGGGACACCCTGTATAAGGTTCAACAAAGCCAGGGCCGGACCAATATTTTTCTTTTTTAAAAAACCAACTATACCTGATCAAAACAAAAACAGGATGAGTTTATTATTGGCAATGTGATGTCACGTCGTCAAATATAAATAGAGGAACGTTGGACAGATGCGAGGACTTTTCCGTGCGATATAAATCGAACGAGGCATCTGGTTGTTTGAAATCTCGTAAACATCATAATTCAATACGAATGCGAGCAGAGATGTGCAGTAATTGAAATAAAATTAGTTGAAACGTTGAAGCCAAATCATCACACAAAATACAAATTTTTTTTCTGGTCAAAATAGCGGAGAAGGACTTTTTTGAATTTCGACCTTTTTTCGAGAGAAAGTTGATTGATTTTATGCGTAAATTAGTTTTATAAATTTGGGGCTATCTTTGGCCAAAAAAATCAGGTCCGTACCTGCCCTAGTTTTGACAGGAGAAATTTTCAAAATTTGATTTTTACCTCACAGAGTGACGTATGTCATTAAGTCACTTTTTGCCTTAGTACGTCCCTGTTTTCCAAGTGATTTTAATGAAATGTCTTTGTGGAAGTAGCCAAGGCTTGTGGCTACCTTTGAGCAAAAAAATCAGGTCCGTACCTGCCCTAGTTTTGACAGGAGAAATGTTCAAAATTTACTTTTTACCTCACAGAGTGACGTATGTCATTAAGTCACTTTTTGCCTTAGTACGTCCCTGTTTTCCAAGTGATTTTAATGAGTTTTTTTGTGGAAGTAGCCTAGGCTTGTGGCTACCTTTGAGCAAAAAAATCAGATCCGTACCTGCCCTAGTTTTGACAGGAGAAATGTTCAAAATTTACTTTTTACCTCACAGAGTGACGTATGTCATTAAGTCACTTTTTGCCTTAGTACGTCCCTGTTTTCCAAGTGATTTTAATGAATTTTTTTTGTAGAAGTAGCCTAGGCTTGTGGCTATTTTGACCAAAAAAATCAGGTCCGTACCTGCCCTAGTTTTGACAGGAGAAATTTTCAAAATTTCTTTTTTACCTCACAGAGTGACGTATGTCATAAAGTCACTTTTTGCCTTAGTACGTCCCTGTTTTCCAAGTGATTTTAATGAAATTTTTTTGTAGAAGTAGCCTAGGCTTGTGGCTATTTTTCACAAAAAAAATCAGGTCCGTACCTGCCCTAGTTTTGACAGGAGAAATGTTCAAAATTTACTTTTTACCTCACAGAGTGACGTATGTCATTAAGTCACTTTTTGCCTTAGTACGTCCCTGTTTTCCAAGGGATTTTAACGAAATTTTTTTGTAGAAGTAGCCTAGGCTTGTGGCTATTTTTCACAAAAAAAATCAGATCCGTACCTGCCCTAGTTTTGACAGGAGAAATTTTCAAAATTTGATTTTTACCTCACAGAGTGACGTATGTCATTAAGTCACTTTTTGCCTTAGTACGTCCCTGTTTTCCAAGTGATTTTAATGAGTTTTTTTGTGGAAGTAGCCTAGGCTTGTGGCTACCTTTGAGTATGTCAAAAAAATCAGGTCCGTACCTGCCCTAGTTTTGAAGGAAAAATTTTCAAAAATTTTTAATGATTTTTTGTGGCTACCTCACAGAGTGACGTATGACATTAAGTCACTTTTTGTCTTAGTACGTCCCTGTTTTCAAGTGATTTTAATGAGTTTTTTTGTGGAAGTAGAAGCCTAGGCTTGTGGCTACATTAAGTCACTTTGAGCAAAAAAATCAGATCCGTACCTGCCCTAGTTTTGACAGGAGAAATGTTCAAAATTTGATTTTTACCTTACAGAGTGACGTATGTCATTAAGTCACTTTTTGCCTTAGTACGTCCCTGTTTTCCAAGTGATTTTAACGAAATTTTTTTGTAGAAGTAGCCTAGGCTTGTGGCTATTTTTCACAAAAAAAAACAGATCCGTACCTGCCCTAGTTTTGACAGGAGAAATGTTCAAAATTTACTTTTTACCTTACAGAGTGACGTATGTCATTAAGTCACTTTTTGCCTTAGTACGTCCCTGTTTTCCAAATGATTTTAATGAGTTTTTTTGTGGAAGTAGCCTAGGCTTGTGGCTATTTTTCACAAAAAAAATCAGATCCGTACCTGCCCTAGTTTTGACAGGAGAAATTTTCAAAATTTGATTTTTACCTCACAGAGTGACGTATGTCATTAAGTCACTTTTTGCCTTAATACGTCCCTGTTTTCCAAGTGATTTTAATGAGTTTTTTTGTGGAAGTAGCCTAGGATTGTGGCTATTTTTCACCAAAAAAATCAGATCCGTACCTGCATTAGTTTTGACAGGAGAAATGTTCAAAATTTGATTTTTACCTTACAGAGTGACGTATGTCATTAAGTCACTTTTTGCCTTAGTACGTCCCTGTTTTCCAAGTGATTTTAATGAGTTTTTTTGTGGAAGTAGCCTAGGCTTGTGGCTACCTTTGAGTAAAAAAATCAGATCCGTACCTGCCCTAGTTTTGACAGGAGAAATGTTCAAAATTTGATTTTTACCTTACAGAGTGACGTATGTCATTAAGTCACTTTTCACTCACTTCATCAGAGCTGTCACGTGACGTGAGAAAAATATAACGGACGTTTAGTACTGTTATACAACCTGTAATCCCGTAAGATCAAAGCGACCGATTAAGTCAATCACAGATAAAAATCAGCGAATTAATCACATCTAATCAATTCCAGCAAAAAATAGATATTCAATATCTATTATGAACGCGCGTTTCAATTCACGCTATAATAGGTTTGACCTTAAAACTCACTCTGTTTAGTGTATACGAATCTACATAATAAACCGTCGTAAATTATTCATTGCAGCTCAGATACTCTTTAGTAGAATTAAATGCACTGGAAAATGTCAAAGTTAAAAGCGCAATAATATTGAAAAGTGGAAAAAAAACCGACACACTATTAATAATAAAGTACCAAGGCGCCATATGCAAATCGGGCCGACGTGGAGACGCCATTTGAGCCACCCTGTATGCTGTAAATATTACTAACTGTGACAATTATTTGTATGTCACAATAGAAAAGTCAATTGCACCGGTAGGTGTGTAAGCAGTGTTGCCAAACTTTTAAATCATATTCCCCAAAATAGAGTTCTAAAAAAGTTGCCAAATTTCACTAAAAAACAGAATTTTGTCCTCAAAAGTTTAAAACATTTTTGGAATAAGTCACGACCGACAAAACTCAGCTCATAAACCTAAAAAATGTACTTAAAATAATTTAGCAATTTTTTACTTTTATAGCTTCATAGAGTGGTATTTGACAGCATTTTGACAGCTTCACATCCTGCTCATAGACCTCTAAAAAATAGAATGTGATATTTAATTGTTTGTACTTAATAAGAAAGTTTTGTAATTTTATAGCTCCATGGAGAGGATTTTTGATAGTTTTCAAGTTTATGACAAACAGAAATTTGATTAAAATAACAGTCAGAACTGTCAAAATTGTATTTCAAAGACCTATAAACAAGCACTAAATGCACTGATTGCCTATAAGCAATGTTTGACAGTTTGATAGCTTCATGGAGTTAAATTTGGCAGTTACTGCCATTGTGACAGATCGAAATATATCCACAATAGACAGTTACACGTCACAACTGCCAAAAAATCATTCATGAAACTCAGAAACTGTCAAAATTGTATTTCAAAGACCTATAAACAAGCATTAAATGCACTGATTGCCTATAAGCAATGTTTGCCAGTTTGATAGCTCTATATGAAGTTGTATTTGACAGTTACCACCATTGTGACAGGCCTATAATCACCTGATAGCTGTCAAAACTCATTAAACAATGCCGCGAAGCTGTAAAATGTCAAATAGTCGCAGTTTGAGACGTTAAATTTGACAGTTATGACACTGCACAGCGTGGTTTATAGTCAGGTGACACTTGTTATAACTATGAAAACTCTGAATGAATCTATCAAATGCAAAACAGTAGTACCTTTTGACAGAGAAATTTGACAGTTGTGACGTTAAGTGACGTAAGTATCAAAGGGTTCTTTGACGTCAGAACTGTCAAATTTGGCTCCATTGAGCTGTAAACACAACTTACAGTGCAATTCCTCAAAGAAACACATCTTATAGCATTTTAGACTTTCATGTCATTGGTGAAAGTGATAGGTGAGTTTTGACAGTTATGACACCTGTCACGTGACGCAAGCAAAGTACTAAAGTGTTCCTTAACGTCCCATACTGTCAAATTTGGTTCAATGGAGCTGTAAACACAACTTACATTGTAATTCCTCAAATTAGCAACTATATCTAATTTTATAGTTTCATGTCATTGGTGAACGGGTTTTGACAGTGATGACAGCTGTCACGTGACGTAAAAAAATTATAAATGTGTTACTTAACGTCAGAATTGTCAAATTTGGCTTCATGGGACACACATTTTCCTGTTTCTAGAAAAGAAAAAGAAGAATTTCTGGTTTTACAGTTTCAGATCCTTGGTGAACGGGTTTCGACAGTTATGACAGCTGTCACGTGACGCAAAGTATTCGTGAACTTCAGAACTGTCAAATTTTATTATAATTGTCTAGTTTCTGGCTCAACTTTAAAAAAAAAACTTCAGGCGTGCTGTAATGACATTGCCGCCACGTTGCCACATCTTAAGGCATTTTAATTATTACTCCCGTGCGATAGGCCTGAGAGTAAATAAAGCACGCAGACCACCGAAACAGCAAAGCTATACAGAAACCCATTCTTATTATGGGTTTTGACGGTAACGTTATCGATATTGCCGCTATACCGCACGTTTGCAGTTTATCGCACGCCATCATCGCGTTCGAAACGCCTCGCAAAGAGCGGCAAAAAGTGCGCTTTGAACGAGTGAAAAGTGTTTTTTTTACGCATTTTTGTTGTACCGGTTGTCCATATTAGGAGGATTAACACGCACCGACATATCGATAGGTAAAAATTGGCTTTTGATTGACTTGTAACCTGAAATCGGCTTCGTTACCGGTTATTTTTGTACGAACTGAAATTATTACACATTTTCTAATTTTACGGTAATTATTTTTATTGTCGGACCTTGACATTTCTAAACCTTGGTCGAATGATGTACGATTCAATTGTTTCCTTACCTGGTTAGGAGATTTTAATTTGCGGTGTATGGTTAAGGAGTTGATTAGGAACATTTTTGGTATCTTGTAAATTTTCTGTAACTTTCACCGTTTCGGAGTTATTTCAAAAAAACTGACTTAGTGCAACAAATGTTCAAATCAGTTGAAGTTGTGGTTTGAAATTTGAGCACCCTGTAACTCGGTAATTTTTGGGAGTTCAGGGAGGTTGAACCACTCAAATTAACCGTCTTGAGATCCTCTTTCCAGTGGTGTTGAGGAAAAATTTCTAGATTGAAAACTGTGTACAGGGTGACCAAAAATATACAAGCACCATACTTTTCATGCACACCCTGTGTATTGGAAACAAAAACTTTTCTGCAAACTTACGGTGTTGGGTTAAGAAATTGATTAAGAACATTTTTGGTTTCTTGCACATTTTCTGTAACTTTCACCATTTTCGAATTATTTAAGAAGAACTGATTTCGTGCAACAAATTTTCAAATCAGTGGTTCAAAATTTGAACACCTTGTAACTCACAATATGTAAAAAATTTTTTGGAGTTCAGGGTGGTTCAATTACTTAAAAAAACCGTTTTGAGCTCCTCTTTCCAATGGTGCTAAGCAAAAAATTCTGGATTAAAAATTGTGTACAGGGTGACCAAAAACATTCAGTCACCATACTACTATATCAGTTTTTCCTAAATAACTCGAAAACGGTGAAAGTTACGAAAAAATTGCAAGAGACCAAAAATGTTCCTAATCAACTCCTTAACTCAGCACCGTAAGTTTGCAGGATCGTTTTTGCTTCCAGTATACAGGGTGTGCAAGAAAAATATAGTGCTTTAGTATTTTAGTCACCCTGTACCCAATTCTTAAGATAGAATTTTTTGCTCAACACCACTGAAAAGAGGAGCTCAAAACGGTTTTTCTAAGTGGTTGAACCGCACTGAACTCCAAAAAATAACCGAGTTACAGGGTGTTCAAATTTCACGTTTCTACTTAGAAAAAAAATAAGGAATTATTTCAAAGACGAAAAAACTTACAGCTTAAAATTTAGGTCAAATCAGAATATTGTAACACATTTATAAGTGATCCTAGTGACCTCTAGGTGTTACTATACTCGGTAACATTGTAGGTATATAAATTGTTTGCTCTCGAAGCCCCGAAGGCCCTTTTTCATCACCGTTGGTTATCTATAACCCCAGTAATTCTAAAAACTTTCTCACTCAATAAATCTCGCTTCTCCCTGTATAATTATATGTTTGGATTGTGTTAACAAGCAATGCAAGATTTTTGATAATTTACTATTTTTCTAATCATACCACACTAGTGTAGTAATGTTTATTGAATCTCGACCAATAACAAGCATAACCATAATTTTTGAATATTTAGTATCTTATGCAACTTTTCCTAGCTGATGTGGATTATAACAAAATTGTAGTATGACACTTTTGTCTTGTTTGTTTTACTTTTGGGACACATTATACAACTTGAAACTACCAAAATAGAATTTTATAATAGTGCAACGACCTAAAATCGATATCAGCAGGGAATTATCGGCCCCGGAGGGGGGTAAAAATTGGACACGCAAATAGCGGCGCAATTATTATTGTCCGGACAAACTGGGAAGTGGAAACCAAACCGGGTCTCGGATAATAATTAAAAACGTGCTGCCCAACAAGGCAATTTGCCACGGTACTGCTAAAATCCCATAACAATACTCAACCAGCTGAAAGTAGTACTTTAAGTTTCTGTGGAAGTCGTACTATTTACAGCTTCCTGAAGTTTGTACATTTTTTTTAAGAATTGTCTGTCTGCAGATGGAGAGAAATTAACAATATACAAGGTGGCTCAACATAGAAAATATGACAGTTGAAAAAATTGTCTTCTCTGTTCAAAAATCACATTTGCAAAACTACGGTGTTGGGTTGAGTAGCAGGTAGTCTAGTCAAACACAAATTCAGAGACGTTTGACAACATCGCAGCAGAATTTTCTGTCTTTGTCTCGCGTATGTAAATATCAATGTTTCTCTGTCAGTTACACGGTTTTCCTATGGTAAGTTCCAGTTTTACCACCCTTGTATATCTGTTCATACTGTATATGTACTGAATATAAAATTTTCGACACTAGTTCATTGATTGTCTGAACTTTTCGCACCTTATCAGCTGACTAACGATAACACTTATCTAGAGATTAACTGTGTACCGATTGTATTTCCACCTTGTAAACATTACAGACAGTTTAAATGTGAACAAATCCTGTTTTAGGTGATTCATATTCACTCACAAAAGTGAGTAAAGACCAGTTGTGACAGTGAATAATTAAAAAAATACATTAAGAGTGAAGTGTGTTAATACCTCCTACGATATTCCTAAACAAGTTCCCACATAAATTTGCTAAAGTAAATAATAAGTAAGTACCTAAGTGTAGTGATGCGTCATTTTCATTAAAACTATAAATTCCACCACTGAAATGTCAACATTGATTTTTCAATGTTCAAAGGTCTAGTTGACATTTAAAAGTGATTCATCCATTTTAAGGCTCTCGTTGAATTTTTAAGAAGTCAATTTTGATTTCATCTCTGCAACAAAAATTATCTGATTCTAAACGTTAATTTTCGTTTGGCATCAATTTCAATGATAAGGAAAATAAAATCTGAAAAAAATCATTAAAAATCTAATATCTCAAAAACTGGTAGGAAATTTCAGCAGTATCTAGAAGCCTCTAACAACTTTTGGGAGAATTTCAGCAGTATTTACTGGCTTCTAGCATTTGGAGAATATTTTTGGAAAATTTAGGACCCATCTGGTAACTTTTGGCACTACTAAAAGAATTCTAGAGACCTCTAGCCACTTCTGGAAGGATTTCAGTAGTATTTAGAGGCCTCTAGCATTTTTAAAATATTCTTGGGGAATTTAGGACACTTGTAGAAGCCTCTGTCCACTTTTGGGGGGTTTCAGTAGTATTTAGTAGTCTCAAGCAATTTTAAAATATTTTTGGAAAATTTAAGACACTTGTGGAGGTCTCTGGTAACATTTTGGAGGATTTAAGCAGTATTTAGACGTCTCCAGCACTTCCAAAATAACTCAAGATGCCTCTAGCAACTTTTAGGATAATTTCAGCAGTATTTACTAGCCTCAAGCACTTTTAAAATATTTTTGGAATATTTCAGACACATGTAGAAGCCTCTGGCAACTTTTGGGGGGATTTCTGCAGTATTTTGTGGCTTCTAGCATTTGGAGAATATTTTTGGAAAATTTAGGACATTTGGCAGCATCTGGCAACTTTGGGGGAGGATTTCAGTAGTATTTAGAACCCTCTGGCATTTCCAAAAAACTCTAGAGACTCTAGAAATTTTTAAGAGACTTTCAATAGTCGTTGGAGGTTTCTGGCAATTTCAAAATGTTTCTAAAAGTCTCAACAATTTAAAAAAAAATCCTGGAACGTTTAGTATACTTACTGACTTCTCTGGCAATTTTTGGAACATTCATAGCAGCATTTATCTGGCAATTTTACTAAGTATCAATACAATTTTGACTATGATTAAAATAATCAAACTTTGATACTTTTCCGTCAATATTTACCTGTAATTCTACCGTGTTCAATGCTATTTCAGTCGATTTTACGACCACCAATGTGTCATTGGTTAATAAAGTCTAAATATTACAACCTTCACACGTTTTTCGTATACAAACGGGTAATCAACCATTTTAGGTTTAATAGTGTTTATCGAAATGCATGAAAAGAGAGAAATTTCTCAGAATTTTCCTCTCAAAGATGTAATTAAGATCAATTTTGAACCGTTCAAACTTTCAAAAAGATTTGCCTTTTAATCTTGACACTTTAAGTCAAAATAATTTAGTTATTTGACCACTGTCCTACTTGAACTATACAGAGTGATTTATAGAGAATTTCACGGTCTACAATTTAGTAAAAAAATCAGCTCGATTACTGTCAAAATAAGCGAGTTACGAGCTGTCAAACGTCAGGTCGCACTTGTTTGATAGTAATTTTACTCCTGACACTTTAAGTCAAAATAATTTGGTTACTTGACAACTGTCCTTCATGAACTATACAGAGTGATTTATAGATAATTTCACGGTCTACAATTTAGTAAAAATATCAGCTTGGATTACTGTCAAACTAAAACGCAACTTAGTAGGACACCCTGTCTAATTTTTTTTTATTCCAGAACATGCAGCCACAATGAACCGAAACACTCACAGAAAAACTTTTCGCAACCCTCCTCTTGGCTTACTTCTTCACTTGGTACTGCTCTATGGATTGTTTGTTGACGTCATTGGTAGCAGCGACGATATCACCAATATATGGTACTATGGGTGTCGATGGTTCGGTGGTAATGCGATGACGTTGCAGTGCAACTGTACACCGGAAGCTGAAGAGGTGAGAGAGACGTGCGAAAAATCAACTTTCCTCCATTCCTGACGGTGTTAAGGCGGTTTAATTAGTCTTTTAATCTGTTTCGGTATCGATTAGGTTAATGAGGCGATTGGGCTTTATTTAACCGACGGTTAAATGAACCTGTTACGAAATTAACTCAGTCTATAGCGGCACTTTAATGGCTAAATAAAACTAATAAACTAAATAAGCTTAAAGTTGACTATTATCTGAATTTTTAGTGTTTTTTCAGTCTATCGGATAGAAAATTTAATGAAGATTTCAAAAATGTGCTAAAAACAATAATTTTTTCACACCAAGTGGGTTTTACAAGCGATTTTGTCCCTGTCTGTCCTTTTAAACTGTGTTTCTGACCGTTCAAATTTTGACCCCGCTTTTCTCTCCGACTGTACCAAATTTGTAGTGTTTTTTCAGTCTATCGAGTAGGAAATTTAATGAGGATTCTAAAAATGTGCTTAAAAAAGTCATTTTCTCACTTCAAGTGGGTTTTACAGGCAATTTTCTCCCTGACTGTCAGTTCAAACTGTGTTTCTGGCACATCAAACTTTGACCCCACTTTTCTCCCTGACTGTACCAAATTTTTAGTGGTTTTTTAGTCTATCGAGTAGGAAATTTAATGAGGATTCTAAAAATGTGCTTAAAAAAGTCATTTTCTCACTTCAAGTGGGTTTTGCAGGCAATTTTCTCCCTGACTGTCAGTTCAAACTGTGTTTCTGGCACATCAAACTTTGACCCCACTTTTCTCCTGACTGTACCAAATTTTTAGTGGTTTTTTAGTCTATCGAGTAGGAAATTTAATGAGGATTCTAAAAATGTGGTTAAAAAAGTCATTTTCCCCCTCCAAGTGGGTTTTGCAGGCGATTTTGTCCTTGACTGTCCTTTTAAACTGTGTTTCTGACAGTTCAAATCTTGACACTTTTCTCCTTGACTGTCCTTTTAAACAGTGTTTCTGACAGTTCAAATCTTGACACTACTTTTCTCCCTGACTGTACCAAATTTTTTGAGTTTTTCCAGTCTATGGGATAGGAAATTTAATGAGGATTCCAAAAATGTTGTTAAAAAAGTTATTTTCTCACTTCAAGTGGGTTTTACAGACAATTTTCTCCCTGACTGTCAGTTCGAACTGTGTTTCTGGCACATCAAACTTTGACCCCACTTTTCTCCCTGACTGTACCAAATTTTTAGTGGTTTTTTTAGTCTATCGAGTAGGAAATTTAATGAGGATTCTAAAAATGTGCTTAAAAAAGTCATTTTCCCACTCCAAGTGGGTTTCACAGACAATTTTGTCCCTGACTGTCCTTTCAAATCGTGTTTTCAGTCAAAGTCAAGTAAAAAAGACAAAAATTTTCAGATGTACATCCAAAGACACTCGATAGCAGCCTTTGACATCATCACCATCGAGATCAATCACTGTCCCCAAGTGCGTTTCGGCCCTTACTCAGTCTACGATCTAAGAAACCTACGCACCATCACCCTGAACAACATCGGAGCCCTAACTCTAGAACCGAACAGCTTGAACTGGCTAGGATATCGCGACAGCACCATCAACCAAGAGGAACGTTTCGATCTCAGCATTCCCAGCTTGAAAATCTCCATCAAAAACACCAGGATCACCAACGTGGCTTCCTACACTTTCGTCGGCAGAATCAACCAGATATTGTTCCAAAACGCGACGGTGGACACTGTTGAGGCATTTGCCTTCTCCAACATCCTCCAAATGGAGCATTTACAATTTGTGGATGTGCGACTGAGGGATGTACGGACGCAGGCTTTTAAAAAGTTCGGAACAGAGTTTGTTACCTTCCAAAATGTCAGTGCAGACTATTTACCCAGCAGGACTTTGTCGAACGTCAGGGTTTACAGAGTTTTTGCTATTAAAGGGTGCAACTTTCATACTTTGAGGCCTGGCACGTTTATCGTTAACGCTCCAGTCAATTTTGTGGTTCGAAACAATCGGGTGGAGCAGTTGGAAGGCGAAGCCTTCCTGGTTATCACAACTGGAGATGTTGTTTTTAGAGATAACGAGTTTAATAACGTGCAATACCGGGCTTTTTGGGGAATCACCTTAGACAACCAAATAGTAGATTCCAGAAGTATTACTTTTGACTCGAACACGTTCGGGCAACTGGAGTTACACTCCCTGGACGTGCAGCCACAGTTCAAAGTCAAAGTAACCGATTTAAGACTAAACCAAACGTGTAACTGCGAAAACATCGTAGACAATCTCAAACTAACGGAATTCTACGATGAAATCCACTGTCCAGGTCCTGACGGACTTTACGTTACAGTCAAAGACTTTAAAGCAACCTCGTGTTCAATCTTGACCGGTTATTACGAGATTTTGGTTGTGGTGTGCGTGTCAGTGATGGTGATCTGTCTGTTGGGTATCGGTTGTTACGTGTACTATATGATGGTGTACCGAAGAGCCAAATACGGGTGTGAAAAGGCTGGAAAAGCCCCACTCAGTTTAATTGTGCCCGATGGTCGGACGTATAAAGAAACTGAGTTACATGTGATTGTTGAGAAAGCTGATTTGCTTACCACTGATCTTTAAGGGGTTCGGTAAAGACTTTTCTTTTACCGATGCCCTTTAAGACCGCTCAATTTAGTCAACTTTGACGTTATAATCAGTATTTTGTGTGTTTGTATCGAGGTTTGTATAGTTTTCTGCTCAGCTGTGATTGTTTTAATGTTTCCCCTTATATTGTGCTTGTGTATTAGCCTAGTTTGTAAACGTGCAGTTCCAAAGACAAATATGTGTATTTAATAAATTCCTGATGGATTATTAATTATTGAGACTAGTTTTATTGGACAATAAGTCCAATTTTTGTTGTTCTTTTGGCAGTTTGTTGGGGAAAACTTTTTGTTCATTGAGAACGGTCTAAAGACTAATGAATTTGTTTTAAATCAATTGTTCTAAAATACAATATAAGCTCATCAGGAATAATCAATGTCCTGAGTGACGCTATTAAATTCAATATCTCACAAAACCCTGAATATGGCTGTATTGTATGTTCTCCAAATAAATTGAGTTGAGGCTATAAGGTAACTTACCTGTATGGTAAAATTCCGTCCAGAGCTTGAGTAACTGTAGGCGGTGAACTCATTGCCAATCCTTTAGACAGCAACGAGCTGTGTTGGGCAAAAATCTGCACGGACGCTGATTCCGCCACTTCCATATCGATGTCACTCTCGTCTACAGCAAGAAACAAGGAGGACCGTTAGAAAGATTGATAGATGACATTTTAAAAATGCTTGAACAAAACCTACTTCAAAAAATATTTACCTTCAACGCCTGGCAATAGAAGATCCTTTTTCATCAAGCTGGCAGCGCACATGCCGCCCAAAAATGCCAATTCAGCTTCAAGATGCTTGAGTCCATCGTACGAAGCTCCATCTGGCGGCCACTCATAACCCACCACGAGACATTTGAAGCCGTAGGCGCTGGCCCGGTCATCTTTCAGGTAGTCCGAAGCCGTTTCCAGCGAGAATACCACCTCGTTGCCCGGAAGAATCACCGAATTTGATGGCCATTGCAAGCTATAATGTCACAAACAGAAATTCGTATTATTTAAAAAATATCAAGCAATTAAATTAAAGCTGATATTCGAAATTGCATACTTTTAGCGGGTGTCAAATCATCTGCTATGCATGAATATGGAAAACTGAATCGATTTGGTATAAAGGCAGACGGTCAGAAGACTCCGTCTCGTGCCACACTATGTAGTCGTCCCGAATTCTGCTTTTCCTCGATTTATATTTATAGGTATATTTGTTAAGTAGTTTCTCTATAACTGGTGCGGAAGCATGTACTGTATTTTACCCTGTATGACCTACTTAGACGATTGTCAAATATTTATTTTTGCCGTAATTGCCCGACTGTACCAAATTTTGTAGTGTTTTTTATGTCGTTATATAGGAAATTTAATGAGGATTCTAAAAATGTGCTTAAAACTGTCATTTTCTAAATCCAAGTGGTTTTACAGGCGATTTTGTCCCTAACTGTCCTTTTAAACTGTGTTTCTGACAGTTCAAATTTTGACGCCGCTTTTCTCTTTGACTGTACCAAATCTTGTAGTGTTTTTTCAGTCTATCGGACAGGAAATTTAATGAGAATTCCAAAAATGTGCTTAAAACAGTCATTTTCTCACTTCAAGTGGGTTTTACAGGCAATTTTCTCCCTGACTGTCAGTTCAAACTGTGTTTCTGGCACATCAAACTTTGACCCCACTTTTCTCCCTGACTGTACCAAATTTTTAGTGGTTTTTTAGTCTATCGAGTAGGAAATTTAATGAAGATTCTAAAAATGTGCTTAAAACAGTCATTTCCTCACACCAAGTGGGTTTTACAAGCCATTTTGTCCCTGACTGTCCCTACAAACTGTGTTTCTGGCAATTCAAGCTTTGACACCATTTTTCTCCCTAACTTTACCTGATTTTGTAGTGTTTTTCTTATGTTATTAGATAGAAAATTTAATGAGGAATCCAAAAGTGTGCTTAAAACAGTAATTTCCTCACTGCAAGTGGGTTTTACAGGCCATTTTGTCCTTTCAAACTGTGTTTCTGGCAGTTCAAATTTTGACACTACTTTTCTCCTTAACATTGCCTGATTTAATAGTGTTTTTAATGTCGTTGGATAGAAAATTTAATGAGGATTCCAAAAACGTGCTTAAAACAAACATTTTTTCACTCCAAGTGGGTTTTCCAAGCGATTGACTGTCTCTTCAAATTGTGTCCAAAAATGTGGTTAAAATGGCTTTTCCCGTTCTCGCTTGACTTCCCGCGTTCGGTTTTGCCTCGCACGGGAAAAAGCCCATTTTCTATACTAAACTACATAGATTTATAAACTGTACCTTCCGCTGAATTTATGAAGAACAGGCCAATACGGTAAAGGAGCGGACTCGGCTTCTTCTAAGCCGTTTCGGCGACAAGTAGAGGCAAAATCAATGGCGGGAATGTACAACTGTAGAGAATCTTCTGGTTGGCAAGTGGCGCATGCCGCATCAAATTCCAATGACATCCATTTGATGTTCTCAGGAAACAAAACTCTTCGAAAAACAAAAACAAAATTCAAAAATAATTAAAGCAACTACCAATATGATAGATAGACAATTGATAATTTATTCAAAACCCGAAAGGGTGCAATTTACTGACATCCAACAAAATGGCCGCGTTACTCAGACGTCAAAGTGACGTAACTTTCAAAATGGCGTCAAATTGACAGTTTCAAGGTCATGACTTTGATTTTTGGGCTACCAGTATCCGTCCAGTATAAGGTCATGTGGTAATTTTTCAAAATTCTTGCTCCACCCGTTTCGGAGCTATTGACACAAAATGGCGGACTGTGCACTTTTGCTCAGTAAACGAATAGCGCCATTTTTGACATTCTGTAAAAATGTCTGTCAAAAGTGACAAATAAGAGTTTATATATTTTTAATAATTAATTATAATAAGCATTTCTTATAAATGGTGCAAACAAATTGAGCTTAAGCAATTTCACATTTTGCACCAATCAAAATTACAAATTTAAGCTGTTATTTCTGCTGAAGAGCAGCACCAGCTTAATATGTAACATATTGTAGACCCTGCCTTAATTATAACCTCATAGTCTTTTTATATATTTTTTAGTTTTTTCTTTTATTTTGTTTAAAGTGAAAACCCTTACCGATAATTGGCCACTGAAGCTGCTTTGTACGGATGTTCGCTCTCAACCCAAGTGCAATGATTACTCGTTGTAGTCGTTTTTACCTCGGCAAGGTCCTGGTTAGTCCCACGTGAGCCTGCTAAACCTTTTTGATGGGTAAAACTCAAAAGATTTAAGGCTGACACGTGCGGCAACAGTTCTTGAATGAAACTCAACACTTGGACTGCGCTCTGAAAATAATTGAAACCGGTAAAGCAAAACGTCTTATGTTAATGACAAAATGGTACAGAACAATACATAGACCAGGAAAAGGCTAACGCTTTTGCTAGACACTTTTAAAATCTCCACCAATCCTAACTTTAACCATCAGATTTGGACCCTAATAAACGACTGGTACGACAATTATTTTGACGACCAAATTCACAACACATTTTGGGATGATGAATACGATGAAGCACTTACTCACTAGAACAACACTGACAAGGACAAAATTAAACGCAAGCTTAACTCCTCAAACCCACAAACTTATTCTAATGACTGCATTAAATCCAACACTATTCCGGATACCTGGAAAACATAATAATAGCTATTCCAAAACATGGACTCGAAAACACACAAACACAAAGCTACAGACCATTACACTACTTCCAGTAAACTGATCGAACTGATTATGAAAAACAGACTTCAAGAACAGATTGAACAGAATATATCACCATCATCATCATCATCATCACAACCAATCTTGTCCACTGGTGGACGTACACGACTCTTCTTAGATCATCTGTCCAACGAGTTGGAGGTCTTCCTCGACTCTTTTTGTCCATCTCTCGTCTCTTGTGACCAAGCCCACTTTATAGTAGCTATTCTTTGGACTACGTCTACGACTTTGGTACTTTGTCGTATTATTTCATTTGGTATTCTGTCTCTTAGGCTTTTCAGCAGATTTTTGTGAGTGTTCGTGTTTCAGCACCATACGTCATAACTGGGAGTATACACAGACAGACTGGGATTTCTGCTTTGAAGACATATCTCAGTTTTCCGGTTGTGAACCGGTTTCGTCCCTTTAGGATATCATCAGCCCTCACATCTTTCGATAGAGAAACAAGGAACAGCTCACACAGGTATGCTTGCTGTTGAAAGTTGGAAAAGGAATATTACCCACTCGTCAGACCAAGACACTGGATCCACTGGAGGTGGTGCACACTTGGCATTACCCGCACATCTTATTCACCCTTGTTGTACAATATACTCGTACTATTACAGCGAATTGTCTTTTCTTCTGTTGAATCATCTTTTGCAAACGTAGAAATAAGAAAATGTATGTTTGTATTTGAGCAAACACCAAACCAGTGCTGAAGGCTCCAAATTAAAAATACATTTAATCAAACTTACTTTAGGGTCGCTAGAAGCCAAAGGACTTATGTGTGCCAACACCAAAGGCAACAAAGTCTTAACGACACAAGACTCGCTTAGAATCACAGCAGAGGGCGCTTCGTCCACTTTTTCTCTCGCCAGCATCATCAACTTGGAGCAATTCTGCACGATGGAGTTCGTCATGGACAAAGCAGCTTTCCTCGCCTGGCTCTCCAGCTTTGAGGTGAAAGTTTTGCCGCATTCCACCGGATTACTAATTTACGGTTATTAGGTACTGCTCGCCACATCAACCAGGACAGTGATTTGTAAAACTTCGCCATTTTGAAACGAATCAACAGATTTTAATGCGGTTTGGACTGTCATTGGGCTTCCATAGTGAGTGAAACTTGAAAGTTTTTGCACAAGTTGAAATGGGTAATTTTTGTGGTCCCCCAACTAAGCCAAAGGATGCTTCTCCAAAACATTTCCAAAGTCACATCAGTTGCTTCATGGCCTTGCTAATAAAACTACAAAAGCAGATCTGCGACATGTTTCACCGTTTTCGAGATATTTCAGGCCTAGTGCAACCTCCACAAAACATTCAAAGCAGCCGGAATAGTCAATTCAAAACCGATTTAAATGATTTTTGCGTGGGATTGTAGTTGGTTGTTTTCTCCATTAACCACAAGCCAAGAAATTAAGCTCAGTAATAGTCCAAACCGCATAAAATCTGTCGTTTCGTTTAGAAATAGCAAGGTTTTGAAAATTACCCAAAAAAATCACTGTCCCAGTTGAGGTGCAGGTTAATTGGACAGAGAGAGAACACAAAAGTGCTTACCTGTAGTAAAGGAGGACAGGAATCTGTCCTCTAGTCAGCGTGGTGCCATTAAAACTGATTGAACAAGTGGAGAATGTGAAAGTGGTGTTGTCGGAGCCTTTGACGGAATTCAGACCGCCATCTCCGTTGTTGGTTCGGCCTCCGTGGTTGCGCAAACGCACGGCGTATTTGACGTTTTCCTAAAAACGGATAAAACTCAACCCTTTGGTATACTTATCATTAAAACAAATTCCGATCAAATTACACTTTACCTTAATTGGAACCGCCCTATCGAATTTAATTTCTACAATATCCGGCGCGAAATCCTCTGGTCCGAAGGAACCTCTGGTGATCTCCAGGCTGTTCCATCTATGCGCTGCTTGGTTTTCCAAACCGCTACTCAAACTCGTCTATTTTAATTTCAATAAACGTTTATTATTCTATTTTTTTTGTATGTTTCGCAACTTACGTCTTCCAGTAACTCCAGCTCGTACTCGTAATGCCCGATACCCCCATATATTCCTACGCCAACTATAGAAATTCCTGGTCTATCCACCTGAAGAAAACACAAGTTTCTAATGCCGGTTACTAACTAGTTTTGAATAGGTAATAACACCCATTATCTGCCCGTGAGTAATAAGTTATTTCTCACCAGCGGACACCACTAATACATAGCAGAAATTAAAGTAAAATGGAGTGACGTAACAGTTAATAGAAACGTATAAATGTTTTGAAGGTACTGTTTGTTTCTTGATTTGTCCTAAACCTTGATTTTTCTTTCTATTACATTATTACGTCATATTTTGACACATGACACTTGGCTGTCAGTTACAGCACTGTCCTTAGTTCGGTTGTAAACCTGGAAACTGTGAAACTTACTCCCACAGAGGTACAAAACAACGAAACATATTGAAAGTAACAAAATTAGTGTTGCATTTTAGTCTAATTTTAAATATGACAATCATCCATAAATCTGTAAAACCACAAAACACTCTTGAGATCCTGTATAAAGAGTACCAAAAGTATTTTATAGCTTCATGAGTGGAACTTTGACAGTTATGACATTTGGACGTCAGTTACAGTTCTGTCCTAAACTTGGAAACTGTCAAATTTTATCTCATGGAATTACAACACCACGAAACATGACAAAATCAGTGTGACTCAATTACGTTTGATTTCTGCTATAGCTGTCAAATTGTCCGATAGTCTCTCTCCGCTGTGACGTTGACAGTTGACAGGAGATGTGTTTTTATTGTCTTTCGTGAGTAATAGCAATCATTACATACTCGTATATACATACTAACCTGAAAACAAATGGCATCCGGAGACCCATTTCCAGTGTTCCACGTTCTGGACTGATTCGTCCTCGTGAATCTGGAAGGCGTGATGTGCATAATTCGACCGCAAGGTCCTTGCAAATCTTCCTAAATGTCACATAAAAATTGGTTTACAACTCCTAAAAATGAGAAAGGGTTTTTACATCGGACGAACTGCACTGATGTACCAGTTCCGCCAAAACCCTGGCCAACAGATGGCAGCAGTAGTTCGACAGCTCAAACAGAGTGATTGTCGTTTGTTTCTGGAGCACGCGCATTATAGGATCAGACACGAGGTTCAAAAGTCGGTCGAGAACGTCGCTCCAAGTCCAGGACAGTCCGGCGTAGTTCGATTCAACCTGAAAACCCGCCACAATGTTTCTTGTTTGACATGTTGGGCCGCCATTTTGGATTTCCTTTCAAACCAGTGACAGTTAACGTCAAACCAATTTTTGACCAATAAATATATGGATTTAATTTAAATTGGCTTTAAAGATATCATTTTCCTCCATTATGACTGTCATTCATTTGAAAAGTCATAAATCTGAATCACTACATATATTTCATGCACCCCCTGTATAGTAGCGGCACTGACGGACTGTGAAACTTACAGTGTGATTCATTTAGCAGTTCTTTACGGATATTTTTGCTCTCTTTCAAATTTTTCGTAACTTTCACCGTTTTCGAGTTATTTAGCCAAAACTAGTTTGATGCAACAAAATTTCAAATCAGTTCCCTATAAGTCGATAATTTTTGGGAGTTCAGGGAGGTTGAACCATTTAAATTAACCGTCTTGAGCTCCTCTTTCCAGTGGTGTACCGGTCAAATTTTCCTGGCAAACTTTACCGCTAATTTACCTGTCAGTTTAGTCTATGCTTATACTGGTGCGACATCTAGTGGTGAAATTTTCGCTCGTATTAACCCACGAAACGAACAAGAGATAAATTACAGAAATCTCGCTTTTGCGGCAAGAAATTGGTCAAATACTGGTTACAGAAATTAAGAAAACAAATGATTATAATAATTGACAATTCTCACCTGACTTTTGTAGCTCATCTGTTCGACCAGAATCGGATAATTGTGACTGTCACTAACGCTCATCATTGGATGTCCCGTGTTGTCCGAAGGACTCAAACCTCGTTGCATCGAATTTTCAGTGCTCGGACTCATCCCGAGTAAAGGAAACGTGCTGCGCAATCGCACCGAAGGAGCGCAAAGCGCGCACAAAACTGCGCTCAATAGCATTTGCGTATTGGAAGAGCTGTGAGGATTGTAGGACTGTAACAAACCACAAATTGAATGGCCGCATTCGTTTTAAAGCTTCATGGAGCGTTTTTGACGTCACAATGATGTAATTTGGCCGAACCATAATGTGACCAACCGTCAAATTACGTCATTGTGACGTAAAAAGCACTCTGCTAACGAGTACCTCGCAGGTTTCGGCCAGCAAATCGCACAAACAAGTCCACTTAAGGTAGGCAGTGGGATAAAAGGCGTGGAAACAGTTGACGAACGTGTTGTGACACTCTTGCAAGATGCTTTTCATCAAAGTCACGCTGTGCGTGTTTGTTTTGTTCGATTTTTTGTTTTGTAGTAGTAAAGGGGCGTTGTCCGACAAGATTTGCTTTAGTAAAGTCCGAACGTCTCCCACGCATTCGGCTAAGTGGACATTTTCCAAAGGCGCTTTCCGATTAACTTGCCTGTATTCAGTGAAATAAGCTACAGGGTGGTCCAGTTTTAAGTGTCACCAATCGATAGCCCATCAATGTTGACATGATGGGCACACAAATTTGAATAGTTTTTTAAGTATTTTTCAAACGGACAATTTTGCCAATCTTCATTACAAAATGAGTATTAATTTCATATGTTTTTGTACCTAAATTTGCTCCAACCGTCTCACAGTGTGCTATCGATTGGTGAATTATTTAAAACTAACATCATCTGCACATACCTGGGGTAAATTTCATTGGTGTAGGTGCACAACAACCTCAAACTAGACGTGCTAATATAAACTAAGCGTTCCAGTTCCAAAGTGGTGTAGATATTCTTGATTGACTGTCCTTCCATGATTCCCCACTTGAAAGTGTTCCAAGACCATTGTAACAAAGACAACAAGCTTTGGAAACACTCTTTGGTAACGGTTCTAGCAAATTCCTTGGAGAGGATGTGGACTGGTTCCACCGGATCCACCTAACTCCCCAAAAATTTCACGATTCATACTTTTACACTAAAAAATTTAGTGCCAATCACCTGTCTAGGGGGATTTTGGTTCTCTGGACCGACAATTTTGTACAACAACTGTGGAATTTGTCCCGCATTGACGTCAGTTCCATTGTTGGACTTTTTTGAAGATTTAAAGTAGAATAGCACTTGGTCTTCAGTGGTTACCATCGTTTGACCTGAAGAACCGCAATCGCTACTCGGTCCACTTATTCGACACCAAGCCACGTACCATCGATGAGCCTGTATTGTTAAAAAAATATTAAACTACATCTTGACCTGAATTTTTCTCTGAAGTATAAACTAAAAAAACAACAAAAATCGTTGACTATCAATTACAGGACAGGTTCCTCTAAAAAGACTAAAATACCGCCACTTCTTCAATGTATCTTAAAAATGTTTTTTGAATTACTAGTATTGTCCGAATTGTCTAATGTATTTATAGGGAAGTTTATTAGCAGATGGAAATACCAGTGTGTCACTTACTTGTAGTTGAATAGGCTCGTCAAATAACATCGCATATTTCTGTCTAGGCCCGCATTCGTACGGTATTTCTTCGGTTTCCGCGAGCAATTCTCCGTCAATTTCTTGCTCGCCCCCATTAGGGCCGATATCGAGCAGTTTCAATTTGGCGGTGTACTCCCCTCGACCGCCAAACAACCCAAAGCCCCCCAGCAAAATATCGGTGTCAGCCATAAAGCGGATTGCCTCTATGCTATGTCCGGAATAGCCCCAACCTCCGCCATGGCTCTCAAACCGATTAACGGCTTGAAAGTCCTCCTTGGAGTACTGTTTGCCGGCAACTGTCTGTCTTTCGTCCACTTCTTCCTTAACGGCGGTGATTTGTAGATCGTGAGCCACGCACAATGTGTCCAAGCAAGACAACAAGTTCAGAGCAGCTTGAAACCTATAACATCACATATCATTTACTATAAATGGTAACTACCATGCTAGTAGTAGTAGTAATAATGCGGGGGGACCCTAAAAGGTCCTGACCTACGCCATCCAGACGTCTCCAAGGAAGACAGTTTCCTGCAGAAGAGTGTGGAGGCCAACCAATGCAACCTACCTAGTCACGTGACATCCGGCTGTGACAGGTAACGCCAATTCGGGCGACAGTATCACGTTAAGACTGGCATACTTGTCCATCAATCCCTTGTCCTGAACCACTTTCATCTCGGACAGAACACGACTGTCTCGACTCAGACGAGTTTTTCTCTCGATTCCATCCTGGTCGCTTTGAAGTTCAGCGGCAATAATATTGTAGCAACACACTTGATGATTGGCTGCCTCGTAGGACCACAAAACATTGTAAATCGGATCCAGACAGACGATTTTCGATTGAAAATCCACCTGATCTTGGCCTTTAAACGAGTTACAGTTGCCGTCCTTCTTGTTGATGACCAGACATTTGAAATTCCGTGCTGTAGTCTCGTGATTGGGGAATAACACTATTTTAATTTATATTAGCAAACAAACTGTAAAATGAGATGATAGAGCTTGCCTATTGACTGCTTGTTGGCTGCCACAGTAGATTTGGAGATGCTCAAAGAGTTAATAAGGCTTTCGTCCAGTTTTAAGAAGGTTTGATCGCCTGAGGCTCCCACCCAAGTGGCTCTTCGACCAAATCTGTGTATTCATATATCAAAATTAGTGTAAATTGTGTAGGAACCCAGTAAAATTGCTAAATATGTATAAACCAAGATTCAAAATGATGAAAAACTTTACTATTTATCGGAGCGAGTTGATTTTTGGCCCCAGTTAGAGCATAATTGTACCGTTTGGCCGCTAGAGGGCGTCAAACTTACTTTTTTTGGGACATTTTTGTTAATTGTTGCTTTTTTTGTGATCCAGTGTAGGTCAAGATAATGTGGTATTTTTTTATTGGAAAATTGGATCCAGATTTTAGTAAAAGGCCTGTTCTAAACATGCAAGTCTAGAACAGGCCTTTTACTAAAACCTGAATCCAATTTCCCAACAAAAAAAAAACAACATTTTTGTAAATATCTCGAAAACGGTTGGAGTGTGAAATTTTACCACGTATACACCCCGATGGGATGAAACTTTTACTAAATATGACATTTTTCTCTATATAGGGCATCGTTTCATCTTGAAAAATAAAAAACTGAATATCTGCCCGAAATGACACCGTTTACACCGTTCCAAGTGCCGGAAACTGGTGTAAAGTCTATCACGTAGGTACAAAATGTATTCTAAATATTTTTGGTTTCTTGAAAAATGTCTGTAACCCTAACCGTTCCCGAGATATTTAAATATTTTGCTTGTTTTTGGAAATTGAATCCTATAATTTTCAAAATTCCGTATCTCGGTTATTTTTGGTATTTTAACAACCGTAAAAAAACTCAAAATATTCACCTTAAAATGCTCTTTATATTTGATTCTGTGCAAAATTTGAAACTCTAACCATTTTCGAGATAATCTATTTCTTTTAATTTATTTTTGAAAATTTAGTATGTTTTGGTTATTTTTGAGTTTAGGCCCATTTTTGAGTTTTTTATTTTTGATCTCTTGCAAAATTTCCTTAATTATAACCATTTCCAAATTTTTCAACTTTTTTTTCTGAAATTTTGCATCATTTCAAATTCAGGGACAAAATGGCGGCAGTTACAGCACAACGGGCACCAGATTCGTGTTCTCCATGCCAAAATTAGTTAAAATGGACACCTCGACACGTCTAAAGCCAATATGGCGACGATCAGTACAGTAAGTCAAAACCTTCGTTTGGACAAAATGTCGGTGCACTTTTCCAAAAAATCGTCCATAACCCGCTTATTTGAAACATTCTGTATAAACATACCATATAACAAAAGAAAGCTAATGAATGGGGCTATCACGTGACATAGACTGGACCAGGCTAACTTGCCCCGTCTGGCCGCTAGAGGGCGTCAGACTTGACTCCCTTTTTGCGGACATTTTTCTAAATATCTCGAAAACGGTTTAAGTTAGCAGTGTAAAATTTTTATCATGTATGCCCCTCAAAGAGACGCAACTATCATTGAATATAACATTTTACCGTACAACTTGAAAAATAAATAACTAGATTTTTGACATTACCTTGCTCCCACATTAGAAATGGCCCCGGGAATGCTGTACCAAGGACTGCGAGGGTTTCCGTACCTCGAACTGCTCGAACTCTGCCCCAACTCGACTTTATCCGACCCTGTAGGACTGGCCACACGTCCCAACTGTCCTTTCTGTGAAAAATGTCTCATTTACAAGTTGCAGTTATAAAAGTGATCAAAAAAGACCTCCGGATTTCCGAAAGTGAGCACTTCTCCTTTGCTAGTCAGCACCACAGTGTGATTGCTACCCGCAGCGACTTGAACGCCCCCTGCCGGCAATCTGACAGATTGAACGCAGTTTTTCGCCAGAATGTCACCACAACCCAATTGACCGTACAAGTTCGAACCAAAAGTCAGTACTTGGCCGTTCTGAAGCAGCAAAACGCTGTGGTGTAAGCCACAAGCGATTTGTACCTGTTGATTGTAATTTTTGTATTATTTATTACTTTTTAAATATCTAATTACAAAAGGAGGATGAAAAACAGAAAACCTTCTCTACATGTTTCAAGAGCATAAGCACTCATCTTCAGTTTGAAAATGTGTGTCTTTCTAGAAGGGGGACAGCGAAACCCATGGTGAAGTCAAATTTATGTTAGAATGTACATAATACTCTTCTTCTTCTTATTCATATTTAAGATCTCGCGATCTGTTAGTTTTTCAGGTTCCTCTGGATCAGTTCCTGGAAGGTGGACTGCCAACTGTCCTTCCATCTCTTACGTAGTCTTCCGGGTGCTTTGTTCTAGGTTTTGTTCATCTTCTAATTACTGATATTAGTATTATGTACATTCTAACAGACAGTCGACGCTATTTTCAAACTTTCCTGACATGTAGAGCGTGCCCTCTTTAATGGGCCTGTCCCACAATTTTTTTTTATTTCATAACTACAAAGACGGATTGAAAATATTATACCCGTATTTTTTTGTTTTCAAAAATATTAAGTCTAAATAGAAAAAAAATGATGATAAAAACTACATTAATCTCATGTTTAAAACGCCCGCCGCCGGTGACGTACTACACTATCAACCAATCAGCGACAAGAAGTGAAACAGATGGCGTGCAACAGCCAATAAAATCGCCCAGAATTACGTACGTCACAAGCGCGCCAAAACAGATCTTTTAAATTTAATGAACAAATTCAAACTAATGTAGGAACATTTACGACCATAATTTTTTCTTCAAGATTATGAAAAATTAGTTTTTTGATCCTATTCTTTCGATTCCAGTCATTAAAACAAAAATTTATGATATGTGGGATAAGCCCAATGGGCTTAATTAAGGTTATTGTGTGGCTTTGTGTTTTTCATCTTCCCTCATCAAAAATCAATCAGATCAGATTCATCTTTGTTTTCAAATGACACTTACCACAGGACTATCACTGTTCAAATCCAAAATGGCCGGAGGTAGACATGTGACGCGAGTAGCGTCCCGTTCCACGTCCGAGCTGGTTTGTTCTTTAGCGGAACTTAAAAAGTTGTTTTGCCTCTCGAGGTTGTTGGCTTTGTGAGTGGGTGTTGCCAAAACAGAAGACCTGACAAATTGAACCGATCAAATGCAAATAAAGATATTGTTCGGGATTTAACAACTAAAAGTCCCACGAGACCGAATGCAACTGCGCGCATACGTGGCGTGAGATAGACCAACGGTATTAGGGCATGCGCGCACTATCATATTACCAACTGCGGTGATCCCTAGAGTATTGTAACTAACTCCTACCTGGATTTAAGTTTTGCCGCCTGCTTACTCGACCCGACCATCGACTTTTTGCTTTTGTTTTTACGATCTTCCAGTCTGCTCTGCAACTGTTCCTGCAGCTTTGAAGTTTGTTTTGGGGGAACCAATTTGTTATCTCTGTAAATAGTGTCATTAAAGCTTCAGGAAAGAGCGTGATGGAAGGTCATTTTAACCTCATCATTCCAGCCAAATCGGCTAGTTCCGAGTTATCGACCACTTCCCGAGCGCAGATACGACAACAGCCGCAGATGGCGCATCCGCTGTCTCCTTCACCACATCCACACTCCCTGTACATAAAAAAAAATAAAATTCTTCTCCACTGTCCACTGTCCACTCACTGTCCAGGATTTCTGTCTGAACTCATCGAACTGAGACAACTGATCGAGTAGCCGGTACACTCGCCGCACACGGTGCACACCATACAAAGATCCTCGTGCCACGCATGCCCACCAGGTGGACACAAATTAGCTCGCTCATCTTCGCCGGCATTGCCCTCGCAACGTCCTGCCACGTTTTGCTGCAGTTGCTCAAAGTAATCGGGCTCCTCTTGCGCAGGTCCCGTGTCCATGGCTACCACGTGACTGGCTTGACCTGCAACCACCAAATCTCAATATGTTAGATCAGGAGTGCGGACTGTCCTTACCGTCTTTGTTCGGTAACTTGATAAACTCCCGTCCGCACTGAAACTTGTTATTAATTCCAAACGTATAAACCTTCCCTTTGGAGGTTAGGGCGATTGCGTGGGCTTTGCCTAAAGCCACTTGGGTTACAAACTCTCCCTTTAAACCCGTGACCAAACCTTAGAAAACTCTTTTATAAAAGTCTGTTTTTACTACTAAATTAGTTTTACCAGAGGAAGCATCCGCATGCGCAGTATCTTTACCGAACATCAAAAGTTCACCATCCCTAGTGACTAGGGCGGTGGTGCCGTTGTTACAAGCTCCCGTAACTATATGCAACCCGTCTGCTTTCACCATTTTCTTGGGTTTGACCGGTTTGGGCTGTCTGCGCACTTTACTCTGATCTCCGTCTTCGCCTCTTCGTGCAGTGCCTAAGTACGATAAGTGAGACAATATGACAACACTCGAGTAATTTAATGAGGAAAAATATGCTTCAAACAGTCGTTTTCTCACTCCAAGTGGATTTTGCTGGCGATTTTTCCTCCCCGACTGCCAAAAACTGTGTATCTAGCAGTTCAAATTTTAACCCCATTGTTTTCCTGATTTTTAACTCATTTTGTAGTGTTTTTTTTATGTCATTAGAAAGGAAATTTAATGAGGATTCCAAAAATGTGTTTGAAACAGTAATTTTCTCACTCTAAGTAAGTTTTACAGGCGATTTTGTCCCTGACTGTTCTTTCAAACTGTGTTTCTGGCAGTTCAAAGTTTCGGTCTGAATTTACCTGATTTTGTAATGTTTTTTATGTCGTTAGATAGGAAATTTAATGAGGATTCCAAAAATGTGCTTAAAAAACCTGTACCTGATTTGAGTTAAGTTTTGAACAAAAAAATTCATTTTACCTGTAAATAGAACAGCGCCGTCGTCAACTATCAAAATGGCGTGAAACCCATCGTGACCCATAGCAATATGAGTGATTTTCGGCGATTTGTTCAGCACCAATTCAGACCATTTTCCAGTGCGAACTCCGGCTTGCTTGATACCCAGCGATGACGCTTTTCCGGTGTAAAACACCTTTCCAGACACAGTGCGCACCAGTCCAAACTCTTTTCCAGCGCAAACTGATACAATTTCCTCTTCCGAATTAATTGAGATAGAATTGCAATTGACCTCCTCATCAAACGGAGCCGAACCCAAAAATTCTACACATTTCCTAGCCAGTTTGAGGGGAAGTTCGTTGACTAGCGAAGCGGGAGAGACGTTTTGGTTGAGTAATCGAACCACAAAACCATCCTAAGTTTGAAAATTCTTATCATAGTAAAAGATCATGGTAAAATCTTTAATTTATACATCTTTAGCTGCAGAAATAGTCCCTAAAAAGTCCCCATCCGAGAAAATTACGGACGCAGCAGCGTCTCTAGGATGCAATGGAACTGAACCGCATATAAGTAAATTAGTACGGTCCACAACTAGGAGTTCTCCTCCTCTCCTCCCGCAAAGTTTCAAGTACAACTTGTTCTAAAACATCAACAAACTCGTAAAAACGGTTTAAGTTAGTGTTGCCCGTTTCCACGACACTCGCAAGTTGGTTTTAAAGATCACTTAAGCTAGGTTTAGGAGATTTTTCCACCGAAATTGAATCTCTGACAGTTCAAACTTTGACATCACTTTTTTCCCTGACTGTACCAAATTATGTAGTATTTTTAGGGTTATTGAATAAGAAATTTAATAAGGATTCCAAAAATGTAATTAAAACAGTCTTTTTCTCACTCCAAGTGGGTTTTAGAAGCGATTTTGTCACTGACTGTCCTTACAAACTGTGTTTTAGGCAGTTGAAATTTTGACACCACTTTTCTCCCTGACTGTACCAAATTTTGCAGTATTTTTAATGTCATTAGATAGGAAATTTAATGAGGATTCCAAAAATGTGCTTAAAACAGTCATTTTCTCACTCCAAATTGGTTTTAGAGGCGATTTGGCTCGGACTATATCTACAAACTGTGTTTCTGGCAGAGCAAACTTTGACACAGCATTACTCGCTGACTGTACCAAAATTTGTTGTATTTTTCAGACTACCAAATAGGAAATTTAATGAGGATTCCAAAAATGTGCTTAAAACAGTCATTTTCTCACTCCAGGTGAGTTTTGCAGACGATTTTGTCAGTGACTGTCCTTTCGAACTGTCTTTCAGACAGTTTATACTTTGACACCACTTTTCTCACTGACTGTACTAAACTTTGTAGTGTTTTTTTTAGGTTATTAGACAGGCAATTTAATGAGGATTCCAAAAATGTGCTTAAAACAGTCATTTTCTCACTCCAAGCAGATTTTTCCGAACGATTTTTTGATTTCCATGTAAATATCACACTTAAATCTAACTTGGTGAGTGTCGTAGAAACAGGACTTAAAACCGCCATACCGAAAAAAACACCAAACAGCCGTGTTCGTTTGGATAAAAATCGGGTTTCCACACGGTCACGTGACCTTTAAGAGTGCCCCCGAATCCGCTCCCCACTTTCAACAATCCTTTCGACGTGAACAGGTACAGGAATTGGCCGTCAAAAGCGAGCGATTTGGCGACAATGCTCTGCGCGTTGTTGCCAAACTCGCCGGGAATTTTTACGTGAAACGAGTCGATTTTTGAGTGGGCGGGTACGCCGTGCGTCAACCAATCAGGACGCACCATTTTGCCAAGCAAGACGCTGTGGATACTGCGCTGTAGCGATGAGAGGACAGCCGGCATCTATGGAACCATTTCTTATTATTTTATTTATAATTTGTTAAAAAGGTTCAAAGATCAATAGACCATTCCAGAATGACGTCATTGACAGTTCAAAGAATAAGTGTTTAAGAGAGAGAGAGAGAGAGAAAAAAGTAATGTCCAAAATGTTTGGTGTACACAGGGTACATACATCGAGCTATTATGAGACAAACGTCAAAATGTCATGTACAATTTGTAAAAGCAGATTAGAAGTAAATATGTCTGACATCTGTCAAAGTCACGTGAATACGCACCTGAATATTCTGAACACTGAGCGCTCTAGGACACATCAATAGAGCGGCGGTGGCGCTCAAATACTTTCCAGTGTCGCCCCTGACCACGACCAAAGACAAAAGACAAGCGCACGCCACTGCTGTCACGTGAGTGCCGTCATTGGGCACGGAACTTTCGGGACCGTGCAACGTTGCCAAATCGAGTAGCAAATCGAAAAGTGGGTCGATTATGTATGCAGGTTCAGTCTTGAGACCTTCCGGACATTGACCTGGACAAAAATTGTATTTCAGTATATGTTAGCGCTGACGGGGTTTTGACAGTTGACAGCTGTCAGTGTGTCACCACAAGTGTCACTTACTTTTCGACCCAATCTAGACATACTTGTCCACATTTTTAGATACTTTTGAAAAGAAATAAACAACAAATGTTTGAACTAGTTTTGACATTTCTAAGACAACTTATACAAAAGTGAAACATGTTTAAGCATTTCCTTCATGTCTAGGCACTTTTGAAAAGAAATAGGCAATTTGCAATAAATTTAGACACTTTTAGAAGTAAATAGACATTTGACAATGTCTTTAGAACATTTGAACTCCTTATGCACTTTCAAAGATTGCTCCTAATTGTCAAGATATGTTCAAAAGTATCTAACAAAGTTAAAAAGTGTCTAGCAATGTAGAAAAATGTGTAGAAATGTCCAAAGTTGTTTAAAAATGTTCAAAACTATCTAAAAATGTTCAGAAGTTCCTAAATATGTTTAAGAGGGTCTAAAAATATTGAGACCTCTCTAAAAACCTTTAAAAGTGTTCAAAATCTGTCTGAAAATATTAAAAACTTTTAAAGAATGTTCCTAATTTTGTAGATATGTTCAAAAGTACCTAATAAAGTTAAAAAGTGTCCGGCAATGTAGAAAAATGTGTAGAAATGTCCAAAGTTGACTAAAAATGTTCAGAAGTACCTAAATATGTTTAAGAGGGTCTAAAAATATTGAGACCTCTCTAAAAACCTTTAAAAGTGTTCAAAATCTGTCTAAAAATATTAAAAACTTTCAAAGAATGTTCCTAATTTTTTAGATATGTTTAAAAGTATCTCACAAAGTTAAAAAGTGTCTAGCAATGTAGAAAAATGGTACAGGTTTGGTGTGAGTTTAAAAAGCCAGATCACTCCTGCAATATTACATTGAATTGTTGCAAAACTGCACTTTTTAGAAGTTTTTATCAAAAAAACTCGTGAAAAGTGACCAATACGAACACAAAGCTTACCAGGGTGTTTTAAAAAATAATTTTTTGGAAAAAAATGAAATATTACCTTGCAAAACATTGAGTAAAGCTAAAAGGGCCTTAGTGCACAAAACAGGATGGGAGTTCCTGCTTTCTTTGATTAATTCAAACACTGATCTGAGGCCTGTTGAAAAATTGAATTAGTGTTTATCAATTAGAATTTCAGTGTTACTGAACATACCTAAACCTACTACTTTAGACACTTTAACAGGCAGATAACTGCTGCTTTGACTGTTATCTTCTGTATCGCTTTCAAACTCGCTTTGATCCATTAGCGGCATACTACAGCTGCTTTGCAAGTGTTCTTGGGTGGCGGTTTTCATCCATCTGATTACACACAAATTGTTTTTTACTAGTGTTTTTACAGGTTAATTTTTGATTTTACCTGTCTAAAACCGCCAATCGTACTGAAGCAAAAACAGCAAAAGCGGAGGCGTTTGATGGTAACTCAATTTCGGGGATGCACTGCATGTCGTTTTCAAATTCCACCTTTTTCTGCCTTGGACGGGATTTACCGCACTTTTTCTTCAGTTTCTTCCAATCCATCTTCTTTCTTTTAGCGCAAAAATTAGGTGAAAAAATTATTTAGGTAGAAAACCTCGTAGAAAACTAAAAAGGAAATTTACCGTAACAGTTCTTGATTTACTTTATGGCTTTTGTGGTACAAAACCCCGTAATTATCAGCTTCAGGCAACATATCACGGAAAAAACTCACTTGCACTGTATATTTCGTCTATGCACCGTATTCGCATCGAGTTTATACTAAAACACCCCCTTCGAATTCATTTGGGGGTGCATTTATTGATTTTCTTTAAAGGGTGAATCATCCCCTTTGATTCACGGTAGAGAGCGCTTAAAGCGCACGGAGAATCGTCAATTTTTTGGTGCACTACCACTGAAAATCCATATTTTGCTGTTAATATGTGTTTCTTACAAAATATCGTAATAATCAAATTCAAAATGATACTAGATGATGACACTCAAGATGAAAATTATTTTAAAAGTTGAACACCCTGTATCTTGGTTATTTTTGGGAGTCCAGGGTGGTTCAACCACCCAAAAGTATCGTCTTGAACTGCTCTTTTCAGTGGTACAGAATGGTGTACAGTGTGAGCAAAAATAATGATCCACTAACAATTTTGTGCACACCCTGTATACTGGGAACAGTATTGAGGTTCAAAGGTTACTAGTTTGGTTTAGTGGTTCATTACTTGTAGTCAGTTTTGCCAGAAATCCAGATAAATCGTTTCTTACTCTTCGACCTCAAATCACCTCAAATTATTTTTACGGTTCATAATAATTTTTAAAAAACAAAAAATGCTCTATAATCAAATTTTACAATGATTTCGGATCCAAACACGTTACGATTCAAAAGTCACGTGACCATCATGTGATTTTAAAATTATGGTGTCATGTGATTTTTAGATCATAACGCGTTTGGTTCCGCAATTAGGGATTAAAAGAAAGCTCGACGTCACAGAATTTTACGAATCTGACGTCACCATTTATTGCGTCACTACCACTTACCTATACCACCTTTACCACCTATTATAAGATTACTTTTTTTTTTAAATCGGAAATCGAGGCCACAACTGGCAACCCTCGTCAATTGACATTTGGCAACACCGCTGTTTAACTGACACCTTGAACATAACATAACCCACAAAATGTGATGAGTTGGAACTGTTTTTGAAAGTAGACTGGCTAATTTGGCTATTCACTGAATAAAAACAAGGGAAAAGTGCGAAATAATGAATTAAAAACACTGTAGAACACTATTTAAACAGTAACCGGGCAAATGGCGGTAAGTTTAACAGAAAACATGGATTAAAAAGTCAACCAGTCTGGTTTGCAGCCCCCTCAGAAAGGAAAACAGGGCACCAAAGGGGCCAAAACTATTGTGGAAGAAAACCAGGCCACTCTATCTTTCTACCGTAACATGGCAATGATTTCCAATGCTTTGTCTCTTGCCATTTTAGTGTTTTACAGTTCTACCATTAATATTGTAGGTTATATTTGAATAGAGACTTTAATATTCACATAAACAACACAATTTTGCAGGTATGGTATGTATTTTCCACTGCAGTGTACATTGGTGCCTACCAGTTTATGGCTTTTATGGCAAAAGCTAAATACACAGAAACAGGACAATTACTGGATAGCGGTAATGATTTGAACATGGAAGGTGGAATTGCAGAGTAAGCTTTTACTTAAATAGTTGGGTCTTGTGGAAAATAGGTCTCCATGAATTTTCTTCGTCTTATATACCTTTTGAACTTTAATTCAGTTGCCTGTATACAGGGTGTAAACAAAATTGTTAGTGGGTCATCAGCTCACCCTGTACACAATTTTTTTGTTCTGCACCACTAAAAAGAGCAGGTCAAGACGATTCTTTTGAGTGGCTGAACCACCCTGAATTCCCAAAAATAACCAAGATACAGGGTGTTCAAGTTTTGAACTGAATTTCGGTAAAAAGTGCAAAGAAAAAAAACTGCAAGAGTGCAAAATTGTTCCTAATATTCGTGAAGACCTACTGTAAGACCCAAACAGTTTTTCCAGGTAAAAATCCACGAATTCACTTGCAGAAATGTGAAAGATGTGATCATTTTAACAGCGGGATGTCAGCTGTTATCCTCGATTATTTCCAACCATTTCTGGTGGTTGTGGCTTTTAGTGCCGATCCGATTAGGCTGGATTTTGTGGAAGAACGTTTTGGGGCCCTACTTTTTCCAGTCAGCCCCTGAAAATCCTCAAGTAGATGAAAAGAAACAGAAAAAAATGGAAAGAAAACAAAAAAGGATGGCCAATATGAGATAAGAGTTGACTGGCTTGGTTTTTATTGGTGTGTTGTCCTGATGATTGTTGTTTATTTTTTCTATGGTAGTGGTTGTTGAATAAGATAGATTTTTGACTTTTATTTGGTTGTTATTGTGTCAGTTTCATAATTTACAATTTTTACTATTTTATAGTATTTGCTTCATTACACTTTATAACAAAATTAACAAAAGTGTTTTTTTGTGTTTTGTCCTGTAAAGCAAGGTTTGTTCTAAGATTGAGTGAAAAAAAAACGGGATAATATATGATACAGAGTGGTCAAAAAATCAGTTCAGACCAATTTTTTTTTAATCCTTATAAACTCTCTGAACTGCACTATTTTTGGTATTATATGTCAAAGAAATGAGCTTTCTAAAAATATCCCAACTTGTGTTGATTAGACGGTTTGAACCAATTTTATATCACAGGGCTAGTGAACAAGCTCATTAAAGATGTCACAATTTGACGACTCCTAACATGGTTCCTGTGACAGTTAGGAGGTTTGTTCCAACGTCAAAATACAACTTAAAGCATCTACTTTCTTTTGTCAAGACAGACAGGACAGTTTTTATGAAAACGACATTAATAACTGAGGAATCTAACCTAGAACCCTGTTGTGCACATCTTAATTAAATACAAAACTTTAGTATACTTCCTTCCACAGATTTTGAAGGTATATTGCGTTTGAAGGTTGTATTTAGGTGTTTTTGCCCATAAGGGCCTCCTTAACAAGTTACAGGACAAAAAGTGACACGGTGCACCAAACTGCTCTTTTTTGACTGAGTAGCTCCGTTATTTGAGCAGAAATATTGAAAGAATTTGTATGAAAGAAAAGTTATAAAACATTTTGTTCTTTACAGGATTGTATTAAGGTATTTTTGGTCCTTTTAGGTGTTACAAGGCAAAACTATAGTGGCAAGTTAGAATACCCTAATAATAAATTACTCAAGAACGAAGCACACGGTGTTCAATTACCTTTTAAATTCTCTAAAACATTCCTCATTTAACTTTTGCAGTAGCTCCTTCGGGAAACGAGTATAGAGAATCAAATTTTGGACACACTGTATATATTAATGAACATAAATTCGAATCAAATAACATTACAATCAATTATCACCATTTAGTCGACTATAAATGTTAACAGCTTTGGTAAACATTTCTTCAATGGATAGCAGCGAAGTGGATAAATCCAGCTGATGTTGTCTGGCTCTTACCACCGGGGTTAATCTAGCCCGATCGACTATTATCAGCAATCCCAGTGTAAGAACCGCAAATAAAAGAATAGACCCTAAAAAACATGTCTTTCTTACATTTTTCTTATAAAACCGAGGGTGTCCTGAAAATAACATGCGAAAAATGGTCATATCATGAATGATATTGAAAAAAAAAAAGTTGAAGTCTGAAGCGTCCAAAATGTCCAAAGTTCTCCTGGACACGTGTGAAATCCTCCACTCGTCTGGAACTTTGTGATCGCATTTTTGAAATAAGTTACTATGGTACAACTTCTCGGTTCCGTACTTTATCAATTCTGCTGGGATATTTCCTGGTCCTGCTGCTTTGTAAAGATATTTTTCTTACAGCCTCCAAATGGCTGCTATTGGTGATATAGCATCTTTGATAGTCGCTTGTCTTATAAATTTTATGGTTCTTCAACCTTCAGTGCTCCTTTGACCACCTCTACAATGAGTGATGAGCCTTCATTCACATTTATCTGAGATCGTCTGTACTCTTGTCTGCAAATACTTAGCTAATCGTGGTACTTCTTAATCGATGGTTGTCAGTAGTTTTCCCATTATCCTTAATATTTCATCGTTGGTTATCCTGTCTACAAAGGAAATATGCAGTATAGTAAAGTTGCCAGAGTCTTCTAGAAGCTACTTAAAACTACCAGAAGCCATTTAAAACTTTCAGAAGCCTTTAGAAACCATTTAAATCTACCAAAAGTCTCTAGAAGCAATTTAAAGTTGCCAGGGTCTTCTAGAAGCTACTTAATACTGCCAGAAGCCTTTAGAACTGCCAAAAGTCTCTAGAAGCAATTTAGAACTGCCAAAAGCATCTAGAAGCTATTTAAAGTTGTCAGGGTCTTCTAGAAGCTACTTAAAACTGCCAGAAGCCTTTAGAAGGTTGTCGAGCTTTTTTTTCTAGTATCTCCATTTCAGCTCTTCTTTGCTTTTCGGTATTCTGATCTCAGCACCCTGTTTTGCTCCCTGTACCGATTATTGTCTTTGGCTTTGTATTTCCTTCTCTGGATCATTACTTAGATAATTCCGTGTCATCCACTGTTTTGCTTTCTATAGGCTTGGGCATATCTCTTGTCACCCTCCTGGGTTTCCAAAAGTGCCTTCTTCAAGACAGCTCATTGGTAGGTAGACTCGCTTCGAGATTCTATTATTTGGATGTTTAGATTATATCTACATTGGCTTATTCTCATCCTCATTCTGATGATGGTTTTTGTTTAGACCTCTATATGAGAAAAGAAGCATTTTTTGGCGATTTTAATCTCTAGAATCACCTATTTCGATGTTATTTCCGGACACCCAGTAAACTTACCTAAAATCGTCAAGGGAATGATATAGTGGGGCATCCACATGTGCCGGTGATGATCATTGGGTGATATTTCGCAACATGGAATCGCCTGCGGCACGTAGTAAGGATAGGGCACTTTCTTTTCATGTATGTAAAATGTACTAGGACCGAACTGCAAAGAGTTAAGGCATAAATCTAAGACGTAATTATAATTAATAGCGTTTCTAGGGTTGTATATTTTGTCTATTCAGACTGCATCTGAACAACACAGAGATTATAATAGAATCATAAGAATCAGCTTAAAAAATGCTATTGAATGAACATTAGTTCTGTTTAAAAATTATATATTTGCTTTAATTGAAAATTTTGAAAAAAAATTCATAATAAACTTTTTTGGATTATCCGTTAAATTCTACTCTATACAGGGTGTTACAAAACTTTTTTAAACTGACCTTTCCAGATGTGGAAATCATCTCCAAAAGTTTTGTTTGGGACACTAAAAATGTACGTTTCTACGCAGTTGCTAAAGAACTTTAAAAAATTCGTGCACAACCTGGCCTATTATAATATTCAACTTTTTACAGCCCGTTGCTCACTATTATGTTTACAAGTCTAAGATTGTCTGGTTAATTATTGGTATTATTCACTCAATTATGGGGCTTTTTGTTGTTGGTGGGTCGTTCGGGTGACAGGTATAATTCAATTTTATTTATGCTACAACAAGCATTTAAAAGTCACCGTTGTACAGGGGAAAACAAATTTGTCTTTCACCATAATGGGAATTTAATATTTTAGAGTAATGGTAGAAACGTGGTGTACACTGCGCCCTTACTCTAAGAGAACTAAAAAGGGTTTAAAAATGCTGTACCACGTAGGTTTGATAGCGGATTCGTCATCATCAACCCTAGTGAAATCGGACTGGTTTTGACGTTATTAGCTGTCAAAGTGACAGATTAACAATAATGCATCTCAAGCGTTTTTTATCAAAACAAAACGAGTGAAGGGTGGTTTTTGACTAATTTTGGGGCGCCCAATCCATTGGTGAAATCACTTTTTTGATATCTCCACAAATCGCCAGTGTCTCGAATTGAGTGACAGTTACTGTCAGTTTGACAGCTGGAATGGATTCCCCGTCCCCAAATTAGTCGAAAATGAGTACCATCAAGCCTAGTGAAATCGGACTGGTTTTGACGTTATTAGCTGTCAAAGTGACCGGAACAAAACGCGTGTGAAGTTTGTTCTCCTCGCGCCAGGATACAAAATTAAAAATAAGCGAGCGTCTTGGAAAACGGAGGCGTGGCCAGAATGCGATGATGGACGGAAGGACACGATGGTTTCCGGATTCCCAAGGTTGCCTGGCGCGCGCGCTGAAAGTTCTAGAAGGGAAAAAGACGCAGACATAATTTAAAATGTTTGATTAATGACTTCAACAATTAATTACAAGTATACTATTTGTAATTACTTTTAGCTGGTATGGGCTTTTAATGGCTTAATTTAGGAAGCCGTTAAGTAGTGATGTGAGTTATGTATATGTTGAATATATTGTTTACGTTACACTATACTGCAGCTATAAAAGGAATATGTTGATTTAAAATGGTAGGAACTTCTATTAGCGGGTATGGCAACGTCGCGGTACGAATAGTAATTTCTTGTTTACGTATTGTTTTGATTCGCTGAACAAGCCCTTGCAGCTTTAAAACAAAAAGCTAGAAACAGAGTGAGAAAACCTGCTATTTGTGTAATCTAGGTAGTTATTGATGAGATGTCCACTATAAGACAGCAAGTTGAATGGACAGGCTCAAAATTTACTGGGTACATTGATATAGGAGCTGATAGAGAAGCAATTGTTTTTATGCTGGTCTGCCCTTATGACCAGACCTGGAAAATACCACCAAATGGTTATTTTTTAATTAATGGGGGATTCAAAATCAACGGCCGCCCTGAGACAGAGACAGTTTAAAAAATAAAACCATAAATCCCCCACTCCGACAAATCGCGGCTTTTTGTTCTCGAGCCCAAGGATACAAATCCCCGCTACGTGTGTTCCATAACAACCTTTCCGCCAATCACAAAACGACCACAAGAAAGCACGTAAGCGCTTAAACTGCGCTTAAACAATCTAGCGAAAGCTACAGCTGTCAAAACAACCAAACGTCAGCCAGGCAAGTGACAGTGACATGTTATGTCAGTGAAAAAAAAAGGAAGCAAAAAGCTTGTTTGGGGGGTTGAAGACGAAAACGAATTCTCATAACAGTGGCCAAAAAGGTGATAAAAATCGTTCCGATTAATCCGCACAATTTCGAACAAGGGTGACAAATACGATGTGAACGTCTGAGACAATTAACGAGACAGGTTTGGGTCGTTGAATGTATTGATTGAGGTCCAGGTTATGTTTCCAACTTTCATAAGTATACTAGGTGTGTTGTATGTGTTTGTTTATTATTAATTAATTGTTTCGTTTTGTTCGCGGGCTTGCTTTCGCTCTGTTGTATCGTCTATCCCCAATTAAATCGACAAACTATCGCTTTAGGTGCAAGGAAATCCTACAACAAGGATGTACTAGTTTTGTTAGTTTTTTACTCAAATTTTAAATAATGTGAGGTATTTTTTGAAAGAGCCCTAAAACGTTCTTGGTTTTAGATATTCAGTCGTGGTGGGAGGTTCCCAACATTGCACACTTTTGTTCTCTGTTTCGGACAGCTTTTAACCTGCTAGACTTTGATATAGAAGTGAGTCCATAAACCTTCACCCTGTGACCCCTAAACTTATTTGATTTCTTTTAAGGACTTGGAAGAGGCCCTACTCACTGATGGCACTGAAGAGACATCCTGGTTGCAGGAACTTATTGTACGGTTGCTGAGTGGCTGTCTGCCCAACAATGAAATCTCCACATTCAACTACCAGATGTTCCTGAGAAGGCTTTTCAGGCAAAAGTGTCAGGAACATGATCGTTATAATCCTTTTAACACTGACTGTGATTTTACATTACTCCCATTGAAGACTAAGGTGGATATTTTACATGCTCTTTGTGATTTTCGGCTTGGTAAGTAGTTATTAATTGAACATGTATGTTATTGTTATGTGCGATTCAAACTATGATTAATCAACAGTTTTGAATGTGTGAACTAAATTTCTAGGTGGTACTCCAATGTCAATGCTTGTAAACAATGTATGGAATAGCACACTTTGAAATAAAATTTTAACTTTTTATTGTTTTTAATATATATAACACTATTTATGGTAGTATTTGATGGGTGTAACTGTAAAAATAACCTTGATTGTGGTCTACAATATATAAATTGTGTTTGTTATTATTCAAAATTACATCTTTATTGCTGCCCATTTTCTATTTTTTTCTACTTTTCTTCTAAAATCATACTTTACTCTACACTTTTCTGTCTGAGTTATCTCTACCTTAAAATGCTTTAAAATTTAATTGCAGCAATGGCCTCAAGAAGGCTATATCAAACATTTTATGGCTGGGAACTATAATAATTAAGATTCATATTACAAAACAGTTAAATAAATAACAAAATATTGAATAGGCAAATATTCACACAGAATATCCAGCAGAGGCCTGGATGCCAGTTTTACTGATATAATTTAAAAACATTTTAATTTTATGTCTAGATGGTTGTTTACAGGAGCTGTGGACAAGAAAAACTCTGCTCAGCTTATTTAAAAAACACTTTAGACACTAATAGCTTAGTCAGTTTACTGTTCAATAAATTCATAGATCATTTCTCTGAAGTTGGGTCACTCCTTGTTGATACTTTGAAGGTATTGCTATAAAATTATCAGGTGAAAAGTCCCTCTAATTGAAACCTCTACATCAATATTTAGGCAAAGACCTGGTACCTGAAGGGAACGCGCGGAAAAAGTAAATCAGGTGTTAATCCGGAGTGATCCAACTTATATTGTATTCTGTAAACTTTGGTATAACCTAACATTTGTTTTTTTTTAATCTACCGAAATTGCAGACGCCGAAGACGTGTTAGATCAACTCAAAAATCTAGAGGCGGACAGCCTGCGTGTAGAACCTCTAGGTTTCGACCAAAACGAGTCAGCCTACTGGTACTTTTACGGTACGCGTTTGTATCGTGAAGATTTTGAAAAGAAGAACAACAAAAAGAAAGAAGTCTGGCAAGTGATTTGCTTCACTGAAGAAGACTGGTTTCAGTTGACCAAAAAGTTCAAAAACTCCAGTATCAAAAGTGAGCGCGCGCTCTATCACACGCTGAGCAAAAACTTTTTGCCTGAACTACCTAGACTGTTTAAAGAAAAAGAGCGGCAGGCTAGAAGGCGGTTGCTTGAGAACCAGCCCAGAAGGACTTCGGATCGCATTAGGAAAGCTGTATGTGTTGTGGTTTTTGTGTGAGTGTCTTGTAAGTAAGCCGATTTTAGGACATTGGAAATAGAGCGGAAGGAAATCAGCTTTCTGGGGAGGGTTTCATTGAGACGCCGCAGACTATTAACAAAGAAGAACCAGAAGCAAAGTATGTAGCGTTTTTGATGTATTTGTGGGGTGAAACTGTTAAGATCCTGTTTTACTTTAAGGAAAAACTGTGACAAACGCGCTAAGCAGAAGAATATCAACGGAGCTAGTGAATCAGACCAGGAGTCGCGGCATGAAATGGCAGCCAAGAAGAAAACCAAGTCCAAACAGAAAAAACCTTCACCTAGCAGTGATTCAAGTGACAATGGTAATTATCACATCACTTTTTTTTTTAAAAAACTATCAAACTGGAATGTTTGCAGAAAGCAACAGTAAAAGAAGAAAAACTAGAGCACAGGAGGAAACCCCACCCGTAATTCCTCTAAAACCGGTAGGGAGACAGACCAACAACTCTCTCTCAGCTTTGGACGGCCAGATTGTTATTCAAGGAGCTGCTCAGCCGCCTTCGAATAAAAAGAAACTGAAAACCTCTCAAGTGTTCGTATTTTTCAGTTAACTTTGACCAAGTGGAAGCATTTTGTTTTTTTTGCAGCTTCCAGCAGACTGATGAAGATTTACAGGTGGGCATGCACAAAATCCTAGATTTTGTCAAGAACCACGACGATGCTTGGCCTTTTTTAGACCCAGTCGAGGAGGAATATGCCCCTAATTACTACTCGATCATTCGACGGTAAATCTCTTAAAATCATCTCTTGTTTTAGGTTTACTTCATTAAATAACGAGACTCTCTTTTAGACCAATGGATTTGACTAAGATGGAGGAAAAACTCGACCACGGCCATTACAAGAACTTTGATAAGTTCAAGGCCGATTTTCAGCTAATTGTAAATAATTGCCGCCTGTATAACGGAGTGGAGAACGGTAGTTTTAAATTTTGTTCTTAACTAGACTTGACGTTTTATCGTTTACAGAATACACTGAAATGGTCGACAACCTGGTCAAAGTGTTCGACAAGGCCACCGAAAAATACTTAGACCAGATTTCGTCAAGTGACGAGGAAATCGCGGTCGAAAACCACGAAGAAGAGGTGAAAAGGAAGAAGAAGCCTTCCGAATCGCCACCAAGGTCTACAAAACCATCTGCAACGACTGCCAGCAGAAAACGGGAAAGGTAAACAATCATTTTAAGTTCATCTTGGGTTAACCCAACTTGGTAGTGATTTTTAAGAAAAATTGTATGTGGGGTTTAGATCAGTTTCAGAGGAACCTGAAGAGACACTTGAGACAAAGTCCAAAAAGTCCAAGAAAACGCAAGAACCAAGCAAAAAAGAAGTGAAACCACTAGAGAAGGATGAAAAGAAAAGCCAGAAAAAAGTGGAGAAAGAATCTTCAAAACCTTTGAAAGAAAATAAACCATTAAAAGAAAGATCTAAGGCAAGAGATTCTCCCCAACCAGTTAAAGAGGCTTCCAAGCCAGAAAAGTCAAAGAAAGAACGTAGTGCCTCTCCAGAAGCACACAAAAAATCCTCAAAGTCCAAATCAAAGAAAGACAACAAGCCAAAAAGCAAAAGCAAGAAAACAAAGAAAAAAGCACACAAAAGGAAAAGAGACAACTCAAGTACCAGACGGAGCGTTAGCAGTAGTCGTAGTCCTAGTCCCAGTCCTCCTCGAAGTGTGCTAAGCAGCCCGCCTCCTTCAAGTCCTGAAGCTTCTCTGCCAAAAAGTGCCACCCTACCGCGTTGCAAAGAGGATTCGAAACAACCCAGCCCGTTCCCGTGGGAACTAGCAGAGGAACCACCTCCAAGCAGTCCGGAAACTCACAAAAAACTGGACGAGGTGGCGCCCTACTCCCCGTTGGCGTTTGGAATCAAAGACAAGCACAACAAACTGAGGGAAACCATCGAGAAACTGAAAGCCAAAAGCGAGATCGGCCGCATGTACCCTGACTTGGAAATCGAAGACCAGCTCAAAGAAAACAAAGACAGAAATAAGAAAGTGGAACCGAAAGGAGGGCAGCATAAAGGAAAAAAGAACCACGCAGACGCTGTGATTGTGATCGACTCAGAGAGTCAGGTTGCAGAGCGAAAACCGATTAAAAATAAAAAGGAAAGCCCTCCCGCGCCTGTTAAACCCGCGTCCAACTTTGAAGCGTTAAGTTTGGCAACAGAACAGACGCTCAAGGATATCAACAAGTGGCTGGATGACACCCCAAAGTTTGCGGATTTTGGTTCAGCCAGTAACTCACCTTCTTACATGGGCATGGACGACTTTGATCTTTTGGGAACTCCTAAACCAGGTTAGTGGTGATTTTTGTCAAATCTAAATCAGTTTCAGTTTCCATAATTTTTTTTGTGAAGAAATTAACTTGTAACAGTCCCTGCAAATAGTTTAAAGCAGGCTGAGATTTCTTGATGTAATACCATCTAAGTGTTTGTTATTTTTAATTCTTTAGAACCAAAGAAAGCAGTCTTTGACGTACTAAACATCAAACCGAAAGATCCCACTGTCGTGAAAGAAGTAAAGAAAAAATCGTTCAAGGACCCGTCCAAGTTCTTCGGTAAGCGCCGTGAAGTGCAAAGAACAATCGATCGCTTACAACCAGGTAAGGGTAAAGGAAATCTGATCACCAACGTTCAAAATGCCACCAAAACCGAAGAAATATTTCCGCTGGGTCCGCTATCCAAAATAAAAGACACCAAAAATTCGCTGATAGTAAAAACTGACACGAACGCCCCAAAACTCAGTCTCGGTTCAGTGCTAGACAGTTTCGGCAAACATAAGTTTGCTGAAGACGATCGAAAGTCACCTCATCAGGAAGAATCTGTAGAAAAACCTGCACCTCCTGTCACTGTTGAGGTACCGGAAACTGGAAAGATTACTCCTCCAGCCGCTGAACCAAAAGATTTGAAGGAAACTGAAATCGCGGAAAAAGAGGTCAAAGAAGCGGAATCCAATTCAGCAGCTGGTGGTCCCACTCCTAATTTAAGCGCATGGTTTAAAGCGTTCGGTGCACCTAAAGCTCCACCTCCTCTGAAGAAGCCTGCCGATAAAACTGACTCAAAGGATGAAGATGTGGCCGTAGAGGTGGCACCTTCGGAAAGTCCTCAGCCAGTTGCCAGGCAACGGAAAATCAGTACAGGCAGCAGCGTTTCAGAACGATCATCTTTCAGCCAGGACTTGGATTCTCCAAGAGTGGGAATGGAAGAAAGAGGAGCGTATCCAGCCCCGTATCCGTCACCTTTACACAGTGGAGCTTCTCCGGTTACCAACTCGCCTAGGCCGGATATATCGCCTCGGTCACCATATCCACCATTCAATGGTGGGCAAATGCGAGCAGGATTTTATCAAGACACTGTGTCTTCGAGCAAATCCAGCCCCGATAAATCGTGCAGCCCAAGGGAGAATGTGCAAAACAGTCCTTACTACCAACCGGCTCACGTATACGCTCCAAATACCACCGCCCAGGGTGCTTTGTACACAGGAACCAGTCCTTACTATACCCACGCTCCTAACTACAGCAGTACCAACCCTACACCGCCCTACAACATGGACGGAGGCAGCAACGCCTATTACGACACTAGCAAAGTTATGGACCAGTATCAAGCAAAACCATCACAAAATTACACAGCTAACTCCCCTGCCAGTAGTCAAAATTCACCGGCGACTCAACCTCAAATGTCTCCCCACTCTCCAATGGTGCTTCTTCCTCAAACGTCACCGAGTGTGCATTCACCGTCGATCCACTCACCATCGATACACTCACCTTCAATGCACTCCAGCCCTGGCCAATCGCTACACTCTCCAGGAATGGGTGTGGTTTCACCCAGTATGGGAGTAGTATCGCCACAAGTTAACTCGCCCGGAATGCAACCATCTCCGGCAGCTGTTAATTCACCCGGTATGGTAAACTCCCCTTTAAACAATGCAGAGCCGGAGTCTGTTGTTGAAGTTCCTCCCACTGTTACTCCCGCCTTTCCTATGAAAAAACGAGCATTTATCGAGACTGACATGACACAGTTTGCCGCTCTGCAAGAAGACATGGCCAATCGCAGGATACAAATGTCTGCAGAACAGGAAGCGGCACAGTTGCAGCAACAACACCAACAGCAACAACAAAAGTTACAAGAGCAGCACGAGCTGCATTTGCAACAACAACATCAACAGCAGCAGCATCAACAACAGCAATATTTGCAGCACCAACAGAACCAAGCCATGGCCGCTTTTGTCAAGACTACTATGGCCTCTAATGAAGCCTTACGTATACCATCGCCTAGGCAACAGATTGCCACCCAAAGTAAGTTATTTTTTTTTAAGGGAAAATAACACAAGTTTTCTCGTAACCCCCAAAATGTAAATAAAAGGGGGCTCAACTAGTTTCGGGTACAGAAATGGCCATCTTCAGGGGCGCCGGCTGTGTTTTTACATAAAAAAATGTAAAATTAATTAATTAATTGATTTTAAGGCGATTATGAGTTAACCTTTTTATTTTTGGTTAATTAATAAACTTTACATTGTTAGCCATTATGGCTGCAACTTTAAGGTTTTCTTTTTCTCCAGATTAATTTTGTTATCCCCTTAAAAGTTTTTTTTCCAGTATATTTAAAAAAATTTGTTTTGCTGTCTTTCCCATGTAAAAATGTACCCGAAACTAGTTTTTGTGTTACTTTCCCTTTAAATTTGCTTTCAACCACTTTGAGAATGAGAAAATGGACTTTTTTGTTTGAGTTGAGATGAATGAAATTGGTGATTTCTTATAGAAGTGCCAAGTAAGAGCGTTCCTTATCCTACTTCAACTTCGGCAACTGCACAATTTGCCGGTAGTTACGGGTCTAGAGAACCTACGTACCCGTTCAATGTTCCAGTGTCCAGACCACTGTCTACAGACCATCAGCAAAAGTTTGACATGTCTAAGTTTACTAATATGGGTGCGATCACACTCAAGTTCTATTATTAACATGGTCTAATTCCTTTAATATTGAATTTACAGGTTATAGCGGCCCTGAAGTAAACTTCTCTAAAGCGTTGCAGCAGCAATATGCACGCTCCGAACTCAACTACGTCAGAACGACAGTTCAGTCTGCAATTTCTCAAGCCTCGCAACTTTTAAGTATGTAAGACAGTTTTATTGTAGTTTCGGTTTTAAAGGTGGTCTTGCAGGCTCTCAATCACTCAGCATGAACCAACCGGTGGCGTCTAGCGTCAATTCGTTGCCAGGTTACCAAAAAACGTCAACGAATCAGCAGCAAGCCCACGTAAACGCCTCTCCTTATCAGACCGGACGTGCCACTGTTGATTCAGTTGCTGAACGACTGGCAGCGCATGTGCAACAAGAAGCTGCCGTTGGGTGAGTTGCTATTATTCAAAGTTGTGGCAAACTTTACATAATTAAGCTGTTTCAGTTACAAACAAGACGCACGCAACAACTACAATTCTAGTTCGCTAGAACTGGAACAAGCGATGGGATTGAGCCGGAACTTGTCGGTGATGGCCGGTTTGCAGTCCGCATCTAATCCCTACTACTCGGACAAGAGTCACGTGTTCAATAAGCAGTTGTTCGGACAAAATGCTGGGGCGAACATGGGTTACGGGCAACAGCAACAAATGCAATCGCAACAAGCCCAGTCGATGTACGGTCGACAGATGGCTCCCGCTGAACTACAGACACACGACTTAAAAACTGCCACCACGCAGGACCGGAAATCGAGAAAAAAGAAAAGTAGTTCCACAAAAGGTGAGTTAATTACTTAATAATAGTGAAAGTATTAGAAACTATTTAACCTAAAATTGATGATTTGGTCCGCCAAATAGAACATTGCATTTTTACGTCATAATGAGATAATTTTCAGGTCCGGAAGCGTCTTCTGCAATGACAGCGCCTGGAGTCGTGGCTTCCAACCAAACCGCCTCCCCTCAACAGCACGCCTTCCAATCATACGTGGGCATAAAGTCAGGAACCACACCCACACCTGCAGGAACCACGACTGGTCCACTGGATTCCGCAATTGCATCTTTAAAAAATCCTCCTTCGGTTCCGGGCAGCGCTTTCAACTTTGGCTTGACTGATTCGTATCCAAATTTACTGGACGATTTCCGCAATCCGTCAAACTACTTTATGGGCGGAGCCGCGGCTAAACCACCCCACGGTCAGACTGGCCAAAGCTATCCCGCCTTTCTAAATCCCGCGCACCAAAGCAGGGGCGGCACGTATCCGCCTCTGGGCGGGTTTATGGACACCGGCTCTCACCAGTTTTACCAGCATTACTTATCCCAAGCGGGCGTGTTGAATCAGGGACTGTTAGGGGCGGCAGCCGCTGCTGCTGGTGGTTACGCGCCCCCAGCCTATCATTTGGCCATGAGGCAGCCGTACGACGCAATGTCGAGGCCATCGTGGCTATAGTACAATTCGGGTTAAGTTGTTCTTATTGCTACTCGCTTTTATTTTTGTTTTTTAACTAACGTTTTATTTTTGTGACACTAGTTGACATATCGTGGCGGTTTTTCCCCATATTTAGTTGTGTAGGAAATATAAATTTGTTTTTTGTTTATGTTAAGGGATAGAGTGCATTCAGGTTTTGTTGGACGGTCAGTGGATCGGCATTAAAAATTCTGGCTGTTTGTAGCGCTAGCTTTAACACGTTTAACTAGCCTGTTAAAGCATTTTTTACTTTATTCTATTTTTATGTAGTTGGGACTATGCTAGCGCTTTAAAGAAGGTTATATCTAAGAAAAAATCAAAAATGTTATGTTTTTAGAAGAAAAATTGATTTTTTATATTTGTTGTACCAAAGAGAGCAGTTTTTTATAATTTTCTTTTATGTGTACATAGGCGTGCGCCTTTATAGCGCGCATATATTTTTAGTTTTCAGCTTTTTTTTCTGTATTACCATTATCAATTAAACAAAATACTACATAGATGTTTATTTTATAAGCAGCCAAAAATCCATGAAAATTTTTTGATTTTTAAATAATCTATACTCAAGAAGATATTTTTTGCATTCAGCTCAGCAGCAGTACAACGTGTCCAGACTAAACTTTTCCCATTGGAAATGACTTAATTGACAAAAGTATTTAGATTTGGCTACTAAAATGGACCAATTTATTGAAATAGTCATGTGGGCTTTTGTAGATATATTGAGCATTAATTCCAGTTATTTGAGTAATATTTAATCTTTCACATTGACAACTTACAACAGCAATATTATTATTTTATTCTGGACACTTTGTGCACTTATTATTTAACTAACCGTTCTATTGTTATCAAAATGTTTACACATCCTGAAATTAAATTATTTAAATGTTCCCCTACTCGCTTCATGTATATTACTTTTATGTATTTAATTTTATATAGACATTTTTTACATAAAACAAAAAATACGACGGTGTTTAGACGCTACTATTTAAATGAAAAAATTATATTAGTAAATAATTTAGTTGCAATCGGGTAAATAATAGATATTCCACTAATATACCCTGTATATTTTTAGATTCTTTATATATTATCAGTGGAAGTTAGGTAGCTGTTTCTTATACCCGAATCGTATGTTAACACTTGTGAGGCAAGTCCACCAATCCTGTTGATTCCATCCACATGAAAATCAACAGGTTTTGGTAGGTCTTTGAAACAAACCATAAAAGTCAAGTTTTTTTATAGAGTTGTTAAACCAAATCACTGCAGTGTTCGGCTACATAAAGAGTTTAGGCTTTACAAAACAAAATGAACAAAATTTTGCATATTATGTACATAACTAATGAATAAATTTTATTATTATATATTGAAACTTGGGTTGTATATACTTGTGGACCACCAAAATCAACAGAAACCACCAAGGAGAAGGATGTTTGAAACTTAAAATAGACAGACAAATGTATAATATAAATATCAAAAAAAAAAGTAACACACAACATAAATAAAACCTTTAAAAAACATCACAACTCCCAATCATTGGCAACTCCTAAATCTTGCATCATTTTGTCCTTAATTTTTGGCCTGGGATCTTCCTTGATGTCAGTTTGAACTGCTCCAGCTTTACCAAGCAAATACTCAAATTCTACAACACATTTCTAGTTAACCCATGCAATCCAAAAGAAAAATAAAGAAAATACCATCTTGAGTTAAATTAGGTCCACGAAACTCCAAGGGACCTACAATCTGCTTTCTTAACTCCCCTTCAAAATACACAAAAATTGTGGGTAAATTCCTGTCAGGGTAGTTGGGTATGCAAGTTGTTGAAATAGATTTTAAGAATTTTACAGTGGGGAATTTGGGAGCCAAGTTGCGCATGTGTTCATTAATAAGGGCACACAAAGGTATGCTGTAATTTTTAGGCTATTAAATTGACATTTTTTTTGTTATTTAGGGCTACATACCCTTGCTTATACAGGTGCAGAACCACCCAAATATCTTTTCCAGCCTTGTTCACTTCACCCACATAATCCTGTGCTGAAATCTCACCCACATAACCAAATTTGGACCTGTCAGCCAGCGCTTTCATTTCGGCTATACGTTTTTGTCGGTACTCCAACAGTACTGCTTCATCTTCAGAGTCTTCTAGTTCATCAAGCTCATCCAAGTCCAGGTCTTCTAATTGTTTTCCTGCTGCATGGGGTGTGTAGAAATTATATCAGATGTTCAGTTCAAGGTTTGGGAGACCTACCCTGAGTTTTCTTCTCGATGGTTTCTTCCAGCATAGACACGATTTGATCCTCGGATATTTCCTTTTCTTTTTTTGGGGGATAATACCCTTGGACCTTAAAATGTCGTTCCATTCCGTATCTTCGTTGGGGTTTTGCATTTTGGTTGATTGGCACACACTTTTCTCACCTGGGGAAAGCGAGACTAGGGAAATAATACCAAAAAAGGATTTGTTTTGGGTTTGGGTTGGGTAAATGTAGAAATGAGGTTAATGACGATCATGAAATAAAAAGAGGTTAGAGTTGGGGAATTCAGGATGTCACATGACATTATCATTGCAGCCAATCAAATGTTGGTACAGTGACGTCACAGAGGCAGATATGTTTTTATTATGGCATTTTTTTACGAATTTTGGTAAAGCGATAAACTTAATTGTCGAAGAGTAGTACTGAATTCTAGGTTTAGGAAACAAATTTCTTTGTTATTGTATCAAAATTAACCTTTATGTAACTTACAATTCACTGAGTTGTAGTTACAGAGTTGAACGCACAGAGGGCGTTGCAATACGGCGTCCTTTCAGTTTCGCCATCCTCCATGATGGACGCCGTTTTTAATTTTCGTCGCGCCTAAAATACTGGTAATTTGGTCAAGTTTCTTGTGTTGTACCAAAAAAACTCAGTTTTGTGCATGGTATATGGACAGAAGAACGTCCAAGTCGCCCATTCAGTTCAAAAAGCCGGCAGCGTAAGTACATTTTAGTAGTGTTTTGACAATTAATTATTTTAGCCGGAGAGTATTTGGGTGTTTTTTCTTTGCATTTGTGTTGTTCAATGGAACTGGGAATTACCAAGTTTGTAAATAATCTATTTTTATTTTTTATTAAGTTGAGAATACGTTTTTGACTATAATTCAGTCCTCACTCCTCAGATACTCAGATGGCGCTGACTCTCATTCATTGTAAGTCATACCAATGAATTGAAGTTGGTCGTGGATCGGTCATGTACTTTTATTACTCTCTATTACTTTTATTATTAATTATTGGTAGTGTTAACTCTGGAGTTAAAAATTTTATTTTTGAGGACATCAAAGACAATTGTTTGCATACAAAAATATAATTTTATTGCCTTATTTTGTAATACTGGAAATATTTCCACTTAGCACTATAATTCGTAATTCTATAGGAAGACCGATAATAATTTACCTAAACGTAAAACAACCGTTCGGCTTTCACTCCGCAAAGCATGGTTTTATTATTAAAACATACCACTTCTCATCGGTCCAATAAATTATTTTTCACTAAAATTGTAAGATTTATGAAAGAAATAAATGTCCAGTATGCATTATTATAAAAACACGTATAGGAAACGTAAAAATAAAAATATACATGGGAAGACTGAAAAATCAGTCACATAATCGAACACTCGCAACAAGTCATGGTAACGTACAGACACTTCACTATACAATTGTCTTCGTCCTGCTCATCTTGTTGTTTCTTCTCCTTTGGAACCCACACACCATCCAGCTTGTCGATGTTGCCATTCTTTTTGAATTTATCCTCTTTACGGTCTTTTTTGTCTTTACCTATAATTAACCAGACAATCCAAGACAAACCAGACTTCAGGACACTCACCACCATAGCTCCCGTCATCATCTTTGTTAGCCCTTCTTCGATTGTCGTCTTCCTCTGTTTCTTCAGGACTCTCGCTGTTATTCAACGTGGGGGAGCCCAAATCCTTATCGTTGTCGTCCTTATCCTTGCCTCCCGGTTCCACCAACACCGAAGCTTGTACTTCGCCTCTGCCTGAAACGCGGCAAACGTGGCCTCAAACAGTTTTAACGTGTGACAAGAGTCTTACCGGCTTTTTCTTCAGGACGAACACTGGGGATAGCGGTTTCTTTGCTTGTGGTAGCCACCGGATCAGAACTGGTCAACGGTTTTGACTCGAGCAACTGGGGTCGACCCTCTGTATTGGTACTGGAGAAATCGAAAGCTTCTGCCGTTCGATTGTTATGAGTCGGGCTGTCACCGGACATGATGGACCTTTTGGTGAATGAATTCATTGTTAAAATGTGTGATTTGTGGCATATTTTCACATTATCTTCAATTTGTTTAAGTAAGTTGTCTAAATTGTACTTAGGCCCATGATGAGTAAAGTTAATCTAAAGAAGTTGTGATTCCATGAGTACAACAAAACACAGCAAGTCACACTATTTGAGTCGTATGATGGCAACGTTGCATCCATCTTAGAGAAACAAAAGGTGGTTCGCCTACGCAAAAAACGGAAGCTGTGGATGGTATGCAACGTTGCCACACATGTCCCGTTGGAATTATTTGTTTGGTTAATACAGTGGTTTAACAACGAAATGAATTACCATATTCTTTGCCTCTGGAATTTGGTTTAGGTCATTTTCAACAATAGAATTTACAGTGTTTTAGTAAAGAGGCAATTTTCGGTGGTAACAAAGCAAAATTTTGGATTTTAAACAGTAACAAAGTGGAGTTTTATGACAGCCTTACCGGTCGATATAATCAAAATCATACCCATCCATTTTGGCAGAAGAACAGCACAATAAACTAGAAAACCCACTCAGAATTTCATTAACATTCAGCCTGCAGCTTCCATGTTAAGCAGCTGCCTTTTTCACACTAAACAAAGGAAAAAGGGCATTGATATTTTCGTCACCCCCGATACGGATCTAGCAGCCCCGCCAGTTTAATTTTAGAACTTCCTGTATTGTTTGGAAAATCGCCCATACACTGCGATGATGGGCACACTATAGAAAGCGTAGAAAAAAATGCGGACAGACAGGTCGATCGTACCACGTAGAGAAACTGAATGTCACGACGGTACCTTCCCAGAGAGCACATGGTATATAGCGGCTATTTTTAGTCTTCTGGGTACCATTGGTACCGGGCCGTTTTTCTTGGTTGGTACCCAAGAAGCGTGAGGTTATTACGGTTCAATTTCTGGATGATTTATGAAGGTTATTCTAGGGCTTAATACTAGGAAGAGTAATCCTATAGGGTGTCTAAAAAACTCTTCTAGATTTTTAAATCATGTCAATTCATACAGTAGAAAATAGGAATTTTGTATACTTAAACTTACGTGATTTTTCTAAATTGTAATACCATACAAAAAAGTGCAAAATCCAGCCACTTAGCTACCAAACACATGTTCCCACAAAAATTCACATTTCAGATCAATAATAATAATAATTATATTCCAAAAAATATACTTGATCGAGCACCACAAATGACATGCAAAGGTCAACTGATTTTAATTTAATACTTAACAGATGTAATTTGAGTATAGTACGTAACAGGAGCAGTGCAATTATTATCGTTTAACAATGAATGGATCTATTCAGTTGATAAAAAACGCACCAGAGTCAAAACAAGTTGGAAAGAAATAAACAACCTACCAGATATTGTCAGCGAAATTCAAGTAGGGAAACTTTTTCAGGGTGAGAAAGCTGTAGAATCTGCAATGGTCAGCGGGGTCGATGGGCTGCCACGACATATTATATTCCCCCTTGGTTTGACTTGTTAAATTTTTGCGATTTCTGCCAAAAAGGTTGACTGTGACAAGGGTCAAAATTAGGCTCAAAACGTTTACAGGTAAAGGGAGTTTTACAAGGATTCATTTCAGAGTGGTTCAATTTAGTTCACTTAAAACAGGCTCAAGATTAATGGTATAGCAATCTTCTGAACTATGTATACAGAAGGTAGTCCAAATTGATTGTGGGATACATACATCATTTAATTTTAATTTGGCATGCTCGCTCACCATTTGGAAATAATAATTTTTTAATTTTTTAAAATTATCTGGACAAAATGACAGTATTTGAAAAACTATGCAAAATAAGAGGAAATGTCCAGACAAACTTTTCTTAGGAAGTTTGATAGAATAGAATCAATTTGAACCACTCTGTATACTAGAATAACAGTCAGAGTACTTGAGTTCAATTGGTACTATTTAAAATTCTCCCACAGAATCCCTCTGCTTGAATTGATTACAGTAGATAAGGAAATTTGCGGTAAATTTAAGTTTAGGACATACCTTTCGCGGTAGAATACGAGAGAGAAAATCATCGGAAAGCACTTAAATGTCACTATATGAATAATATACTAATAATGTGTGTTTTACCTGTGCGATACTAGAATACTGACACAATGTCCGAAATTGGTCACGCTCCTGTTGAAATCGAAGTTACTAAACCAACAAAAATCTGTACAAACAAAAACAGAAGAGACCGAACCAATGCAGTGGTTAGATTCGCGAATTTTTCCTGAAACTGTTTAAGGAAAAAACATGGGTGTCAAGGGCTCGTCGTTTTCTACGCATTTTTCGATTATTTTTAATACGGATCGACGATTTTGGCGTTAAATCGGCGTCACGCACGTCTGATTCAAAAAGGTGAAATCGACGTCTGGCAGACCCCTCAAACAAACCGATAAAGACGTACTTACATCTTAAAGTGGCATACTTTGGAATCCATTAACAAACTAACAGCGCACATGATTGCCCCAAGGCTTACACTATGCAATTGTCTTCGATGAAAACGACCTCAAGACGAACCCGACACATCTTGTTATTTTGTTAAATATGTGTCAGCAGATTAAAACCAGTTAATTTTGTTGCTTTATCATTTTGTTAGGGTCAACACCCCCCAAGACAACTCACCTTTCAGGTGACCACTCATCCCTATGGCTGATGTAGTATTTATTCTTCTTGTGCTTGTGCTTCTGGCCTTGTGGTTTGGGGAAGAAGAACAGCTTCACTCCTCTCTTCTGTCTGGTTTTCTTATCTTTGTCTGACATTTTCGCACTTTGTAATGTCAATTAGTACTGAATACTGAAATCAAGATCTTACGTCGTTAAAAAAGCATCTTCGACATGGTCGTGAGGTAGTTAAGGCAACGACTGCGCTGATAAAGAAATTTTGATTTTTAAGCACTAATTTTGTTGCTTGACTGGTTGTAAATATATTTCCTCATAATTATTATTGTTTTTAACTGGAAAGTGCAAAGGTTGTGTTGTACTATACCGGCTGGTAGTATTGCACGGTAGATAAAGCATTTATTACCAGCAGATAATTAGTCGGTAACTGATTTCGAATGACATAGTACAAAGAATTTAGTTTGATAATAATTATTCTTGGATTTATGTATAGGGTGGCTCAAGCACACCATTCTTGTGGTTTGTTATGCAAATCTAGTTAATTTAGATTATCAAGCCTGTGGCCTATCTAATGAATATTTATTTGTCTCTGGTTGATGATGCATCATGGCGGAAAACTGACAGTGCTGTATTGACATTGACGTTGTAAATTCCCAAAAAAAGCACACGGCACAAAACTATGGGTATTACTACTATTTCTTTAGTTAAGGTAATAACTGAATACTAAAATTTCCTAACAGTATACATACTGGTGCGTTTCATTCGGTAGTTCCCCTGTTTTGCTCTTACCAGGTTAAGCTTGTTCTTCTTCCTTGCGTTTCTTCGTTATTTAGACCTCAAAGTAAAGAGTTTTTCCCTGTTGTTTTGTAAGGACAGCAAAGCACACGTGTATAGAAAAGCCGATAAAATTCAATATATGCATCATAATATGCATCTGACACATTTTCGAATTTGGACAATTACATGACAGTGAAATTATTCTGACGTTTGACAGTTTATACATTTTCAGGTGTGCGTGGTTGCATAACCATCAGGAAAACTAAAGATTAATGTATCCTACCAAGGACTGTAAACAGTAAAGGATTGCTTAATCCCATAAGCGCAATATGGACTCGGGCCGGTGACTTTTACGTCACCATCAAGTCGAAGATCGCGATTTTTAACCGATTGCAGTCGATCATATTTAGCGTATTGTGGGCCCGAGACTTTACTGTGACGTCAAGATCCATTCGCCGCCGGGAAACAAAATCGAGCAATCCTTTACTGTTTACCGTCCTTATGGGTCTTTTTTTACTACTTTTTACAGAAAATTCCAAATGACACGCCATTTTGTCTGTCGTTTCTTAAAACTACGTGAAATTTCCTTTAAAATGAGGTGCAAGTCAATATTTTGACAGAAAATACAAAATGGAGGCTTGGAAAGCCATTTTGTCTGTTATTTATTGAAACTACGTGAAATTTCCTTTAAAATGAGGTGCAAGTCAATATTTTGACAGAAAATTCAAAATGGCGGCTTGAAACCGTCAAAAAATACAACTTTTTTATTTGTCAAGTTACAATGTGTAAAAGAAATGGTAAAGGAAATTTGACGCCCTCTAGCGGCCTAACGGTGTTATCAATCAACTCATGTGGGGATATTTTTGAAAACCTTGAAATCTGATCTATCTTTTGTTTTCTATGACATTTTGACGTATCTTGTCAAGTAAGGGAGTAATTTAGGGTCAAAGAGCGACGTGTGTCAAAAAATATGCTATTTTTACAAAAAGCCATAATCTAGTTCTGTTAAAAAGAAATTTGATTTTATGCAATTGTCAAACGTGGGTATTCGAAAAAGAGAGTGCTTGTGATATGCAAGTTTATTATAAACCTGTTATGTAAAAAAAATAATTTTATACAGGTAATGTATGGAAATTCAAAATTCCACACCTGTATTATAACGTAACACACTCTACTTGTTCAGTTTACTTCATTATAGTCACCAATGTATCACTAAGTTCTGTATGTATCCTAATGTTTGAATGTTCAAACACCCTGTAAAACATTACTTTTTGAACCGCCCTGTAACTATATAGCACCCAAAATTTGCATTACCAATCGTATACGCGCATTCCGACACATTTTTAATCTAATCTACCCACAACATTATACTTACGAATAAATAATTCACATCTGTTTTGTAGTAACTACGTCATGCACCCAATCACAAGTTACGCACGTTAAGTTAACCTAACAAGTGGCTGCAGTGATCGGCCACCGATATCTGTGCCAATAGCAATAATTAAATCCCATAAAAGGATCTTAACTTGTATATTGAGAGAGCGGAGAATTATTCTGGTTTGGTGGTCGCGGTCTTGCGTATCTACTCAAGAAAAAAAGAAAGGCAAACGCATTTGTTGGTTAAATCACGTTCGTGGTAGTGGTGGAACAAAAGTCACGAATTAAAAGAACAATCATGTATAATTTAACAAAAGTAAACTTACAAAAGGGCATCAGAAGACATAAAACTAAGAATCACCATAACCGTTAAGTTGCACTGTGTATTAATAATTAATTCATACTAGTTGCTTAAAGTTATTACTCAATATCAGGCTCTTGATCGCGTAAATTAGGCTTTTAAAAAATCTCATTTCAGTCATTCCACACTATTTAATGACTAGACCACATAAAACTACCTTTTTGTTTACTTTTCAAAAAAATTTATAAAAACTCCTAAACCCAGTAATTTCACGCATTCGCCCGACCTATAGGAAACGGGTGCGCTTCCGTATTGATGACAAACCGGTCCAAATCCAACAATTTAGGATCATCGCTAAACAACAAGTACAAATACTTTAAAGTTTCGCTGAGGAAAAACGACTCCATCATGTCTTTAGGCCGGACGTTTGCCGTGTTTTTCACGTTACCAATCGACGTGTACCCGTTTACCACTTTGGTGTAGTTCTCAAAACCTTGGAAAATCTGCCAGCCCCAATCTTGGTAGGTAGTGTTGCCAGTCAGCTGATACATATACCACAAACTCTCCAGGAATTCCGGTCTGAGTAGATTGTGCGCGTCGTTGGATTTCACGTACATATCGTTCGAGTTTTCACCCTAAAATTTCAAACTTGTATTACCCTGAACAGAATGGTTGCAATATTCCTAACCTGAATGTTGAAATATGTAATTTCCGGCGCTAAAAAGGTGGGTTGTTGTGCGTATGTCTGGTAACAGGTGGTCAGCAATTCTTCAGCTAGTTTCATGTGAGAGCTTGGAAGTCCGTTGTGAGTGCCTTTAAAAAGAAATAAACTATTATTCCCAAAAAAAGATCTTCTAATATTAATCCAAAAATTACCTAAGGCTAGTGTTCCTGATAGATAACAAGTCAAATGATCCATTTTTGGCTTAAACTCTCTAGCACCCCCCAACAGTTCCCCAATAAACAGAAAACCATTTGGCACTGTTTTTTTGGCCAAGTGCTTCTCCACCCCTTCCATACTCTCTACATAGTCGTTTTTAAGGCTACAACACCCAACAATGACCCTAATAATTATTGTAGATTGCAAATTGTCAACTTACTACTCCAACGTTTTTTCAGTCTGAATCCACTGCTTTAGCAAATATTCATAGTAGCTATCACCACGGGCTCCTAAGGTTATAGTAGAATAAGTCCTGAACTGTCCAGTATTGGCATTAATAAAAATAGGAACTAAACCGTCGGTTTTCTCTAGCCTATGGACTAATTGAGAAACTTTTGTCACCACATTCTGTGAATAGTACACAAGTTAGACCCTGCATATTTATTCTAAGCAAACCCCACCTCATATTTAGGGTTGTCAGTCAACCAGCTTAAATATCGAAATTCCAGCTGAATAGTGGTCACCTCAGATGTGCTACTGTCTGGAGACCATCGCGGTGCGTGCGCTTTTCTCGTAAACAAGTTTATATCTGAGAAAGGTATTCCAGACTCACTTTCAAAGCATGGCAAAAGCCTATCAGCAAGATCAGTCTAAAATGACAGCCTAACTTTTCAAGCAGCCAATTACAACTGCCTATATAAATACCCACAGCCTTTCTTAAGTACATTTCATCCTTGGTAAAGTGATAAATGCTTAGCAGTCCACCTAGAACGCGTATGGTGACCTCAAACAAGTTTATGTCTCTATTAACATCAAAATTTAAGTGTTTCTCAACCCAGTTTCTTGCTTCTGTATACTCTACAGTGATAATTTATCATAAGTAATAAAGTCAAAAAACAAAATAATCAATTACAACCATCCATAAGACCCATTATATACATTGTATCCAGGGAATCCACTATAGAAAGCCCCAATCCAAACCAATCATGGTAACCTTCTGAGATTGGTTTTAAGTGGTCATGGCCCCATGCATACTCTTTGTACCCCTTCCAGGCATGTTGGAAGGCTTTCACTATAGCCTTCTGGCGAGGTGTGGTTGGTTCTATCATTTTATAAACTTTACAACTGATTAATCCAGATAAAAAACTTACCAGGAAATGTGATTACACTTTTGGGTGGTTCTGCCACCTGTTCAGTGTCCCCTTTATTATTAATCTCTACTGGCATCTCTTGTGGTTCATCTATCACATTTTTCATTTGGTTGTTGTCACCCTTTTTACTCTCAACAATCTCATTTGGTTGTGCTTCTTCAATAACTACTTTAGGTGTTCTAGGTTTATTGCTTTGTAATGTAATTTTTTCCTTGTTAATCTCCTCTCTGTCAACTAGTATTACAGTTTCTTTGGGCCCCACTGATACTTTGTAAAATAGAGTGATAAAGAAGATGAGTACTACCATGCAGCATACACTTTTTTGGCATTTTGATAAACGGTTCCAGCGCTATAAACGGATGTAGTAAAATTTAAATTACCTGTAAACGACTTAAAGCAGCTTGTTTACCCGTTTCAGTTTAAGAGAGTTCTTTTTTTCTTTATCCTCTGGCACAGTGACCAAAGTGTAATCACGAAAGCTGGACAGGCCAGGCATTGTGACGAGTCTGTTTACGTTAACATTATCACTAATTCTGGGAGTATTATTGTTAAGTTTAGAATTAAAAAGTTATATTGTTAACTTGTGCACATAGCAAACCCAAAAATGACTCAAAACTACTCAAAACTTGAAGTAGGAAGCCTGTCACAACTCACAATCGTTCATCCTAACAGTCTGACGTTTATTATAAAAACAACTGATCCTTGATACTTTGACAGGGACAGGTTATGTTAGTTTGTTTGATTTGCCACGTTGCCAAAGCGTGTAAAACATCCTTTCTTTCAAGCGCGACCCTTTTATTTTTTTTAAGGGCAGCCCAGATTAAACCAAAAACTCATTAATCAATTATTATTATTTATTATATTTTATAATAAAAAAACAAATTAATAGTTAGTAGGCTTGAGACTGCAGCCCGGCGACAAGTTAGGACATTCAGGAGACAAATTTTGAAAAAAATATGTTGGCTCAAGCAGTCTTATTTGAGCTCGCCATCTTGTAGCAATTGAACAGCCACTATTAAGTAGGTTGCAATTGATGATATGACCTGAAAATAATTAAAAAATACTTAAATGAGTAAAATTTCAATAACAAATTAGAAGCATAGTCTGGCAATGCCGCCTGTATAGCAAGACGCTTATTTTGCGTCACCGAACAGTTGATCATGTGAACTTCCCTTTAGTAGTTGCATGGACATCACATGATCTACTCCAAGTAGAGTCACGTGACTTGTTCCAGCTGGTAATTCAGGACGCAGTCGCATATATTTATAATTTGAGTAAAAAGTTTGGTTAGAATTCCTGTCAAAAGTTGTCCCATAAAAAAAACATACACAGAAAATATACACCCTTATTATAATGTTTTAATAATTGACCTAGAATATGTTATCGTTAAACTTAGGTGTCCAAGAATGACGAGAAGAAAGAAAAAGTGGAAAACTCCTTAACTTTGTTACAAGATGCGAGCCGTCCATATTTTCCTGATCCACACTCTGGTGTACTTACACTTTTACCACTCCTACGCCCAGGATCCCTCAGACAATGACGTGGATGAGTCCGAGGGCTTTCTAGAGTCGCCGCTCTGTTGCAATTTGACCGTCGAACAAGTAGAGGTGGACTACACCTCCAAAGTGGTTGAAAATGAGTACATAGTCATGTTTAATGGTTACTACAAAAACCAGGCTAGAGCTAACTACATCCAGACAGCCTTGAACGGTACCGGTATAAAAAAATGGAGCATCCTGGAACGGGAGAACCCGGCCAGTGATTTTCCCAGTGACTTTGATGTGATAGTATTAGAGGATACAGACAATTTTGAGGGTTTAAATGCCCTGAATGATCATCCTGCTATCAAAAGGGTGACCGCACAACGTATGGTTTCGCGCACTCTTAAATTTCTAAATCCTAATAATGCAGCTAATGCCAAAGGACAGGCTAGACATCACAACTCAAGAAAACTTCTCAGAGCTGTCCCTAAGCAAATTACTTCTGTACTGCAAGCTGGAGCTTTATGGAAAATGGGAATCACTGGAAAAGGTAAGGATTTTTTAATGTATTGACTTGGAAAGGTCATTATGACTGATTTGAGGGCTTACTAATGGGAAGTAAAAGTCCACAACAACAAACATTCCCTCTATTTACCTAATGATTTTTTTTTAAATAAACATTTTAGGAATAAAAGTGGCAATTTTTGATACTGGCCTCTCAAAAAACCATCCTCACTTTAAAAAAATTAAAGAAAGAACCAACTGGACAAATGAAAAAACTTATGATGATGGCCTGGGACATGGAACTTTTGTGGCTGGCGTTATAGCTTCATATAAAGAATGTTGGGGTTTGCTCCTGACTCTGAACTCCACATTTTTAGAGTATTTACCAACAATCAGGTAGTTTGATTTCAGTGGTAATATGAAAAGTTGGTGCAAGCTTTATTAATTTAAGGTATCCTACACATCTTGGTTTCTGGATGCCTTTAACTATGCAATTTTAAAGAAAATCAATGTGCTTAATCTTAGTATAGGTGGTCCAGACTTTAAGGACCATCCATTTGTTGATAAAGTCTGGGAGTTAACTGCCAATAAGGTACCTAAACTCTAGCACTACCGTTTTCAGTTTGTTAATGTTTTATTGCTGTTGCCAGGTTATAATGGTATCTGCGATCGGCAATGACGGTCCCCTTTATGGGACATTAAATAACCCAGCAGACCAGATGGATGTAATTGGAGTGGGAGGGATTAATTTTGAAGATCAAATTGCCAAGTTTTCTTCTAGAGGAATGACCACTTGGGAGTTGCCTCAAGGTTTTCATTGCTTGTACTGTTTGGTTTGGAGATGTAGTTATGTTTTGTATTGTTAGGTTATGGCAGAGTGAAACCTGATATAGTGACGTACGGATCGGCAGTAAAGGGGTCACACATTAAAGGGGGATGCAGGACTTTGTCAGGAACTAGTGTGGCTTCACCAGTAGTTGCAGGTATCATTTTTCTAAAGTGTTAACAAAGGATTTTCTTTACAAGTTTGGTATATTTTAAGGAGCTATAACGTTATTAGCTAGTGGAGTGTTGCATAGGGGTGAAGATATCATAAACCCTGCTAGTATGAAGCAAGCTCTAATGGCTTCTGCCAGGCGACTTACAGGTGCAAACATGTTTGAGCAAGGACATGGCAAACTTGACTTATTAAAAGCCCATCACATTTTGAACAGTTATAAACCCCAAGTAATAAGTTTGTCATTTAACCCAACCCATATTAATTTATGACAAGTAAATTTTCAGGCTAGTTTAAGTCCTAGTTATGTAGACTTAAGTGAATGCCCTTACATGTGGCCTTACTGTACTCAACCTTTATATTATGGGAGCATCCCTTTAATTGTTAATGTTACCATTCTAAATGGAATGGGGGTAACTGGAAAAATTGTCAGTAAACCTACTTGGCATCCTTATACGCCTCAGCAAGGCCATTTGCTGGAGGTTTCCATTTCTTACTCTGAGTTATTGTGGCCTTGGTCGGGTTGGTTGGCGGTTAGTATGTCTGTTGCTTTAGAGGGCGCCACCTATGAAGGGTTTGCGCAAGGTCACGTTACTGTGACTGTGGAGTCACCTCCTGATAATGGTGAAGTGGAACCTCGAACTTCCACAGTAGAACTACCCATAAGGTTTTATTTTAGTGTAGCGACCACTATAGCTTTACTATTGTGGTGTTTGTAGGGCAAAAATAATTCCTACCCCACCTAGACATAAAAGGATTCTATGGGATCAGTACCACAATCTCAGATACCCTCCAGGGTACTTTCCTAGAGATAATTTGAAAGTAAAAAATGATCCTCTGGACTGGAATGGAGATCACATTCACACTAACTTTAAGGATATGTATCAAAACCTTAGGAATGCTGGGTAAATCATCAACATTATAGGGACTACTTTGAACTGAATCTGTGTCTAATAGTTACTACATCGAAGTTTTGGGAGCGCCCTTCAATTGTTTCGACGCCTCTCAGTACGGCACTCTTCTGATTGTTGACCCGGAAGAAGAATACTTTCCGGAGGAAATTGTTAAACTGAAACGTGACGTCGAGGCCGGTCTTTCTGTTATAATATTTGCGGACTGGTACAACGTTACCGTAATGAAAAAAGTTAAGTTCTACGATGAAAACACGCGGCAGTGGTGGATGCCCGACACCGGGGGTGCTAATCTGCCCGCCCTCAATGAACTGTTAGCGTCTTGGGGCATCCAGCTGGGTGATCGCACTTTTGGAGGAGATTTTAAATGGAACGACCATCGGATGTTCTATGCTTCAGGAACCAGTATCAGGGATTTTCCAGAGGATGGAATTGTGCTCGATGCCGACTTAGAAGATCAAGGAGCAGAGGTATATTAAATTTGAAAGTTAAGCCATTTGTTGAAATCAAACTTGCTTGTATCAGATTTTAGGAGAGCCAGACCCAAACAAGTACAAAGTTCCCATATTGGGATTGCTCCAAACCAGTGCAGGAGTCCGTGGCGGACGCGTTATCGTCTACGGCGACTCCAACTGCATCGATACTAGTCACTTGGAGGCCAGCTGCTATTGGTTGTTGGAAGCCATGCTGGAATACACTTCCACGTCTCATTTACCTTCAGTTTTTAAGGTACCATAATCCCCCCCTGAAGTAGAAACAGAAATCAGATTTTTTCGTCAAAGGACAATCAGATGGAAAACTGGCGCAGTTCGGACTCTGACCTGCCAGAACGAATGGACGGAAACCGGCTGTACAGATTTTCAAAAGTGTTGGAAGGTCACTTGGGGGATGTTCGTACGAGGGCGCTGCCGCAGTGTCCGCACTTGGTTTGGGCGAAACCAGCCCCTTTAAACCAATCAGCCCCCGGCAATTTGTACCAGTCTCAGAAGTTGTTATCCCTGATCGAGGACTCCAACTTGTCGGCTGATAACCTCAACGAGAACATGATAAAAGGTGGGTCAAAAAAGATGCGAAAGTGTCAAAAAGTGAACGTTTTTGATCGCAGATTAACTTCGCGTTGCAGACGCTTCTGGAATGGAAAACGGCGGGGAATTTATCGAATGGAGTTGGAGGAACCGTCCGGTGGACGTTCCCGTCAAAAATGAGAGTTACGACGTGTCCATGACTATTCTGGTGGTGCTGTCTTTGGTACTCGGTTACTTTTGCGTACGGTGCTACCGGAGAAAACCGAAAAAACGGAAAATGTGCCGCAAACTATTAAGTATAATCCAGTGCAAGAAAATTTCAGTTTGAAACTTTGACACAGGTAAGGTCTTTGCAATTTTTTAGCTTGCAACAGTTAACCCGCTCGAATCTGTCGGACACGTTGATAAAGTGTTATTTAAATATGAGCCGTACTGCCTTTTTTAATTACGTCTAGTTAAGTGAAATGTAAATAGAGAGTCGATCAACTTAACCCCAAACGTTTTATTTGCTTACCTCAGTTGTTTGCGCTTTATCCAACACGAAATAGCCTCCAGCGTTTACGTGGATCGGGTGTGCGGTTAATTGTAGCAACCACAATTGAATCTGTAAACAGAAAAAGAGATCTTTTAAAGGTCTTTTACAGAGTTGTAAAGAAAGGGAAATACATTAAATTTTTAAACATTCATCTGTATCTCAAAAATTAAGTTCCAACGGTATAGTTGACCTTACCTCCTCTTTGCTTTTCTCCGATAAGGCCGAAGTTGGTATACCTTGAAATAGTCTAGTTACTTTGACTCCCTGCAAAAATATTATATTACTTTATACAACCATTTGTGTAAATTATTATTATATTATGTTAGCGGTTCACTTACACGTTTCGTCACAATCGTACCAAGAGCCGCGGTGACAAAAAAATACAAACAATCCACGCATACCAGAGTAATCAAGTTAAAATCCCTGGTGGCGCACCAATAAACAGAAATATTAACCACCACCGCCACAATAAGAAAAAGCGAATTGACAGCCATCAAATTACCATAGCACTGGCTCAAGCAATACGTAGCCTCAGATAGGAGATTGTGTAGAAGTCTTAGCTTACCGAGGTTCTCTCCCATGTCACTGTCGAATTTACTCTTATCTTGAAAGAAACTGACGCAATACCTTTTGGCTATAATGGTCCGATTAATCTGGTGAAACCCCGACGATATTTTGGTGGCAATGTAAATAAAGTAAGTGGGAGGCAAAAAGTGCCAAACACTACACACCCCAAAGAAAAACGAGTACCAACCCTTCCTCTCATTGGCGATACTAATCTGCTGGATCATGTCCGAGCTCTCCTTCAAATACACACCGGCTAAGGACACAGTGAGGACAGTAGGAAGCACTATTCCACATAATATATAAAACATTTTAGAGTGCTTTGGACGAATTACCACTACGTCCCTTTGTCTATCAAACGCATCCAGGAGTTTAATCAATCTAGGAATGTGTTTAGCTTGGTGGTGTAAACTGAACCCAAATGAAAACAGTGAACGTATCAGCATGCTCAAGAACAAAATGTGTATAAGCTTGGTAAAGTGACTGTTGCCTGTGGAGAATTTAAAGTTGATAAATTGGACTAAAAAGAGCAACACGTAAATGACTATGGCGTATAGAGTGGCCGTACTCCAAGCTTTGTAGTAAATACTTGAAGCGTCCTTGCTTAAGACACTTTGTATTGGAAGGTGTCCGGACATTTTGCCGATAATAGCCAACCATCTAAAAGTTTCGTAGAAACGCATTCTGTAGGATGTGAAACACAGACTGATTGTTGGTTTGTTAGGAAAGTGCTAGTTTGAAATGATTTTGGGGGCTGATAAGCGGTGACATGAGTTGTTAATTACAGATAACTAATTAAGGTTTGTTTACTTGTACCGTGCAAGTTATTCTAAATCATAAAAGACAATGTATACTCACTCGTCTCTTAATGCGTTCGCCCAAACTAGCAATTGTGGTTCCAAAAAAATGATTAACAACTGTCAAAATAATCAAGTACACACTATGGGTCGAGTCGTGTATGAAACAGCTTAAATTCCCCACTATAGCCACCACATTAAACAGCTTCTCAATAGCCAAAAAAGTTCCAAAACATTTACCCAATTCCACCGTAGCTTCAGCCAGCATGCTATGCAAAAACCTCAACTCGGTTATGTTTTCAGCAAACTCCTCCATACCCATCGAGTCGGTATTTTCGAATAAATTGTCGTATTTTTTATGCGTAGTGGCTGCAAGCAGGGCGTCATTAATGCAACGAAACCCGTTGCAAATCGCTGAAGAGAAGTAGATAAAATAGAACATTGGAGCTATATACCAGCTGCCTAGAAGTCCAATCAGGAAGGTCATTAGCAATTTAGGCCCGTGCAAATCCAAGTCCGGCGATATTTCATTCAGAGCCACTATAGTCCCGTAAGAGTGGAGACTAATTAAAATAAAGTAACCGACAGAAGTGCACACCACCCTTAAGAAGAACTTCTGCCAGTGGGATGGTTGCACTTCCCTGCGCTTTTTCCAACGATCCTCGAATACGTGCAGTAGTTGTATTAATCGAGGCATCCTCTTGGCGTGGGTGAATAAGTTAAGAGTGAACGACACATTAGAGCGGATTACCATGCAGATGGTTAGAGAGACCAGGAAAGTTTTGGCTAAAGATCCAGTTTTAATGTGGGGGACGCAATTGATCATCACAAAAGACACCAGGCTGTACTGGATAGCGAAGGAATACGCGAAAGTTAAGCTGAATCTCCTATGACGGAGCTTAAAAGGGTCCGAACTGAGGACGTTCTCTATAGGAAAACTGCACATAACTTTGCCTAAAAGGGCCAAAGGCCGAAAGTAGTAATAGAAACCTTTAGGCTCACACATCGCGCGTTTTTTTCAGAATAAGTTACCAATTTAGGTGGGATTTTTATGTTTATCTCTAGTTAATGGACAATTCTTGTATATTTGCATTACACATTGTACTCCAGATGGTCCAATATGAATCATTTGGTTGTTTACAAAGCACTTGTGGTGGAACAGATATGATTTCTGTCATTATAGAGTTGGAGTGAATTAGGGAAGAGAATAAAACTGCAAAGTTATAGTTTCAAAAATTACTAATTTAACTCAATAAAATTAGATTAAATAAATATATTATGACACTACGTGTATGTACTTACATTTAACTGCCGATAAATGTAAAAAGCATTTACAATATAAGATTCCTTTTCCACTTAAAAATTACTCAGATTTTTGGAATACAATAATCATTATCACTTTGTTCTCACTCTTCTTTTTTGTCTGCCTGATCCACCTGCAAACCATTAATTACATTAAACTTTCCCAACTGTAGGCAGACACTTGAACCTCTCTAGGATTATTGAGGAGCTGCTCGCTCAATCTTTGACTCATCACGCGATATTGCAACTTGACTTTCTCATGCAGTTTAATAGGAATCACCATAATAGTGGTGAGAGTATTACCCAGGAACAAAACAAAGAACATTGCGCATAATACTGGAACCTGCAAATAAAATTCTTTAAGCCTCAGGCAAGTCAAACAAAGTGATCAGCTTACATGCCAAGTGGCGCTGGCATAAAAACTGAGCCTATACAGAGTGTAGGCGTTGTATAAAGTGAACAAATAGCCTGTAAACAAAAAGGGGTACAAGAAACTTAACCCGCGCCACATCCAAGAATGGAAACCCTCAATAGTTATATCCATGTTGTGTCTTTCTCCTAAAGCTTTGAGCCTATAAAGAGCGCCTCGTTGATATCTAAATTGCAGGTATTGTACAAAACCTAGAAATCAAGGTTAGAATTCCCCTAATAAAATCCAAACTTAAGAACGTACTTAAATAAATATTAAACAAAACAAATTGGTTTCTGAATGCCAGCCACGTCTCATTATCCGGCCAAATAAGCAGAATACCAGCCGCCCCGGTCGAGAAAAAGTGGTGGAACCTCCACCATCCCTTGATTCGAGACCCGTTTAGTTTGAGAATACTTTCCCGTATTGTTAAGGTGCAGTAGTACCACACCAGTAAAAATATGTAGCTGAGTTCCAAAGCGCGAAATCTCACGCAGTAATTGAGGATCGCCATCACAAACCCAATTCCGCTTAATATCAGTTTGAACTTCTCATATTCATCTTTATACTTGAACCTTAAAAATGCTTTAATGTTTCTTTCTACGGTACTAATTATTAGATTAAAGTCTAGTGAGTTTTATTGGTTTTACAATGAAAGAAACAGAAAAAAATTGTTTTTTTTATGAGTAAACAAAAAATTGCCATCCATAGGCGACCTGACCATAACAATTATTGAACACCCCTTATAAAAACAGTGTTTTGGCAAACTGTCAAATTATATCATGGTCACGTGACCTCAAAATTGCTCTGCAGGCTCCATAGAGCCAAATATTGAGTGTCTAACTAATTTTAAAGGTTAACAATAAAAAATTAGATAGAAATATAAATAACTCTTAAATCTTGGTGTAACTTATTACCTTATAGGCTTAGAAAGCAATTTACTATTGAATGATTTGATGATGTATTTAATTAAACAATTTTTCAAATTATTTTTTTTCGTTTTGTACTAAATATCATGACATAATGCCACTAAAACTAATTAAACCCAATTCCAGCTCTAAATACTTTACTTTATACACTTACTTATCTTCCTTGCTGAGTATAGAAACATTCACATTACCCAGTATGATCTTCAAGTACAACCCATTCTCTTTAGGTAAAGTTTGTTCAACTTCATACAGTTGTGCTTTGCGTTTGAGAATATTACTTTGCAATTCTTTAACCTCTTTTTCATTTTCCTGAGTTTTAGCTAATCTACAAGCCCAACCACATTCATTAATTTGAAACTTACTAAAAGGTTTAAGTTAACTTGGTTAATTTCTTTGATATGACTCCTATTCGATATCGTTGATGCCGTATATGCTCCTGACATTTCTTTTGGTGGCTGCTTAGTTCCTCCAAGTGCTTTAAATACGTCCGGTTTGCTACCTACAAAGAGGAGAATGCTGTGTAACCGGAAATATTCTTTTTGGGGACAACTAACCTCCAACTCTTTGAAATCGGCGTTCAGCTCGTCCCATTCATCGAAAACCTCAGACATATTCCCTTCAGAATACGTTTTTTAGTTCGGTTTATCGGTTTACGACTGGACTGATCAATGAAATGCGTTTTAAACATGAAAATTATTGAATAATTGAGGGGAGACTTAAAATGAAAACATTACTTTGCTTTTAGGTGCTGTATGGGATGGTGAATGGTCGAAAAAAATCGAATGACTTGCCGGCTTAGTGTAGCGCTTGCGTTTTAAGCGCTTAATTTGCCGAATAATGGTTTTGTTTTGCTAAAGAATCGTGTTAGCGTGTAAGCGATGTTAAAGCGCTACACTAGACAATTTACATCGCAGGACGTCGACTGTCAATTGGTTTTGTGTTCTCTGTTGCTTAGTGTAACTGAAATGTATTAGAGTGAGATGAAAACTTTCATCACGATGACATATAGGATTTGGCACTTGTAGAAAAGAACAGTAGGGCGCCATCTTTTTCTTTCAGGTTTGTGGAAAGGTATGTAAGTTTTCCCTATTTTTCTTCAAATTTTGCTCTAAAAAACTTTTATAAAAGCTGAAAATTATTGAATTCTTCTAACATAACGTTAACTTACCCTTAAAGCTTTTTAGATAACTTGCTGATGTGTTAACTGCTGATAATTTACTGTGCGCGATCCTAACCTCACTACACACGTGTTTCTTGTTCCCTAACTCAAAGCTTTTTTTTCATATTTTAGGAGAAACTCATCATGTCGTCCCACTTGATTTGGAGCATCATCCGTAACAACAACGCTAACTTGCTTAAGAAGCGTAACATTTCCAAACCCTTCAGCACTGTAAGTAATCTCAAATCCATCAAACTAATACTGAAGCCACTGTTTTTTAGGAAGCTAACAACTTGACCAACTTGAACTCATTCAGATACAATGGTTTGGTGCACAAGAAGACTTTGTCCATTGTTGACGCCGCTGACAAGAAGGGTTTCACTGTTGCTTATAAAAAAGCCAAAAAACTGGTGTGTTATTTGTCAGTGTATGAATTGGGAAAATATTATTGAATTTGGTTGTAGAACAAGCCCAAACAGAGCATTGTAAAGAGGACCTTCAAAACTGGACCCAGACGTTCTTTGTACAAGTTGAAGACATTGTTGCAGGCTAACAAATACCGCACAGACCTAACCAAGGTAAGTGTTTCAGATACTTGATTAAATGAAAGTTTCTAATGATTCATGCCACTTGGTGTAGGCTGCTCTTAGACGTGCCAGTGCTGTGCTTAGGTCACAAAGGCCACAGCCTGCTAAAAAACAAAAGGCCAAGAAGCCAGAATAAGATGTATTTTTTAAGGTTGAATAAACTATAACATTTACATATCTTATTTATTACTGAGACTAGTAGATAGATTGACAGTAAATTTTTACTGTAATTGGTGTTCTTCAAAGTCCTTTTTTAGGAAGACATAAAGTTGTTCATAATAGCCACTTTTCAGTCCTGTATATCTGGGTGAAAAATTGTAGATCAGTGATTCAGCTTCTAATGAATCACTTGGGAAAGTATTGTTGTTTTTCTTGCTTTCATTCACAAAGAAATTAGCAAAATACTGTGCACTTTTAATACTGTTAAAGGAATGTGGAAATCCTCTTCCTTTTTTAAACTCAAACTGATTTTTTTCCGGATGAAACTGCACACCTGCAAGCAATGTATTAAATAAATTTCAAGCTGATTTTCGTGTTCACAACCATAAACTGGATAATCAGTGTGCTCCAAAGCACTGACAAACTCTACTCCATTACTGTCTTTATTTGTTGACAAAATTTGCCAGGAATCTGAGAGATTATTTTCCTTCAGAACCTCTTTAGTGATGCAATATCTGTGTAAGTTGTATGTGGAATTTTCATTTTTCAGAATGTCAGTTACCTCACTGGATGCTTTAACAAACAACTTACTGGTTTTATAACCTAAAAATACACTTGGTTTTACTGTGAGTTTTAAGATGAAAAATTCAAACCTTCTGTAAAATCAAGTGGAAGAGCTACATTGACTAAACTGCAATTCACTCTAATGTCTTTGACTCCTCTTAGGGCTGCAAACATTAAAACTTGCAGTCCTAGGCAAGTGCCCCAAATGGGGTAGTAAGTCTAAAATTACTTTGTTTTATTTTTATGAATTTTTACTGTGTTTTACTGACCCCTTTGTCATTGTATTCTAAAGCAATTTGGTACAGTTGGTTGGCAGCTTCACCGTATCCTCCAGTTTCATTAAAGTAAGTGCCACCACCAGGGAACAATAGTCTGTTTTAAATGTTTTGTATGTATCACAGTTTTTTTAAATAACTCACCCATTAGTGTATTCAACTACTCTTCTGTAATAGTCTTCACTTTGGCCTATCCTATTTAATTATGTTAGTTAGTTTCTGCTTTAGGTAGTACAAAACGAACTTACCAAATAGGTAGGACCCGAGCTCCGGCGCTTTCCAAGAATTTAACGTAAGAAGCGGCAATGTAACTGTCGTAAGTTTCATTAGGGAAATATGAGGAGACGATGTAAGTTTCTTGCGATAACACCCCAATTACAGGACGGTCATTTACCTCCTCTATGTACTCTTGCGCTAAAACAGACAGAAGTAGCAGCCCTAAAATCAGCAGCACAACTTGTAACATTTTCGAGACGTGCATTTTGATCGTCGGTCTTTTAAACTGATTTGTAATTGGCTTCTTTTATGGTCTGACTTTAGCTTATTATTCATTTTTATCTCATTGATATGCAATCAATACTTGATGAATTATTTACTGGAGAGTGTGTTTACTTAATTAAGTTTTGATATCCACACAAAAGTGTCTCAACTTATACATAAGATTTGATTGAATTGGCAGAGTTTAAAGAAGTTTAACTATTTTAGTTATTAGTAATTATAAGGATGATTGTTTCTTTTCTGTATTTGAAGTCTAGTGTGACAGTTAGTACGATAATTATGGATGATAATTATTCTCCAGAAGATCACATTAAGGTGATTTTTCTCAGTTAGTTGTTTTTTTTTTAGCAATCACTGGTTACGCAGATGCTGCACATTTTTTTTTTAAGGTCAAATATGACATAATAAGGAAACAAGACTACAGTCTAAAAGCACAAACGTATACGTAATGTACTTTCTATTTTAAAAATTCTAGACCTACCCAAATTTGCGTTGCAACTTGTCCTGCATTTTAATTTTGACGATGGAGTTTTGACCAGAAAATGAAACATACTGTGAATTTGGTAATTCGTATGCGGTTAGTTAAGCATTTTAACGCAAACACGCACTTTAAAGCAATAAATACCTCCAAACTTGAAGACCCTTTTACCGTGCAAAACTAGAAAATGAAAGATCACTATCATAGTTCAAGGTATCAGTAGTAGTTAAAAGTGCGTCAAACTTCAATTAATGCTCTCGAATAAAATACTGTTTTTCAATTATTAGGTGTTTGCTGAAATTAGTGAAATTAGATAAAACAATTATATCACTAATCTATACATTGTTGTTTTTTTGATAAATGTTTGAATGCAAATACCAGTCTGCTGTATAATGAATTGGACAAGTAACTCACCCATTGATATGCAGCAAAAAAAGCGCATTCAAATTCGAATAATTATTGTCATTTTGACGTTCTATTGCAGGTCACAACGATAAAACGCCGTTTTGTACACTGGAATTATTGAAACAACTGTAAGTCCTACTACAATGAATTCTCTTCTAGTAGCATTAATTTAAATTTTACATGGGGTCCTTTAATGGCATCATTCGATTAATAAATTATAATGATCCAAGTCAGTAGGTCGATACTTGCGCACCTGTTTATTATAAACAAATTGTTAGATAAGGGCAAGCTGATCGATATTAACCGTTTTGCAGTTTAGAGTCTGACTAAAAATAGACTGCATGAGGATATTTTTAGTGTTCATAAAGGTTACTTATTGCGTGGTTGAAAATAGGATATCCACTTTAGCTGAATTTTGGGCACTATCGAAAGGTCACTGACTGAAAAAAGTCGAATTATAACTGCACAATCACAAAAAGGTGCTGTGAGCGCGGGCGCTGTTAAAACTGCTTTACCAATTTGGCCTCGTTGGATGTTAGTGAGTCATTTGAAATATTATAGAGCAAGTTAAGTAACTTACTATACTAACTAATTGCAATCAGGAATTTTTAAATATCTGATTTTGAATTTTTGATGAATAGATTAGGTTGTGGACAGATCATATACTTTATTATACTTTTCTTTAAAAAGGAGTTTGGAGATGGAGGAAAAACCATTCACCTTTGAATACAGAGAAATGTTAAACAAGACAATTTTAAGAAGTTTTAATCGCAGAAACTATTATTTACTGAGTTTAAACAAATTGTAATTTTGGTTGCATAAATTGTTTTTTTTTCTAATCTGTCAAGTGGCAACGCTGTCTGATCGGGATGTGGAAGTGTCACTAACATCAAAGGACAACTGAACTGACAGAAGACAGATGTGGAATTCAAAATGGCGACCGGTTTGTTGGTAAATTAATGATCCATAGCGTCTTTCATAATTTTTTTAAAAAAACATCGAGTTTTTGCCTTTTGTGTAATCGAAAAGTGTGTACAACTGTTTCATACTAACTCTCTTATTAAAATTAGGATGAGTTTTAACGTTAGTGCGGTTTTTTCACTTTAAATCAGTTCTTTGGATTTGTGATCCAATATGGCCACCACGGCTCTTGTGCCACCTACTCCTCTTGTGCAGGCTCCTGTAAATTCCCAGACAAACTTGGAGAAAATTGAAAGGTAAGTCGTAACCAGTCACACAAATATGCCAAGCTTTTATCACGTTTTTCCTGTACAGTTTTATAAATGAACCTATATACAAGGAGATCCTTGAAAATTCGGCAAACTTCAACACAAGACTATGCATAGAACGTCGGATGCGTTTGCCGTTCATCGATACGCAAACTGGAGTGGCTCAAAATCACTCCTCTTTGTTTATGAATAAACGGCAGCGAATGCCCGGAATTACTCCGGGACAGATATACTCCTATCCCAGACAACGCTGGCGTAAAAAACGGCGCCAATACCTCTCCATGAACTCCAGGACATACAATAGACACCATGACTTGCTTGATGGGGATAGTGACATGCATAGTATCAGCCAGATTGAGAACCCTGCCTTGCAAGACACCGACAGCAAAGACAGCCAATTACTGCCTGGAGAGGTTTCAAAGGTGGGGTGTTTTGTCAGTCTTGTGAGGGTAGATGAGTGTATTAAGGTTAATACTGCCATTTTACCCTTACTGAGGGTGATACTCTACTGAGTATTTTATTTGACATTTTAAAGGAGTGGTTTTATGATGAGCAAGATATGCTTGAGATGGAAAATTATGATGAGCCTGACCCAGATTCTGACTTGGATTATGAGGAGTCTTATACAAAGCGTAGGAGAAGTAGGAAAGGATCAGGAAGGGTAATTAAAGTTTTGAGTGTGTGTAATGTGAGGTTTTTAAAGGAATTTTTATGGTTTAGGCGCGATCTGGTAATGACTCACCAAGCACTCCAGGACGTAAGAGAGGTTCTGGACGAGGCCGCGGCAAAAAAACGGGACCTGGAGGCCATAATTATGAACCTACACCAGGAGATCCTGATAAACCATTTGCTTGTGAACGTAAGTTTTTGTTGCCACTGGGTTTTTGGACTGAATAACTGACCAGTCCAATTTATTGTGCTAATGAATTTTTTTGCATGCTTTTGAACTTTTCCTGGTCTTCTTAGGGATGTTTCAGTTCATGGTTTTAAATAAATGCTTTTAACTTTGAGTAATTTAGCTTATTTGATTTTGTATAAGCTAAGTTGTTCAGTTTCAGTGTTGCTATATGGTGTTGTAGGGAAAATGACAATCTTCTGTTTACTAAAGCTTTTTTTTTATGTCTGGGAAAGGTGCAACTTGGATGAGTGTTTGATCAACCTAATATAGTCAAAAGGGTATGCTTACTGACTCTGGAAATATTTTTTACTAAATTTTTTAGGGTGTACGGATCTTGTTAACACAACAGCTTTCTGCTTTATTGTTTGTACTAACTAGGTAACACCATTTTGAGATTTTTTTTTATAAGTAAAAGGATGCTGTACACAGAAGATTATCATGTAGCCTTGCTGAGGTCTGAACATTTGCCAGTCATTACTAACATAGAGCTTAAGATAATGTTCAGTGCTCGGTTCGGAGTTCGAGCGTCCCGCCACCATCAAGTAACACCGATCATGCGCAATCACTTCTGGAACCGTCGAATCCCTTCCAGCATAGTAATCTCTTTCAGTGTGCGGCGCCCGTTACAAAACCCGCCCGGGATTGACTTACCATTACGGACATTCGCACAAAGAGGGCGCGAGTGATGAAAATTCGCGCGACAGCGCCGGAGCTTCTCCAATGACAGTGCCGCCCAATAGCAACCCGGTGAGCGGGCCATTCTCCGGCCAACCGCCGACGGGGCAGGTTCAGATGCCGCCAGGACCTCCCGTCCCGCCCATTGGAGAAGGTCCTGCTTCTCAAGGTCCTCCCGGCATTGGAGCTAATCAGGGACAAGTGTACCAGGACAGCTACGTTTCCTTTTTGAATCAGGCTCCCGGTACTTGTCCTTTTTCTATTTGTTGTATTTTTAGTGTTTTCTTCTTTTAATAGGTTGGAAGCCTGCTTGATGTGTGTGTTTTCTAGTTTGTATGATAATTTGCATGTTTGTATAGTAGATCTAAAGTAGGTCAGCTCTGCAATTTTTCTGTGTAGATTTTATGTCTGTTTTTAGTAATTTTCAGTTTGGTGCCGTTTTAGATCAGTTACTCTCTGTTCAGTGACTTCTAACTGTTGCGTCACACGATTTTATCTCATTTCATTAGATCAAAGAAAAAATGTGTGCTTTATATCATCATACTATCAGCTTGAGGGATCAATTAATATCAGGGCTATTTTGACGTTTTTATCAGTTTCGTAAATAAACAATGAGAGTCGTCTTAATTGTATAGTTACAAAAGTACAAAAAAAAAACAAATTTAGAAGGAAAAACATTAACGCTGAACAATGTTTTTCTAAATAACGTACCGTGTTTTGATTGATGCTTTAGGCATTTCGGAGCTAATGCTGTAGAAGTACACCAGCTTAATATATGATTTATTGTAGCCCCTGCCTTAGTAAGTAGTAATAATGCGGGGGGACCCTAAAAGCTCCGGCGAGTAGGCCTTAAGGCACTTTTCGCCGTTTTCCCTCAAACCTGACATCAACCATTTGGACTTTGCCTTGGGGTCTCTTGGGATTTCAATCAATTCCTTGGCTTGTCTGCACCTTTCTCCACATCTCTGTGACACCTTCAAACGCTCAGTCACTTACCTGTCCGTTGCTTAATTCTATGAGAGGTTCGGCAGTTATTGGACTCTCAGAAGACCCGAGTTCGTTTCCAAATCCACACTAGGTTTATCTGATTCTGCTCTGCCACTTTGTCCAAGACATCCCAGCATTCCTGAATCAGTCTGTTACCCATCCTGGCTCTACAAAGTACCTTTAGGACAGCCTGACTATCGGAGTAGATCTTTTCGCCCTTCTGTAAACTCTTTGCTTGTGGCGATCTCGAGGATTGCAAATAATTCCGCCTGAAAGATGGTCCCCCAGCGAATAATATACCCCCTTGTTGGTGTCTTGTCGGTACACTCCAGTCGCGGACCATCCCGTATTGGGAGACTTTGTACCAGCTTAAACTATAGTCATTTTGACAATCAATGTTACATTTAATTACCGACATACGTTTTTTGCTGGTGATTGTGATGCAGAAGTCACTGAATAGAGAGTAGTTTAAATTTACAAATCACCAGAGCTTGGTAAAAGGGGAAAGAATGCCAATTAAGTTGGACATGTAGTAGGGTTGTCTAATTTCTTATGCTTCCAATTTTTTATGTTTTGATATTAACTTTTCCGCTTATTATTTGATTTTCAAAAAAAAAACATCTTTCCAAAATTGTTTCCAGTGATTAGCTACAGATTTTTTTCTGTATTAGGTGTTTTTGGTCAGGAGGAAATGGTTCCTAATTTAACCGTTATGTGACTGTGTTACCAATACTCTCTTCTTCACTGCCTTTTATAGTGCCTGTACTAAGTCAGTGGAGTTTAAACCAAAGAGTTTAAGAAATATCAAAACTATCCAAATTACAGGAATTACGGAATTTCTAAATTACTAATAACTTACATTTTCAACCTTGAATACAGATATGAAAGTTTCAAAATTATTCATAGAAATTTATGGACTAAGAAAGCTTAAACCAAAGTCTTTGAGAAATATGGCTTTATAAGTGTCACATGACCACAGAGTGTGTTTGATGTAAGTAATTGTTAAATTACGTCACACCCATGAAGCTTTCTGACTTATTAGCTCTGATTCTTCTACCCATATACAGGGTAGTCCAGTTTTAAATGTCAATAATCCACTATTCGATAGTCCATCAAAAAATACGCTTTCCAAGGAAAATACACTCCTCTAAAATTTCCGTTCTTAGCCGTTTTCTTTCGGTTTGTGATTTCGGATCCAAACGTCACGTGACCTCTATCGCATTTTATAATCATGATGTCATGTGATTTTTAGATCAGAACGCTTTTGGAGCCGAAATCATGGATCGAAAGAATGCGGCTCCAATGAAATGCTCAATATGTGATGTGAATGACGTTTGTCAAACTTGTTAAGTGACGAAGACTCGGAGAGATGGCGTTCATCATCATTCCCGCTCTATTTTCTAGGCTGACTGGATATTTCCCAAAAAGTACAGTTTTTTAATTTCCTTGTTCAATTTAAAGAAAGATCTTGTAAAATTTTGATTCAAAATTTCTTTTACGTTATAATTACGCTTTAAAAACCTAAGAATGAAGCTCTAAGTTCTAAAGTTCAGAAAACTCGTTATTTTTGTAAAAATCTCAGACCGTTGAAAGTGAAAACCAAATTTGGTGCAACTGATGCTCATTACCGGGTCTTAAAGCCACCTACAAAAAACCCTTCATTATAATCAATTATCATCCCTTTGAGCCAAGTCTAGAGGTAATGAGTATCAATTACTTAGGAAGGAAAATGAAAACCATCCCCCTGTATCTATACAATTTTGACAAACGTCACGAACATTACGTTCAAATCAAAATTGCTCTAATAGTCTGACAGATGTGACAAAAAAACGCGACTGTCTTACTTAGAAAAAAAATGACATTTAAAACTGGACCACCCTGTATTTTCTCTCTATAATTTTGAAAATGTTATACCTGTATGTATACGTCAGCAAGAAAACTGATTTTTTAAACAGGTACTCCAAATCGACGTGGTCCTCGTCCACCAGGTCCACCAATACCACAAGGTCCGCCTATGCCCCAGATACCGATGATGCCTCAGATGCCACCACATCCGATGGCCGGACCGAATCAAGCTCCGCCGACGTTGCCACCCAACCTACCGGTGCCCCCGCAACTTCTCCCACCGCCCATGGGTGATGACCCACCAATGCCTATACTGAAACCGGAAAAAGCGATCGAAATACCAATGATGCCGCCTCAAGAGCCGCCCATGATGATGAGCGGACCGTCGTTGATGCAACCGCAGCATCAGCCGCCCCCGCCGCCGATGTCGATCGATCGAAAAGTGCCGCCCAGTCCGTATTGTGACTTTTGCCTCGGCGATTCGTCGCAGAACAAAAAGACGGGTGGCGTGGAGGAGTTGGTGTCCTGTCACGATTGCGGACGATCAGGTAAGGGGGGAAATCGGGAATCGCCCGGAAGGGGGGACGACAAGCCGAAACGGGGGCGCAAAAAGAAGTAGACAACGTTTCACGGTCTTGTATAAACTAGTCGATTTGGTTACGGAACGTTTTCTACGTCTCTGTGCGTTTCTATCGGCCGAGAACATACTACTGCCAATTTTTTTTTTTTACGGAAGCGACCACGTACAAAATTTTTACCCGATTTGGAGATTTATTGTCTTTTTTTTCTTGCTGTGATACTGCGAAATTAATGTCACTTTGTTGCTATTTTTGTAGTTTATTTTCACTTTATACAGTTCATGGATAATTATTAATTTCTTTTACACTTTTAAATTTTATGTATATCTATTATAAATATTGTTTATTTTTGAACGAAGCTTTGAGCCAGTACTAAGTTTTAAGTAAGTTAAAAATTGTATATTATTGCAGATTGACGTAGTATTGGGACTTTTTGTGTATTGTAGGGTAATTCTTGTATTTTAATGTGTTCCTCTGAATTTCGGACATTGTTCGTCATCAGTCCTAGTAATGAGTTAGTTTCATCACTATTGTCAGGAGAGTTATTTTTTTATAATTACGAACGAACAGCAGTAAAACTCATCTAATTCTCAAAAAACTCAATTTCCACAATACAAACAAACGCAAACTGTCACCACTATTTCGGCCATATTGGAATTTTTGACAAGCACCTTCTAGGCTCTAGTAGGCGGTGAATTGCTGTCTTTAAAATTGCGCGTTTAGTGGTGCCATCTCACGCTGCTTACTTAAATTAGTTTTCAGTTCTATTGCCACTGTTTGTCTATACTTATCATTTAGTCTATAAGATGAAACTAACACACATTACAGGTTTTTCTAGCAAAGACTTCACCTGTTTGTTTCTTCGTATATCGTGCTTCGTATACGTAATTAGGTACATAAATATTTATTTCTGGGACAAATTATATTTAATCAAACAATTAGGTTATAATGTTGCAACGTTGCGTCTTCCAAAACTAAAGAAATCAAGGGAGGTGAATATCAAAATAGCGTTCAACTATAAAACATGTCACTTTATTGTTTACAAAAATAATTTATAATGATAATTAGAGCGTAACTGTATTGTTTGTATAAAAGTACACAAAAAATTACTCGAATGTTAGAATTTAAACGAAAGTCACTGGGTGGTAAAAACGTTGAATCGTGGGTGTTGTAAGAACAGTTATTTTCCAAGAACGCGAACTGGATTGTAGAGAAAAGTGACTCGAGAGATGTGCAATAAATTTTTTAAGATTTAAGTATGATGAAGTGGTTTTCTTCGGTGCCGAAGCGGCTTGGTGCGCTTCAATGTATGTCAATTTTTCTGCCGTCGAACGCGCTTGTTTTCCGATTTTACGATTTCTCAATTGGGAAAAATTCACATATCTTGGAAAGTACCTGTTCTTCGGCACCCATATTTGCCCCTTTACCTCTAAACTTTAGCATTTTTCCTGATTTTTTTGTATCAAATATCCTATAATTGACAAAAACTAACCAACAATCTTGGCTACCAAATTTGAGTTTTAACGCCAATTGCACCGAAATTGTCAAAATCAAAACCTAAAATAGCTTAAGTTGGTGCATTTTTCATCAGTGAGTCCAATTTGAGTCACCCTGTACAAATCCGCAAAGTAAGTTACCCAGCAACAAAAGGTAAGGTAACCAAACAGACGGAATGCTCAATCAAACAAAGAAGTTGGTAGAGTACAGCAAGATAGTGACGCATCCAATAAAGGATGAGCTTCAATTAAAAATTAACATAATCTTTTGGTACTGCTGGTTGCGTTCTCACCTATCAAAGATGGCTGTGCTTCCAGTTATGCATTAAATAAAAAAAAATGTTTTCCATAGGTCATCCGACTTGCCTACAATTCACTGACAACATGAAGGTTTCGGTCAAAAAGTACAGATGGCAGTGCATTGAATGCAAATGCTGTTCAGTATGCGGTACTAGCGACAATGACGTAAGTAGTAATTAGTGTTGCCAGTTTGGAAATTAACACACCTGTCTGTACCCGAATTAGGATCAGCTTCTGTTTTGTGACGATTGCGATCGTGGCTACCACATGTACTGTTTGTCACCGCCTTTAGAAAACCCTCCCGAGGGTTCTTGGTCCTGCAAATTGTGTATCGAGCAGTTTCGTCGAAAGTAATATTCGTTTTTTCTTTATGTAAACTTTTGTATAGTTGTTGGTTCTGTGTAGAGGAGTTGTAACGACCGACATAAAAAAAAACTGCTTACCAATTTAAAACGTCAGCAAAGTACTTACGTTGTTACTGGAAGGTCAGTAGTGCTAAGATAGGACAAGATTTAAATGTCATCTAGACAATGTATTAAGTTTTATTTTTTATAATTTTTAGTGTGGCCTATCTCAATAATTTGTATTTTTTTATTGACTCTTAAGTAAAATAAAACCATTTTAGCACATTTCAATGTCTTATTTTAATAATAATGCCTTGGTTTAGTCTAACCAGATCGGAGACGATTGGACACACTTAGTTCGCTGTCAGTTGTTAGATATGGTTGTTGTAATTAAATAGTAATTTGAGATATAGGTATATGTTTAAATAATTCATACAAACATAACTTTTCTTATTTCTACGATTGTAGAAAAAGAGTAAGATGATGACGATAAGTCTGCATTGTTAGAACTGTTTAGAAAAATGTTCTGATAATAATACAAAACTAAAAATGTTTAAAAATAGATCTAATAAAGAGGTTTTTGAGACGCTGATTTTTAAAGCATCTTGTAGATAACGATGCAAAGTTTAAAAAATTGTTACTCATCTTAACCCCACACATGTTCCATCTTGTGCTAAAATTTCATGTGTCACTTCTGTATACATGGTGAATGCAATGAGTAAAAATTTCTGTATTGGTAATAAAACCATTTCTCACTTTGTGGATATTCAACAAAGCTGAAACTCGGTTTTGCAGTAGCTAATGAACCACTTTATGATTCTAGGGCCCAGTTGTACAATCACAATTCAAACACCACCACATTTTGGAAAAAAATGGATTTTATGATTAAAAAGGTAGGAACGTCTTCCTACTTAAAAATAAAATACGAAAATCTTGACACATGGTGAATGAGCCGTATAAAATTTTTGCATTTTAGTCTCTTACGAAAACTGGTTGGAAACTCGAACCTATCGATCAAAGGAACACTTTAACTGAATAATGCAACAATTGAAAATTTGAAAATTCGTTTAATCCTCACAATTACGTACATAAAAGTTATACCATCGTATTACAGAGTTGGCGGGTAGAAAAATCACTCAGGATACAGTTTATTTATTTGAATGAAGCTTTATTTTAATTAATAAACGAATACTTATCATAAATAATACACCTTTGAAGGTTCGGTGCGTGAGTAATGACAGTCGTACAAAAAAAAAGAGAAAAAAATTGAAAAAGCAATCGCCCGCGGCGTCCCCTATTGACGGTCGGTGGCCCTAAGTTTCTCCTCGACGGCCTCTTGGCTGGCTTCCGACAAATCTGTCGCTTGAATATACTTTTGTACACCTACCAGCGATTTTTTCAGAGCATCAAAAGAGCTAAATAAAAAGAAAACAAACTCAAACAGTGTTGCCACACACACGTTACCCAAACCATTCTCACCTAGAGTACAACATCTTCTTTTTGACTTTGGCGGTGTCTGGGCACCACGACATCAGGAACAACTTTTGCTTTTTGCTCGCCTCGGATGTACCCTGACACTGATGCGTGTATTCAAAATCGTACAGTCCATAACGGCACTCGCCAGCGCCACCTGCCTGCAGATTGGTAAGGAACTGCTCGTACTCTTCGTCTCGGGCACCAATCACCTGCCAAAATAAGATAAGTTATAAAAAAAAACAGTCACGTGACCATTTGTACCTTCAAATGTTTGTTCATCATTTATTCATCAAATAATATATTTTATCATTTACAGTCACGTGACCTTTAAAAATATATTTTATTTGTGAAAAAATCGTCACGTGTCCATTTGCACATTATAAGGAGTCAGGTGACTCTTCAAATAATACTTTGACATCTAAAACGGTCAGGTGACCTTTAGGATTTCGTTTTGACGTTAAAATAATTGAAAATTGTCACGTGGCCATTTGCACTGTCAACGGGGGTCACGTGTCAGGTTACAAAATATCAGTTTAAACTGAAAAACGATTACGTGATCCTTCAAATGACATTTAAAACTGTCATGTGACATTATCAATCTTAAAAGAGTCACGTGACCATTAGGATGTGTTTTGACGTTAAAAAAGTCAGGCGATTTGAAAAAAATAGTCAAAACATAAAAACTGTCACGTGACGTTAAAAATGACATTTTAATCTGACAAATAGATACGTGAATTAGTATATCAGTTTAAAACTAGAAAAACGGTCACGTGAACTTCAGGATTCTTTCCTCCTGTGACTTTTAAAATAAATAGAATCTTTATTATCCACACCTCAAACCAGAAATTCTTATCTTGTTTAGTTTTCAAAATTTAACTCAAATTTATTTGAAAAAATCAAGCTTTCTTAGGCAGTTCAGATGGGATAGCGAAAGAAAGCGGATTATAGGAAATACTGGAAAAGTTGGCAACTATGTCTGCAATGAGGAGCTGTATTAGCGCCATCTCCTAGAGTTTACCTACAACTGAAACGGCCGAAATAGGAAATACATCAGGAAGCTTCAGGTGCCACTTTTTACATTGCGCTGGTTGTCTGTACAATACTTATCATTTAGTCTTGTGGGGATCACCAGAAACTGTTATTTTAAGAAAACAAACTCGTTTTTAAGTGTATTTTAGCGCCTTATTGGCAACATGGCGGATTTTAACCCTCAGATGGCGCATGGTGTCCATCATGGTCGACTCTGACGGCAGTGGTTAGTTTATTATCGACACTTACCTCGACATCGATTTGTCGTTCATCCTTGATGAAGAAAATGACGTAACGATGCTTTTTGTCCTTTTTGATCTCTTCGTAGGTAGTTTTGCAAGCGTCCGATACTGTCACACCGGAAGCCTGAAAAATAGAAAATTTTTACTGAATTGCCAATGTCAATATTGTGGCAATAAAAAGGTGACAGTTTGAACTACTTAACTAAGAAAAATAGACAATTTTTACTATTTAAGTTCCTTTTCAGACTTAATTTGCTTCATCCTTGTACCTCTACTATGTCTTTACTTAGTAGTAGCATGAAACAGTGAATGAATCACACATCTTTCAGAATAACCTGCTGATCCGTAATCTGGGTTTAATCACTTTTAATGGCGTTCCAAGCACGCAGTTTCCTAGTAGCAAATCGCCAAATCATTCAACTTAAGTACATTTTCCCAGATATGGATGTGATCATTTTTAAACAAAGCTGCTCAGGTTATCGTTATTGACGAAATCATTAATACTCTTTGTTTGATAAATAAACACCTACTTTACCAATATTTTGTTGTGTGTTTTTATTATGGCAAATTAAAATTGATACAGTGATGGAAATGATATTATTTCTAATTCGGCTAGAAAACAGAAATATATGGGATGTGGGTTAGTTTTTCCTGAACGTTGCCAAACCGACCACTTAATAATTATTTTGGCTATCCGACAAGGTTCCAGTGTAAAATTAGAAAATTACCCAAAAATCAAAACAAAACCGTCGATTATTTCGTTAATTTTAACGACGCCTCTAAAAACCTCATAAATCTACTCCTCCACCCAAATAGTTTGAAAATATTGAGTAAAACAATTATCAAGATTGAAAGCATGTAATGATTATTAGTATTTTCCCAGTGACTAAATGATACCATGTAAGGAATTCATCAGTTTGTCACCACAGACAATGCATGCAATAATACAGCTATAAATGGTTAAGCAAACAAGTTCAATGATAAGGAAATACAAATAATTCATTTTATTATTATCAATTCAGATGCAAATCAAACTCAATTACATGGTGTTAAAGAAAACTTAAATTCCAGGATTTCAAGAAGAGTAAAATTGAAATTCTGCACTTTTGTAGTCAAGAAAAATGATAGGATAATCAGATGTGAGGAACTTCACTGAAAAAATCAATGGATTTACCCTAATCTGCATTATAATTCAGTCTTTACAGTGAAATCACTGTTTCCTGTTGCTAGAGTTTATCTGAAAGTCAAATAGTCTGCAATTTTCTTACCAAGTCCAGATAAAATCTTCAAATACCTCTTTAGAGTAGTATAAGGATTTTGCCTAATTGCTTGCAACTACTACTTACAAAAGCCTTGGATTAACCACTTACCTTGTCAAATTGTTTGGTTAGTCTGACTTACCCTTCACATTTTGCCCATAAATTAACACACTTAATAAAAGAAGAAAAAAACATCCCCCAGAAGCAAAGCAAGGTCCACCAAATAAGGATAAATTTAGATCACTTCTATTTTTAGTAAACCCACATGTAGTGTATTTCAGTCTTATTAACCAACCTAACCAAGATTTGCGTGTGGGTCTTCGCCCCCATTTACGGCCAAATCAAACTGTTTAAAACCAAAAAATGGGCCGGGATATATCGTATGACATGGCCATATACAGACGGCGGTTCCACCATAAGGCTGACCAAAACAGCCTTCGAAAAGGAAATCCAAAAGAGTGAATCACCGTCTGCATGTCTGATTACCCATAGTTAACGGTATATCATTGGTGGTAGACAGGAAAAAATCGGTTTTATATTCACACACCCTATTTTGATGGCACTATTTCGTAAAAGGGCACTTAGAAGTGCTAGTGTACCATAAAGGGTTGGTTAGAACTTGGGATACGTTAAGGGTTGAATAGAGTAGGGCTTTAGTGAACCGCAACGTGATATTTGAAGATTTTAAACGTCAAATTATAGGGATTTACAAATTTGCACACATCAATGGCCGCCCGGCTTACGGCTTGGCCACCGGCCCAGTTTCCTGTGCTGTTACGAACGAAATCCACGCCAGTCTTACCAAAACGTACAAGTAACAATTCAAACTTACCATTTTGATTTAATCCAAATGCGATAAAAACTACACAATTCACTTCTGTAAGCAGCACTGAAGGTAAAAACGTCTCGTTCGAGTTGGTCTTCCAGGGACGTTGATCCGCGAATGACTCACTAGCTCCGGCCGACGTACTGTATATATCCGTCTTTGTTATCAACGCTTTGGAGTCCACCCGAGTGACAAAGACAAACAGATGACGCGCTCGGTGTGGAAACTCGGTATTGAGCGGACGTCCACATTGCGCCAGCGTCAACATGACCATCTATTTTTCCCTGACGGTTCTTTTTTATTTCAGCCTAATAATGCAACAATTTTAAATCTACATATTCACAATTTCCAGGTAAATTCAGTAAAGCCCCACCCCGGTTTAATTAAATTCGTGAAACTGTTAAAATACAGTGAAAATCCTGACCGGTGTAGCAAAATTGGATCTACTTTTTGCAGCGTAGTATGGCGGGCGCTTTAAACGTTTAAAAGCAAAAATGAAAAACACAATTTAAATCAGTCAGTACTGAACCGAAATTTTATTTTCCCGTCTTGCACAGCAATTAATTAACACGGGTAAACCACCGGGTGGTGAAAAAACCTGGATAAAGCCAATTGAACCACTGGCTACGTCAGCCAATGTGAAAGCCAGCTAGTTCAAATGCCCATAAAAGGGAATGGAGTCAATCCAATATGGCCGCTTTCAAATTGAATATTCGCGCCACGCCCCTGATTAAGTTAAATTCTCTTCATGATTACTGCTTTACAATATTAGGCAAAATTAATAACGGTAATTGTCTAACCCCTATAGATATGAGCAAAATTAAACAATCTAATATACGGTTCTATATTAAAACTGTAAAACCACTACTATGCGGAACTGTAACAACTATCAACTGTCACCAGTCACTAGTGTCAAACTGTCAAAACCAAACGTGTTTGGTTTGGGGCTTTTGAGTTTTTGACTCTTGTGTTGGTTTATTTGGTGTATATTTGGAGAATTCCTCCTTCAAAGGAGTTTTTATTAAAATTACAAAAATGGGCAAGCGAAAAGCCTTCATAGACAGTGATTCCAGCGACAATTCAGACACGGACCTGGATAAAGTAAGTGGTAGTTCAACTAACCTTAAAAAGTTCCTTTGCATTTTTCGGGAATATCTCCAGAAAAATTGAACGCACTTGGCTACAACTTTAACTGCTAGTTTGACTTGGCCACTTTAACGTTCCACCACCTTATGCAAGCGAATTTGACTGGGTTAAACCTAAAAAAAAGCTTTTTTACTGACTTATGTTTCAAGGGTTGTTTATATGATGTTCTGTAGGAATTCTTGGGTTTGGCCAAAAAGAAAAGCAAGAAGAAGACCTCGTCGTCAAAGCAAGGTTCCAGTTCGGAGGCCTCTAGTGCTTCAGATAGTGAAAGTGACACAAAAAATAAAAAGAAACTTAAGCAGGATGCTGCCAGCTCAGACTCTGAACCAGATCAGAAAAAAGAAGTACCTAGAAGTAGTGCAGCCACTAAAAGCCCTCAGCATTCTGAACCTGAAGAAGGTTGAGTGAGTGTGCAATGCAGAAGAGTAAGTTGATAAGTGGAAGTTTTAGGTGAAGTCAGTGACTCTAGTGATACCTCTGAAGAAGAATTCAATGATGGTTATGATGACCAGCTTATGGGTGATGAGGAGGATAGAGCCAGACTGGCCAGTCTTACTGAAAAGGAAAGGGAGACTGAAATCTTCAAGAGAATTGAACAGAGAGAAATGATGAAAACCAGGTTAGTTATTAAGTAGGCTGGGATTGTTTGCTTTTGTTTTAAGGGTTGTCAGTTTGGAGCTGTTGTCATTAAGCATTGTCTTGTTGCAGATTTGAAATTGAGAAAAAGTTGAGGCAGCAAAAACGTCTGGAAAGAGCCAAAGATAAATCCTTTGTCAGACCTAAGGATAGAGATAAGTCAAAGAAAACAGAGCAGGACAGGGGGGTTGCTAGGGAAAAGACTAAAGTTAAGGAAGTTGAACAGGCTGAAGAAGAGTTTGATAGTAGTGAGGACGCTACACAGGCCAACCGGTTGCAAATTGATTTTACTTCCATTGACCATAAGGAGAGGAGTAAAGAAAGGAAGAAGAACATTGAAGAGAACAGAGGGAAAACTGACAATAAAAGGTGAGTGTAAAATTCTGTAAAATTACTTGTTTTGCTTTGTTTTTTTTTGTCATGTGATGGACAAGTCCAATTTTCTAGGAAAATTGACTTTCAGCTTCAATTTAGTACAACAAAGTTATGAAATGATGATTTCACAAAGTTTAGAAAAAGAACAACTTTGTGAAATATGAACAATTAATTACCTGCCCAAAATCCAAAAAAAAGGCTTTTTTGTCTTTATTCCTGTTTCTCTCTATAGTTTTTTTGAACTACACTTTATTCTCAAGTTAATGACACTCAAACACTTCTTGTCCAATTATTTGAAACTGTCAGACACCTCATAACTAGCAGTATGAACACACTATACCTAAAGGAATTTTTATGATAAGTGACAATAGAAAGAAGTTTATCGAAACGCGTCAGCATTATTGATAACTTTGAATTGCCCATTGTGAATGGCCAATAATTCAACGGTTTGTTTTCATAACACACTGATCAGAATTTGCTAACTAGCAGTTACAGTGAAGTGGTGTCAGTTGTAGTGTGAGCTTTTTGTATAGTAAGAAGTGTACTAAAATTATAGTACAATGAAGTAATAATTGAATGTTGGTAATAACTGAACAGATAAGAGTGCAAAATTGTGTTTTTCTTAATAATCATCCACTTTGCTTCAATGTCTCTAATAAAAACCAAATATATTGAAAGGGTAAATGCTATGGCAGAACTAAAAGCCAGACGTGAAGGCAAACAAAAAAGGGAAGAAGCGGAGGAAGAACGGAAACGCAAAGAGGAAGAAAAGAAAAGACAACAAGAGGAAGAAGAAGCGATTATGTCTAAGAAGAATGAGACAAAATTGAAAACCTCAGACATTTATTCTGACGACAGTGACAGCGATAGTGAACAAGTTAGAAAATCACCGGTAGTGCGCGATAAGGCGCGGTCAAGATCCCGATCACGTTCGGGATCACCCTCCAGATCGTCAAGCTCCAGTTCAAGCAGCAGTGACAACGACCAGGAAGAGGAGGACGACAAAAAGGCCGTCTACACCCCCACCAAACAGGATCTGAACTCAATCAGGTAGAATCCAGTTAAGGTTGATCATACCAAGAGAATTAAGGGTCTGTATTCTGCCAGGTTGTCTAGGCACAAACTAGAACGCTTTGTCCACATGCCCTTCTTTGACCGTATAGCAAAAGGTTGTTTTATCCGGATAGGAATCGGGCAGAATAACGGTACGCCCGTGTATCGCGCTGCTGAAGTAATGGGAGTGTATGAAACCGCCAAAATTTACCAATTAGGCAAAACCAGAACCAATAAAGTGAGTTTTTAAAGCTGCATCCAAGTTAGATAGTAAAGCGAACATTTCAGGGTTTAAGGGTACGACACGGCTCTCAAGAACGGGTGTTTAGACTGGAATTTGTATCGAATTCCGAATTCACAGAAGGTGAGTTCCAGAAATGGGTGGAGGCCTGCGCAGCTTCCGGTAATGAATTACCAACTAAAAGTCGATTTGAACAGAAGCAAGCTGATATCAAAGAAGCTATCAGTTATGAGTTTAATGAACAGGATGTTGAAAGAATTGTAAGTGGTTGGACTTTCATTATGAGCATAATTCTTTCATTTACTGTTATCTATAGAGTCCGGATTAAAAAGCACTAAAGTCGTGAAAAAGCTTAAAAAGCTAAATTATTTTCTTCAAAAAAGCACAAAACTGTTTCAGAGATGCAAAATTTTTTTCAGTTCAACTTCTAGAAATTTTTTCAACATTTCAAATTGCTTTAGAAGCATACGGAAGATTTTAGACTGTTTTTGAACTACTTGACAGCATTTGGACTGTTTAAACAGCATAATGAAGGTTCTGGAATGCTTTAGAGGCAATTGGAATCTCTTACACGATTTACAACATTTTTCGGAAGCTTCTAAACTGCTTTAATATCTTCTGGGAGCTTCTAAACTAGTTGAAAAGTGTTTCGAATCTTTTAGACTGTTTTAAATGATTTTGGAAGCTTCTAGACTGTTTTGAAAAACATTTCTGTAGTGTTTTGAAATCTTTTTAGACTACTTTAAGAGCATTGAAGATTCTGGACTGCTTTTAATGTGAATTTGAACTTTTGAAACTGCTTTAGAAGCATACGGAAGATTTTAGACTGTTTTTGAACTACTTGAGAGCATTTGGACTGTTTAAACAGCATACTGAAGGTTCTGGAATGCTTTAGAGGCATTTGGAATCCCTTACACGGTTTACAACATTTTTTGGAAGCTTCTAAACTGCTTTAATATCTTCTGGGAGCTTCTAAACTAGTTGAAAAGCGTTTGGAATCTTTTAGATTTTTCTAAATGATTTTGGAAGCTTCTAGACTGTTTTGAAAGACTTCCGACTGTTTTAGAAACATTTTTATTGTTTCTGTAGTGTTCTGAAATCTTTTTAGACTACATTAAGAGCATTGAAGATTCTGGACTGCTTTTAATGTGAATTTGAACTTTTGAAACTGCTTTAGAAGCATAGTGTTTTGAAATTGAGAGCATTTTTAGACTCTTCTTTTTTGAAAGACATTTCTGCATTGAGCATTGATTCTGGACTGCTTTTAATGTGAATTTGAACTTTTTAAACTGCTTTAGAACCATACGGAAGATTTTAGACTGTTTTTGAACTACTTGAGAGCATTTGGACTGTTTAAACAGCATACTGAAGGTTCTGAGAGGCATTTGGAATCTCTTACATGGTTTACAACATTTTTTGGAAGCTTCTAAACTGCTTTAATATCTTCTGGGAGCTTCTAAACTAGTTGAAAAGTGTTTCGAATCTTTTAGACTGTTTTAAATGATTTTGGAAGCTTCTAGACTGTTTTGAAAAACATTTCTGTAGTGTTTTGAAATCTTCTTAGACTACTTTAAGAGCATTGAAGATTCTGGACTGCTTTTAATGTGAATTTGAACTTTTGAAACTGCTTTAGAAGCATACGGAAGATTTTAGACTGTTTTTGAACTACTTGAGAGCATTTGGACTGTTTAAACAGCATACTGAAGGTTCTGGAATGCTTTAGAGACATTTGGAATCTCTTACACGGTTTACAACATTTTTTGGAAGCTTCTAAACTGCTTTAATATCTTCTGGGAGCTTCTAAACTAGTTGAAAAGCGTTTGGAATCTTTTAGATTGTTCTAAATGATTTTGGAAGCTTCTAGACTGTTTTGAAAGACTTCCAACTGTTTTAGAAACATTTTGGGGTTTCTGTAGTGTTTTGAAATCTTTTTAGACTACTTTAAGAACATTGAAGATTCTGGACTGCTTTTAAAGTGAATTTGAACTTTTGAAACTACTTTAGAAGCATTTGAAAGGTGTTTGGGCAGTTTAAAGAGCCTTGAAGGTTCTGGACTGCCTTTAAGACATTTGAAACCTTGTAGACAGTTTTAGAAACTTTTGGAAGCTGTTGAACTGCTTTAGAAGCATAAGGAAACTTTTGAGAGTTTCTAGATAAATTGAAAAGCATTTGGAAGCTTCTAGGCTAATTGAAAAGCATTTGGGCATTTTAGAGGTTTTATAGTGTTTTGGAATGTTTCTAATTTTTTTTAGACCTCTTCAGGAGTATTTGGACATTTTTTGGTCGGTTTAAATTTGTAAATTGATACTTATACATTTTGCAACATGTTTTTGTCGTTCAGAAGCCTTCAATATTGCAATTTTTTGTCAAAGCAGTTATTTAGTTTATTTTTAAAAAATTGAAAAGCTTGTCTTGTAAAAAACTAGTTAAATCATACAAAAATAGCAGTCAAATGACGCGTTTTAGCATAAATCACATTACAAAAAGTAAAATTTCTAGAAATCCGGACTCTATTATCTATGTCTACCAGGCTTATTAAAATTGAGGTTAAATTTTGTAGTTAAGAGAAAAGGAAAGATTCAAACAAAACCCACACAATTATGCTATGAAAAAGGCAACTCTGATGAAGGAAAGAGATGCCGCTATGGGAAGGGGTGACGACGACTACGCCCGGGAAATGTCGGAAAAACTGTCTCAACTTGAAGAAAGGTTGGTTGACTTATCCAACAATTAACTAACGATGATAATAATGTTATTTAGAGCGTCTGAATTAGACAAAAGACGAACAGCCACGATATCCAGTATATCCTACATAAATGACCGAAATCGTAAACGTAACGTGGAGGAGGCAGAAAAAGCGATAATGGAGGAGGTGAGGGCGAACAAAGGCAAAAAAGTGGACGATCCCTTTACTAGGCGCTCGACGAAACCTCGGATGAACTTCAAGGCGGGCGAAAAAGAGGCTTTGGCCGCTGCAGAGCAACAGGCCGACGCCCTACGGAGGGCGGAGGACGACAAACAGCAAGAGGTGGCGCAGAAATTGAAGAAACAGGACACGAAAGCGCCCCAAGTGTCGCAAGAGGATTTGTTTTCCGCCCACGATTTTGATATTAAGATCGACCTAGAAGTGCCTCTACCCTGTAAGTGTATTTACTAAATCTTTATAGAAAACATAACTATAAACAATCATTATTTCAGCGACGGCTGTTAACGTGATCACCAAGGCGACCCCTAAAGATGTCGGGCCAAGAAGAAGCCTAAATTTACAGGACTACAAAAAGAAACGGGGGCTCATTTAGTATTGTGTACATTATTTAGGGTTAAGTTTCAATTCCGAGCTGGTTAAGGGTATACGCTCATGCGTAACCTATTTACAATAGGCAAACTCCTAGGAGCTAAGGCTAAAAACGTTGAAAATGTGATTTGTTTTACTCTTTTTTTTGTGACAGTGTATTACTTATGCTTTAATTTATCAACAATAAATTTGAGATCAACCAAGTCCAGTAGGGTTGTCATTATGTTACAAGTTTATTAAAGTACAGAATAAAAAAAAAATCTTACAGAACATAAATAGTATTGCATGAGGGCCTGGTAAAATTCTGCCCCAAGTAAACCAGAACGAAATTGTCAGAATACATACCAGAACTAACTAATCCGAACCGTAAATTTCGAAAACGACCGGATCGATACCAAGCGAGCTGGTTTCCTTAAAAAACTCCATGATATCGTTGAAAAACTTGAACTTGAAACCCTTCTGTCGCGGATTTTTGCAACGCAAATTGTACGTTCTGATCAGGTTCCGCCACTTCGATTTGATCTCCTTGACGGTCACCTGGTAACCGTTTTCTACCATCTCCTGCATGATTTCAATCCAAAGGGTCGGTTTGCTTTGCTGGTTGCGATCCGCGATTTCGAACTTTCGGCGTCGAATTATCGAGATCAGTAGACTGGTGGCTTCGTCCGGCCAACGACACGGAAAATCTGCAAAGTACCCAACGGCTTAAACCCCACTCGATCAGAAAATTTGTTTTTTGTGAGTCATTTTTGTGTTGATGTTTTTTTTTTCCCATAGAATGTGACAAACCTTGGACGAAAAAGCCTGCATGCACATCAGATTTACCCTCATTACTACCCCAAATTTGACCAATAAAAAACATCAACAAATCAAAAATCCACTCAAACTCACAAAAAACAAACTCCTTTTAGAATGCCACGTCCGCCAATACAAAATTGAACCGCGGCGCTTGGACGTTTTCCCTCTCTTCGCTAACGCTATTATCCTTACTGCTAGAAGTAGTAGTTTTGGCTTTTTTACCGAAATTCACGTTCTTGTTGCCCTGCACGCTGGCCATGGCCGCTTTCTTCATTACTTCCAGTTTCTTCTTTTGAATGTCCAGCTCCTGTTTACGTATAGCCATTTCTTCCTCGTGCCGTTTCTGTCTCGCCGAGTATTCATCCCGTTTCATGTTTGTGTACTCAATAAACTGGCGATCCGTAAAACAAATGGGAGGAAATGTGACTGTGGGATTGCATTTTGATGTGGATGCTAGTGAACTGTCTCCAAAAAGAGGCATTAAAGTCAATTTGGATTTGTTGTAGTCGTGTTCTTTTAAAAACGCGCTCTCACCGCCAAAAAAGTCAGACATTTCGTTGTAGTAGCGGAATCTCATGTTGTCTTTATTTTTCATTTTGCAGCATTCTTTGTAGGTGCGAATTAAGTTCTTCCACTTGTTTTGGCACTCTTGCACACTAACGTTAACACCTTTGTAAGTTACGTCCTGGTGAATTTTGTTCCACACATCTCTGCGATTAGTCGCGTTTGCTAATTCAGTTTTATATTTTTTCATTGATTCAATGAGTTTCTTTGACTGTTGAATTCCCCAACAGTGATGAGAATCTGTAAGTAAGAAAATTGAAATTAAATTTGAAAAAAGTTACAAAAAGCCCTCCATTTCAGTAAACAAAGACAGATATAGAAAGCTTGTACTTCAGTCAATGGGAAGGACAAAGATAGAAAATCCAAACTGCTCCACCTATCTACCGAAACATGGCGGAATTTCAAGGCATTGCCCCAAACAGCCCCAAAACTACGTGTCACCCCAAAACACCAACCTTTCCGTTTACAGTCCGGGTCCCTTTCGTGGTTAAGGTCATGCACGAGACTCTCCGGGATTAGGCTGACGTTCATATCGGGACTATTATCCACGATCATTACTTCTTGATACTGCCCCGATGCATTGTCCTGCTCATCCAACATGTCGTCCTCATGCAGAGGTTCCTCTGCCGTGTATTCGTGTCCGTCCTCATCTTCGTAGATATATTCCACTTTTGAAGTTGCCATTACAAAAGTGTTTACACGAAAATTCGAAGGAAAACGCGATTACATTCAGTGAAACTGAAAAACTTTAGAATATCACTTGGCGTTAGCACGGCCGCCATTTGCCACTCTGGGATTGGTTTTGCTTGCGTGCAACAAGGACAGGAAACTTTCCAAACGGGCGCTGAAGCGAGACGGAAAGTACATACAACATGATGCTTTTCTCTTATTGATTGAAAAGAAAATTTGTGGCAACGTTGTCAGACTAAAAGTTGACACCATTTTTCAATAAAAGAGATTTTCCTTGCGTTTTTTTTTTAAATAATTTTGTTACATAAGTTTAAATGTGACACAATCACACATATTTCTGAAACTATTAGCATTAAAAATTGAAATAAACATTTTTAAAGAGCTTTACAGCAACGTTGCCAAATGCTCAACTGTCAAAATGTCTCTTTCATTATTTTGACTTTGACGCACAAAAAATTAAAAAAATTAGGAAATTGTTTATTGTATTTTATTAACATTCTACATTTATTTATTTTTAGAAATAGTTTTTTAATATTCGATGCCAGGCTGATGAGTAAACGGTAAGTGTTTTGCATTTTCATACGTTAAATAGCAAGGGTTTAGGGCTTAATTAAAATCACTCCTTTGAAATAACTAAAGTAGGTATTATGGGATAGCCCCATTTAAAGTAATTTAAACTGCTGTTAAATGGTATTTTGGCTATTGTTTTCAAAGTCTCTGGACGTACAGTAGACATGCTGTTGTTTAAGGTGGAACAGGGCATTTAAATTTCTTCTGTCAGGGTTAATTTGACTAGTTATTTCCAGTTTAAATTAGTGAAAATGCACACTTTAGGTTTGAGCATGACGTGGTAATTTAGTGGCATTTTGGTTTGAATTGTGATGATAAATTATAGTTAATTACCTTTTTAAAGACTTCACCAATGTGTCAATTAAGATAATGCACATGAGTGAGTCATGTGAATAGTATTCTTAATAAGTTACTACACTTTAAACTTACAATTGATTTTATCCATTTAATCTTTTAACAAAACTAGACTCAGTACTACATTTATGAATGATAAAACATGTTCAAGGGCCTGAAAGTCTGTGTGAACTTTTAAAATTATCAAGCAACAATTCACAGTAACCTTAGTTTACTTTCCAGCTCTTTGTTGTGAGAGAGTAAAAATGATAAAACACCCTTCATAAAGTCATGGTTTTCACTATAGGTAGCCAATTACTTCTGTGCTGTTTTTCTAAAGTTTCTAGTCTCAAACCTAAAATGTTGTCCATTTTTCACTTAAAAGATCATAGTTGTTGGAGGTTGAGGATATCATGTATTTTTACAGGCAATGTGGAAATTTGGTGATGGTGGCGCAATCATGTGGGCTACAGTTATAGCACCATGTAGTGGATCTCCCTAATACAATAACCCATCTTCACTGGATTAGATTATGGTGGTTGGGTCAATAAAATTAACTTGCCAGAGTTAGCATTTAGTACAAAATCTACCTAGTACCTGAAACACACTTTCATAACCTTTTTCATTTTATTTTTTGCACATACTGTAATACTAAAAGAGCACAAATTGCATGCTATCATGAAGCGTCTAAGAAATAGGACTGTTCACATCAAGGACGACCCGGTAAATTCAGAAATTCCGGTGTTGAAGGAGCGTAAATATCATTGCAGCTATTGCGCCAAAAAATTCCTAGGGTCAAATGATCTGAGGAAGCACATTAGAACGCACACTAATGAACGCCCTTACATTTGCGGGGAATGTCACCAAGGCTTCAAGCAAGCAGGTACTTTAAGCAACCACATCAAATCAATACACTGCAAATTGAATGATTTATTTGTGTGCTATTTGTGCAATCAAAGTTTCGTCTTGAAAGATCGTCTCAAGCTGCACTTGCGCAAACACACAGGAGAGAAACCATACCAATGTCAACTGTGTAACAAGACTTTTGCTAGAGGAAGTCAGTTGAATCAACATCAACGAGTCCACGACAAGTTGAAGCCTTTTGCATGTGATATGTGTGAGGCTAGGTTTACCTGCTCCCAGAATTTAAGACTGCATCAAAATTCGCATATGAACGTGAAACCGTACACGTGTGAGCTATGCGGTAATCGATTCACCAGAAGAGACGCCCTGCGTAAACACTTCAGGAATTTCCATGATAACATCAAAGCTTTTCACTGTCCAATCTGCAATAAGGATTTCAAAGGGCACTTGCCTCAGCATTTGAGGACGCACACAAAGATTAAACCGCACGTGTGCACAGTGTGCAACACCTCATTTGCTCAAAGATCACAGCTGATTGTGCACCAGAGGATTCATTCGGGAGAACGCCCTTACCGATGCAGGGTATGCTGGAAAGCATTCGCACATTCCACAGCGTTAAAATTGCACCAACGACGTCACACCGGCGAGAAACCTTTTGTGTGCGCCGTGTGCCATTCGGGATTCACGCAAGTGCCCCATTTGAAAAAGCACATGCTGCGAATCCATAAAATTGACAAACCCTACTGGTGCGACTGGTGCAAGGAATCATATACAACCAAAAAAGAACTGCAAGACCATCAGGATTGTTGCGCCAACAAACCAGTTAAAGTGAAGGAGGAGCAGGACGCCGGTGAAACACCGATGACTTTGAGTAAAATGCGTTTGCTGTTGGCGATTTTACTGAAAAAAATCTCCACCAGTGAGCGGTTAAATGAGCTCGGTTTTAATAAAAGATTGATCGATGACGTGCTCATTTCTTCCATTTTATACTCGGGCAGGGTGCCCTGCGTCGAAAAGGGATTAAGCACGGCACAAAAACTGAAAAATAACATTAAAATCTTGCTAGATTGGACGGTTCCGGATGATTACATGGCGAAGTTTAAGACTGAGCAGAGGTCTATTGAAGAGCTTCTAGAAGAGCTGACTTCGTAATGATTGGCAGATCTCACAAACCAAAAATTGTTTAGTTTAAAATCGTAAAAGAGTGCCATTCGCATGTGTACTAGTATGTAAGCAACTTGCCTTTGTTTGAAAGGTGTTTCCAATTTTCCAAATATTTGTTCAATCAAAAGACCTACTATTTTATTTGAAAACCTTGTCAAACTAAGTGTCTTAATTATTTTAAGAAATAATTAACATGCTTTGTTTTGTTAAGTTTTATCAGTTGTTTGTGACACCGTTAGAGTTACCATTAATCAGTTAGTCAAAACCAAAGTTCCAGTAACACCAAATAGTTAATAAAAATATTATTGTGTTCAATTCAGGAGTATCCTAACTAAAAGACCAAGTCTTTCCTGTAATATTTTTTTTTAAACCAAAGAGAAACGGTTTTTAGGCAATATATTGTTTTTTTTTTTAGTTAGTAGAATTTATTTTTGTTGGTTAAGTTTCTAGTTTATATTAACAGTGAGGCTGACGCCTTGGTATAGAGAGTAAGTTTTAGTTGATTTTATTGGATGGCAATTTTTCTTATTATTGTTTTTTCTACACAGTGACACAAATGAAAGTTGTTACATATAAGTTTACTCATAAAATTTTCCATTTATATAACATTATTTTTTACAATGGAAGTTCATGTACCAAATACTTATCTAAGCAAAATTAAAAAAAAAACGTTGGTTAAATAGACCATAAACTGTACACTTTATAAGAGTTATATGTATAAACTTTTTACATACTACTTATGTTTTGTTTTTGTAGTACCCACTATCTTTTCACCAATCAGACAGTTATCATGTGACTGTGCTAATCCAATACCACAGACAATACAACTTTAGGGGTTTAGGTAAATCAAGAAAAAATGTATGACGTCAAACATTTATTCCTAATAAAACTGCACCTATAAATGCAATATTATAACTATTTAAAAGTCATTATACTGACTATCAAGAAATAGGCTTAAATATGGGTTACAAGTAGTTATCTAACATAAAATAGTGAGTGCGTATGTAAACCGTAAACGGGAGAAAAGAGAGTTCAGAAAAGTACATTAATATATCACATATCCATTAAAAACTAGCTTAACAGTTACACATACTGATTTGTCTATATAAAGTGTAGTGGACGAATTTGATTGAAACGCTGTGTATTAAAAAGTTAAGAAAGCTATTAAAATTTGGCACAATAGGAAAAGAAGCTGAAACAATTATCACAGAATCACTTTTTGTTTGTTTGCTCGTAAATTTGAAAGAAAACGTCCTAAAAAACAGCTAAAACTCTTTGGCATATAATTATCATAAAGTGGCACACATCAAGGCTACAACGGAGGGTAACATCGTTTAAAATACTCTTAAAAACCTATAAAATGTCTCCCAGTCTCATTTCCATGTCACCACTAAAGGTTTTTCGAGAGAAATGTTAAGATTGTCAATGAGCAAATACTGCAAAAATACAATAAAGTTCTAGAACAAAAACATCTGAAGGAAGGCACTTACCTTGTGTAAGGTGTCAAACTTGAAAGCCAACCGTACACTGTTAACAATTACTTGGGTTACAGGTTTCTGTACTCCAAGGACCGTTATCGTGCCCAAATTGGGTGGATATTCTTCAGCCCAATTAACGACATCACTGCGTAAGGTGCTGTTTTCTAATTGGAAACTGATTAGTGAGTAGCGCTTTTCTTGGACGGTGTCTGAAACAAAAAGGATGAGTTTGGCAGTTTGTTACAAAAACTTGACCTACTTAAAGTATCTCCGTCGTCCCAAAACAACTCTCCATAAGCTTCTCCAGCCTCATCCTGAGCCACCAACAGTTCAATTTTGCCCTTTCTGCTTTCCGTAGTCGTCGGTTTGGCCTGTTGTTGCGGTAAAATGTAGCCACCCCTCACGAAAACCGGTATTGTGTCCAAGGGAGCGGTCAAATTGACAAACTCTCCAAAACTCTGAATGCAACTCTTGGTGTAATAGTTGTACCACCACGCTTGAGGTAGATAAGCCGACACAGTGGTTGCACCTTCCTGTGTTTTGGTTTTAATTAGTCTTGCACTGTAACCAGACTGGTAACTTACCTCTAAAACAGGGACAATTAGTAGGGCGGGGCCCCAGAGGAACTCAGTGTCTATGGTCAGGGTTTCCGGGTCTTTATAAAACCTGTATAAAAGTATTTGTTGAGATATCCTGCAGTAGTGTTTGTTAATGACTTACTCGAAAAAGAGCGGTCTGGCCACAGTGTCACCAGATACGTGAGCACGGTAAAATAAAGTGTACAAGTACGGCAATAGGGCGTATCTGACCTGGAGCGCCTTTTTCGTTGAGGTCACCACCAACTCTCCCATTGAAGCCGGATCTTGTGGCTGTAATAAACTCACTCAATTAGTATCTTTCCAAAATGATTTAAATGAAAACTGTCAGACGTACTATGCCATCATCCGTATTGTGATTCCTTGAAAACGGATAAAAAGCACCGAGTTGCTGCCATCTGTTGCACAACTGTTCCGTGGTGTTGCCGTTGAAGCCGCAAATGTCCGCTCCCATCAATGGTATACCGTACAAACTGAAGCTGAGGAGATCTTTAAAGAAAAAATCACATTACACCATAAAAATTGTGTTTGGTGTTAACATACGGGGAATGCTCTGTTTCAGAGCGTCCCAAGTGGAAAACACGTCTCCGCTCCAGTGTCCGGCGTAATGTCCATGTCCGCTGAAAGTGGCTCTTGAAATCACCACAGGTCGTTTACCGCGAATTTCTGACAAGGCACTGTAACCCTTTAATGTGTGATAAAACCCAACACTTAAAAAAAAACCTTACAAATTGGTTATAATGGCCTCGGTGATTCCAAACAGATTATGCACATTATAATGCAACCCAGCGTAATGTTTGGCAGTCATGCAAACTGTTTTATAGTTTAGCACTCCTCCATCTACCGCTGGGAGGTAAGGAGGGCTCTCCAAGTCAGATTTGGGACAGCCGTTGAACGATCCAGATAAAAAGTTTGAGGGTTCGTTCATGTCAATCCAAGCGCCGTCGAATGGTACTTGATTGTGGAAGTTTTTCAACATATCCGTCCAGTAGTCTACAGTATTAGGATGAGTAAAGTCTGGCCATACTGTAGAATGTGAGTTCCACACCTAAAATTGACTGTACAGCACCATTGCACGTAGAAAGTGAATAACAAGTACTTTGCCTATAAATGGCTGCCCGCTGGAGTTTTTCACGAAAATGTCCATTTTTATGCCCATATCGTAAGGAGGATAAGTCCCTTGCAGCTCGCCGGCGCTCACCCCTGGATCAATCAGCGGGATGTAATGCCTGCCGTTTTTGTGCAACTCCTCTACAAACGCAGGCAGTCCTTCGTAATTCACTTTATCATAAGTGAAGTCATTACTGTTATTCATATAGTCCAAATCATTCCATTGGGTGTCCTGTTTCAACTAACAATTCAGCACCAAATTACTGAACTACTACTCAAAAACTTACAATAAAAACTCCAGCTTTCAAGTTATTCTCCAATACAGCGCGCGTGTTGTTAAGCGATTTGTAACCGAAACGACACAAGTGGAAACCTAAAGACCAATAAGGAGGCATGTAAGGCCGTCCCACAAGATCAGTGTACTGGTCGATAACGTCAGCGGGTGTCGGCCCCAGGAAAAAATAAAAGTCCAAAACTCCTCCCACGGTGCGAAAAGTTACGGCCGGAGTTGGTTGCAAAAGAATATCTACGTGAGAAAACCCTAATAGAGTTTTGATCATTAAATTGCGTGTGTGACCTACCCATAGCGTTGCTGTTCAACAGAAACACACCGTGACTGTTACCCGAATTTTCCATCATTAAATAGAAGGGATGAGAGCCGTAGAGATTTTTCTGAAAGTAGGTTTTTTATTCTCTATGCAATGTTGTCAAGACAGTTTAATGATGAGCAGAGTAAAAGAAATACAACACAGCGAGTTGAGAAGAATTGTTACTCAGTCAAGAGAGTTTATTAGGGACAGACCAACAATCTCTTGCAACTCAGCACACCACACCTAAGGGCAGTGACGGCGCTGTAAACCAGCTACTGTCAGTTAAGGGCTCACATGCACCGAATAGGCCTACTGGGCAGCTGTCCGACTCTGGCCAACTCCAATTCTTCCATATTTGAACGAGCGGATGTACGCCCAGGAGACCTGGACAACCTCTCATCCAGAGCAGTTATTTAGTTCCTCAGGGAGTGGAGTATTCTGGATGAGCTTTAACTTATGTGTGGCCACAATGGACCTGCGGTCGTGGTGGAGGGCATAATATGCCCACTCACGGTACATAACTAACTAACTACTCAGTCAAGATGTAACTTGAATGTTTTTGGAATGAGAATATGACGTCATGATCACCAATGCAAATTATTGTGACATCATTTTAATTTTAAAAACAAAATTTTCCAATGTTCAAAGTAAACTAGAGAAATCAAACTTACATTAGGTTGAGGAGGCAAATCGTGATTCCAAAGAGTGAACCGATTCCACTCAGTACTCAACAGTAAGTTAGAAGTGTGATCACCAATTCCATAAATATATTTTGTAGGTAGTTTACTGCTCATTTGCAAAAACTGATTGGCAAATGTAAAGTCCAGGAAGTTATTTGAGTCAAAACTGTAACATTCACTTTTTAGTACAAAAACCAGAACAGAGCAAAATCTTACAGGGTGGTGTTGTCAGCTTTTCTAACCACTTTGAAACCTGCCTTAAAAGTGTCCAACTCAAACACATAATTTAAATTCTCTGCAGCTCTGTCCACTATAGGAACTTCAGGCCATGCAGGCTCAAACCTTGCATTCAAGGGATCTACAAACTAATATTCGCCATTATTAACCCACCACCTCAAACTGCTTTGTTTCAGTACCTTGACGTGAAGCCTGTCTTCAGTTTCATACTTAACAGTCATTTGCAGAACTGCCACATCATCTGGATAGGCTGTTCTGTAACTTCTGTTTAAGTATGCCACCAAACCAAATGCAGTGTTTGAGACATTTACTATTTTGTAGGTGTTGTAGTTAGGTGGGTAAAAACAGTAAGGTGTGTCCAAAGGTACAGTCTTAAACCCTAAAGTTACAATACAATGATTTTTTAAGTAATTTCCCTTGTAAACAAAACAAACTTTTAGGTTTAGTTTTTGCAGGAATCCAGCAGCATCCCCTAGCCTCACAACTTTCCTGAGTGGCCCCATTCTCAGGAAAACAATCAAACTTTTTCTCATTGTTAAGCAACTTACACTGAGCATAATCAGGCTTGGGTGGAGCTGGTAGAAGTGGATGTTGCTCAATTATTTCAGTAGGAAATGTAGTACTGAAGTCTGCTTCAGCCTCATACACCTTAGAAATGGTTTTAGCTCAGAAATAATCACCAGACTTATACTGTAATATCTTACCCCTGATTGTTGCACAATAGGGTTATGCTTCAAGTTCTCATGCTCATAAATGATATCAAAACAGTTGAGTAAGTAAATAATTGGAAGGATCAGAAACACAGCCGAAAGAACAATGCAAAGTAACACTGTGGCCAAACTTGGACGGGATGAAGTTACATCAAAATCTAGGTCTGGTATAAAACGTTTATAGGTTTTTGACCGCTTAAAACAATGATCCAGTCAATATTAACAGTTTAATTAGAAATAAACCTAATTACCGACTGATGATGCACTGGAGAGGCATCAAAAGAGTGGTTCAAAGAGGACTCCTTCAATTGAGGAAACCTTTCAGAAGGCACATCACCGCCTAAATCATCAAAACTTACTGAATCGGTACAGGTCAGTCTTCTAGACCGGCTGCTCCAAGAGGACGTGAAAATATTACGAATTTTCATTTTTTTTTTCAGTCTGCAAAAAAAGTTTAAAGTCCCACTTATGCTGCTGCATTTTACAACTTACCGGTTTTAATACAATTTGAAACACAAATGCAAACTTTTATCTAAATACATTAGTTCTTAAACGTTTCCGTTTATATTTTATGATAGTAATTAACAGTTTGAAAATTTATTTAAAAATGCGATAAAAACATCCTTTTGTTTATTACAAAACAAACACGCCTGCCCTCTGACCTTTTCGTCTGTCGTCTGTCAAGTGTCAGTTTTAACCGCTTCCAAGCCAGCCAGATGTCATAACTGTTAAAAGTCAAAAATTTATTGGTCAAATTTTTGTCCATATTAATTTAACAAAAAAGTACCCAGGAAAAGCTGAAAAACCTTTTGGCCCTTTGTATTCAGTTGAATTAAAGTTAGTTCGCGTGTACAACACAAAATGGCAGCTCCTGTAGTACTGGCAGCAACTGCCAAACACACCGCCACGGTAACGTAAACTTGGTCCAAAACCACTTCAGAGCCCTAATTACAATCTTATTTTGCAGTTAATATTTCTACACGGACTGGGAGACACTGGGTAAACCGATATTTAACCGATATTTAACTTGCAAACCTTTCGAATTATTTTTTAAACAATTTTAACACCTGACGCCCCCTTTTCCCTTTTTAGACAAGGTTGGGCGCAAGCAATGAACGCAATAAGGAGCCCTTTCGTAAAAGTGATCTGCCCCACGGCTAAAACAATGCCTGTCACTTTGAACGCGGGTTTTCGCATGCCGTCCTGGTTTGATTTAAAGTCTCTGGACGAGTCAGGACCTGAAGATGAAGAAGGTACTAATATAAAGCCTGTCTAATTCAGTTGTAAAAAGCTTGTGATTAGGTATCAAAGTAGCAGCAACAGAAGTACAAACATTAATACAGAATGAGATTCAGGCTGGTATTCCAGCTGACAGAATTGTTGTGGGTGGCTTTTCTCAAGGGGGAGCCTTAGCCTTGTATTCAGCATTAACTTTTCCACAAAAGCTTGGAGGAGTGGTGGCTTTGTCCTGTTGGCTACCATTGAGAAAGAGCTTTCCAGCAGCAAAAAAATGTCCAGATGATTTACATGTAATTCAAATCTTTTCAATGGTTAATACATTTCTAATGATGGGGTTGATTAGGTTTTTCAGTGTCACGGCGATTGTGACCCTGTGGTACCATACAAATGGGGCCAAATGACTGCATCAGCTTTGAAAACCCTGGTGAAAAACCACGATTTCAAGTCATACAGAGGGTTGATGCACAGTTCCAGTGATGAGGAAATGAGGGATATCAAAGCTTTTATTCAGAAAAACCTGCCTAGCCAGTAAAAAAAGCAGCAAACGTTAGGTTATGTGTAAATTTGTCTTGAAGTGTATATTTCTAAAATTTGCTTTTTATTCATGTTTCTGTTCAGTTGCAGGTGCGTTGAAATAGGTGGCAACATGGCATTCCTTTTTAATTATATATAATTATAGATGAATTTTATAGAGATTTAGATTCACACCAACAAACTGCTAAAATGTTGTATCAGTCTGTGAAGTAAATTATTTATTAATAAATAAGTAATAGATTTTTATGTGTTTTATTGCCTTAAAGGAAATTGAATTGATTTTAAAGGTTCATACAAATTGCATTCACCATGTCAAGATTTAGCTAAGTGAAACACCGACAAAAGTGTTGATCCTTCAAATCTCTGGATTAAACAACTATTCAAGCTCAAAGAATGGATTGCACATAAATTATAGTTGTCTCTGGCACCAACGTGCATGATTGCAGAACGTTCCAGCAAATACCTAATTAAAGGCCGTTTTTGTATATTAGAGGTCTCACAAAAAGCAATTTTGGGTGATTTTGTTTATGTCTCCCTCTGGAAAAGCTCACCAGTCAAGCTTTATTATAGCTTCTGTTTATCGTAGAGGTCAGTAACTCCGTCCAATCAAAACGTATTTTCCACAAAAACTTTTTTCATCACCCTGCCCGCCTATACCTTAAGGAATTTTAAGAGTAATTTTCGTCATGGGGGTAGAAAAGCTTTCAAATTACGTTTTTCGGTTGGATGAATGCGTAAATCATAATTAGATCGAGCGTTAACCTGGAAGAAACATGTAATATTAAGCTCCTTAACGGTACTCTAACTTGTTTAGAACAAAATAAGAAACCGAAAAAAATTATTATGACAGTCTGTTAGTTTTTTTGATCACTCTCATTATTTTAAAGGCAACCAAGAGGTGGAGACCTAAAATCAGTGACGTCAGTTTGCGGCACAGTGACGTCACGGGTGCACCAGGCCGATTGTGTTGGGGGGAAAACAGGTCAACCCCCCGAAAAGGCTGGAAATTGGGTCGTCGGTCTATTTGGTGTCGACGACCCGGGGATGCGCCACCACCAGAGATAAAGGGGTGCGTCTATAAATAGAATTCATCCCCATATACATTTAGGCTTACAAGAGAATATAAGAGAAAAATCCGGACAGTCAAAACGTTGTCCATACAGCACGTGGCGTGGACGAGTGTTTTCTTTTTATAAAACAAACGGAATTGAGATCCTTCGGAAAAATTCAAGTGGGTATATTGCACTTCAGTAGCAGAAGCCGGTTTTTATTTGATTTTTTTTCTTGTTGATGTAAAAGCATGAATGGAAACGTGATAAAACTAGTAAATCTACTCACGACTCTATATTTTCTTGAACATTCTTTAAACATCAACCCAGATTTCTACTGAATTCTGCCAAAAAAAAACAAATACAGAAGGTTGAAATTGTTTTGAAGGTTGAAAATAACTCCCTTAAGGGCAAAATGTCTCTCTTAGAGAATTAAACTAGCTACAATTTCTGTCAAGAAAACAAATACAGAAGGGTGAAACTACTTGAATGACATTTTTGAATTAAAGTCCACCTATCCTGGTAGGTCAAAAACTATAGCTTATTATTGCTATGGATACAATATTATTTTCCAGATTGTTTCAAAGAGAAAAACAAACGCTTTTACAAAGTGGAAAAAACACTCAGACTAGTTGAAATTCAATATCTAGACTACTGTCACAACAAAACAAAATGATACAAATTGCTATCTCGTTACAGTCTGTCTTGAATAGGTATTTTCGACGTTCGTTCGAAATTGGGGCAGATATTTCAAAGGAAACTGCGTCTATTATGTCGTTGGCAATATGTGAGAAATTGATACAAACTTTTTTGTTGGGACAAATTTTACTGTTCATTTAGGTGACTGTTTTTAACTATAGGAAATTGAAACCAAACTTACCGCTTGACTTTAAAGGTATTAATTAAAATTAGCGCAAACACCCCCATCGAAGGGGGTGGAAACCGCACGAAATGAATGCGTCAAACAAGCGCAATTCAGGTGTCGTGGCGAGAGAGGAAATTAACACGTTGCTGAGTAGCACGTGACACTTTTAATTTGTTTTCCGAGTTGATGGAAACTAAGAAATTTACCCCTTTCACTTGAAGCTGTGAAAGTTGATCGGCAGCAATTTGTTTTTGTTAATTTTCATAGTCACAGTGAAAGAAAATTAACGAAAAAACTGGTTTTGCTTCTACGTCGTACACCGAAGGAAAACACACGAGTACCATAAAATGGAGTTTATTGAGCATAATTAGGAGCAAGGCACATTTTAAGGCAAAAGCACTCAACGCGGGGATTTTAATGGCAAAGTCCTAATTAAATTCGTCGGGCACGCTTGACCGTACACGTGAAGAAGCAACCCTCATTTTTTCGGGCCTTCAGTATGACCTCTTATCAAGCCTTCTGATTTTTTTTTCTTCAGTTTATTTAACGAAAATTGCCAATACTACCGGAAAAAATTCAATTGACCTGCCTTTGAACCAAACCTTGAACTCTGGTATAAGAAGAAGTCAAGGGTGCGACAGTCGTTTTCGAATATTTGTCGATACACTTTTTGGCAAAAGGTTTTGCTAAATTACTTCTTCTTTAGATACAGCTTTTAAGCAAATAGAGTTAACGTGTAAAAGGGGAGAAGGTTTTTTTTATTGGATTGTAATTTGCTGCCAAGTGGCAAAGTACCAACCTTCAGTAAAATTGTCCAGACTGTATCACCGGAAGTAGTTTTGTAAATAACAAAGTTACTAAATAAAAATTAGCTTACTTGTGGTGAAATTACAAAAAGTCTCAAAAACATCTAAGTTCGTGCAAAATTTAGATACTTTAAGAGACATTTTGATACATATTTGCTGGAATAGTATTAATATTTTAGCACCTGCTATTCCTGATATTTTTTTTACTAACAATTAGTGGGACACTGTGTATAAAAAAGTAGTTGATTCAGTCATTTTACTGTCGGTTATTTCATTATATTATAGCTGTTTTTTGGATATTTTCTATACAAAGTGTCCCATAAGTAAAACGGATTTAAGGAACCAAAATAATTCGATTTAGCACAACTTACCTCAGACGAAAATGTGAATGAGGTTATGTTATAAACTTTAAAAAATCTGAATCTGTATCACCCTGTATCTCGGTAACAACGCATTTTCGGACACAACTTTCTGCTTAAAATCCAATTCTCTAGGCATGGTATAGGACAATGGTATAGGTTTGGTAGTTTAACCCTGTTCCTAACCTAAAATTATAAATATTATGACACTGTCAACTGTCACTTCATATAAACGTAAACAAACGGAAAAATGACAGCTGGAATGCCCGAAACTGTTTTCAAAACTGATCACCAGAGGGAGTATAAGAATCTCTTATCGTTCATTGGTCAATACCTTATTACGTCATACTGGCGGGCTTTTTCAACAAACTATGTAAGTTTTTGTAAAAATTAAATGTGTATTATTTTTTGTTGTTCTTGAAATAAAAAATAATCATGACTAGACTAACTACAGGGTTAACAAGAAAAAAATATTTTTGTTGAGGTAATAAGGTTTAATATCAAATCGGCATAAAATCGAACAAAAAACACTTACTAAAGTTTCACTAATAAAACTAGAAAAACTTAATATTAATCTAAGGAGGATGTTTTAGTAAACAACCACGGGTTCGGCTACGTAGGGTGAGTACGCAGCGGCGTACACTGAGGGCAGAACGTAATCCGCGTAGGCCACTGGTGCGGTGTACGCCACTGGTGCCACCGCACCCCAAGGGTAGGCGTAGGGATCGACAATCAGCTGCGGTTTGGCTTTAGGGCTAGGAACGGGAGTAGCTAGGGCCAAAGCCAACATAGCCGACACAATAACCTATAAATATCATTTAAACACTCTGCAAGTAATTACACACGCAAAAAGACTTACCAGTTTAAACATGTTTTTTCTTTTGGGGTTCTAACTCTGAGCGTACACAATCAACTGATAACAAACTACCACCGTCGATTGTTTTTATAGCGGATAAAGTCCAAATTTAGGAAGCCACTAGGTGGTAATTAAACTGACTCCATGACAGCCTTCTAGGCGGTAATGTTAACCTTTACATGGGCTAAATGTACTAATAATCGCCCATCAAGTACATGGTATGAACATCAAAATTACGCGCTATTCTTGCCACCGAAGGCTGCGGACGTTGTTTGAATATTTGATTTCAAATGCGAGGTACACGCCACTGCCCATAATATTAAAGAGACAAACTGATTGAAAAACTGGTATTAGAGTAAAGTTTTGCTCTAAAATGTTGGTTTTATGGGGTAAGTTCACATGTGCAGCATTTGGGTATAGATCTCAGGACAGTGAGAACATAACAAACAATATAACAATATCAAAACAGTTGTATCGCAGTGTTGCCAGCTGGGCCATTGCTTTATTAATTTTGTTTGTTTTATTACTTGAATTTTAAACAAAAAAGTTCGCTTAATGTGGAAATGGATCATCATGCAAACATAATTTTATTTATGGTAGTACTCGCAACACTGTAAATGTCTCATGTTTGAACTTTAAAAATACGGATTTTCCATTTGCCAGCTTGAGCAATCCAGATTTCCGGTGATTTAAAAAGTCTTGTTTTTGTTAAGCTTGACATATTGTAAAGTTCGGATATGGAGCATTTTTAAAAATCTATTTTTGTTTTTTGCTACCGAGTACCGATAGATGCAGCAATCGCCCCTAGTGTATTGCTCCTTGTCAGTGTCATTCGGCAACATCGCATCAGAGTGTCTTTAATGGTGGACAGAAACATTTGATTGACAATTGACGTTGACAGTGCTTCAGTTGTTTACCGATTTGACACACGAGAGTGAGGTTAAGCTGGAAAAAAGCGTAAAAATTAAATCAGTTTTGTTAGTTACTCGTAAAATTACTTGGATTACTATTTGAACTGTGCAGGCTGGTGTTGGTAGTGATTCTGGACTGTGTGTGTTATTTTCTTGATGGTAAACCTGCAAAGTGTGCAAAGTAAGGTAAGCAGTAACTCTCTGTATGTCACATGAAACATATCAGCCGCAAAATCAGCCACTGTTTGCTCTTTACTGAATTGTTTAGACATTTTCGGTTACCGGAAATATCAAAATATGAAACACACAAAATAATAACCGAATCGATAAATAATTATATATAGCCAAACATTCGTTTTCAGGCTCCATGGAGCGAGCAGAACTTTTTGACGTCACAATGACGTAATTTGACAGATGGTCAAATTATGGTTTTGCTAAATTACGTCATTGTGACGTCAAAAGCGCTCTTCTCACTCCATGAAGCTTGAAAACGAATGCGGTCTTTATGTTCATTTAGCAACACTGCTGGTAACAAATAATGAAAATAAATTAGGAAGTTTTCAATCCTCTGTAATGTTGTAAACAACCAACTAGTCACTTAATTGAATTAATTTTTCTGTACCAACATTAATCGTTACCATAAACAAACAACCAAAATGGTGAAATGAGCTCATCCATTGATGACAACAATCCGGGCAATTTTAGAAACCGGATATATCGGTCCTATATACTACCAGCGAATACTACCAACCAAAAATACATTTTTTGTGCCATTTGATTTATGTGTGCGCAAGAAAAATTACCATACCATTAGCCACCTACCAGATTCCTTGTCTAATTATGCATTAAACCGGTAACCAGATCGAGTCAGGAAATTCCGCCAGGAGTGTTTATTATGCCATTTAGATACAAAAAAAAACAAACTCGTCCAACGATTTGAGCTTGATAATCAAAGGCATTTTTGTAGTGAATGGCTCTCATTATGTCAGACCCTTCAACGACAGATTTACCCTTGAAAAACAGGAACAAACTACGTCATTCGTTAGCTAATTTCCGGACGAATTATCTCATACAGGCAGTTATTGTGGAAAACTGGACAGGAGAATGAATAGACGATATCCCAGTCGGATAAAGGGTTGATATTGTGGCCGAAATAATAACGAGATTAATTAATTTTAGTTGGATTTAATCATAATTATTGAAATTGCATCAAACAAAACATAAGTGTGGTTATTTTTCTAAAATCAAAATCTATCCCCCCAATGACAGTAATGACATTTCTCTGTCAGTCCGCAATTGACATGACATTTACAAAGCAGTGTTGCCATACCTCATAAGCAAACGACTACAATATGCAATTTTTTGTGGTTGGGGGGTTTTTGATTAGTATTCCTAGACTTGCTGAAAGCAATTACCTTTAAATTAAAGTGTGTCAAATTGTCCTCCACCTGAAGAATATTAATAAGATTTACTGGAATGTGTTTTGAATATATCGGGGTGACACATACGCTCACTTTTTGATCACCATTTATGATTTTCAGATAATCTATTTTTTAACTAGTCTATATTAATGGTTTAAATCGCTGAGTAAAATTTTGTACACTAATTTCTAATATGACAGTAATGCCCACTAATTTCTTGTAATGCCCAGTAATTCGTAATAATTAACCTAACCTAGCCTAACAATACCCACTAATTGCCTGAATTATCACAACTGGAGAGTCTAAAAAAACCTTTTTTAATTAAAAATAATGTATGGGATACCCTGTATATTTTTTCATTTTTATTATCTACGTCAAATTCTAGACATATTTCGTGTATTAATTCATATACCTATCTATATCCGTTTCTGAGATATTTACCATTTTATGTGAAATTTGATATTTTTTAAAACGTTTTTAATTTATACATCATCGGGAAAGGTTTTTTTCTTTGTTTTTGTGTTTTGTCATGTTAGACAAGGTTTGTTCTGGAAATGGGTGCAGAAAGACTTCAAAATATATAATAATACAGTGTGGTCAAAAAATCAGTTCAGAAAGTCTATTTTTTCAAACGGAACACATTCTTATAATTCTGTCTGATTCTCTGTTCAAAAAGAAATTTGTATTACACCACTTATTTAAAAAAATCACTTTTAAAATTGATACATTGAACCACCCTGTAACTGTCAAAATAATCGAATTAATTAACAGTTACAGTGGTAGTTGTCAAATTTAGTCAAAACTGTCTTTATTATGTCACACACAACACTTTGTATAGACTTTTATACAGGTGTGGTAAATCCAAAACCGACCATAGGAAAACCGCGTAACGGACAGAAAAACGTACATTATTGCATGCGCGGGACTAAGACAGAAAACGAAAAAAATATCAAGTAGGCCATATTTTCAGCGCGCTGTTGCCAAACGCCAAGTATCACTCAAATACCGTCGACAAAATAACCGTTTGGCAACAGCGCGCTGAAAATATGGCCTGTATTTTTTTCGTTTTCTGTCTTAGTCCCGCGCATCAATGTATACGAAACCACACCTGTATATCAATGTATAGAAAATAAAAGGTTTTCAAAATATATGGTGGCCTGTGTTGATAGGTTGTTTCGTCTGGCCGTCAGAGGGCTCCAAAGCTAATGTTTTCCTTGCTCTAATATCTTTAATTTTTTTTAAATTGGGCAGATACGGCCTTGATATTTGGCACAAACCTAGTGCAATAATTGCCAAATCTAGAGTAGTAGCAAAACTGTAGAAATACAATCGTTAAGGTCGATTTTCGCTTGCACTAACTGGCCAACCTAACGCGCAAAACCCATTAGAATAGTAGGGGTGTTTCAGGCAAATTTGACCCTAACGAAAATTGTCATTTGCGAAAACAGTTTTTCAAAAAATTTACAAGCATTACGTCGTGGTAGATTTAGTAAGTCACGTGACCGTGTTTTCCTAATTTTCTAAGGTCAAAAAATGTTTGTGGTGCATCCTGTCACTAAATCGTAAGTAACACACGTGTATTTATATACTTTTATATGTCGATGGACAGCCAATGAAATGAGCTTCCCAGTGACGTATAAAAATCGATTGGTTGGTCGTTTGGCCGCTAGAGAGCGTGGGGTATCTTTTTGTTTAATTCTGAAAAACTCGCGTAATTGCACCATCTTTTTTTTATCTTTATTTTATTATCTTTTTTATCACTTTTTTGGTGAACTAAAAGAATAATTCAGACAACTTGTTAGTTTAATAAAATATACAGTTTTTAGCGATTTATTTTAATTTACAAACACTATTTTTACACAACAGCAACATATGGAGCAGAATAAGCGGCAGCGTAAGCAGGGTAAGCGCTGTAAGCTAATGGGGCGGCAGCATAAGTCAAGGGAGCGCTGTAGGTGTAAGCAGAAGAGTAAGCAACGGGGGCAGCTACCACAGGGGCGCTGTAAGCCAACAATGGTTTGGCTTTAGGGTCGGCTTTGGCTTCGGGGGTGGGTTCAGCTACTGCCACAGCCAGGATGAGGGCGAACACAAACTAGAAACATTCACAAATTGTCATGAAAAAACATTTCAATTATAAATAATAAAATACTTACGAGTTTGTACATTTTGCTTGTTGTTGGTTGATTAATTGATTAACAACTGATGTTTTATCAAATCGATACCGGCATTTTTATACTAAATGCAATAACCTTTAAATGTAAGTTTGTACGTGATCTTTTTGTCGGTGTTAGAGTTGAATTTTAAGCAGGTTACGTATAACTAACTTGTCCATGAGCTGATTTCAAAAATTATTAACTTAAAATTTGTAACAGTAGCGGTTTTTTTTTAAAGTGCTCTTTTTCTACTTATTTCACATAATTTAAGGTTCTTTGGTATAAATATGCCCTTTGCAAAATAAAAAATTGCCAAAATTGCACTTTTTGCAAATTTGGCATTTTTTCAATTTTTGAATGATTTGAGAGATTTTCCTAAAATACTACAAAATGAGCCAAAATTGGCCGCTCTAGCTCTTCATGTTACTGAGATATTGAATTTCAAAAAGTATTAAAAAAGGGCTCCTAATACTCCCCATATAGATTTCCCTAAAACGTCATTAAAGAGAGAAAGGATAAAAAATACATACTACAAAATGAGCAATGGCAATGACATTTTGACACTGAATATTACAAAATCTGTACACTTTTTGTTTTAATCTCGATTTGTGTATTCATTCAAAATAGTGCTATTTTTGCTCTTTAAATACAATTTTAAGAAATTATGTTTTATCCAGTTTCCTGTTGAAAGTATAATAATACAAATAATTACATTTTTTCACTGAAAACACTAGAAACTGTTCAATTTTTTGTAAAACAGTAGGCTATTATGTAGGCCTTGTCATTAAAATGACGACAGAATATACGGAGTGTCCTATTAAAAAATGTGCAGTTTTTACCTTTTGTACACACAACAGTATTAAAGTTGCTACATATCTGGTAAGAGAAGTGAAAATAACCTTTTTCTACTCCTACAGGGCTATTGGTTCATTCCTTAACAGTTTAGAGAACGGATAAGTAGGCAATTGCCAACGGTTGAACGAATACAGAATCCTAGACAATCTTCAGCGTGCGTAAAGAAATAGACCAATCACAGCTAATCTTGAACGTAAACAAAATAATTCTTCTGATTGTCATCCTTACTGACAGTTGGCATCAAAACATTGCATTTTGGCTTATATGTTTTGAAGGCAATGAAAAAGCTGTTCAAGTTTCAGTTAGTGTTCGATTAAAGAATAAAAACATCTATTTTATTATATGATAAAGGAAATGATACAAACTTACACATTACAATGAATCAAATCATCGCCCTCTATACTAGAAAGCCTAAAATGTCACTTTTAATGGCGGTTTTCGTTTTATACACAAACGTATGCAGATGCAGTAAAAAAAATGTTTTTTTTTTAATTGTTTCCTGTAGTTGATTGCAAGTTGTGAGTGAAGAATCAAAAAAAGGTTTATTCCTGATCCAGATATGTATATACAGGTGTGGTAAATCCAAAAGCGATCATAGGAAAACCGTGTAATGGACAGAGAAACGTAGGTAATTGCATGCGCGGGAGAAAGACAGAAAACGAAACAAATATCAAGTAGGCCATATTTTTAGCGCGCTGTTGCCAAACGCGGTAAGTAAGTTTGTCGAGGGTATTGAATATTTACGGCGTTTGGCAACAGCGCGCTAAAAATATGGCCTACTTGATATTTTTTTCGTTTTCTGTCTTTCTCCCGCGCATGCAATTACCTACGTTTCTCTGTCCGTTACACGGTTTTCCTATGGTCGCTTTTGGATTTAGCACACCTGTATAGAGCTTTTTTATACACAATCAAGCTGTTGCCAAACGCGGTAAGTAAGTTTGTCGAGGGGAATATTGAATATTTACGGCGTTTGTTTGTCTTGTGGAAATTCAGTTTTTTGAGGATTAGATACTATTATATAGACTAGCTCTCTAGCACTCTCCATTATTCGGAATATACAAGAAGTTGCGGGTGTTAAAACAAAACCAAAAAAATTGCAATAAACACTACATTTTTTATTCATTCAAATTCATAAAATATCACTAAAAGCAGGTACCAGGGCATAAACTATTTAAACTACCAAACACTGACCACAGGAGCGGAATAGGCGGAGTAAGCTGGGTAAGCGCTGTAAGCCAATGGGGCGGCAGCATAAGTCAACGGAGCGCTGTAAGTGTAAGCGGAGGAGTAAGCGACGGGGGCGGCTACTAAGGGAGAGCTGAGAACCACTCCCGGTTTGGCCTTGGGGTCGGCCTTGGCTTCGGGGGCTGGGGCGGCTACAGCAACAGCCAATAAGGCGGCCAACACGAACTACCATAATTCACAAAGATTAATCAATCACATAGTTAAGGCGAGAAGTACTTACAAGTTTGCAGTTCATTTTTGGTTGTTGTCACTGAAAATCAACTGAACAAATGATAATTTTTCGAAGAATTGCCGGGTTTTTATATTATGCCTACCCGAAGAAAATTTGAACTCTAAGGTCGCGCTAACATTGGATGGTATCTTGCATTTTAAAACGGTTGATGCCGTAATAATTGCTAGAACGCTCACGTTATTAATTTGAATAATTGAACCAGTTTTTTGGAAATAGTTTGCGCTTTTTTATGACCTGTTGTGACACTAGAACCTTCTATTGTTACCTCATTACGTGATGCCTACGCAAGGCTACTTGCTAAACGCACTCCAAATTTTTTAACCAATGATTTGACTCAAGTATATAAACCCAAATCAATTACAAGCAAATCATCAGTTCAATTATTGATTCATCAACCATCATGTTCAAAGCTGTAAGTACTTCAACCAATTTGGGTGATCAAACAGATGATGTTGATTTTTTTTTTTTAGATTGTTTTTGCCGGTCTTTTGGCTGTTGTCCTGGCTGTACCTGCTCCTGAAGCCAAAGCGGATCCTTCATATTTGGCCTTAAGCGCACCCTTGGTGACACCACCTGTAGCTTATTCTACAGCCTACACCTACAACGCTCCTTTGACCTATGCTGCCGCACCTTTAGCCTACAGCGCCTATCCAGCTTATTCTGCTCCATATGTAGCTGTTTTATAATTAGTTGATTTGTATGTGGTGGATTAAAATGTTGTAAATTATAGTTTGAATGTATTTTTATAGCCTAGGTTGGGTTAGGTTAGGTAAAGAACACCAACTTTTGATTTTTAAACACTTTGTTTCTAACCTCATTTTGAATTCCTTGCTAAAAGTCACAGCTGGAATAAGTAGTAGCCGATACTACTTTAAGTAATAAGTAAAGTACTTAAATTGAATTCAAGTACAAGTAATAAATAAACTGTACTTGAACTACCTAAATAGTCTCAGTAGTACTTAACTACTTATAAATTAAAAAGAAGTTCCTAAGTACTTAAAAAACATACTTTTTGACAGTAATCTGCGTAAAAATTGGCAGGTATAATTTATTACTGCCTAAGACAATGTGATAAATACAAATGGGTGTTACAAATTATATGCATTAGCATTGTTATCTCACAAACTATAGTTGATAGAGAGTGAGTTTAACACACAAATTATTCTACACCTAAAAATATAAATAACATATACAAAATCAAGTTTCCATCCGAATAAAAGAGAATTTATTTTCGTTTCAGAATATGGTCGGATGCACTTATTAGAAAAGCAGACGAATATTTTTCCATATTTGCGGAAAAAAGGAGAGGAAATCTTCGCACGTGTAACCGTTTACACCAAAAGGTGCAGTCAGTAAAAAAACTGGTAATTCGTTTCCATTTTCCAGGTCCTATTATATTTATGGGGCTTTTACCGATGTAATTCCGCAAAACGTCCAATTTGCTTATTGGGTTTCTGGCATTGTTTCCAGAATTCTCGCTCGTTTAATTTTATTCTAAACGATTCAATGTCCTGTTGCTATAGTCAGGTATAAACGTTTATTAATCGATGCTAAATTGCGTATTGTTAACGATTGAATGTTGCATGATACGATTGATACGTGCATCAGTTACGACAAATTGCTGAAAAGGAATTACGTCTGCACAGAACTGATAATATGTGTGTAATAGGATTATGATAACTTCACGTGATTGGGAAAAGTTGTAATGTGCAGCATTTTTGTAAAATCTCTGCATTGCCGCTGTAATTTACGCACATTACTAACGGATTTCCGCCATACTGAATCTTCAAATACTTGTCCTACAGAATCGTCCTACAGAATTTGAAGTTTGGTATATCCTTGTTTCAAGATAACATTGACCAAATATAAAAATGCAACACAGAACACCAATGACAGTTTTAGGTTATTTTGATATTTTAATAATGAAAATATAGTTGGCAACATTGTAAAGACAAAGTGACACTGGTCAGGTGACCATAAAAAAGGTAGTTTGAGCTGTGAAAATGAAAATAAAATTGCTAAATGAAATTTAGACAGTGGTAAAAGTTTTAATGGCAAAATACACGCCACGTGATTTTGGAAATGTAATTTTTGATCTGGCATCACTGTATGGGCCAAGTGACACTAATAAAAACCAGTCACGTGACCATAAAAAAGTATTCTGAATTACAAAAAAATGTTCTAAAACAGTAAAGTATACGTTATGTGAATAAAAATGCAATTTTTGAGCTGGCAACATTGTAAAGGCAAAGTGGCACCGGTCAACAACAGTCACGTGACCAAAAAAAAGGTAATTTTAAGTTAATAAGATTTTGACAGTGATAGTAACTGGAAATTGTAAAATAAATGTCAGCTGATTTTGGAAATGCAACGTTTACGCTGGTAACACTGTAAAGGCATGGCGGCACTACTAGGCAAAAATAATCACGTGACCATACAAAATCCGACGCAAAAATTGTGAAATGTAGGTCACGTGACCAAAAATTCATTCACTACTATCGATTAACTGCCAATAGTTCAGAAAACGTTCCAACCAGTTTATACTCGAATAACGGGTTATGTTCAATAATTGTTATGGTCGTAGTTGGCTGTGGTTCTAGCATATTGTTTGAAATCAAACCGGCGCCGGCGGATTGACAGCTGTCATATAATAATTGCAACGTTATCTAAGACGTACGCTTTTTGTGACAATTGCCATCCACAGCCAACTACGACCATAACAATAATTGAACACCCGTTAGAAGTTGATAAATTAAAATGTGTGTACTTTCAGTTCAGAATAACTTTATTCTAAGGATAATAACTATGGAAACCGTGAAATCAGACACTGCTATTGGTCAACTCTGTCATTTCTATATACAGGTGTGGTAAATCCAAAAGCGACCATAGGAAAACCGTGTAACGGACAGAGAAACGTAGGTAATTGCATGCGCGGGAGAAAGACAGAAACGAAAAAAATATCAAGTAGGCCAGATTTTTAGCGCGCTGTTGCCAAACGCCGTAAGTAAGTTTGTCGAGGGTATTGAATACTTACGGCGTTTGACAACAGCGCGCTAAAAATATGGCCTACTTGATATTTTTTTCGTTTTCTGTCTTTCTCCCGCGCATGCAATTACCTACGTTTCTCTGTCCGTTACACGGTTTTCCTATGGTCGCTTTTGGATTTATCACACCTGTAGAACTTATCCTAAGAATAAATTTATTCGGAGGTGAAAGTACCGGCCCTTAGTTTTAATTTTACCGGAATAGTCGTTGGTTGATATTTTTGTAAACAACTGGTCTCAACATTATGCAAATTGAATTCGCGTGGATCATCGGAACGTTATATTTTAATTAAACATTTTTAACTAATTAAGCTCGTGTAATCTGAATAGTAATCAGATTAGATCGTTAAACAGACGCCGAATATTTTAATAAATTTTTCAATTTTTTATTTTTATTTATATTGAAACACAATCGGTATTTTGATTAAAATTGAAGAAATTCAACTCTAATATAACGGGTGTAACAAAAATTTTACATACTATCATATTTTAATTTGAACCACTGACATTTAGTTTGCTCATTCTTGTATTATACCACATTTTTGATAACGCTTTTAGAGTGTTAAAAGTACTAGAAATGTTACAAAATTTTGTGAAAATAGTAGCAAACTGAAAACTGCTATTTTGACCAATCTCATTACAGTGGGTAGTTTTTGATTGGTCAAAAAAGCTTACTACTTTTTTTGACCAATGGCAAGTAAACTGTCTTTTAAAGCATTGACATTAGATGTTATAAGGATTGCTGATCAGACGACCTTTCCTTTAGTATCCTAAATTATCATAAAATTTGTTTTGATTTTCAAGAAGATCGACTTTTCGTGTCCTAAACACAACAAACGTCCTACACTAATAAACATAAATTTGGTTTAATTGGATCTGGTCCGATTTTACGACAGGTTTATGCAAAAATTAGCGGAATTCTTCTAATCTTTATACCTACGTAAATAAAATTTTTTATTGCTGCCCATTATTCAGAAACGGGTGCAACCACTTTAGAGCCACCGCTTTTGGTATAAATAGGCCATCAATTGAGACAGTGGTCATCAGTTCAAGTTTACTCATCAACCCAACCAGCAAAATGTACAAACTCGTAAGTACCAAATTCATCAATTTAAAGCCAAAAAATAAATATAATTAAATTCTAGTTTGTGTTCGCCGCCATCTTGGCCGTAGCCTTTGCCGCCCCAGCTGAAGACCAGCCCAAAACCGATTCCAAGGTGAAAAGGGGAGCTTACTTTGTTGCTCCAGCTCCAGTGTCTTACAGCGCCCCCCTGACCTACACCGCCCCTGTGTCGTACAGCGCCCCCTTAACTTACAGTGCTCCTTTGACCTACGGCGCCCCACTTACTTACCCCTACAGTTACACTTACGGTGCCCACCCAATTTACACTGCTCCATATGTTTTGTAAATTCAGCGATATTTTTCTTTTAATTTGAATTAGATATGTAAGAGCAATTTGTGTTTTAATTTCCCATTCGTTGTACTGGATAACCTAAAAAGGTCACTTCATTTTAATAACAATGTCAACACTGTAAAAGCAGGTCACGTGACAAGGGTAAAGATAAACTTTTCCGGGTCACATGACCTATTGTTGACAGGTGTCAATTTAAGTTTGCAATGTTGCCAGCTGCAAATTTAAATTGTCACAAACACGTGATGTGCTTTTACAGTTTTACACGTGGCCTACTGTCACTTGATTGAAAATTGCCACCAAAATAATTATTATTAACCGCCATTTGATTTTTAAACTAAGCTTAAGTTTTGACTGTAATAATGCAGATGAGAAAAAATCACAGGCTGAGCTACTGAAACTTGAAACTTGAACTAAACTAACTTACATATACCCAAATCAAACAAAATTTGAGATGACGTTTGCAAATGCCTTAGGTTTTGGTAAGAATAAGCCAGCAAAGTTAAATAATTCCCTGATTCTGGAGATCTGGGATAATTTGATAATGACTACGTTTATATCGAGCAAATTGATCCGATCAAGTAAACCGCCATAAAATCCTTGTTATAAACAACGCAGCTTAACGATTGGGCTTGTCTATATCGATTGACCAATCCAACTTATGATTGTTCTATCTTCAGTAATCGGATTGAGGTTACACGATATAAACGTAGTCGATTCTAGAGGCTTTTCGTAATTTGGAATAGTTTCCAGACAATAATTAAAGTTTAAATAGTTTTAGAAGCTTTGGACAATTTGAAAATGGTTTCAGACAATTCTGGCAGGAAAATGTGTTGATTTTGTAATACAAAGTCCGCTATTTTGATGTTTTTGCGCAGAATATCAACAACCACTTATTACAATTAAATGGTAAAATTGATAGGAGAAAAACAACTAAAGTAATAATTTACTAAAATTATATTTGAAATAATTTAGTCAGTCAAAAATCCAAAAAAATTCCATAGAAAGTCCAGTCGTTTTGCCACATAGTCCAATCGTCTCAAAAGCCTCATTTAAACAATAATGGATGGAGAGTAAGCAGAGTAAGCCAATGGAGCAGTGTAGAGGCCAGTGTAAGCAGGAGCGTTGTACTGGTATTGAGCGCTGTAAGACAGAGGCGCCGGATAAGAGTAAGTCAAAGGGCTGTAGGCCAAAAGGCTGCTAGGCTTGGGGGCTGGTTGCGGTTGAGGCTGAGGGGCGGCGAAAGCTACGGCCAAAAGGGCGGCAAAAACGACAGCTACCTATAATAGAAACCGTCAAAAGTGATATTGAACGCCAAAAAGGAGAATACTTACAATCTTGAACATTTTGGGTTGTTGTTGGTTGCACTGAGAATCAACTGATGCTGTTGTGGCAGGTCCGGAGTCCTTTTATAGGGCATGAAACTAATCAAAGTCCACCTTGGAATTTTTGTAGTTCGTTTTGCGTTTGTGGTAATAAACGAGTTGCTTCTGCAGTTGCAGGAAATTACGAGGTTAAAACAAGATCTTGCCGGTTTACGTGACCGTCTTTTTTATTCGTAATTACCTTCTTCTCGTCAAGTTTTTTTTAATCTCATATAACCGGTCATAGTGTAATTACTTGTCGATGTGCACCACTAAACAAGAAAACCCATTGTCAAGGTTTTGAACCCAAAAATAGTCACACCCAATTTCCTTACCATTATGGTCCACCTCCTATTGTTATTACTATTAGTACAGTAAGCGCAAAAAAAATTAAATTGGCGGTTTTTGAGACCTCAGTAGGCTTTTGCCGCCCCATTAGCTTATTCAACACCCTACGCTTACACCGCCGTTTCTCGTCTTGTTGGAGGATATGCCGCCCCCTTAGCTTACTCTGCCTACTCTCCAACTGTAGTAGTTTCTGAATTTGGTTTTTAATTAGCATTTGCAATAAATGAAGTATACAGGTGTGGTAAATCCAAAACCGACCATAGGAAAACCGTATAACTGACAGAGAAACGTAGATAATTGCATGCGTGGGACAAAGACAGAAAACGAAAAAAACATCAAGTAGGCCATATTTTTAGCGCGCTGTTGCCAAACGCCGTAAGTAAGTTTGTCAAGGGTATTGAATACTAACGGCGTTTGGCAACAGCGCGCTAAAAATATGGCCTACTTGATATTTGTTTCGTAAGTAAGTTTGTCAAGGGTATTGAATACTTACGGCGTTTGGCAACAGCGCGCTAAAAATATGGCCTACTTGATATTTTTTTTGTTTTCTGTCTTTCTCCCGCGCATGCAATTACCTACGTTTCTCTGTCCGTTACACGGTTTTCCTATGGTCGCTTTTGGATTTACCACACCTGTATACAGAAAATAGTAATTTTTCTTGTGTTTTAGCTAATTCAGTCAGTCATTTTAAAGAAGAATTTAGTTCCATTAACGTCAGAAATAAAGAAGAAAATGTGTGATATTATTTCAGCTCAGAAATGTTGACTGAAACTGGTTGGTTTTAGAAGTCCAACATTAACTGACTAATTACCCAAAAAGTTTGATTATTTTCTTTTTGAAACTTAAAGAGTTGGAGAAATGATTTTTGGTTCATTTTATAGTCTTTTTTTTTGCTTTATTTTGATATAATCAGCATTTAAGTAATACACAAAAAAGTCTAAATTAGAAACTATATTTCAAGAAAAAAATCAACATTTACACAGTGTCAAAAAACGTTAGGCCAAAATCCAAAATCAAGTAGAGTTTAAACCACTACAGTGGGGGCGGCATAAGCAGAGTAGGCCAAAGGAACGGCACCGTATCCAGACACAACTGAGGGGGCGGCGTAAGCACTGTAAACCAGAGGGGCGGAATAGCCGAAAGATGACACAACTACTCCAGGTTTGGGCTCTGGGGCGGCGAAAGCCACAGCCAAAAGGGCGGCAAATACTACGGCAATCTAAAAATGTATTAAATCACTAAAAATTGTTGTAAAGTAGTGCAATTAAAAAACTTACGAATTTGAACATTTTGGTTGTTTGTTGGTTCTTTGATCTGAATCAAATGATGCTTATCCTTAATTTGATTTGAGGTTTTATAGTTTGCTAGTCTGTTTTTTTTTTGTTGTACAACAACTATACAATAATAATCACAAAGAAATTGGGCGGTGGTTTATTTTAGGCGACCAAAACCTTGACTTTTGTCAGAAAGCTTTGTTTACAAATGTATTTTTTAGAACCAGTTTAAATATTTAAATCTGAAATCAATAATTAGATCATTTAGGAAAATCCTAGATTAAGTATTCAATTTTTTTTTTTTGATTTGCACTACATTAGGAGAATTTTTGAAAAAGTGTGTTGTGTAATTTTTTATTACAAAAGTTACAAACTTAATTTTTGTGAAATTTTGAGTTTTCAGAGCGCCAATTTAAAACTTTTGAAAATGATGTTCTCGTTTATTGCTCCAGAAATTTGATCAGTCAGGATTAATTGCAAATTTGTATTTCATAGTTAGCATGTATCTCTAATTTTATTAATAGAACATGGGCAAAGTCAAGGTTGTGTTGCCTAAAATAAGACACCGCCCAATTTCTTTGTCAATCCAATAACTTTGCAATTGTTATATCAAGGTGGGATTACAAAAAAAAACTATAAAACATCAAATCAAATTAAGGATAAGCATCATTTGATTCAGATCAAAGAACAAACCAACAACCAAAATGTTCAAATTCGTAAGTATTACAACTACTATTACAATTTACAGTGTGTTCATAATAATGTGACAATTGACAGATTGCTGTAGTATTTGCCGCCGTTTTGGCCGTGGCTTTCGCCGCCCCCAACCCAGAAGCCAAACCGGAACCTAAACCTGGATATGTGGTTTCATCTTTAGGCTACTCCGCCCCTCTGGCTTACAACGCTCCCTTGGCTTATGCCGCCCCCTCAGTATATGGAGCTGGATATGGAGCACCTTTGGCCTATTCCGCTTATGCCGCCCCCACTATAGTGGTTTAAATACTGCCTGACAATGAATTGTTGATTTGGACCTTGATTTTTATTTGTGTGATGTGTTAATTTGCTCTTTCAATATACTTTCTAACCTAAAATTATGGCGTTGTAATTTTGTTCCAGAATTTTCCTCAATTTTGCAGTTGTTGCTAAAATATTTTAATAATTTATTTAAAACATGAAAAGAAATTCAGAAGTTGCTTATGTTAGGCGGGAAAACCTTCAGTTTATTAAAAAAATTTTTTTTTTGTTTTTGTAAACTTTTTTTTTTAAATTTAAAAGATGATTTATTAGAATGTTGACAAACTTACTGAATGTTAATTTTATGAAGTTTTTTGATTGTCAAAAAACAAAAGACTACTAAACTGGTACTTAATTACAAACTTGTCATTTCTGTCACTTTTTGTAAATCGAAATTACTTGTTTTAACTGCTACTCTATACTATTTGCCTTGAACTATATTAAAGTTCTTTCACCATAAAATCACATATTTTGTGACTCTCGTTACTGTGACCCTAAATTACTCCCTTACTTGACAAGATACGTCAAAATGTCATAGAAAACAAAAGATAGAGCATATTTCAAGGTTTCTAAAAATATCCCCACATGAGTTGATTGATAATACCGTTTGGCCGCTAGAGGGCGTCAAATTTCCTTTACCATAATATCACATATTATATTGTAAATATTTTTTAGTCAGATTTCATGTAAATCTTAATCCGGCCGAGTTCCTGGCAAAGAAATGGTTAAAATGTTAAATTTTAGGTCTAACTCTGTTAGTTTTTGAGATATCAAAAAACCGACTGCACCAGCGTCTTTTCCGGGAAATTTTAACATAAAATGACACCGAGACGTCAACTGTAACTTGACAAATAAAAAAATTGTATTTTTTGACAGTTCGAGGCCGCCATTTTGAATTTTCTGTCAAAATATTGACATGCACCTCATTTTAAAGGAAATTTCACGTAGTTTCAAGAAGTGACAGACAAAATGGCTTTCCAGGCCGTCATTTTGAATTTTCTGTCAAAATATTGACTTGCACCTCATTTTAAAGGAAATTTCACGTAGTTTCAAGAAGTGACAGACAAAATGGCTTTCCAGGCTGCCATTTTGAATTTTCAATAAAATTAGCATATTAAGCAATCCTTTACTGTTTACCGTCCTTGGTTCAGGGCTACCTTGACGTCTGTCAATCCAGATTCTGTCAAATTTCAAAAAAATCTGGTTAGCATTTAATCCAAACCAAAGTACAGTCGAAACCTAGGAAAATGGTGACTACGTCATCATTTTCAAATTATTATACGTAATTCATCAGGACATTGAGAATTTCCTATATTTTTTTGCAGTAAATATTCAGTATAAACATACAGGGTGTCGTCAATTAAAATGATTGCTTTAATTTTTTTTCACTCCTCCTCAAAGACTCCAAGAACAGTTGATAGTCTTTGTTCTTTGTATCATGGAACACTCTGTATACAAGCTCTTGTGTTAACTAACAAATTATTTTTTGAAAAAGAATCAAAATCAAAATTGTGTGTTGTTAATCTAGTTAAGATAACGATTTTAGTGGAGAAAACTACCAAATCCACTAGGAGAATTAACCAATAAGCTCCATCTATCAGTTAGTCAAAGAAACTAAAATATAAATGAATTTAAACTTTATTTGAAGGCAAATCAACATCAAAAATCCAAAACGGCAGGTCAAAATCAACTTAAACTATTACGGTGGGGGCAGCATAGGCGGAATAGGCCAAAGGTGCTCCATATCCAGCTCCATATACTGAGGGGGCGGCATAAGATAAAGGAGCGCTGTAAGCCAGAGGGGCGGAGTAGCCTAAAGATGAAACCACATATCCAGGTTTAGGTTCCGGTTTGGCTTCTGGGTTGGGGGCGGCAAAAGCTACGGCCAAAACGGCGGCGAATACTACAGCAACCTGCAATTTACCATATTAAATTACCTTTTATTATCACACTAGTGTTGTAATACTTACGAATTTGAACATTTTGGTTGGTTTGGTTGGTTTGATCTAGATCAAATGATGCTTACCTCTAGATTTAGTTGGGTTTTATAGTTTGGTGGTCCAATTTTTTTTTACTTCCCACTGAACCATTGTTACAATGGTTGACTAGTTTGTAGTCGAAGAAATTGGGCGGTAACCTTGTCTAAACTTTTTGCGTCGTTTTTTTTTATCCATAATGTCAAAATGAAGGGTCGCTAGAATACTAATAAGGTGGTACCGCGGTACCATCTTAGCCTAAGAAACATCCTCTTTCGACAAAGAAAACGTCCTTGCGACTGGTCACCAGATACGTTTCAGTCAACTCAGCTGAATGCCAAGGTTAGTTTTTTGTGCTCCTTGATCATACATCAGTATCAAATTATTACTTGTTAATTTTGCTTCTTAATCTTTAGTCCGGGTCTTAAAGTTCATTTTTAACTAAATTTAATACATTTCATGAAAGTAAGTATTGAGTTTACATTTGACATAAAATTGATCAGATTTGAGTTTAAAAAGTGGAGTTAACTTTTTCCTGAGTGGACCAAAATACATTGGGTTTCGGACTAAACGGTAAAATAATTGCGATACTTTTTATAAGCAAAAAGGTATAACAAGCCCTTCGGTTCGTTAAGTTTCGCATCAAAAGGTTCAAAGTCTCCTCTGGCCGGCTTGAATTACTTTTATCGATATAATCAGCGTTTTCATCTCCGATAAATCAAGTTCAAAACAAGAGAGTTACCTTTCCGCTCGAAGAACGCTTCCATCAGATTATGTTTCTTTGAACTTTACTCCAACTCAAGGTCCTCATTCATTAATTGCTAAACCGTGTCGCTTACCAAATTAAACAAATCGTCAACTGTCAAGTATAACATCGAACAGGATATAGCTTGACTGAAAACACTGACTAATGCTAAGACCATTATGCAGAGATGCAAAAAGATGTATTTCCATTTTTGGAAATTTACCAGAAAACTACTTCATGTTTAAAGGAAAATTTTCCATGTTAGGGAAAACAACTGTCATACATTTTGTCGACGGTATTGGATTTTGGCAACAGCGTACTGAAAATATGACCTACTTGGTATTTTTTTCGTTTTCTGTCTTTGTCCCACGCATGCAATTATCTACGTTTCTCTGTCAGTTACACGGTTTTCCTATGGTCGGTTTTGGATTTACCACACCTGTAGATATTTGCGCCTACCTTTTCCTGGAAAATCCATCAGTATACAGGGTGTCCCAAATTTGAGCAAAAAACCAAACTTATAATTTTTTATTCGATTTTTGGAATCTACGTCAAATTCTAGGCCAACTTGATGTAAAATGTTTGTATCGATATTCAATTGTTTTTGCTCCTACAGCTTTACTTTGACCACTCTCTTCGAAAGCAGAAATTCCCAATTTGAGCGAAATTTTGGTGCACTTTTCCAGAAAATCGTCCATAACTGGCTTATTTGAAACACCCTGTATAAAACTACCGTATAACAAAAGAAAGCTAATAAACGGGGCTATCACGTGACGTTGAACGGGTACGGCTAAGTTGTCCTGTTCAGCCGCTAGAGGGCGTCAAAGTTGACTCTCGTTTTCTGCAGTTTTTGCTTAATATCTGAGGAACGTTTCAGGGTAGAGGCCTTGAAAAATTAAAAACTAAAATTGGCAAGAAATTTAAAGTGAACATTTTTTATTTTCAAAATTAACCTCAACTGTCTGAATATCTTCAAGTTAATAGTACAAAAATGTAAAAAACGAATTGTTTTAGAATTTTGAGATTTTCCAATTTTTTCGGAAAATTACCGAAAAATTTCCATAAATTTTAATTTTCCGGAAATTTTACATCCCTGACCCGCATAGAGCTTTGAAACTGTATCGAAATTATGATAATATTGTACTGAATTTAGAAAAAATGTACTACATATTAAGTATATTATTGTAATATAATTACATCATACGACAGATCTCAAAAAAGTAAGATAGGAACATGTAAACCGTTTTGCTCTATCTTCAACCGTTCGCCTGCTATAGCCTCATAAATAGTGAAAATTCCAATGTTTAACAGTCAAGAAAACATTTAAAGTGATACTGGATAGAACAAAATCTCACTAGATTAAGCAACAGAATCAAGAAATAGTATCAGTTACTAGATGCGGCAACACTGGAATTATTATCACTTAATAAAATATTTGTTTCAAACCTTGTATACATTGGTCAATGTTTTCTCGTTTTAATGACATTTATTAGAGCAGGATGCAAATACAGTAATTTTGCTCTAAAAACAGCGTAAAGTAATAAGAAAAACTGTAGCATCAACTAAATGGCGGCGTTGCCGATTAATTAAAATTCTACAGGTGAAGTTTGACACCATTCCATTACACGATCAGCCTTGAGCTGATTGATGCGTGCCATACAAAACGGATTTATTGTTTATTTTTAATTATTTTTTTTTGGTTTGATTGGATGAAAGTGAAATTTTCCTTTTCGAGGCAGTCGTTAGGCTCAATTCACACAAATGAATGTGGTCCAATCAACATCGTTTTTTGATTTACTTACCCCGACCTGTCACAAGAAATCCTTAACTAAGCTGGAGACCTCAATTCGCGACTTAATTAAGATGTTTTCAACTCCAGATTACATAAGATTTCTCAGTGATTTGCTTGCTATTGGACAGTTTAGGATCAAGATTTTGGGAAAACCACCCAAATCATCGATGCAACAAAAGGAATCAGGAAGATATAAATAAATAATAGGACACGTAAAAGATTATGTCACCACAGGAATTGTACTTATCTCATTGTTAACGCGATTTTTGTGATGTGAATATTAAGTTGTGATTTTTTTCCTGATATAAAAACCAATGATGGTTTTACAGGAAATCATAACAGTCTCAGTCTTTTTTCAGTGCAGTGCTGGATATTATTACAACAATGGCGAAAGTGGTAAGCAATTTTATTTTCTTCATCACTTTGGGACAGAAGGATTAGCTTCAAATTTGGTTTATTCACTGGTTTTATTGCTAGTTTACTTTAAGGAAATCAAATTCCAGATTCTTGCTGTATTATTCTTGGCAATCTTTGCCTTCGCCAGCACCTGGGGGGCACCATCACCAATGCCGCTTCCTGGACCTGCACCAGTTCCAGCTCCAGGTCCAAGTCCTCAATATCTGGCCTATTCAGCCTACACTTACCCCTACGCTGGCTACGCAGGCTACGCCTACCCCTACGGCTACGCTTACTACGGTTAACCATTTGCTCTTTAGATCTTCAAGTGCGCACTTTTGTTCCCTATTTTGTTTATATAAAATAAACGTTTAAATGCATTGGCGAGTGTTTTAGTTTAATAACGAAACGAAAAGTAAATTGCGTGATGCAGTTACAGAACAAAAATTTGTCGTTTTATCTCAAACCTGTATTACGGGCAATCAACGCATCCGAGTTGTTTTTGCGATTCAACGAAGTCATGTTGGTTGGATGGGAATTGTTTGTTTGGAAACCTAATCTAAACTTCATTTACTGTCTCTAGTGGACAACAAGTTGTAATTTAAGTAAAACTGTTAAAAACAAAAGTAGAATTAAGAAAAAAATAATTGGGACAAGTAGATTACAGGATTTTAAATATATTTGTCAAAAAAGAAGAGATGTAGAAAGCAAATGATAGAAAATATAAATAAAAAGAAAAAAGGGGTAACAAGAAAATAAAAATGAAAAAATAAACGAAGAAAGTGGATAAAGAAAAAACGGGGTTCATCTTTCCTCGGGAATTTTTGGCTCGTTGAGGTTGGTGGGTTCCCTCAGGATTGGTTTTGTGTGAGGCTTAAGCCCTAAAAAGGGTCAGGAGGCTTCACCTTTCTCGGTTGTATGTCTCTAGTGGACTCTGGTCTAAATAGTTGGAAACCACGTCAGGAAGTAGCCAAGAAGCCAATCAATTTTGTTGAAAGGAAATCTTTATTCTTTGACTCTTTAGCAATCCTAACCTGGCTAGACCTGTTAGTGCAAAACCACGTCAGGTGGTGTCAATAATGGTCCTATAGTACCATTCAGGATACATCACTTATAACATGAACAAATTAAGCTGAATACAAGCTATTTTGACAATAAAACATCAAACTCCAACCAATATTAGCTCGATGGGTAGCAAACTTGACCAGCAACATTGACGTAGGTCGGAACAGCCTACAATATATTTTTCCCTTTTCTTCTTTTTTCTCTTCACCATATGTATACCAGAAAATGCACTTTAGAGGTTAAATTCCCCCTTAAGGGGGGAGCGGGTGCAACGTGTCCGTATATAAGGCCGTTTAGCTTCGAGCAAAAGCAGAAGTTGTCTCACAGTGACAAGTCTAAAAACCACACAAAGATGTTCAAGTTGGTGAGTAATTTAACCCTAAAATTGTAGTTTCGGAGATATCACTAACATATTTACGCAAAAACCATTTTTCAGCTCGCTTTCTTCGTCCTGTTGGCTTGCGCCATGTGCGCCCCCGCTCCAGAGCCAGCTCCGGCCCCTGCGCCAGCCCCTAAACCATCCACCATTCTGACATACTCTTCACCGGCCGTTCCCCTAACCTACGAGTACCGGTACCCCCTGACCTACGCCAATGGTTACGCTTACAACTCCCTAGGATACCAGTACATTCTGCCCAGGTACTACCCTTTGGCCCTTTAAGCTGACCGCCCACGAAGAAATGGACTAATTGAACGACGACTGATTAGTTTTAAGAGCGATCGAAATTTTTGGTGTTTGTTGTTTGCTATTTGATGGGGGAAGTTCTAAATTGTGTAATAAAATGATTTTGGTGTAAAATAAAATAATTAATTAAATTTTATAGTTGTTTTTTGTGCTTTCTAAAGGTGATTTAGTGCAAGAGAATTTAAAAAACACATCTAAATCATACAGGTGTGGTAGTAATTTACGTAGGTAATTGCATGCGCGGGAGAAAGACGGCAAACGAAAAAAATATCAAGTAGGCCATATTTTTAGCGCGCTGTTGCCAAACGCCCTAAGTATTCAATACCCTCGACAAACTTACTTACGGCGTTTGGCAACAGCGCGCTAAAAATATGGCCTACTTGATATTTTTTTCGTTTGCTGTCTTTCTCCCGCGCATGCAATTACCTACGTTTCTCTGTCCGTTACACGGTTTTCCTATGGTCACTTTTGGATTTACCACACCTGTATAAAAAAGATGCCAAAATGATCTGAAAAGGGTTCACTTTGACTGGAACCTAAGCAAAACTTCTTTTCTCTATTCCACGTAGTTTAATTGCAAAAAGTGTAATTTGAATAAACCAGAAAACACCAAAATAATGAGTGAAAAAATGTATTTTTTTACATTTTTTTGACAAAACTTATTACTAAACACTTGGTATACCAAGAAGCGAAAACCTAGAAACACTTGGAGTAATCCTTTGTCAGAGCTGGTAGTTGTCGTCATAGAACGTTTAGGCTTCTTTCTGCATCATCAGTAGTAAGAGTAAGGAACTCCAGATACTACAGGGGCGGAATAGGCGTAGGGCACTCCTGCAGAATAAGCGTAGGGGGAGCTGTACACCACTTGGGGTACCGGTCTTGGGTCGGCCCTGGCTTCAGGGGCGGCAAAGGCAACAGCCGCAAGGGCGAGGAAAGCCATCAACTGTACCAAAACAAACATTTATAACAATAATTTAAGTGACTGTTAAGTGGTACTTACGTATTTGAACATTTTTGTGCGCTTTTGAAACTGATGAAGACTGTATGATTGGTTTGAACAGGTCATCCAGTATTTATACTTTGTGTTGCAGTCTGCACATGTCTTTTTAGAACTGAATGTGCGCAAAAAAATATTGTAATTTGATTATTCAGTTTTTTGGGTCTTTTTTTAGTTTGTCTGACCAGAATTGAATGTAAATGTAGTTGACGTGATTAGATTAACTAATCAGTTATTCTCTTTCAGACAGTAAAGGTCAGTTGCATAATAGTGTAAACAACAGAGATGTAAAAGCGGTCATTTTCGAGTCAGAAAATTTCCATTTTTGGAAATTTACAAGAAAATTACTTCATGTTTAAAGGAAAATTTTTAATTCAAAGTCAAAAAGACAATTTTAAGGGCTACAAATTGGTATATTGAACCACCCTGTAACTGTCACAATAACAGAGTTATGGGCTGTCACAGTAAAAACTGTCAAAATCAAACAACTCAGTTTTAACAGTAAATAACTCACTTATTCGACGTTTTAGGTGAAAACGCTATACAGGGTGGTCAAGAGAGAATTTCAAGGGCTACAAATTGGTATATTGAACCACCCGATAATTGTCAAAATAACCGAGTTATTGACAATACAATGGAGCAGTTTACAGGGCGATAATTGAATTTTTAACATCCCTCCTCTTTCTTATAGATATTTGCGTCTACTTTATTCCTGGATACAGGGTGTCCCAAATTTGAGCAAAAAACCAAACTTATAATTTTTTATTCGATTTTTGAAATCTACGTAAAATTCTAGGCCAACTTGATGTAAAATGTTTGTATCGATATTCAATTGTTTTTGCTCCTACAGCTTTACTTTAACCACTCTCTTCGAAAGCAGAAATTCCCAATTTGAGCGAAATTTTGGTGCACTTTTCCAGAAAATCGTCCATAACTCGCTTATTTGAAACACCCTGTATAAAACCACCGTACAACAAAAGAAAGCTAATAAACGGGGCTATCACGTGACGTTGAGCGGGCACGGCTAAGTTGCCCCGTTTAGCCGCTAGAGGGCGTCAAAGTTGACTCTCGTTTTTTGCAGTTTTTGCTCAATATCTCAGGAACGTTTCAGGTTACAGGCCTTGAAAAATTAAAAACTAAAATTGTCAAGAAATTTAAAGTGAAACTAGGCCCAAAAACTCTCTATTTTTTATTTTCAAAATTAACCTCAACTGCCTGAATACCTTCAAGTTAATAGTACAAAAATGTTAGAGGCCTGTCAAGAAATTTAAAACCTTCAAGTTAATAGTACATATTTTCCAATTTTTCCGGAAAATTATCGAAAATTTTCCATAAATTTATTTTTCCGGAAATTTTACATCCCTGGTAAACAATCTGATAGCAGTTAATGTATGAAATTGGTCCTAAGTTGTGAAGTTGACCGGACCACTGTGTATAACGTTGATGAGATGATTGGCTAAGTTTACTTCAGTGACGACTTGGAATATGTAAATTTTTCCTAACTTAGTACATTATGCCTTGATATATTCAGGTCACTGTGAACTAGGTTGTTTCATTCTACACTAATAAAAAAATAGTCTTCTTAGGGTACCCAAGTAATTACTATTAAATTTCTTATAAATTATATTAACCAAAACAACAAACTCTACTAAACATGCTAATAAATCATAAATTTGCATTGAATTCTGGTTATCAGCAAAAAACTTGATGGCAAAAAAACTGGATCAACAAATTTGAATATTTTTCGCGTTTCTAACAATGGCGTTTGGGCGTGGACCAGGAAGCAATCTTTGTTTGGTGATCGTCTATTGTTTAAACCAGATTAAATACCGGGGACAATTGAAAAATTCATTCCGCCCTGCTTGGACCGGTTTAGAACTTTTCTAACGCCCCTTTTATTAGTTATCAATGCCACATGTCAATTTGGATGTGAAAAGATGATTGAGGAGCTTTAAAAAACTGGACAAAAAATGGAGCTTAGGATGAGAATTGGTATAAATACTCTGATCACCTGTCCAAACAAACCATACAGTCTTCAGACCAGATCTTAAAAATGTTCAAATACGTAAGTAATTAATCACTAAATTGATTTGAAGGTAATTATTGTATTGACAGGTGATGGCTTTCCTCGCCCTTGTGGCTGTTGCCTTTGCCGCCCCTGAAGCCAGGGCCGACCCTGCCCCAAGACCAGTACCCCAACTGGTGTACAGCTCCCCTTACGCTTATTCCGCTGGAGTGCCCTACGCCTATTCCGCCCCTGTAGTAGCTGGAGTTCCTTACTCTTACTACTGATGATGCTGAAAGTTGCCAAAAACTTTTCATGACGACTACCCCAAGATTTGATAAAGGAATGTGTAGTTACTAAGTTAGTTTGTGTAAAAATGTAAAAAAAATAAAGCTGCTTTAGAAATTTACATTTTTATATTATTTTGATAATATAATTGCTAGTTATGTGACTAGTTTGTAAAGCTGTAAGCTGTTGCTTACACAATCACTAAACAAGAATAAACTTATAATGATCATCCCAAGGTTTCTCGCTAAATAAACCAAAAAATCGCAACCAATAGAATATTGTCAAGGATGGAAATCAAATTGGTACTAATCAGAAAATGGGTTTTTCCAGAAATAACGAGAAGAAAATGGCTTCCATACCTAGAACAGACAATACGACTAACGAACCCCCTTGACTGTGGAGAAAATTGTAATAATTGGGTTGTTATTGGCCGGTTTGTTTGCGGGATCTTGGAAACTAACCTGGCTTAACAAGAAGCTTCTTGTGCTTGGTATCAACAAAATTACCAAAAAAACCGCAATTAACTTTGCGTCTACTATACAGTGCAAAAATGGGTTATATTTGCCCATAACACAGAACTACGCCTTGAAACTGCTTAAGTTATGCGTAACAGTATAGGTAATATAAATACCAATCAAATTGTCATTCGGAGCACTAATATTATGATCTTACAGTATCGCCTTTTTTGTTCAACTGTATCCGGTATAAAACCAGACGGTGTATAGGTATTCGGGTTTTTTTTAGTAGGTATTCCATTTGAGATGTCGCTCCTGTCAAGCTGTTTAGCATTTTGTTGCTGTATCCTTGTGGTAAGTGAGTGTATAGAATGTTTTAGAATCCCAAACTAGTATTTTTGTGCAGATAACCAGTACTACCAGTGAAGCAACGCCAATTTTCAATACCTTCTACGCCTTTCGAGCTCCTGATCGAGCTTTCGATGAAGGTTTCAACCGGATTTTTAGCGATTTAGGTTACAGTGCTGGATATCGAAATGGCAGGATGTCTGAACTGATTAGTTAGGAATGTAAAGACTGATTGATGTACCCTCAAAATGTGTAATAGAATTTGTGTCAAAAAACTGTAAAATTGTGGTTTTGTTCTGTCATTTATTTAGACAATATTTGAAATCGTTAACGCCCTGTATGCCTGTATGCCCTGTATACCTATAATGCTTTTAGGATGTTAATTTCAGTATTTTTACGGTAATTTCAGCATTTTAAAGAGATGATTTCAGGCATTTAATTTCAGCATTTTAAAAAGGACGATTTCAGCCAATTTAAAGAGATAATTTTAGAAAACTAATTTCAGTATTCTCTCACTAATTTCAGCATTCTTAAGAAATGATTTTAGGAAATTAGTTTTAGCAGTTTTACGATAATTTCAACATTTTTAAGAAATGCATTTTAAAAAGACGATTTCATCAATTTGAAGAGATGATTTAAAAAAATTAATTTTAGCATTTTTACGGTAATTTGAGCATTTTAAAGAGACGATTTCAGCCAATTTAAAGAGATGATTTTAAGAAACTAATTTTACTATTTTTTTACTAATTTCAGCATTCTTAAGAGATGATTTTAGGAAATTAATTTTAGCATTTTTACGATAATTTCAACATTTTTAAGAAATGCATTTTAAAAAGACGATTTCAGCAATTTGAAGAGATGATTTCAAAAAAATAATTTCAGCATTTTTACGGTAATTTCAGCATTTTAAAGAGACGATTTCAACCAATTTAAAGAGATGATTTTAAGAAACTAATTTCACTATTTTTTTACTAATTTCAGCATTTTTTACGATAATTTCAACATTTTTAAAAAATGCATTTTAAAAAGACGATTTCAGCAATTTGAAGAGATGATTTTAAAAACACTAATTTCAGCATTTTAAAAAGACTTCGGTTGAATTTGGTCAAACACTCATATTATAGCATCTTCTATTAACCCCACCATTTTTGACCAAAATAAACTGGACACCCTGTATAAATATGATGACATATTTTGTGGTTTTGGACTGTTAAATGTGTGAAATGCCAAGGGTTACCAGTAAACATTAAAAAAAAAAAACGTCAATCCAAACAAATAATAGGACAACCATTGTTTTTATCTTAAAAGCAAATCTCAACCAAAACGACCACGCCTATGATCTAATAGGTTAACCGTACTGTCCCAAACCGGTATATAAACCACCAGAATCCAATTGAAAATCATCAGTTAGATCCCAAGTCTTCACAAATCAACATGTTCAAACTCGTAAGTACCTTTAATGGGTAAAATCCAGTTCTAAAATGTTACAATGTTACAGATTGTCGCCACTTTCGCCGCCATTTTGGCTGTAGCTGCTGGATCGGCCAAACCCATCGTGCCTGTAGCCTACAGCGCTCCAGTGGTGGCCGCCCATTCCCCATATCTGTCAGCTTACAGTGCCGGACCAGCTGTGGTGTCCCCCTACAGTGCTGGTTTAGTGTCCCCCTACAGTGCTGGTTTAGTGTCCCCTTACGGCGCTCCAGTGGCGTACTCTGCCCACCAACCAGTAGCCTATTTGGGCTAGAAACTTGCCCCCAAACTGTGACTGACCTAGGCCAATTTAATTTATGCATCGTTCAATAGGAAAATGAGTAATAAATGCATTTTATGAGAGTTTTGATGTTTTTCTGAAAATTGCTTAAAACTGTACAAAAAAATAATAATTATTATGGTTGAAATTTGCAGAAATGGACCAGATGTTGTAAAAGTCATCTTTAAAAGATTTAAATATTTTATTTCATCCAGATCAGAAAAAGTTACTTACAGCAAAAACAACAAATACACTACAGTTCAACTTTGCTTGTAATACGTCACTATCTAAATGGGTTTTGCCACAAGAACTGAAACTAGTTTGAAGCAAAAATGGACCAAATTTACACAATTCACATTTTTCAATTTCTGCATAGTCTCACTCACCATTCTTGTGATTTAGTACGAACCATTTTTGGATAACCATGAAAGTAGTAGAGTAATTCTGGTAGATGTCTTGTTAATCAGTTTTGGAAGTTATAATTTAGTTAACAAAACAGCAATAATCCTGTCAAAATAGGTTCAAAATACTTTCTATTTAGATTCTATACGTATACAGGGTGGTTCATTATGTTATTTTCCTGAAAAATGCTTCTTGGAAATAGTCTTAAATACAGGATATTGGCATTCATGAAAATTGACTTGAAACTTTTCAAGTTTTTGTACTTTGCTTTTCATTTTCTCAGAACTCTGGACTAGTTTTAGGGCTTTAAAACTGGAAAATCGAGTTTTAGGGTTATCTTCACCAATTTTTTGACATAGTAGGGCTTAAACATGTCATTTGACGCTTTGTCAGTATTAAATTGATTTCACTGTGCTTTAAGACTGAAAAATCAAATTTTAAACTATTTTTCATAGTAAAAGTTAAGTTTCAGACTCTCCATTGATGAAATTAAACAATTTTGCCATTAAATGCTACGATATTAGTCTTATGGAATACTAATTTTTAGAAGTAAATTAGTTCGAAAAATTGGACCAATATTTAATTAATTGTCTAAAAAATTGAACGCCAGTAAACATTAATCCAAAAATCCTGTTTTTTGACTATTTTCAGTGTCAAAAATTAACTCCTAAACCTCGCAGATGACCAGATTTGATCCTTTTGAACCATTTTAAAGTAAAAAATTGAATAACCCAAGTAGACATTTTTGACAATTTTGTATAATATCCACTGAGCGTAGAAAATCTTACTTGTTCCAAATTTGATCAAAATTGGCCCAACGGTCTGACCAACGAGGATCTTTGGAGGTCTGTATCTTCCTTAGGAAGCGTTCTTCAGGAAAATGACATCGATTGATGAATTATTGACATTTAAAACTGGACCACCCTGTGGATAAGGTAACTGTCTTTATTTTTACTTTTTTGGTAATCATTGTCATTTCAATCAACATTGTAGCAATGTGTGTGGGAAAATTAAAGATTGAAGTAAATTTTTAAAATTTTTATTAACATATCAATTCCTACAAGGCACTATAAAACCATACAAGCTGTGATAATAATTGGTACTCTTAAATTGATGTGTCTGAAATGTATAATATGTAATTGTGTGTATAATTTAAGTGTCTTGTAGTCCTTACATACTAACGATATAACAAGATATAAAAAAGTAGCTTAGATCAGTCGATTAGATCAGCCTCGAGCCTTAACAATTAAACAGTCTTTCAATTACCCAGTAATCGGTTGATGATCATTAAGGTGGCTTCACACGCGACTTAATTATTGCGTCCGATACGATCACACCACTCACTTAATTATCGGTTTAAACTGTTCAAGTAATGCATGCTGCAATTGCACGTGTTGTAACCCCTCAGCTGATTCCTGGGTATCCTCTGGGTGGGTAAACCGCTTAATCCTCTAACATAGGTGTAACTGGTGGGGTGTCTCAAAATACTTTTCGGCACCTTCTTCTCCTTCTTTTTCTTGATATCTTTGGTGTTCGAGCAACTCTGCGATCTGTTGTACAAGTTCAAGTTTTGGAACGCCTTCCGCAAACTCTCCGCCGAGGTGGAGTGATGGTGTCTACTCCTCAAGATTTCACTTCCAGAGTCACTGCTGCTGCTCGAAATTCGGTTTGGTGATATGGAACGTTCTTTGTCCACTCTGGACACATGTCCACCGGAATCGGAGCTGGAGGATCTGCTATCGTCAGTGCTGTGAAAGTCTTCCTGAGATCTTCGGGCTAATTTCCTGCTGATCACCCGAAACAGTCTGATGCCTCTAAGCTCACTCCTTGGAGAAGGTGTTCTCGGGGATGTATCTCCGGAACGGTCACTGGCCTCAGTAACAGTAAGAATCAACATTATGAAAGTTGGAGAAAACTCGCGAAAATTAGCGGCAATAGCTCAATAAGCTCGTTTCGCTCACTGGAAAGCGCTCCGTTTCCCAACCTCTATTTATAACAGAAAATGGAAAAGTTCGCGCGCATGGAAAAGCTGTTCCACGTGATAGAGGGGTTTGTTGAGGTGTTAATGCGGCATGTGATGTTTACCCTTTGTTATTAGCCACGAGGTACAAAAAGCTCCTAATTATCATCACCTTTTTGTTTCGTCTCACTTTTAATGTCTCTATTAAGAAACACTAAAAGAAATAACCTGCACTCGTGCGTGATTTTTCTTTTCTACTTCTACAATAATCCAGAAACGTGTACTTGTCATGGAAACGTGAGTTTCTAACGTGAAATGTCAAGGCCCCAATCTGGAGAGTTTACTGTTTATAATTCGTTAATTAAACCTCCAACGTTAGAGTCAAAACAATGTCAATGAAAATATTTGTCGTGCCCTCCAGGTGCTTTGATCCTCTTCTTTTAAGGTTTTATACGAGAAAAGTGGCAATTGACTTGTCTCGAAGGGCCTAAGGGCGTCAAGGTAGGTTAGTTCAAGTTTTCCGATAAAATTTCACAATGTTAATGGTAAAAGTTTGAGGAAGGTCAAGGACTGTTTTTTACAAGTTTTACACCACAGTTTGATATATCAAATCAATGAATTTATTCATAAAGCATCTTCAAGAGCGAATGTGAAAATGTCATAGAAAACATTATAAATCTAGATTTACATGTCAATGGAACTGTTTAAAGTCACATTTTGACAGGCTGGACTGGACATAGCTATTACGATAATTTCTCCGCGAGAGGGCGTTTTGCATAGCACACTAGATATGTTTTGCTAAGCCGGATATAGGTATTTGGTGTGCTTTCACATTAAGGCCCAGTATTTTCAGTTCAATATAACTTTATTCTAAAAATAATATCTATGGAAACCGTGAAATCAGAAGAATAAGTTTATTCGGAGGTGAAAGTACCGGCCCTAAATAACAAAAACGTTTTTTGATAAAAAAAAGTGTGTACTATAGTAAATTAGACTATAATGGTGAAGCAAACCTGCTGCTGCTCTTGGTTCATAATCTGACACCCTCATATCACTCACCAAACTAACGAATAACACAAATATGCAACTTTAACTTTACTTTTAATACCTTTTAGCACTTTTAAACAAATTTTAAATTCAAAATAGATGTCATAGTGACAAACAAGAATGACAACTAGTAAATTAGTCGTTTTCATTCGGATCTAAATGCGATATGATCCAAAGATCACGTGGCCTGCGTATAATTTTGTAATCATGGGGTCACGTGATTTTTAGAAAAACATAAAGTGGTGCCCTCCGGCGGCGGATTCTATCATCGCCTACTATACTAGAAACTCTGGAAAGCCTAGAAGGTGATTGTCAAAAATTCCAATATGGCGGAAATAGTGGAGACAGTTTGCGTTTGTTAGTATTGTGGAAATTGAGTTTTTTGAGGATTAGATGAATTTTTACGGTTTAAAATCAAGACTTGCGAACGTTATTTTTGTGCAGTGATTGAATGGTAGGTACAAGTAGTGCTTTCTAGTACATTTAACTTATTAGGTACTTGTTACATGTACAGGTATGTGAGTTACATTTTAAAGCATCCTTAATGTTGCGCCATAATGTTTTTTATGGTATATGTCAAATTTACTTTAAAATAATTTTACGTTATATGTTTCACGAAATAGGACTGGTTTTATTTTTCATTTAACTTGTTTGATCAAAGTTGCTGTTTTTTCGTTTGCCAACACTTAAAAACGAAAAAAGTTTACTTTTTGGCACATCTACTGAAAAAAAAAAAAAAAATTTTTGTTCTTCAGATATTTTGAAAAAAGTAATTTTTTAAATTTTTTAGTACGTTTCAATATAATAGTACTATGTTAATTAATACACAAATAAATATATTTTTTTAGATACTCTAAAAAGGATTTTTGCGTGTGTGTGTGTATTTGTATCCCCCCAATATTAGGAAATCGTCCTGCCTACGTTTCCAGGCTAAAATCCCGTTGCCAAACTGCGTTGTTGTACGTAATCTCCCCTGGGGACTCTCGCCAGAAACAAGAAAATACTTTTTGTTTGTCAACAGTCGGTTATTTTTTTAATTTCGTTTGTTTTTTGTTATTTCTGCCACGTTCCAGACTCGTTTCCTGGGGTCATACTTTATTTAATGCTCCTAGTCCGGTTGAAAGATCATTACAAACCGTCCCAAAAACCATGTTTTTCCTTCTTATTCTGTTCCCTCTTTAGGAAAAAATTTAATATCCAAAACAAAAAATCTTCATTTATATCTAACCACTTTTTTTCCCCTTAAAATGTTATTTTAAGTGGGATAATCAAATGAATTTGCACTTTTTTCCAGCTTGTCTGTTAGAGAAAAATAAATGGGAAAAACACAAAAACAAACTGTGACGTAACATTTCATAGGTCTGGTGTGCGATTGGCGTTAAAGTCACATGCCCTTAAAACGTGCCCGAATGGTAAATCTCTTATTTGCCCAGTGGGTTTTGTATTACTCGTCCAAACTCTAATTTGGTTTTGTTTCGGCTCTTTTTACCGTTATTTGATTGAAATTCTTTACTGAAAACCTTTCTGCAACAGCAGCAGTTTTTTTGCATTTTCTAATTTTATTTTGAAATTAGTTTCGTTCATGAATAGTATTTATAAAAGTACAGCTATCAGGTGATACATAATCATAAGCTCTAAATAGATTTAGAATGTCAGTGAAATGTATTTTAAGCAAAATATCAAACTAATTTGAGAGGGTTGTCAAGGAAAAAAGTCGGTACCAATCAATTATTGTAAAGGTCTCATTTTACAAAATTTGTGACAGATTCAGGGTATTTTAGGGGCCTCTGGCAATTTAAAACAGCTCTCAGTAGCATTTAGAGGTCTTTGGCACATTCAAAACGGTCCTAGAGGCTTCTAACTGGCTAAAACAAGTCTGGAAGGGTTTAAGACACTTGTAGAAGCTTCTGGTACTATTTAGAAGGTTGTCAGTAGTATCGAGAAGTTTATGGAACACACATGTAGAGATCACTGGTAATTTAAAACAATTTTGAGAAAAAGTAGTAAAATTCTACCAAAAAAACTGCAATTGACAACCAAAAACTAAAATTACCATTAATCTTAGTAATTCCAAGAGTACATAATAGAAAAATGTTTGGAGTAGGTATAATAGAGATATTTTTTAAAAAATAGGAGAATTTAAAACAGAGATGGAAAAAAGGGTAATAAATGCACATCAAAAGCTACAATTCAAGGTAATAGAATTTGGACTATTGCCAGGGAGTTTCTGTCAATTGTCAGACAGTTTCTGACAATGCCAGTGAGTTTCAGGCAATCCTAGATAGCTTCTGACACTGCCAAATAGTTTCTGGCAAATTGCCAGATAGTTTCCTGTAATACTAAATAGCTTCTGATTTTACCAGATATTTTCCTGAAAATTGTGATAGTTTTTGGCTATATCAGACAGATTCAGGCAATGTTAGATAGCTTCTGACATTGCCAGATAGTTTATGGCATTTGTCAGATAGTTTCTGGCATAGTTTCTTCAATGTTGATCTAAAAAATTTCTGGAAAAAAGTTGCTTTGGATTAAAATTCTATAAACCTTTACTCGCATTCTATTAAACTGAAAATTGGACAATCAAAATATTTCCACCTGTTGCTAGAAAACACCATAATAATTGGGATGTACGAGAATAATAACAGGGCAAAGGATCAATATAAAAGCGCGGCTAATGAACGGCTGGAAAATGCCTTTTAGGGCACCAAACAGCGTCATGAGGGGGCTCATTTTGGATGTTTTTGTCGAAGCCGTTAATGGATAACACAAAAGCTTGTTTATATGTTTGCGACCTTATTTACTTATCGGGAAGGTCGCGGAAAGTGTTCAATTAGGATAAGTGGCTTAGTGCAAAAAAATTCTCGCCATGACGTTTTCCAGAATCCAGGAAAGTTTTGCCCACCTTTACGAGTCAATGTGGTTTACTAAGTGATTGATGAAGAAAAAGCAACAACACTCGCAAACTACTTTATTCCTAACCTAGCTTCAACTCAGTTCTGTCAGTGACAAAAAACATGTTCAAGCACGTAGCCACAAACGTTTTAAACAATGTAATTTGTATGTGTATCCAAACTGTCCTGAGTGAAAGTCTAATGATACTATTCTCCAGGCAAGCACAAACATGAGCAGGAGTTCTTCGGCGCCGTCATCATCGGAGACCTAAATGTCATCCACAACATCATCAAATTTGGCATCAACCCCAACATTGTGGACGACGAGGGTTTGACCGCATTGCAGATTGTTGCAGAGAAAAACGATCTGATTGTGGGTTAGTTTTTGATCTGAATTTTTCCTGGGTAACCTTTTGGTTTAGGCAAGCATCTTCTGAAAGAGAAAAAAGTGGATGTCAACTACCACACATTAACCAGAAACCGTGATACTGCTTTAATCACTGCGGTGACCTTTGATAGATTGCAGTTTGCCACCATGTTGCTGCAGCATAAAGCTGACCCTAACCTGCTTAACTCATTTGGTAAGTTAATTTTAAGTTGAAGTGCAGATGAGCGAAGAAGATTCTTCAGATCAGACAGCTCTTCACCGAGCAGTCAGACGACAAAACTATCAAATGGTGAAAGCATTATTGTTTGCCAAGGCTTCGCCTAATATTCAAGACGTTTTCGGCAACACCCCATTATCTCTAGCAGTTCTAGAGTATCCTTCCAGACGAATTGTCAAAGTATTGCTAGAATGGGACGCTGACCCTAATTTTGAAACCATAAAGCAACAACCCTTGATTATTGGTTGGTTATAGTTTCCAACTCTTCTTCAGTACATAGAGTGTTTCTGTTAGAGCTGGCTTTGTATTGTCGATCAGCACTGCATCTCTATCTGATGAAACAACTTCTAACCTTCAAAGGCGATATCAACATTCAAAATCTTATTACCGGACAAACTCCTTTGCATATGGTGTCCATAACTGGTTACCTGCCTTTGGCCAAATTGTTACTGAAACTTGGGGCCAGTGAAAGCATCAAAGATAGAATGGGAAGAAGTGCTTTCGATATGGCAGTGCAACATGAACAATTTGGTGGGTTGTTATGTTATAGTTCTCAGGTTCTAACGGAAAAAACAAGCAGATTTGGTGCGTTTTTACAAAGACAGACGCAGAATTGTGCGAGATATTATTGAAACAATTGGACCAGAATCGGTAGTGACGAAGAAAGATCACGATGCAAGAAGAAATGTTCGGTTCAGTGACCGTCAAGCTATTCCGTCTGGATCCAAGGACGAAAACTTTTGAAATGCTTCAAGGAACGGAAATCCAGACTGATTTGTTTATAATTTTACTTTATGCTCGATTTTCATTCAACGAATTGAATAAAGCGATCCAAAATTGGTTATTCCTGGAAGTTCGGCAATGTTGTGTAATATTCTATTTATAAATACAGTTCCGAGATATCCAACAGAGGGAAGCGCACTGGACCGGCGGAAAGTGGAAAGAGGGACAATGGAAACTCATATCTGATTGCTGGATTCTAACAGTTTTACTGGGTAAACGCCTACAGGGAGAACCAAAAATAGACTACAGGTTGTCATTGTTGTGTTTTAAATTTGAGTCACAGTTGGCCACCCGGTACAGAGTGAAGCAGAAAGGAACTTTTTGTACAAATTTTTCATTTTTAGCCATCACTAGATGATTTTAAAATTTGAAATTTTGTAGTGAGAATTGACCAAAAAAACACGGTTAAATGTGAAAAAGTTCTAAAATAGACTAGAAAAGAAGGAAAAAAACAGATAATACTGACCCCTCTAGCTCTTCATGTTACTAGGATATTGGATTTCAAAAAGTAGTAAAAAATACCCTTAATACCCCACCCCCAGGGTGTTTCATTTAACACCCTGGGTATAAGGGTGAACAAACCCTCAAATTACATTTTTTGAAAAAAAAATTGAACAACTCTGCATTAGACGAGACACTAATTTATCGGTGGATTAAACAGCAGCAATGCAGTTCTGGCAAAATTACAGGGCTGGGCAACAAAAGCTCATATTTCATGGAATTTCATTCGTTGAGGATTTCTGCCGTTGCATCGACCCGGGGCATCGTCCCCAAAATGGGGCGAGCGCCGCGTAAACGCTTACGTATTCGGGGGGCTCGAACTGGGTCAGCCGGGGCTCCCGCCTCGAAACTTGAATGAACCAAATGCCTATTGATCTTTTTGCTTTTGCAAAAGTGCACTAAACTCCATTAGAGATCTCTCTCTCTCTCTGTTTGTTCATTTTTGCATCCCCTCAAGGCAAAGTTATTTTTAGTAGCAGGAATTTTGGGGTAGTTACCAGACTGTCAACTTGATTATTCCGGGCTTTGGATATTGAGGGGTGATTTCATAATTTAGACTGTCGGGGCGACAACCCCCTTAGTTGCTGGGTGATACAGTTGGAAATATATCATGAATGATTGGATACTAAACTGAATGGAAACTAGTTTGAGCTTTTTAGGCCACTAGGTCAGAATGATGCTTACGTCATTACATGTTGGACCAATCGGCTGTCAGGCAATGCGGGGTAGTTTTTTGTTGTTTGGTAACCCAGTTGCAACTTATTGATATTTGAAATTCGTTACGTTGCGTGCACTTTAAAACTTTTTTGAATTGAAAATCATTGAACCCCCGAAATAAACGGTGCTGAATTGCTCAATTGCTAACAAAAAACGATTCGAATATCTATGATTCTATGCCACGAACGGTCCTATATCACTTGTGGCATACTAATTAGGGCATCTTCGACTATTGTCTTGTTTATTACTAAATTTTCGTCCTAGAACTCGAAACCGTCCACTTTAAAGGCTTTTTTCAAATCGTTTTTTTTTTATTTGGTGGGGCCACTTGCATAACGTATATATACTTGCAGCTTGTTCTATTGCAATTATCAGTTACCACTAGGAACAATCGCAATGATTACCATCGTAAGTACCCTTCTTAACTTCATTCTGTTCTTCCTTAAACTGGAAAATTCTGTTAGATCACCATCACTCTGGCTGTAGCAGCCTACCAAGCATCAGCGCAAGCCGTAGTGACATCCCGTAGCAGCCAGTACTTTGTACAGAACCACAACGCTTTTGTAGCACCCTACGTGGCTCAATACATAGCCCCCTCAGCTGCCTTAACGTTTTCCCCAGCATCCTACGTAGTAGCAAACCCCCCTCTTGTAGCCAGTCCACTTGTAGCTAGGGCGGCTGTAGCCCCATTCCTTGTCAATCCAGTCGTAGCTCCAACTCCGGGAGCTGTAGCAACTCAGCCTGCAGGACAACAGCCAGTACCAAGTCCCAACCCCGATGCGGAAACTGTCGAAGTTGAGTCGGCCAGAGTAAGGAGTCTGAGTCCGGTACAAAAAATCACGCAACAGCCAATCAGAGCAGCCCAACAACAACAACCTGTCAGATCGTTGAATTTGAGGTTGTTGCCTGTACCCCAGCCACAACAACGGAATGCCAAAGTGCAGGCGGCAGGACAAAGAACAGCCGCCCCCGGCGTGGTGAACGGTCAACGGTTTTTGTTTGCTTGAGATTTTAGTCTGGTTTGAATAAAGTTTGTTTGTTTCATTTTAGTGACTCAATTATTGATTAGAAAACGGGGAAAAACTGCATTAATAGAACCTTCTAGAGGATAGATACAGAGTTGCATAGCTTCAAAAACTGTTATGGAGTGCTCTCCAATCAGACAATTGATTTTCATTTGAAACACCCTGTAAAATATTCGAATGATTAACACTCTTGAGGAAAGTACATGAATACAACCTCGTGACTTCTTCAGAAACAGTTAGTAAGTTTTTTTTGTAAAAGTTTGTAAAAAATGCAAAATGGTCAACTTCCTGAGCTAAAGTTGTTTTATGGGATACTATTCAGATTTAGCCACCTATTTGGGATGCAAAATGTGCAACATTTGACTGTGAAGCTATTTGCTAACCAATTGGTGAAAAATATTTTTAGATTATTAAATGTTAACTTGGTGTATTTTAAAAATCACTACAAACGCCTTTTTTGATGAAAGAGAAGGGAACATAGTACTTCAAAAACCATCCCCTTGTATGTTTTTAAATTTGAGTTAAATATAAAAAAGTTAACAGAAAAACTAAATGAGATTTATTTTTTGTGGTTTGTAATATTGAGGAACACTTATTATTATTACAAAACAATAGCATAGACAACAAAGCTTATGACATCTTGGTGGACGACACCGGTGTGAGAAACTTACAAGTGGGGCTAAACTTGTCTCTTAAGCAGAACGTATGTGACGTAATTTGACAGTTGGTCACAGACACAGGCTCTCTGATAGGTTGGTTATTGTCAATTGTCAAATGACGTCACATCAGCCGTTTCTCCAACCCGTTGGCATTGATGTACTGTTAGGTTAAACGAAGTGTACTATTGCTTTTATCAATTTACTAATTATCTCATTGAATTTTAGAAATTATATAATATTAGTAACCTTTCTTTATATGAGATGATATCACTTTTGTTTCACATTATATTACATCAGATGGAATAACGAGCAAAGTTTGGATATCATCATTTCAATCAACAAATATGTTTCTTATTAACACTTTTACTAATTACAATTTAATTACAAACTTTTCATCTTTAAAAAAATTGAAAAAATTAGTAAAAAACAGTATTAAAGTGCAAGAAGATTTTTCTGAAAACCACCTATTATGTGATTTTTGGGAAAAAATATCACTGTTTCGATTATAAGGCATGATCAGGGTCCACTTGGTAGTTAGTTGAGATAAAATTTGAAGAGTAACTTTTTAATTTGTTTTATTCATTAAAACCCCAAACACAAGAAAATCACTATCTATACCTTCACTTTCATCGATTGACCCATCGCATACCCAAAACTGAGTATTAGCGTCACGCAATAAGTCTTCCTTAGAATACTAAACGCATTTTATTGTCTGCATTAACAGTCTAGAAGGTCCGAAAAATTACAAATCGACCCCAAAACCGATTAAAAAGAACTGTAACGACACGCAGTATTCGGGTGGGGCTTCAACAGTATAAATAATTAGTTTCTTCTTCAGAAAAAGCACATTCAACCACCAATAGTTTCGTTTAGTGTATCTACCAGCTTTCAACTACGAGAACCACAATGTTCAAGTTCGTAAGTATCGACTTACTATAAGGTTTGCAAAGAAAATTATTTTAAAACTTCACCTTCAGGTCGCCATCCTAGCCATTGCCGCTTTCGCCCAAGTATCGGCAGCCCCATCAGGCATTCTGGCCCCAGCTCCTCTGGTAGCGGCCCCCTTGGCCCCCGCAGTGGTTACAGCTCAAAGTTCTCAAGTAATCGCCAGGAACTACAACGCATTGGCCGCTCCAGTTCTAGCCCCAGCACCCGTCGTTGCAGCCCCTTGGTTAGCCCCAGCCCCAGTTGCACGAGTGGCCGCTCCTCTTCTTAGGGCTCCAGTGGTTGCTCCTGCTCCTTTAGTTAGGGCTCCAATTGTTTCTCCTTATTTAGCCAGCTCTTACGTGGCTAGCCCCTATGCTGCCCCATGGGTTTTGTAGGATGGGACCTAGTGAACTATTGTGACTGATTTTTTTGGTGTTGACTGTGTGTATATAGCTATTTTTATGAAAAATTTTATATATTGTATTTGCTCAAATTATTTGGTTGTTTTTTTTATTGCCTTGTCTACCATATTATCTTAAAAGACTTATCAACTCAGAAGGTTTAAAAACTTCCAATAGTTGATCCAAGTTCATTAAATCAACAGGAAAGTCATTTTTAGAATGTTATTAGGCTTTTCTGACAGTTTTTAGCTTCTTTAAATGTATTGTTCTCCTGTTCCACTAAAAAAGTCATAAAAGCCCATTGAAACTGTTTTAAACAACACAGTAAAAATGTAACAAACTGACTAACAAGGCAATTGATATTAATCTGTGTCAAAGTGGTTATCCTGTATCGTTTGCTTAGATTACTATAAAATAAAGAGTGGGATCATGAGAAACGACTCCAGGTACTCCTTACTCCAGACAATCATCCAGGGAAAAATCGATGGAAGAAGAGGTCCAGGAAGGAGAAAAATATCTTGGCTGCATAACCTCAGGAAGTGGACCGGAAAAACATCAACCGAACTCTTCCGCATTGCCGTAAACAAAGTTAGGCTCGCCATGCTGATTGCCAACATCCGTAACGGATAGGAACCACAAGAAGAAGAAGAAAGAGTGGACAAGAAGGTGACGGAACAAGTCCATATATTTTATAATCTTCACAGTCTGCTTGTTTAACATTCAAAACCAATAACCTACTGACCAGTCCCGAAATCCCGTTAAAACTTCAATCTAGTTTATCCACCAATTAACACCTACATAACGCTGCAAGAAAAAATAACCCGCGGTGTTAATTTCCAAAATGGACCTGAAAAACGTTAGATTAGTAGTGCCCAGCAACTACCAAGATGCCAAAGATCGAGTTCTCTATCGTTCTGGTTTTGGCTGTACTGTTTGTGTTTAGCGACACTTTTCCTAGGGAATCCCAGCTGGTGGTGCTGGACGGTAACTCCACGTCCGTGGCTAACGCCAACCGAAGTTCAAAGCAATTTTTCTGTAAGGTAGTATTTTTCCTTTACTGAGTGTAAAGCTAGTAAATTATTACAGTCCCGTACTTCTTTGGGTTTGGTTTGGTGCGATTCCTTAACGGGGAATGTGATGCTGGAAACGGTTTTACCGGTACTTGCTACACCAGAAGAGAGTGCAACCTTCTGGATGGAAGCAGAGCGTCAAAATGTGCCAATGACGCTGGTTCCTGCTGTGTTTGTAAGTTAAGTTTAATGGTTTTTCCAACCATTAACTTCAAATGAGTTGCAGTTCAACGCACCTGTGGGGAATCTTCAGACTTGAACAACACATATTTTGTAAGTCCCGGATTTCCTTCAACCTACACTGGTGGCGCAACATGTTCGTTCACCATAGTCAAACAGACAGACGCCTGTCAAGTCCGATTGGACTTTTTGACTTTAAACTTGGCCCAGCCCAACGCCAACGGCACCTGCAACACTGACGCCCTTACCGTAACCGGAGGGGCATCGGTGGTTCCCATAATTTGTGGGGAGAACAGTGGACAGCACATTTACGTGGACTTTAACGGCAACACCTCCATCACGGTAACGATTTACGTGAGGAGCACTAGTGCCGGATCCAGGTCATGGAACATCAAAGTGGCGCAAATCAATTGCAATTGTCCTTGGAGGGGTTAGTAGCTGAAGTTTTTTTGAAACTGTATGAAAGTAAGTGGGGGGTGGTGTGTATAGCTCCTACTGGATGTTTACAGTTTTACAATGAACTTTCTGGTACTGTACGCAGTCTTAACTACGGCACTTCAAGTGTTTTGAGTGGAACTAGACAGTTGGCCGGACTGAACTATGGTATCTGCGTGAACATGTTTCCAGGTTGGTTATATCAGACATTGTGAGGGTTTTTCTATTATATTATGGGGGTATTCTATAGGATATTGTTCAATAGAATGGTCAGCTTCCTCAGATCTGTACAGTTTCTCAATGACTGGAAACACATTTTCGGCTGTAGGAGACGGGACAATCGGGACAACAGCCGCTGCTCTAACTGGACTTAGTTGCAATACCGATTTTGTGGTTATTCCTGCACCGATTTTGAACAGCAACGATACTCCTTTGAACACAGACAGATTTTGTGGAAATGGTTTTCCTACTGTAACTTGTAAGTAACAATCTTCCTTGTATAGAGTAACTATAATAGTTTGATTGTTCCTAGCTTACTCTAAGCCATTCATTTTGACTGTTGTGACTGACGGAAATGAAGTAAACGACACCGGTAATCGCGGATTTTCGTTGAGTTTTCAGCAAGAACAATGTTCTGGTACTTTAATAGCGGCTGGAAAACGATAATACAAATAAAACTTTCAAAAAAGCTTCTTGGTTTGAATTTCTGTTCCCATTTAAACCCAAAAGAACTGGACTTTCTGGTGAACATTTATACTGCAATCCAAAGTGTTCCAATTTTAAGACAGATTCCGTTGTCCAATTAACACCTAACAATAATGCTAATTTTTAGTGACAACTCTTCAAAATGCAGTTACTCGTATTAAACAGTAAAATCAACAGACACAGCTAACGGACATTTCCTACTTGGTGACTTTAGTCTGCTGCAAAATGTTTCATCGAGAGTTGCTCCTTCTAGTGGTTTTATTCACTGTAAACTTCACTTTATCCACTAACTTTGCAGACGATTTGGATGAAAGAAGCCCTAAAAAAAGTGAGTTTAATTACTGTGATACTCAGAAGATTGTACGTTTATATAAACTTTTAGTTTGGCCGAAAATTGGTTTGGTGCGTTTTGCCCAAGACTTGTGCACCACTTATGAAGGGTACTACGGTACTTGCGTCACTAGAAGACAGTGCGAACACATTAGTGGCATCCAATCGGGTAGTTGCACCACTAACGGATTGGGGAGATGCTGCATGAGTATGGTAGCTACTGAAATGTGACGTTACATTACTATAATGGGTTGAATTTCAGTTCACAGGACTTGCGGACAAAGTTCTCCTTATAACAACACCTACTTCTCTAGTAGTGGATATCCGAATACTTTCAATGGGGATGACTCCTGTACTTTTACTATTATACCATGTTCAACTGCATGTCAGGTACAGCTGATGCCATATTGAAAATTACTTTAGCACATTTTCCTACTATATACAGGCCAGAATTGACTTTCTCAGTTTCACACTGGCACAACCTGACGGTAACGGCAACTGTATCGATGACTCCATGGTGGTGACTGGATCAGGTGGTAACGTCCCAGTAATCTGCGGTGACAACTCCGGACAGCACATCTACGTCACCTTCGTGGCGAACAGTAGCATCACCATCACCATTTCGACCTCGGGCACCGTTGACCTGGAGCGTAGCTTCAATTTCCTGGTGACCCAAATCGGATGCGACTGTCCTACTTTAGCACCCGCCGGATGTTTGCAGTACTTTACGGATCTGAGCGACACGGTGCGCAGCTTCAATTACGGTACTCAAATCAATGGGGCCGTGGTAACGTACGACAATACAACAACAGTGGCTGGTACTAGACAGTTGGCCAATACGAATTATGGGATTTGCGTCCAGATGAGGGCTGGGTGAGTTTGGTTCTATTTTTGGTAGTTCCTGAAGTATTGTTGTTGGGCAGGTACTGTTCGATTCAATGGGCTCAGACATCGGAAGGCACTTCGTTTACCGTGTCGAACAACACGGCTTTGGTGGAAGTGGTGAGTGGACTACCTGCAGATCCAGGTACTGACGGAAATTGCACCACTGATTTTGTGGTGGTACCCAATCCCTACTTTTCTAACGGTACCAGCGTGTTTACGGATAGGTTCTGTGGAAATGAATTTCCTACTGTTATCAGTAAGTTAGTTGACATTTTACTTTCAAATCAACTTGACGTGGTTTTCAATTCACAGCTTCCTCAAAGCCATTTGTGTTGACTACGGTAACTGATGCCAATGAGTTAACTTCTCCAGACGTAGCCAATCGAGGATTTTCACTCACCTACACTCAACTACCGTGCAGAAACACTAATTCTTTGTTGCAGGTGACTGGATAATGTTGGTTTTGAGATAATAAAGTGGTTTTTTATCTTAATTTTACTGTATAGTATAAGAAGTTTCTTTGATCTGGTTTCTGGAAACGCATAGAGAAAAAGCATCACTATTTGTTGGTAATGACTTATTATGACATCCTCTCTAACACTCCTGACTGATATAGAGCGTCAGAGATAGAGTAATAGCTCTAAAAACATTATAATTATTAAACTCGTTTTTTTGAACTAATTTTTCAAGGTTTTATGGTACAAATTTCACCGTTATGGCAAAACGCATTTAGCTCGGCGTAATCGCCAATTAAAGCTGAAAACCAACTAGTTGAGCAATCAACAATTCCATCTTAAGAACAATGGCCGGTGAAGGTAATGAAGAAAAAATTAATTAACCAACGAGAACAGTGCGGCAGAGTGTCAATGACGAACTCAAGGAAGAAATTTGCTTCGAAACGACAATAAAACCATTCTTCCCATCTAAATTAAGATGAAAGAAGCGTAGGACTAGGCGGGATTTCTAAGGTGTGATTAATCCATGCATACCTGACCATGTGTAACTTTGCGTAGTGCGCAAAGTCTAGTGCGTCCAATCAAAATAATCGATATTTGTGCAAAACAGTGGCGTAACTGCAGTTTGATTGGGATTAGTTCAACAGGTTGAAAAGCAACAGAAAGACGAGTGATTAATTTCTTGACAAGTTGCTGACATACCATCTTTGTCACTTTCATCTTTAGACTCATTTCCGTAATTTTACTAAAAATTATTTTTCAGAGTGTCTCCACGTTATTGCAGAATGTCAAAGTATCTTCAGAGACACTAATTTTCGAAATTTTTTGTCATTTTCATCTTTCCAAGACATTACAGTTGTGATTTCATTACAAGTCTTCAGGAGTTTTTAAATCATTGTCAGAGCATCATCAGAGACATTAATTTTCGTAATTCTTCAGGTTTACCAATTGATTTGCTTTGCTACATCTTACGTACAAGGTTTTTGACCATTTATCTTTCTCAGAACTCACTATAGAATGTCAAAGCATTTTCAGGGAGTCTTGTAAAAGCATCTTCAGAGACACACTAATTTTTTGAAGTTCTTCTAGATTACCAATTGATTTTTACTTTGATACATGTTTTCCACAAGGTTTTTGTCACTTTTGTCTTCCTCAGGGCAGTTAAGTGACATTAACAGAAGTATAAATTCAGAATTTTCAAAAGTGTTTAGGGTGCATACAGCGAGAGTCAAAGGAAATTGAGATGACGTCACAATATAACAGAACTTAAACTTGATATGGTCATAAAAGATATTCTTATTGGTTGACATCCCCAGATGTGCCGTCACTGGGTGTCTACGAACTCGTCCAACCTCGACGGTGACTTCCTTTGCTTTTCGCTTCGAATACGACGAAAATCAGAAAACAAAACGCATCGCAGCGTGGCGGTATCGGGTTCTGACAATCCGCGATCCTTTACCAACGTAACAATAGTTCGGACACCAGAAGACAATCGAGGTAGTCAAAAAAGTGTCAAATACGCGGGCCAGTCAAAACCGGGAGTGTCATAAGCCTTTTGCGGCGATTCTTATCGATTTTACGCGCGTGTACATGTGTTGAAGCTGCGTCCCAAGATTGGTCTGCAACCTTGCAGTCTCTGACTTTTTGGAAGGGAAACCGGTCGTGGAAGTGACATGGAGTTCCGGTTCAACTTGAACGACATCTTCAAGGATTCGGTGATCGAGGTGGGCAGCACGCTGGTTCCCCCCGGATTCACCGGCGACAAAAGGGCATTATGGTAAGTCATCCCTTAAATCTGTAAAAAACCGCAAAATTGATGAGAGCATATGGGGTTGTTGCACACCCTTTTTTGTAGGAAGGGTGTCTATGCTTTTTTCTGTTCATTAATCACCCCCTTAAGGAAACTACCCTTAGAGAGTTAATTAAAAGGTTTGACCACCCCAGTGTGTATTTTACCCCTATTAACGTAAAAAGCATTAAATCATTTGTGTGTTTGGGTCAATACAATCATTTCTGTTCACCAAGCAACCAAGTTATTTTCAACTTTTTCATATAATCTACTTTTTGTGTATTAATGTGACTAGAATAAAAAAACCAATAAAAGCCTTTAAACTACACACTTACAAAACTACAACTGAATAAAACCATCCATTTTTGGCCATATTTTTCTAAATACAAAAGGGCAACTGATGTTAAAGATTAGGCTTAAAGAAGCATTTTGCTTCAGATGATTTAGAATTATTGGAATTAAAAAATTGTAATAATTGTATTGTTTTTTAAAGTGGCAGTTCCCATGAATCAATTCACTAAGATCCTAATGTATTTCTGGTTTTTTAATACTATATTCTTCCTTTTTGTGTTTTAACGTTCATTTTGTAGATCAACAGTTCTCTTCAGAAATTCTATGAAGAAGTTAATTATGTAAAAGATATTCCTGATGTGAATACAAATTTAAGTTTCCTCTAAACAGAGGAAGAGTGTAGTTATGACATTATTAACTTTCATCAGCTTAAACTGAACTAAAAATATTCAATTTACACCATTACAAATCATAATAAGCATTTTAAAATACCCAGAATCTATTATTATTATTGTGGTAGACTTTTGGTGAATGTTTCATACACGTTGCATAATGTATTGACTGTAATCACGTCAACATATTGACATCATCGCAATAATAATTGAGTACTGAACAAACACCGCAGGTTACATTTGTACAAGTGATAATAAGCTTAGTTTGGTTTGCATGATGAGTGTTTACTTGTACGTAATGTAAACATTTACTTTTGATTTGCCCCTTTCTGTGTAGAACTAGAAATAGCTCCTCAGACGGAGTCAGACGTTCAGGTTATCAAGCTTTTTTGGGGCAAATCATGAAAATTAAATGAAATTTTCTACGAACTGTCGATGAAAACACTTTATTATTAATTGTTTGCTATTTTCCTTACAATCATCCTTGAACTATCGATATAATAAAAATAGGTATAATGCCCTGACCTAGTTCACCCCCTCTGCAAGGGGGGGGGGTGCCAGCCTTGTCTTGCTTGCAACCCTTCAAACTTCATATAAACTCGACGCTAAATCCGGAAATTGCCAATATTTTCAACCCCATTAACCTAATTTATCCACTATGGGTATGTGTTTTCCATGCACCATCCTCTCCATTACGGTTGCATGTTTCCCACAGCGCGGCTTGCGGTGAATAATGAGCCCCCATTTACTCATATCAAAGCTTAATGTGGAAAAAAGTTTAACAACTCAAAAGAGAGGGTTTTTGCGTACTTTGCCCTCCATGTCTGGCATTATAAAATGGCGTGACCGCCAGAATGTATAGATTGGAAAGGCTGATGTCCGGCCGGCATGCCACCACGCACTTTGAAAGTCAGTGGGGTGAATGTCGTAAACTCTTGTGGTATTATTTGTTTTTACTTTTAGGTACTCTGAGTTATAAAAGTAAAGTCTATACAATCCAGGATTTATGGGGGTAGTTTCAGGAAAACCAAGTTTTTCTAGGTTCAGCCAGTCAACTAAGACAAATGTCTTTGGCATCAGAATAGCTTATAGGGGATGATCACTAAAATGTTTAAAACAATTCACTTTAGAACAAACATTGATTGGACTTTCTGTGCAGTGATATTAAAGTGTAATTAATCTGAAAAAAACGTTATTATTAATGCAAAATGCGTTGGCGTTAGTACAAGTCCGAAACACAGGTCTTAAAAGCGAATAGGGAATTTGTTTTCGGCATGTGCCTGAACACGTTAAGAATGCGTTTTGCCACTGTAAATAAAATGCGTGCAATGAATATTTATAGACGTAATGTGTGTATTTGGGAGCGATATACGACAAGGCCAAGGTGAACCTGAATTTCTTGGTCCAAGTAATTTTCAAGTAATCAAACATTGTTTTAACATAAGTGTTGCTTTTGGGCCGTATTAACATACTGTGACTCAAAAAACACTGATTTATCCAAAAAATGCGATATACAGGTGTGGTAAATCCTAAACCGACCATAGGAAAACCGCGTAACGGACAGAGAAACGTACATTATTGCATGCGCGGGACTAAGACAGAAAACGAAAAAAATATCAAGTAGGTCATATTTTCAGTACGCTGTTGCCAAACGCCGTAAGTAAGTTTGTCGAGGGTATTGAATACTTACGGCGTTTGGCAACAGCGCGCTAAAAATATGGCCTACTTGATATTTTTTTCGTTTTCTGTCTTAGTCCCGCGCATGCAATTATCTACGTTTCTCTGTCAGTTACACGGTTTTCCTATGGTCGGTTTTGGATTTATCACACCTGTATAGAGCAGTGCTCAATCTCGAATTAAGGCAGTAGCTTTGATTTTAAATCACTTGTAGGCCCCCTATTATGTAACATACAGGGTGTTTAGAGACAGTTAAAGTGGAAGAACAACGTGTGCAAACATTTTCCAGTTTCACTCACTGTCGCTGGACACCCTGTAAGGTCTTAATTCAAGATTGAACAGTGTTATATCCATTTTCCGGACACATGACGTTCTTGACTCAACCGATCTCGTATTTGTTACCGTTGCTGAGTTTCCAATGATGTGGCTCAAATTTTAAACACCCTGTACAATAGTAGTTCAACCAAAGGTTCAACCTTTAAACCTGGTTCAAGTCAGAAATGGCACTTTTGACTGCAAGGCATATGGAAAAGTTCAACCACCAGTGATTGGTACATATAACAAGACATTAATATATCACAGAATTCCCTGCACCAAAAATCTATTATCAAATTTTGTTCCAAGTAATTCCAGCAAATACATAAAATGAAAAGTAGTATTAAACTGTTTTCCACCATTTTTTTTTTAGGGACACCCAGTCAAAAGTCACCCAAATAGTGAATGCAATGGGTGAAGCGTCAGCCCACGCCCAAGGCCTGTCAAAACCAATCACGACAGCGGATAAGCTGAGAAACTCCGAGCACAGACTCTACCTGCTCATTGACCAGAATGCTAACCAGTAAGTTTTAACCCACAGGGGTGAAATGTAGGCTTAGCTTTTGACTGGATTAGTCAAATGTTCGTTGCAAACTTTTATGATGAAAAATTAAATCTGAATTTCCGTCCATAATCAGTTGGGTTAAGTATTGGCGTTTCAAGATAAGAGATCCTCCCTCTGGTGATCAGTTTTGAAAACACTGTAACTGTCATTTCTCTGTTTGTTTACATTGATTTTGACAGTGACAGTGTGTCATATTATTTATAATGTTAGGTTAGGAACGGGTTGCTTGCCCGATTTTAGTTAAACTGGCGCTGCGATTTTAACTTGAAACGCCAATCATTATTTTGGTATTTAATTGAGGGAAAACCGCGCTTTCTAAGATGATTACCGTGTTACTTTGTCGTATCTTGACACGCTCTGATTAAACCACTAAACCTAGTGAAATCTCCCGGCTTGGTTTTGTCAAGAATTAAAAACAGTAATGGGGCTTTGCCCCCATAGCCGCCTGCATATTGTCTATCTACTTGGGCTGGTTTGCTGTTAAAAGCCCACATGTTGATTGGCACTGATGGTTTGAGAAACCGTTGAACACCAGGTGGTTTATCCTCTCCACTAGGTAAAGCACCATCACACAAATCTTTGTCGATGTCAAAATGGTGATTCTAATTTTTTCTAGTCTGCAGGAGTTGCGTTAGTGTGTCATTTCCTTATTTGAAATGAAATGTTTCCTGTAATAAATGGATTTTACAAATTGCACGTCGTTTTTCAAGTTGATATGGTTAAATTACGCCGTTATTATTATTGTTATAAATTAAGTGGAAATGTACCAGGGGTTTTGTAATTGAGGAAGTTATAAATCTAAAAGTTGGTGGAGCAATCAGAAAAATGTATAAATCCGTTTTTGCTTGAACTGCAAATAAATTTTTTAGGGGCAAAGGTGCGGTTACTGGAATGCTAAAAACAGGAGAAAAAAGCTTGTACGTCTTTGACAGGGACGGTCAACACTATCAAGTTTCCCCGCCCTGTGTCCTGGACTTTTACATTCACGAATCTCGACAACGATCTGGCTTTGGCAAGCAACTGTTTGAACACATGTTGCGCGTAAGTACCCCTTTACCACGCTAGGGCTGCATTAGTACAAGGGGAATTTCAGAAGGAACAAATCCAGCCGGTCAAGATAGCAATCGACCGACCCAGCGATAAATTTTTAGGATTTCTCAACAAACATTACGGCCTCAACGCCCCCGTAAAGCAAATGAATAACTTTGTGGTGTTTGACGGGTTTTTTCCTAGGGCTACAGAGCCTACGAAGCCCGTAGAAACTGACAACAGGTACGCACATTAACTCCTGCTTAACTAGTAGTGTATATACTCAACCTAAACTTCATATACCTACTACTTAACGTGTTATTAACGCAGTAACACCCCGAGCAGAAAACAATCAGCTAACGGTCTACAACAAGGTCATCCGTCACGTCCATTTGGTCGTTATGGGGCTCCTAGGCCCCCGTGTAGTATGGGACAGGTATACTAACGTCACGTTAATTTTAATCTAGACTTAAATGAATAAGTATAATATAAAACTGGAGGACCTTATTCCAGATAATCCATAACGAATCGGCGGTGATGCAGGGCAATAAAAAACCTACAGGGTAAGTTTTTAAACTTCTTAGACCTCAAACTAACACCTGCATGACACTTCTTTGGTACAAATTGCATGCCTCGTTTACTATAGCACTAGATCTGACCCTACCGCCAATCTTCACTCGGGACAGCCCTACCATCCCTACAGGTGAGTTTAGAACAGAGTGGCACTCATCAAGGCAGTTAACACTATTTGAATAGTGAACAAATGGCCTGGCAAGCCACTCAAAGCGCTCCCAATATGCAGTACTACCCTTCAAACCCCATTACGTATCAAAATTACTCTATGGCCCAAGGGGATGCTCCTGTAATGCCACCAAACTACAACCCTCAAGCTGGATATCAGTACATGTCTCCACCAGTCAGGGACCGTGAACCGTTAATTCCACAGTCATTTGATGGCACTCCGCGAATGCCAGCTCATTACGTCCAATCGCAACCTTTACAACCACAATTTTCTTCCATGCCGGTACAAGCCACTGTCTCGGCGCCTATGCAGTCTTACTATCAATCAAACACCACAAATCAAACTATTACAGACACTTCTAGAACCAATAATTACATGAAGCTCCAATCTGACTTACCCATCAGAGAGGTATCATCGGCAAACACTCAACCGAATTATACAAACCAAGCTTCAAATTCTGCAATTACTGCTGATGGTGTGGTATCACAGAATGATCCAAATACATCACTTCGACAAAATGCCCAAGAAAGCTTCAGTACTGCAGCAGTGCCTCAAACCCTTCAGTCTGACGTTAATGCGCAGCAACCTCAGACAGTTCCTTCTGCTGGTTTGTTACCACCAAACCCACAAATGGCTTATCAACCAAATGTCCAAGAAACTCACAGTACTACTGCAGTACCTCAAAACGTTCAGTCAGGCACTACGTTCAATGTGCAGCAGCAGCAAGTTTTTCAGTCGTCACAAGTTCAAGCAGGCTATCACCAACCAAATCCTACTGTACAAGCATACAACATGATGCCTCAAAACGTTCAGAGTACTACTAGATTTCATCAAGAACCTCCGGTTCAGCAAGTTTCTGAAATGCCCCAAAACACTCAGGTGGTATCCCAGCAAAGTCAGCCAAGCGCGTATTTACCATACGATACCAAAGAACAGCCAACCCCAAACCGTGACCTACAAATGATTGAAGAGGAGGAAAGGTAATCAAACTTCATCGCATTTTAGCTTTATGACAATCGTTTTACGGCGCGTGTAGGTACCCCAATCAGCCTCTCGAGGTGGATTTATCCAAAGGATACCCTCCCCAACATCAGTAAGATAGTTAAACTCCTTATTAAATCAGTACAAAAAATTGTTTGTACTGTATTTTTAGTCAAACCCCCGTAGCTGCAAGACCACCCATTGTAATTAGAAACTAAACCGTAAGGTTCCAGATTATCCCAAAATTCCTGTCCTGTTAAGCCTTTATTTCAGCTCTTTTAAAATGGTGAGTGTTTTCTTTAGTTGTCCACTACATCACTGCTAACACATTTTTTTTGTTTTTTTTTTTGATTTTTTTACTTTTATTTTTTTTTTGTTTGCAGGACACAAATCGTATCACAATAAATCCCGCGCTACCACCAAAAAAAAAACCTTACTACACCAACCCTAGCCAGTAGTTTTGTATAAATAAATAATTGCAGCGAAATTTCCGCCCAAAATGCGCTGCCCAAATTGGACCGTCCCAATTCGCTTAATTTTGACGCGATCGACCTGGAGCCGACCAACAATGGTAAACAAGAAGACGAGGAGATCGCGGACGGCAACCAGGAACACGACAGCCTGGACGGAGACGCTATCGAGAAGGAAATCGAAATGGTGCAAGACGATCGGAGCACTCCAGGCTCAAAAGGTTTTAACAGTCCGCAAATTGAGGCGGCCGGTCTTGATACCCCTGGGCGCAACTCCAGGGGTCTTACCGAACAAGGTTACTTTGACCTTAAGTTTTATCACAACAAGTTATGGTAAAAGCGCCGCAGCTAGGCTGTTTTTTTTTAAGTTTTACTTTGGGACAAAGGCTATATTTTGTTTTTGATACACACATAGAAAGGGTCAGTTTGCACAACGGTCACTGTGATATAAATATGAGGACTTGTGTCCTCAAAGCACTATACATCAGGTACAGGTTGGCAGGATTTAGAGTGCAATTTTGCTTTTTTGGAAGTATACGTAATTTGGAATCACCAAAGTTTTCTGTAGAACTGGTAATAAAGGCTTGAACCGGAACTGAGATTTTTATTCGGCCGTTTATTCGGTTTTTATTTTGTGTATATTTGTTTTTATATTTATTGTTATTGTTTTTCTCTGAAATGACGCATTTATTATTTAAATTGGTAATATATAATAAAGAAACTATAAAATATAGAAAGCTTAATAAATAAACGGTGTTTTATTGCAATAAGGGATTGCCTTCGCGAACATACCTATTAGACACTTTAAGTGGCAGCAAAACCTTATACGTATTGCGGTGCAACGTAACTTTACGGGCTATAACGTGTACGCTATACGCAATCCGCAAACAGGGATCTGTCAATCAACGTTTTATGATTTATGTAATTTTTCTAACAAAACAGGGAACATCAGATTTCAAATTGCGCTTTTGATTTACTAAAGAGATTTACATTTGGCAAGGGAAGTGTATCGGCAAAACCCATGTGAAGACCTCAAGAAATGGGAGATCCATAGAGCTCTTTTCTTATCACTAGTGCCTTAGCAGCAAATCATTCATCTTCGGAATCGGAATCGAGAATGGCAATTTCAGAAATGTCATCTATTATCTAGCATACCTGTGATAAGTATACAACATACAGAGAAAATAAGAACTTCTACAGTACACAAAATAAACAGAAAAAATTAAAGAGAAAACACGAGGTTGACAGAAAGACTTAAAGTCAATTTTAACATTAACGCAAAATCCTGAAGCTTTTGGAAAAAAGGTAAAAAAAACCACCCAAATCGCATAAATATAATATTTTTATTTAAACTTCTCGTAACAATGTATACTTAGTCTCTAGTGATGCTTAATAGCGATATCATAAATATATCGACCGAAACGATATAGTACGTATTAAAATCTATATTTATAATTTATTGATAGTAATTAAAGCGTTCGAAAAATATTATCGATATTACTCTCCATGTAACATAGAGGTTTCAACTACAGTCTACGAGGGGGTTAGTCAGTATATCAACCAATATTTACAATTAAAAAAAAAATGTGAGCATAGAGGTTTGCTTTTTACGGCAGGCACTTCCCTATTATTTTACACACAAATCTTACGTCCTCTCCTACACAAATGTGGACAAATTGTTTTCACCCTGTATACGGTTAATTTTGCGGGTGGACAAAATCACATAATACATGGATAAAGCATTCCGTTACGTCACCGATTCATGAAACCCTGTTGGATCACAAAAGTTTTAACAAAAGTATCTTTATACAAGGTTGCCAAATAATTTGAAAGAAGATCGAACATATCGTCTTGTCAAACAACAACAAACAGCTTCTCTACAGGATGAAGACGTGATTGGTGTTTTGGATCAGTGACGTAACGACGCATTTACGATTCCCCACTATCAAGGTATAAAAAAGGCACGATGGGGTTGAACGTCTCGAACCAAGCCTACGCTAAATACATTAAATGTTTAGAGTAGTAAACAAACAACTGAGCATCGGCCGGCCGACTAAACGACCCGGTCACAGTCTAAGATTAATTTGGCAACTAAAACTCCTGGAGCCGTCTCACCTACTGTCAGCACCAGTCCGCCATATAAGTAAACTCCCTGAACAGGTGTTGGTCCTGATTGGTCAACGGGCGCGGCTCTTTCGGTGGCGTCAGTTGCGCCTTTTCTGACGTGAACTCCTCGTCAAAGTTGCTCACGTCTTCCATGGATTGCTGCACGATCACGGTCAGTTTAGTGATTGGGCAATTTAGAGAGGAGCAAGGACAACTCACCACTGTAGGAACGAAGGGAGGCGGCACCCTACGATGGAGCAGCTCGTCCCACTGGATGTGCCTGAAAAAGGCTTGCCGCTTTACGTCTTCGGCGTCCCGTTCGCTCGACCCTAGTCTTCTGTCCGGAGATTTGCGCAACAGCTGAAAAAACATCCCATATAAATGCTGGTAAGCTGCATGGGGGAAAGATTTAGTTACCCTTCTCATAATCGCAATCGATTCCAACGACAGGAATCTGGGGTAGCGGACTTCGTCGTTCACGATGGAGTCGAATACTTCCTCCTCGTCGTCGCCAGGGAAAGGAGACTGTCACAAAACAGAACACACTTTCAATAAATCAATAGGAAGAGAAAAAAAATAATAAAACAGTTAACAAAAAGAAGTAGTAGTCCATATTCCATAAGTCCATAAGAGTTGTGTGAGTACAAAAGGTAAGGAAAAAACACCCAGTCGTCATTGCAACCTTCAAAGGATAATGACCATCTTCAGGAGCTCACATCGCAAATCAAAACGCTGGCTATCTTTTTACAAGGGGAGAGACAGTGAGATCCATGTTATTTGGAATAAGTGAATTTAAAAAAAATGGTTTAAAGGGGATAATAAAGCTTATTATGGAGAAAAAAACACTGACACTTATACCTCTAACAAACCTCTACAAACTTATATGTTGTAATACACCGTTGAAAAGGTAAAAATCAACAGAATTAAATGACGAAAAAATATATAGGATGTTCCATTTAAAAAAATTTAACTTACTGTCATATGTCAGAAACTAAACGGAATGGAAAAAAAACTGACTACGCCATTGGATTCTACATTAAAACTTCTACCGGAAACCGTTTTTCCTTTTTTGATAACTTTAATAGCAGCAAATGAAATACAGAGGAGGTTCCAAAATGTCCATTTTTCAAAAACCCCCCGTATCTTTGAAACAAAAGAAGTTTGCGCAGCCCACTCTTTGCCAGTCATCTTAGCTCGGAAAAGGAGATCGGAACACGTATGCTACTTTTTTTCTATCTATTACCGTTTTCTCTGTACCCCGTAAAACCATCGAAAATGCAGCACCCTGTACATTTCACGGCATTCTAACTTTCTTTGATCATTACCATAATATTTTGTCGTTAGAAGAAACAAAAAAATCAAAAAAGACTTACCTCTCCGACGAGCATCTCAAAGATCAACACCCCCAAGCCCCACCAATCGACTGCGCGCGTATACGACGTTTCGGTGAGCACTTCGGGCGCCAAAAATTCGGGGGTGCCGCAAAACGTGCCGGTCCTGTCGCCGAAACCCATGCCCTCTTTGCACAGACCGAAATCGGCAATTTTCACGTAGCCTTCCGTGTCCAGCAGCAGATTGTCCAGCTTGAGATCCCTGTAGATGATTTTGTTCTCGTGCAGGTACTGCAGCCCCAGCACTACGCAGGCGGCGTAAAAAACTGCGCGCTGCTCGCTGAACACGTCGGCGTGGATGTGCATCATCAGATCACCGCCGGCCGCGTACTCCATTACAAAACAGACGTGCGCCTCGGTTTGGAAACACGCGAACAGGTTGACGAGGAACGGATGTCGGATACTGTTGGCGACTAAATTTAAGTTACAGTTAGCTTACAGGAAAAATTGTGTTATTTTTGACAGTAACCACCTTCAAAAATCCGTTTTTCGGACAACAGAGACTCGACTTCGTCACGAGCAATAATATCGCCCTTTTTAAGAGCTTTGATGGCGAAATACTCTCCGGTGTTTTTGTACTGGGACAAGATCACTTTACCAAAGTGACCACGTCCTAACACGCTAATCAACCGGAATTGGTCTACGGTCATGCTAGTTTGCTGTGTTTGCGACTGTCTGCGTGACTCGTACGCGCTATCTCTGTATCCTACTTCACGCGCAGCGGGCCTACGCACTACTTGAGGTTGCTCAAATGAGGGCTAGAAAATGTTACCAATCAGATTAGAAAAAACAAAATTATTTAAATTCCTATGTTGTTTAATGTTCACTCCAGACATATCCAAAATGTTGTTAATAGTGTACGTGCATGTGCGGTTAGTGTTACAGGAAGGGAAACTACGAGGTTGACAGTTAAACACAAACCACTATTATGCGTAACCTAAGTAAAAACCGTTGATAAGGAAACTGGAAATAGAGAAAGGAGAAACGAGCAAAAACAATAAAGCCAGGCACGAGATACTAATAAGACAACAATTTTATTGGTTTATGGAAATCGGTGGATTACTATGAAATTTAATTTAAATAATTGAATTACTGAATTACTAAAGTCTGTAGTTCTGCAACATACAGGTGTGGTAAATCCAAAACCGACCATAGGAAAACCGTGTAACGGACAGAGAAACGTACATTATTGCATGCGCGGGACTAAGACAGAAAAGGAAAAAAATATCAAGTAGGCCATATTTTCAGCGCGCTGTTGCCAAACGCCAAGTATTCAATACCGTCGACAAAATTAATTTTGTTGTTGGATTATTTCTAATTTATTTCCATTCCGATTTCTGTCTATTTTTTGAGTCCCTATTGTAGTAATATTTCATCTGTCATCTGCGATTAAAATCTAACCTCAATTCTCAAATTGAAAGTAAACAAAAACAATTACACTGACAGTGACAGACTTGGCGTTTGGCAACAGCGCGCTGAAAATATGGCCTACTTGATATTTTTTTCCTTTTCTGTCTTAGTCCCGCGCATGCAATAATGTACGTTTCTCTGTCCGTTACACGGTTTTCCTATGGTCGGTTTTGGATTTACTACACCTGTATACCACAGCTGCCTTTTAGAGCAAAATTAATTGAAAATTCCTTCCGCCGATTTCCAAAAAAAAACCACACATTTTGCAACACAAAACAAACTAAGTACTGGCAAGCACGAACGAGCAAGAAAACCAAAAACAATAACAAAAACGAAACACAATACCTCGTCGTCGGGAAATTCGATGACCGGCTGGGGACTGGGGAGAACGAACTGGTCGATGGGGAAAACGCCCACGATGGGCGTGGTCGGGGTGGAACAGGAGGTGATGAGGAGGGGTTCCGACGGCCTACGGCCCACGTACACCTCCTCATACTCCAGGAAGTCGAATTCGCTGAGAGCGGCTGCGCTCTGCAAGTGCGTTGTGGGGGACAAATGTTATTGTGGTTTTGACATAAGCGTTGTCTGTGATCAATATCAACTATATTTTTATTAACTTTTAGTTCGGTTGAATTACAACAATATAGTGGTTACAACTACTAAAGGAAACATCCCCCAAGTGCAGTGTCGTTCCTACGTGTGCGTAAATATTGAGCCAAGACAATTTACACTTAAAAAAAAAAAACGTACAACGAGTCAATTAACCCAGCTCAACTAAAGTCTGCAGACTGCCACCGCACTACCCCCAAAATTGTCTTATTTCTTACATACAGAGTGTTTCAGATTTAATACACGGAATTAGAATCCTGTGCATAAAACAATAATTCTGAGACACTCGGCATTAATGTTACGTTAATCAGGGTAGATTAACAGTCAAGAGTGGCGTGGATGAGGCCACTAAAAGGAAAGTGTTGCACGAAAATGCAGATTTGACTGTGGGTCACAGTCTAAATCTGGTAATCTGTACATACAATCACAGACACTAAATTTTTGAAATGTTTAACATAAAACAACTTTTGTAATAATTGAAGTAAAATTAACAACCAAAACACACTTACCTCGGGATCCAATCTAGGAGGTGGTGGTGGGGGCGGCAAGGGTGGAGCTTCAGACCTTTTCCTGGCGACCGGCGGGGGTGTGTCCTCCATAGGGGTGGAGGTGATTTCTATCCCGTATTTGGGTGGAGCCTGCGGCGAGGGGGTTGACGGTTGGGACGATTGGAAAGAGGCGGGCACTTTGGGCGTGGCTACCGGCGTCAGTCTCAATCCTAGAGGGCGTTGTCCTCCTAATCCTACCGCTTGCAAGTCTGGAGTTTCACCCGGTGTTTCCGGTTTATCTTCCACTTCGTTCTGTTAAACTTTTATTACGATTTGCCTGCAAATGGTTAAAACGTACGTACAGCAACGGCTTCGGGAATTTCTGGAGTGCTCAGTGTAAGGTTTTGTCGGCTGGGGACCCGATTCGATTGTTTCATCCATCGACCCCACGTGACTATGTTGATGTTCATTTGTTTCGCCCTGGGCATGACCTGCTTGAATATCCGTTTCTGACGTTGCAATTTAGGCCGTTTGGATATCATCGGATTCAGGAATTTAATCTGTTAATCAACTAAATAGAACACCAACACTTTCAATTACAAAAGTAAACATACTTCAGCAAATATTAGGCCTTGAGGTTCAAGGTGTAACACCATACCGTCTCGGTCGTTATCAATAAATTCCTCCAATTTAAGAAAAATTACCCCACACAACGATCTCCAATCCCTCCAATACACCCCAATCTCCAATTCTCTGGACTTATCCAGTTCAATCGAAAACCTTTGATCCCACGCCTGTAATAACCCCACAAACAATTTAGATACCTTCAAACAAATAGGAGAAAATCGAAACTACCTGCTGGGAGCAAGGCCTCCAACTTGTCTGCGCCACCGTGTTATTATCTAATTTTAGTACGGCCATGATGTCGTCGCTTACGTCCTCTTTAACGCTGTAACTTTTTGAGGAACTTCGACCCGTTACTCCTGCAACGGTGTTTATTGTAGTGTTTTATAGAAATCCTCAAAAAATTACAATACTACCTTTCTTGAAAAACTTTAAATCCATGGGACTGGAACTACCGTCAGACTCTTTTTTCGGTCGGCCGGGAACGTCCTCTAGAAGGTCTTGGCAACCCATTAGTCTTACTTCCAAAGTACCTAAGTCAAAAAAAGATACAACATCGTATATGTGTCACTTAACTGTATGCAACTAAAGGCCGTTTTACACTTTGAAAGAGCGGAAAATCGTTCAGCCAATCAGCGTTTTGGCGGAAAGAGGCAATAAACTTGCCAACGCATGCGCAGTACGGACACACACACACACGTTTCTTGCGCTTGCTAAGCGGGATAATAATGCCTTGAAGAAGGCTTGGCTTCAGATTGCCAATCGAATGAAAACAATAGGTATTCGGTACAGTCAAGAAAAAACAGTGTCAATTTGAACTGGCAGAAAACAGTTTGAAAAGACAGTCAGCGACAAAATCGTCTGTAAACCCATTTGTGTGAAAATGAAGTTTAGGACTGAAAAAGCTATTAATCTAAAATTGTCAGTTTGTCAGTCATTAAAATTTGTGTGGAATGACAGTTTTTAAGCATTTTTGAAATTAATTTCGACCAGCAACACTAAAAAATCGAGTATAGTCAGTTAGAAAAACAGTGTCAAAATTTGAACTGTTAGAAAACAGTTTGAAAGGACAGTTGCGCAGTAGATCGGTTCTGCTCGATTTTTCGCTTTCAACTTGCTCGATTTTTCTTTCAACTTGCCGGAAAGTTTGGTAACTTTTCTAGTGATTTTTGAGGTACCATCTTGGCACAAAATCCACTAGTGTTGAAAAGTTGTAATGAGGTTTTGATTTTTATTGGGCTTCAGCAGACTTTAGCTTCCACAAATAAACAAGAAACAGTTTATAACAACTGACATTGATGACAGTCAGGAGGAAAACAAGGGGTTATTTTTTTCTGTAGGTTGGCAACTAAAAGTTTCTTTCTGAAATGACAATAAACTTTCTTACTGTAATGCAAACCATCAATAAACTTGCCGAAAAGTTAATTTTTGCAAGAAAGTTACAGCAACAAAATTGCACTAAAACTTGCGAAGTGTAAAACGGCCTTAAGTTTAGGAAAGTTGAAAATCAAGACAATTTAGCAGTGCTTTGTCCTAGTTAAATCACTTAATATTCTTACCCGTAACTGCTGCGCACCGACTGATCGTACTGGCATTGTGCATTTTATTGCTGTCGCTGCGCACCCGAAACGGTTGCAAACTGGTGTAGTGCACAGCAACTGGACTGAACGTCTGCGCGTTTGCCAACTCTTCTTTCAGCTGAGCGGCAATGGGTGAATCCGCTGGCAACTCTGCCTTGCGTTGTTCCAGTGATTTTTTGAGCAGGTCCAGTTTCATGCTGCTGGCGCGTAGACTTTCTTGAGCCTAATCAAAATAAATTTTGTTTAATTTTCATTGATATTACTAGTAGTTAGTTTTTTGTTTTTGGTCGACCAGGGGTTTACAGGGGAGTTTACACCAAAACGGGCAGTAATTAAGCTAACCTATCTTACCAGTTTGACTTCCAATAATGTGAAAACGTCACGTCATTGCGGCAAATCACCTTCACACAACACTTAAAATAAATATCACAAAACGCGGTAGGAAAATATTTAAAAATGAAAATAAGCTGAATTCAGCTACAAGTCTGTGTAGGGCAAAGATCCCGCTGCAGCGTTGCCACTCTGCTTCTGTTGCTCTTCGAGAAACTCCTTCCAATTGCGCACCTGCTGTCCACTGGGTGGATCGCCCACACTCCTGGTGCGATTTCGCCCCGACTGGTGCCAATACGACTGACAGTGGTCGCACATACAGTCAGGATTTTTGGCCGGTCCAATGTGGTGTCCCGGTTTTTTCATCAAACTGACCACTGTCCCAAATTTCCTGGCTATGGACCTCGGTTCGGTGTAAATTCCAGGGATTAACATAAACGGAGACCTTAGATTGGGATCCAAACTTAAACGTTGTTTAGTTGACACGCTACTAGGCGAACTGGAATCACTCAACGAGCCTTGATCCTCTCTGCTTAGTTTCCTGGGCTCAAACTTGTGAGTTTTAGCTTGAGGCTTCTCCGAGCTGGCCGAAACTGGTTCTTTAGGGCGGTGGAGTACCGAACGCAAAAATGCGTCTCTAACTGTGTTGGGAAGAGGGTTTACTGGGCTTGTCTGTCGACTAACTGGAGTTTCGGTGCTTTTTAGTGTACTTTCTGAAGTTGGAGCACCCTTGATAAAAGTCCAGGCTTTTCCACTGTCGTCCGAATCGTTGCTATCGCTGTCTTTGGAATCCCAGTGTTTGCCACGCATTTTTTTATCTAAATACTCTTGCATACGCTTCTGTTCCGCTTGCATTGTTCGTTCATTCATTGGAGACTTCAGAGACTTTGAAGACGACCTAAAAACCAAATATTGTTGAATGAAACGCAGTTATAATGTGAACTCACCCCCGATTTTTCCACATTTCCTCCATCTCCCTGATTCTTAATCGATCCTCGGAGTTGGCATACTCAAAGCTGTCACTAGGTTGGATACTAGTAGCACTGGGAGTTTCCAGCAGGTTTTTCCTATCGAATGAAAATTCGGGAGTTTCATCAATGCTTTGAGCAGCCTCGTAACGACGACGAGGCACAAAATCGAGACTATCAGTGGGCGCGATACTAGACCGGCTCATCATCAAGCTGTCAATGTCCGAGAACGTGTCCTTCCAGCTAGTGTTGGCCACTGAGTCATAGTCTTCGGGGATTGCACCGCTTGAGAGTGAGTATGTGGTCCAAGACCTGGGGACGCTGGATGCACTCGCCGAAAAATCTCCTAAAATTCAGTTGTTAATCTGTTTTAAACCAATAAACTAGTTTTTAAGTACCCATGTTCGAGTAGGAACTCAGTTTAGATGGGTATGCTGTGCTGGCATTGTCGTCATCTGACTCGTCCTTTTCCAGGGAAGTGTTAGTTTCAAACGACTTAACTAAAGGTGTTTTCTGAGTTACGTTGATGTTTGCAGGAATGTTGCGTCTCAAATAAAACGGCAAAGCACCACTGTCGGCTTTTTTATGGGTTACCTTCAACACAAAATCATTTAGTAAATACCAACTGAAGATAACCAGTAAACTTACTTTCATTTTTTCATTTTCAAAAACGGTTTGAGGTGTGCTGGCGCTTTTACTTTCTTCACTAGAATCACTGCTGGCATTCGACTCCATCTCAGTCCCAGTACAATATACATCAATGTGCACAGTTCTGGGCTTTTTCAGTGAATCACTAGTCTTGGAATCAGCTGGAGACTGTTCCTTAATCGGTTCTTTACTCCGATCAAACGCTGGCATTCTACGTAACTTCCTAATAGCCCTCGGAGCTTGCGACTGTAGAAACTTAACTTGTAACTACATAACTTTCAAATGTCCAAACCGCTACCTTGATACTGCTGTCCAAACTGTCTGGAGTAAAACTTCCAGCTGAAGACTGGTTTCTTCGGGAAATTGGTTCAGTATACCCTCTTCTCTGGTACCGTTTCCAACTGCGGTCAATCGAGTCACCACTATTCATCCTCAAAAATGGCGAGGTACACTTGTCTACCATTTCGAATGTTTGCACTGAGGCGTCTTTTTTACTACTTGCAGTTACGGTTTCTGTACTGGTGATACCCACGACGGGACTGGTTTCTGCAATTGACAGGTGACCATCACCTCAAACGTCACTCTTGGAAGGTATTAGTAAAGCAGTCACACCGGAAATGGTATTAGACAGGGACAGACAATCTCAGAGAGAAAAAAACTACCTTCGGGGACGGGCGAAATGTTCCAGGGGTGCAGGTAGTCGTCGCCCTGGCCCAAATGATGACACCACGGGTCACCGCACCCGTAAAACCGATGGGGATTTTGTTGCTGGAATGATGACGGAGTTTGGCACCGTAAACTTTGCGTACGACCGCATTGCGAATGTGATGGTTGCGCGGGTTGTTGCGTACCTATAAGTATTGTCGTCCTTGTCTAGTTTTTGCGGTGGTTAAGAAATTAATATTGATAATCAAGACAGAAGGTTCACTTGCATTTTTATTGTTACAACAACACGTACTAGTAAGTTTGGTTAGTAGTAACACTCTAAAGTAACATTTCTTATAAATGAAACTTTAAATTTTTGACTAAAGCTGGGTTTATACAGCGCACAATGCATAACATAGAAAGTTGGCTTTACAGTAATGCCTACTGTCGTTTATACAGCGCACAACACCGCATAGAAAGTTCATAATTTTTAACTTTCTATGCAATTCTTATGCGAAAACAGCTGTACGCATGCGCAAAATTTTGTAATGTCATTGTATTTGACATCCGCCGTCCGTCATTGTATTGCGTTATTGTTTTGTTTATGAATTGTGGATTTGGATTGTTCAAGAATTGTGGTTTGTTGTTGATTTTGTATTTGTGATTTTTTGGTCATTTAGTGCAATAAAAACAGTTGAAGTGTCTTCGGAAAAAACAGAGTTTAGTGGTAAAAATTATCTAGAACTAATTAGTTTCTCTTTACATCAAGAATTTATTAAACAATTGGGGGCTTCTACTCTTGCTGGGTGCTGCAGCTACAGCATTAAGCTTAGATGTCAAGAAAAGGAGAATACGGAGGTTTAAAACGCGACCTATGAATAGAAAACGCAATGAACATAGTGTTTTTGAAAAAATAGTTCAGTTTGCAGAAAAACATGATACAGAGCAGTTTTTTAAGTATACGCCTATGACTCCAGAACTGTTCCATAAGTTATTAGCTCTTGTGGGGCCATTCCTGCAGAAAGACAAGACAAAAAATCCAATTAGCCCAAAACAACGTCTTGCCCTCACTCTGCAGTAAGTATATTCTCAATTCCAAATAAAAATGTGTAGTATTGCCAGTTCTCTTTTCAGTTATTTATCAGAAGGTTGTTCTATGCAGGAAATAGCATGGAATAACCTCTGAACCCTGCCATCTTGGATGGTTGGAATCATCAGGGATGGCATGGTCGGTTTGTGTTGGCTTTCTAAATATGGAGAATTCTAATATATTGTTGTTATTAAAAATGTTTTTTTTTTCCCTTTTCCAACTTTACAACAGCAAGCACACCTTATTAGCTTAGATTAATAGNCCTATCAAACATTGGNTACANGGTCATGTAATGTGTACNTGNAGNANNCNANNNTTCTTGCNGNNNCNAAGNACGGATGCTNGCAGNGGCGGCGTCCACCCCCGNCTCNCGNTACCCGATTNCATGCGNNNCTGGCACTACCNACNGNCGCCGTNGGCCGAAGTANAGANACNTTTNNNGTGNCNCCCCCGNGCTTANNNCGNCAACGTTAACNCTCGCNNNCTNNNGCCTGNNTGNTTGAGATTGACACNTANANANCCGNTCNCGATNAATANCAACAATATGNCTNTTTCCATNCANCCTGNCAANTNCTCCGATCANGTNTNCCNCGATTGCCNACAAGCTANATTGANAACCCATGNNGNCAGGGCATTCTNCATANNNTNCTGCNANTACACNGNAGCTATCGGTTCNNACACTNAANGCATCACCGNTAANTATGNNTGGCTCTAGCCNCTAGCGNGCAATAGCNNCGCTCANGGNATAAAACAATAACAGGAGTAAACTCAAATAATGACATCAAATCAATGTTAAGAGCAGTTGTTCTTAACTGAAGTATCCGTTTATTGATATCCGCAATCTTATCGTCTGAACAAATCTGGTAACACCCTAACACGAGTGTTACAAGCTTTATGATTGGCATGTTTACCTCTAACGCATTTATGTAAATGAGACTTAATATCGTTTGCATTGAGTTCGTATGTATGTAAAAACGTCTTCCTGTAACTCATACTTTATGAATGTGCAGACGACCAACACACGCCAGACGGATCAAATTCGAGATTCCATTTGCATAAATTATGCAATCTTAGCATTTACTATTTGCAGTGCATATTATTATTAGGTGTATTATGTGGGCCACCCTTTAAAGTTTCTAAGGGCACAAGCCAAAATTTGCCTAACAATGAGTGAGGTATATCAAACAGTAGAGATGAGGTGTATTACCTTTTACCATTCCTGCCGGGACGAAAGGGTATATCCAAATAAGAGAGGTCAGTCGTAAGTCACTATATTATGTAAAGTCCCAAAACTCACTGATGAGCACCGCACTAGTTGTAAAAACCTTCTGCCAAAATTAAATAAATAGGAATACAGTCCGAGGACACATCAAATTCACAAACTGCCTCACGATGCGTTCAGCGCACTCTCGCCCAATTACTCGCGACTCATGAGAAAAAAATATGATAATTATATGAGTTAATTATTGCTAAAACTGAAACAAAAAACCGGTAAACCGCGCATCATCACTAACATCGTCACTCGTCGCTTTATGAGCTTCGACTGTTTTTCCGCCGAAGAGTTGACACTCATAGGGGCGGAGCTATGGTGGGGATGACCCCCCACCACCGGCCACCTGGGCCGGGATTACGGGCGGGGTGGGGACGGAGGGGCGGACTCCGACGCGAAGTTAGGATCGAGTGTTTCTGTTTTAAATTGCCGGAATGTGATTATTATTGAATTGAGAGAAGAACGATAATAAGAAAATGAGAAAGACGGCGATACAGAATGCGACGAGTTATGTCCGATGCCCGAGATGATTTTCTTGTACGTACTCGAGATAGTTTTGTCACTGAATCGCGTGTGCCTTAATGATCACCGTTAAAATGTAATTTTTGGTCAAAAGAAATATGAATGGGCCACCTGGACCTTCCGCTTAATGTCACAGTATAATCGCTGAAGAAACGGGTTCTAGAAACAATTTGTACTACTCATACCACAGTTTCTTGATGATTATTAACTAAATGTTGAAGAGATTTTTGTTCTCCACGAGACTAAGTAATAATGATTACTCATTAGAGTCATCAGGAGATTACCATGCTCTTCAACATGAAGATCTTGAGAAAAGCAAATAATTGGTTAGACACTTATTGTGGATACAATAAAACTTTATTGAGTACTAATGTCCGATTCACCATTTAAAATTGTGTATGGTCGAAATCAACTTTACACAATTTGGTGAATCTAAAATATTACATCAAACTATTCAAAAGAAAATGTTATAAAAGTTAATTATTTAATTAATAAAGTCATGTTTCACGACTTACTAGGCTGCTATAGACAAATCCAGTGCATATGTTTCCCGAGTACATACTCACTAAGCAAGCAAATTTTCAGAATGATCTTCAGACGTCCAGATCTCCATGAACGTCTAAAAATTTATGTTGACCCATCTTTCAAGATTTTCAGGTCCTTTTTACATTAAAACTCCGTGGAAAAGTTAAAAATTACTTTAAAATAAATAACTGAAACTAAATAACTACATACGTTCATTTATCCATCACTTATAGACATTTTATTAAAGTTACCTATTTAAAATGGAATAAATGCTAAAAACTAATAACACATTGAGTGAAGTTGAATACATGTATTATAATATTCAAAGACACATTTTTGATACGAACTGCACTGGGTCTCTCGATTTTAATATGTTTTTTACAATTTAAGTAAAAAGTTATAAACTGCCTTCCTACAGGGCGAACCAAAAAAAAAATAATCAAAATAAAATCATACCTTTTTTCGTAAATCTTCGTGTTCGGTAATTTTAATAGAAAATAATGGTATCAGAGCATTAATTTCAAAATTTGAATCAGTTAGCAGAAATAGTGCTGGTTGAATGGGAAGCAATTCCCCAAAATTTGATTGCAAATTTGGTGGATAGCATGCCAAGGTTTTTTTTAATTAAAAACCGTTATTGTCGATTAAATTTACCGAATTAAATAACATCGTTTATTTGCATGGTAAAATATTTGATTTTTATTTTGTATGATTTTTTTAACTCATCACTCATCAAGTGGGTAAATAAATTGAAATGTAATTTTCCTAAGCTTATTTTGCTGGCAAAAAAATTACTTACTCTTGTTTTAAAATTAATAATTTTGAATTTAAAACAAGATAATTAAAAATAACCACGTTTTAAACATTTTGTAAACGGTCCTTAATCGCCAAACTGGCGAAAACGTTTAGAGAAATTGATCACAAGACTCCAAAGAATCCAAAAAATATTTTTGCGAGAAATGACGATAGACTGAACGATACACCTCAGTCACACCCTGTATATTCAGATCCGTGGCAACTTTCAAAAAGATCATTTAGGTCATCAGAAAAAAGAAGAAAACACCTTTGAATCCTCAAAAAAATTAGTGGAATCGAGTAAATCAATTTGAAGAAACAGCCGCCCAAAAATTTCCAAAAATTTTGCTCCCTATTCTTTTTGACGACCAGTTTATTTAAAATGTCACAGCAAGCCTGTCCTGATAGACAGTTTGCTTAACAGTTATGAAAAGGTATGCATAACCTTTACACCTTTTCGCTCTACTACCTTGAACCCATCTGGTATTCTCTGCTTCTGATTATGTCTTGAAAACTTCCTCTCCAACTGCACCATCCACTACAACTTATACACCAGTTATGTTACCAAATTGTTAGGATTTATTATTTGATTGTTATTGTGCAGTAGTACTGCAATTATGTTGTACTACTCCTACAACGTCTTGTGTACGACTGAAAAGATTAAAATAAGAGAATAATGCACACAAAGTGTGTTGCCTAACGTAATGCATGAAAATAGTATAATGTATCCGACATTAATACAATTTTTGTTACTAACTTGAAGGGTTCTCAAAAAGAAAAAAAACTGATACTCTAGTCTCGAGGTCTTTTTTGTTTACGTTTAGTGACATTTGTGTTATTTAAAGAAGAAACTGATATTCTATTGCTATTTTGTCTCTTTTGGTACCTCAGTCACAAAGCTGATTCTTCAGGACAGATTTAAAGGAAAAATCATTACAGTACTTGAATGGCTTATTTTTAAATCGTGTTGCACTTATAGAAGCTGTATTTTCTCAGGAAACAGATTGCTTACAGATTAATCTAAGCATAATCTTAGAGTTAAAAATTACTATCGGCAAAATAACCCTTATCAGTTTAAATCATCATCCATAACGACAATCATAGTACTGGTTAAAGTACTATCGATAAATTCACATTCATATCTATCGCTTTGCTGTATCGAATACAGGCAAACAGGGCCTCGCCGAACCATTATTTACGGAAAATGCGGCATTCCGATCATTTTCTACATGTTCGCGGGATATACTAAGTATTATTCTTCTTCGCATAAGTATTCGAAGTTCCGTTCAAACGTAAATTTATTTGTGCAACATCGACGGATAAGCCGTAATGTACCGGGGAAACGGCCTCGGACATGTGATGCGTTTTCGAGATATTGACACTATCGTGTCCATATCGACGTTTTCTGCTTTACCAGTCGTGTAATTTTCCTTAAATGGGTTTTTTTAAGTGGGTTAATTAAATGATTTATTGAAATACGCAAAAAAATATTGAATATAACTGTTGCAGATTACTGAAGAATGTTTATGGAGGGTTAGCCACCAATTGAAATTTTTGACACCTGTCAAAATTAAAAATATTACGAATGATAGACCTCAAAAAGTTAAGATAAGAACATGCAAACCGTTTTGCTCTATCTCATTCTGGTTAGGAGTTATGACACTTGAAAACCTGAAAGTGTCATTTTTCAAATGTCAATATCTCGAAAGCCGTTGAAAAATATTTGAAATCAATAGGACTATTCAAAAATACAATAATATACACCAATTAAAATAAGCAAGTTGAAATCTACTTCCGGTTCATCATCAATCATTCTCCATGACATAAATTTCGAAAGTACCTGCAACGTCAGCATCGCTGTTTTCTATTTTTATTGTTTGACTCAGTTTGTCATTACATTTGTTTTACTTTTTGTTTATCTGAAATCCCACTTCTTTGGTTACTTATGCAAGTTCAGTAAGTATTATTTCGGCTTTCTGTAGGTCATCAGCAATGAGAACAATATCATCGGACTGTGTCGTCGGCGAAGCGAAGGTTGATGAGCATTTTTCCGTTAATGCTTATCCCTGTTTAGCACAAGTTCAAGAACTGTCGTGAAGAGCTTTGGTGATATTGTATTCCCTTGTCAGACGCCTCTTTCTAATGGGAACTTATTGGGTTTTCAGGAAAGTTACACACATCCCGTTGATTTTTTATAAATGTTATACATTAGGCGGGTGTATCTGTAATCCACACGACATTGGGCGATTGACTACTCATTCCTCTAGGTGCTATGGTGTCGAAGGCCTTCTGGAAATCAACAAAAACAAGAAACGAGTGAAGGAAAAACAAGAAGAGGTAATCGTTGGTGCCGAAACCTGACCGTACTGCTTGCTCTATTGGTTGGTATAGATTCAGTTTATTTTCTAGTCTGTAAGTGATTATTTTGGTGAAGAGTTTATACAGATGGGAAAAAAGGCATATGGGTCTATAATTTTGTGGTTTCGTAGTCTCCTTTTTTGTAGATTAGTACCATAAAACATTGTTCCATTCACATATGAAATAGGTTTTTAATCTTTCCAAGAAGAACCTCTCTCCCTATCTTTTGAACCTCCATTAATATACCATCCTCCCCGAGTGCTTTTCCGTTCTTCATATTTTTGAGAACATTTTTAATTTTGTCCTTGAAAATGTGTCTTTTACTGGCTAGTTCTTGGTAGAATTCTTCGACTATTGCCAGGATTTCCTTCGATTGTTTGCTGTATGTGCTCTATATTGTATTGCCTTATGTCGTTCCGTAATATGATAATTAAGGTTAATGGAGGTCACATAAATCAATAATTGCAAACTGAAAAACTTTACTTACCTGCAGATTTATTCATAATCGATTTTATTAAAACGAGTGATCCAAATCATAAACCATTACACTATACATTTCCTCTTGACTTAATAATAGATTGTTTGGTTAGGTAAACCAATTTTTTATGTCAAGTCTCATACATTATACCTGACCTTGTCTTCAATTTTTGTTCTAGTTTCGCATTAAATCACCTCGTCAATATTTATATTTTCTGAACGGATTACGTTTGTGATGAAGTCTTAACTGTCTATAATCAGGTATATTACGTATACAGGATATTTCAAAATGTAAAAGTTATATTTAGCTACAATCAAAGGAATGAAGCTGTTATTTACATAATGAATTCAGCTATTTTGGTTGTTCCAAATCAATGAATGGTGGTGGAATGTCTTACAACTGGGCCAAAGGCCACCACTATCTCCAGACTTAAATCCGCTGGATTTTTGTTAATTACACTGAAAAACCTAATAGCAAATAACAATTTTCAACTTCAAAAAATTATACATAGTGTTTGATGAGATTAATACCATTATAGGAGACTACTGGAGAAATTGAATCATTATACTTTAATTGCGTTTTTAAATACTTTTTATTTTCGAACCTACTTTTCTACGACTTAACTTGTTTCTCCCCAAATTTCACGGATTTTTAGACTTTCTGAAAAACACAAATACTTCTAACAGATTAAGACTAACGCAATATTGAAGTAAAAGAAGCCCGTAAAGTGCTGCCTCTATAAACCAAGACGGGAACTTTCTAAGACGCTGATTTCTTACCAGGCGTCGCGGTGCGTCGGTTTTTTCCCACTAATCGTCCCGACTATTTAGCACTGCATGCATGGACATCTAGTGGGAAACGAAGGAATTTTTCACTGTCGATTTTCTTGCTATAATATAGGAAATTTTTCTTCTAGTTCAGCATATGAAAGAGTTTTCGCGTTGTATTGATTACATTATTACTAATAACTGAAAATTTTCAAACTAAACACGCAGTTACGGGTGGTTACAAGAATTTGTCTGCAAACCTGCATTTGTCATGTAAGCTCGCTAAACGACAACCATTTTGTTGCGAATCATAAAAGTCTTCAGCGATAAATAAAACATCAACCTAAAGATGGTAGGCAGCCGGTCAACCATGATAACAAACCGCTTTTTTGGTCATTCAAACCTCGATTGTCTCTTTACAGTTGGTTTTCTTTTTAGTGGAAAGTAGTCTGGAAGGGGGGTAATGAGAATTTCATCGAACCAAATGAAGGCTGTCGTGTTGGACGCAATTAAGCGATTTTTTGCTATATAAGACTAGGATCGTTACATTATTTAAGTACGGACATTAAAACATTATTAGAGCCGTTTAAGTTTATTTTTCGAGCCAATAATCGGCGTATTTTCGTGGTGAAAAATCAATTATTTACGACTTGTGCGGTAATTATTTGTAATTTAATGATTGTCGTTGTTTCAGTTACAATACGTAAAAAATCAGTGAAAACAAACTCAGAGGAAAATTTCCATCCCCCCGAAAATCCCAAAACTTCACCAGGCAACAGTTGGTTTTTAATTAATAGCCTGACGTGCCCTTAATTACCCCTTTTATCCCTTTATGCAAAGTTGGCCGCCCTTTAAACACTGCCGGTTTATAATCATGAGCTGTCTAATTGACTTTTATTAGTTAACGAGGGCGTAAATGAGTTTAAACGGAGAACAAGAGGACGAGACAATCTCGAAGAGTGTTTTAGCATTGCTTGTTTTCAAGGGGTGTTATTATTTATGACCTCTGTAAAGTTGGGAAGTACTCCCCTGAAAAGGGTTTATATTACTACTTAAAAAGTATCGATTAAGGATAGTAGATAGTTAATTAACGGAATTTAATTAGAACTGTATTGTTTGGCTTCCAACTTGACGTAGTAATTATACGTGATCCCCATAACTGTTTAAGGTAAATACACTTTGACTCCACGTGTAACCTTTTTTCTAGTTGCCTCATTAGAACTTACTACTATGGGTGGGTTCTTGGGTTGTGGTCCATAAATAAAACACAGATCAAATGCTTGATCGTATGTATTTTTTCGACGTTTCAAGACTGACAGTCTTCTTCATCAGGAAAAATGTTCAAGCAACACAACTTGAATATCGTGTCCATATAATGGGAAACAAAAACAAATACCACGTCCTTAGGGAAGTTTTATAGCAAGAGAGGACCTGGAAGGCGTAGGATATCATGGCTAAAACACTTAAAAACATGGTTTTCCAAAACGTAAACAAGGCCATTGAACGAATAAGCACTTGAAGAAGAAAAAAAAGAATTATTTAGTCACATTCCCTCTTTTCAAAAAGATGGTCTCTGATGAAGTTAATTTTTGGACAGTCCAGACGACAATATAGAGCAAAAACTATTGAAAGTTGTGCAGTTGAAACCTTATATTCCCTAAAACTTAATCCCATTATCAATCGGGGACCGCGGCCCATCTAAAAGATTAGCAAGACAGATTCATTAAGCGGGGTTCGATCACTCATTTGGCTGATTGCACAAAAGCGAACGTCGGTAATGATCCACTGCCGGGCCCTATTTTCATTAAATAGATGGAAACTAATACTCTTTACTTAAGTTTTATGGGCTTTTTTACCCGGTCTCCTCCGGAAAAAGTGATAAAAATGCATGCGATCGGGATCGGTTCATTGGGACGACACCTATTCATCCAAATCTATAATAGAAATTGAATATTTAAGTTTTGGTCGCATTAATTTGAAACAATATTACCATGTATGAGACGACATTCTAAAGGGTAATTACCGTAGGGCATGGAAAAAACGAGGAGTTTTTCAATCCAGAATGCAAATAGAATTACCACTGTTCAATTATTAAAGGTCCGGCTTTGATTATGGCCTTATTAGCGTTCACCGTTCCATTACAAAATCCCATTTCATGTTGGTATCGAATATTAAAAGGCTCAGTGATCGATGCGGTTGCCTTTGCCGTACTTTTTCGCGGAATTTATTCGAATTATTTAATACCGCTTTTCAATTTCCCCATTTGTCTGTCTTTGGGTCTGCCTATCCTGGCATATCCACCGGATTATTGCCTTTGCAACTTTTATATTGCGTGAGACGCTGCCAAACCAGATGAAAAGAGAAAAAGACTAAAGAAAACTGCTATTAACAAACCCGCCCTTCGACTGGTAAAATGAAAAAAAAAAACAGAAGGCGATCGCGATAATATGATTAAGCAAAAAAGACGTCGGGGGTATCAATTAGGCAACCCTTTTTTTCGTGTCTTCCACCCCTTTCTTGATTATTATTTCCCCAAACCCCGGCATTAATTTAAAGCCGCACTTCCTATTACTGAAACAGTGTTATTTTTTTCAACCCTCTGGATGAATGCTAAATAAGGGTGCTAAAAAGTAAACTTAATTGGGAAAGAAAAATCTGACAGGCTCAGATTATCCTACTCTTTTTTATGCAAAACCAATTCTTTGTAATTTGCTGCTTTGTAAAGAATTGAATGAAACTCATCTAATTTAAATAACATTTTTATAAAAAAATAGCAATTAAAATATAAATTGTTTTCCGCATTATATTCTATGCTTTCAGAAGATTTTTAAAAAATTGTAGACACTATTTTACCTTTTGACACCTTTTGAAAGTTGTGGAAATTAGAGAAGACATCTCATGACACATACAAAAAGGTTTATAAAACTGTTATGTGTTAGTTAGTAACTAGCAGTAAAATCAAGATGCATTTATGAAATGTAACACAATTATCCAATGCATGTTAGTCTCCAGGTGATCAGAAAAATTCATTATTGCCAATGATATTACGTAGTCTCATAAAAATCATACAGAGTGATCAGAGTTTCATTCCATGCTGACCATATTTTAGAATATGATATATTGAAGTAAATCCAAGGCGTAAATTCTTAATGATAGATAAACTTTACAAAGACATATAAAACATTGACTTTTCTTTACTATCCCATAAGAATTTTAAAAAGCTCTGTAATATAATTGACATTCATGGACTTTACTATAATAGGCACTTCAAGACTCTAAAATTAGTAAATTTTGCTACATTTCATTGATTCCTTTTTAATCTTCCTCTTTTTTTTCTAACTTAACTTACACAAGACTAGGAAATATGTACCCAGACTTACAAGGGTTCTTCAAAACAGTCAACATAAAGTATTTTCAAAACGTAATATTCAAAAACTGTACGTATTGAAGGTTTTTCTGTGCAGTTTTAGATTCTGTTGTTTAATAGTTTGATCTTGTTAACAAGGATTAAAGGAAAATATGTAAATTTATCAAGAAAGTGTCAGAGTTTACAAAATATGATTCAATGCACCAAAAACTACTAAGTGTATATTTTTCGCTCCTGATTTCAGTCTTCAACATTTCGATGAAAACAAATGGTATTTCAAGCTTCCGTATAATAGGGAAAGCTATTGTGCGTTCACGGACTGACATACAGGTGTTAAAAAGAAGGCCAAAGTTGGCAGGCAGAGCAAAAACCAGAGGCGATGAAGTGTCCAAATAACGGCCGTAAACACAACGGCAGCCAGTTGCATTGTGGTAGTGCAGTGCGGCGCCCTTTTTGTTCCCTTTCCAAATCGGTCAATTTCCACCAAAGGTAATGTTTGATCGGGGCTCAATTTCAATTAGCATAATATGTAAATTGTTTAGTTGGGGATGAAACTCCTTTAAGGCACGCGCTAAGTTAAAATATTTGGACTGGGTGAATATGATTAGAAATAATTTACGAAAAAGCAATTTGCATATCCGATGCACCCTTTAAGAAAGCACGCGTCCATTATCATTCAGATTATCAACAGTTATATATTTATATTCAAATAGTACAATCCATATGTATGATTACTGGACGGTTAATCTCTGTATTAAGGGTGAGTCACAGTTAAACGGTCATAAGTAAAAATATTTTTTATTTTCTGTAGATAACGGTGTATTCGGACTGTTCGCAGAACGAACGAACGAAAACCATCATTGATAACGAAGACCTGTTATCAATGGTCCTATGATGGTTTCTAGTCAACTAGTTACCTCAATTACAGTAATAATTTACAAGCGGTTCAGTGGAAGAATACTGTTCAACAACGTGAAGGAGGAGGTTGAGAAAGTTCTCTGTAGACAAGACTAAAAGTATTTGACTAACCTTCTTCTTTAGGTGCCGTTTTTTTCGTGTCTCTCATTCTCTTACACTTTCAATGATTCTTTACATATATCCTACAAATGTCTTGGGTTATTTTTGTTATCAGCATATATTTCGTTTTGTTTATGTTCAGTCCATATTCTTCACTAACTGTGACTATTCTATTAATTATCGTATGTAGATTTGCATGTATTCCAGCTGAAAAACTGTATCGTCGGCATAGCTCATCAAGTGCTTTATTTACTATATCTTCTGAGTACAGGTTAAAGAAGATTGGTGAAAGTATACACCTTTTTGACGTACACCTCTTTGTATTTCGATTTCTTCTGATGTTTTTATATTTTTCATTCTATATTTTCAAATTTACTTAGCTGTATCTCATCTTCGAAGAGTTGCGTAATGTAGTTCTTCCATATTTCCAGTAATTGAGTTGTTTTTGGTTTTTCGGTACCGGCAATTTCCATTAAAACTATCATGCTTTGCTTGTAACTCCTCAAGTTCCTCATATTTTTGAATGTCTGATTTGTGTGCGAAATTTACTTTTTCCTTTAGATCTTCTTCTCTTACCCAGAGAATTTTGCTAATTATCCAATCTTTCCTTCCTGTTGGTTTTTCTTTCTTCAGAGTCTTTATTGAGGGTTCCAATAAAGCTCATTTTTCGTTGTACAATTTCACTAATCACAAGAGACAGTAATAAATTAACTCCTCCATCCTGTACATGTAAATAAAAACGAATGAATGAACCGTTGGCGGAATACTACGCCAGTTGTACACCCCCTTAAAGACACCCTCATTTAAACGGGCCAAGGGCGGCGAGGTGAGGGCGCGGTAAAGGGGGGGTCGGCTTTTAATTGCGGTTTGCTAAGATGGCGTGCATGCCACACTAGCACTTAGCGCCGCGACGCTGGCTTTTTTCAGCGTCGCCGCCGATCGATAGTCAACGACGACGATCCACCGGCCTCATGTTTTTAAAACATTTTAGTGCACGAGTTAATTAAAAACCGGAACTCGGAATGAGGTGGCCTTTGACCAGGAATTCAATTCTTCGAAAGCAGGAAAAATTAAATTCTTGAAAACCGGACGGCGGGGACGGCTTCTCAAATGTCGATTAGTTGGCGGCGCAAGGGAAATTCAAAACTGCAATTATTTGCCTCGTGGAAATGCTTAAATAGTTTCCAAAAGACCTGGATATTGTACTTGATTAGCTGTTGTAAATTTTTACTTTATGCCAACTAAAATAACCTGAAACTTCTTTTGCGTGATAAAAGCAATAATCATCTGAGAAAGGTAACTGCTTTTGGAAGCCTTAAAGCACTACAGTGCATCTCAAAACACTTTCATAGAATACTGTATTGTACTCAGTGTCTTCTGAATTACTTATACAACCTCAAACCAGCTTGACTCTATCAGTTTTGGTGTCATCCTTATGTCTTTGATCATTCTTTGTTGATTCTGGCGATGCAGAACCACCATAAGTAGTAGTTTGAAAATCTCCTAAAATATCTCCTTTAGAAGTGTTCTGCATTACATGCAGGCATCTTCTTACATTACTGTCTTCGAAATTGAAGCTATCAAAAATTAATTACAAGTCTAATCATGAATACGTAAAAAAGGTCCAGAAGGTGTAGAAAAATCTAAAACCTTTCCAATCAACTACTTTATCATACACAAATCTTTTTATAGTCATACTGTAAATCTCTGATAATATTTCTATTTTCAATTTATTCGAGTGAATATTTGAAACATGATTCTCATCACCTTTAAGTTCATAACATCATGATTTTAGACTAAACGTAATAATGTTAGTATTGTAAACGATACTTTGTTCATTTCCATAGCTTGTAGACAAAACAGTGACCAAAATCTCTTACGACAATGTTATTTAATGTACCCTATTCATGGAATTTTGGCATTTTCCATCCTGTATATATTTTACAATATTTTTCAATATATTTTCAACAATTTCAGTAGATTTTTTGTAAGGCAGATAGCAGATAACAGCTATTTAATAAATTTTGTGCCTACTCGACTTTGTATTTTTACTTTCACTTACACTTACACACTCAAGTGTAGTATCCCTCCCTCTTTTTCCACAAACAGTTAGGTTAGGTTAGGTTTAGGTAATTAAAAACAAGAAAAGTAAAAATAACCCCATTTTTGAAATTTTGCAATAATATTTGTAAATGGCCCTTAATCACCAAACTAGAGATATTGACCATAAGACTCGATTAAGACTATTTTAAAACATAATTTTTTTTTGGCGAGAAATGGCGTTAAACCAAACTTTTTTGGTTATACCTCAGTCACACCCTGTATACTCGGAAACGGAAACTTTCAAAAAGATTTTTTAGGTCGTCAGAAAGAAGAAGAAAATACCATTTAATCCTCAAAAAAAATTATTAAAATCGAGTAAATCAAATTGAAGAAATAGTCGCTTAAATATGACCAAACATTTTTTTGACGAGCAGTTTAGTTAAGATATGACATTTTTAGTTTTGTATTATGTCAATGCTTCTACATCCTCATGAGGTCTAAAGAGAAATTAATATTATTTATATGGCTTATTGCATTTTCGTATTCCCTTGTTTCCTGATGATGTTTTTTCCACTTTTTTGATTATTCAGTTTTTAGGCAAAAAATGACAAACATTAAAAATTGAGATACAAAATAGTATGATTTTTTTTGTGCTTATGTCAGTTCCCTATTATTTAGTTCGTTTTATTCATATTTAAAAATGAGTTTAAAAAATACGACGCAAAAAGTCCCTACTAACTAGTAATTAAACTGTCATTAAAAACGTAACAGTAGAAGCAAAAAAAAAAATGTCACATACACCGGTAACGTGTGATTACAAGCCCGATAATTACACTTTTAACAATTTCATGACAATTTTATATTCATTTAGGTTTCGTGCCTGGATCGTTATTATTTTTTTTTATTATTGATGATTTTCTTTATAATTGTTTATCCGGCGTTGCCGGCCACGATAATTACCCCTCTCGGTAATTATCCCGGGCTCGATTTTACATCGTGCGCGACAATTAAAATGCTATTTGGATTTGGTCGGCCTGATTTTACAGGAAGCCATTTAATTATTTAATTACCCGGCTATTATTTTGTAATTAGGCGGTCTGGTAAACTGAACCGGGTAGTGTCATTGTCGGTCTTGGGAATTCAATCACCCCAAGCAGGAAAACGGGTATTTACCAGTCCACCTTTGACGCCTTTGCATAAGTCGGTGCTTACCAAAAATTCGCCCAAGGGCGCAGGTAACATGTCAGCTTGCAGACGTGTAGAGACTCACCTTCTGAAACCAACAACATAACCCGTTAGTAGTTTAATAATCGTTATTACCTAACAAAAAAAAAACTTTTATACAGTGGGTGTGACAGAGCCAGATGTGTGGTAAACATGGATCTCTAGGTGAACACTTACTAATTATTCCAAAAATTTTTTGGCAAATTGACAAAAACACGAAATTCGTTATTAAGATGATTCCCTTATTTTATCAAAAAGACAAATATTGGCCCATCATACACGTATAGACTGTATAAAGTCTTGGATACCTTAAGCCAATATTTGCGTGCCGTGGTATCTGTCTTTGCAGCTGCATTTATTATTTACGGGTATTTAGATAACTAAATTAATCAATGCATCCTTCATTTACAGTTTAATCTCTTTACGGCTATTGGAATGTTCCAAAAGGATGCGTTCCTAAATTGCTTCAAATAATTCACAATAATTAGTGACTTTCCTTGAACTGAATTGACAGTGACAGAATGATTATAGTCATCCACAAAAGTTAAAGCTTCCAAGGTTGTTATAAATCTTCACAGAACTATTTGGCATGATCTCAAATGCCAGAGGAAACTTTGATTTGACTCTACAGAATCATAAATACTTCAGGCTAAAGGATTCTATATGTTTAAAAGGCAATTTCTGGCTATCAATGTTTTTATTTAGGATTACAAATAGGCACCTTTTAATCAAGGAGTAGTGCTGTCGAGAATACTCAAAGATAGTAAGTATGTAACACGTACAAAACGGTGTTTTCAGTCATTCTTTTGAGAAACTAATTCCATATAACGTTGATACAGTATGATTCTCTTCCTTTTTTGTGATAAAGTATTGTGAACCAAGCTCTTTTGGTGATTCTAATTGATTTATATTCCAGACTGTTTGTAATATTTTCTTCCTTCTGATCTTACGGGGTTGTCTTCTTTCTGGATCTCTTGTTAGAATAACAGAGAAGCTGTTTTGCTTATATCTCTTCTAATGAATTTTGTGTCAGAAATCCTCCACTTGAGGAATGAAAATGAAAATGGAAACCACATTGGACGCTGAATTTGGCTCGTTCGTGGTCAATCTGTGCCAAATTGTATTCTTTGGTCTCAAAACCAGCAAAGATCGATTCCGGTGTTGTTCTAGTCTGCCTAGTTGTTACTTTTGAGCCATTCTACGTCAGTTGGGACCACATTGAAGATTGAAAAATGCAAATGCGCAGATGATTGAGTGGTTTTAACGTTGTTTTCACTACACACTGTATACAACTAGGTGTCAAAATATGTCTACGATATTACCACTTCTCTTGTCAATGGGTGTCTTTGAATACTTCGATCATAAATTAATAATTTGGGTTAAAACCATGATGGTCTTGTTTGGTTTATGAAGTAATAAATTAAGAAAACATTGTCGAGGAAGAGGAGGATTTTGCACTAGGCTCAGATGAATGGGTAATAACTTTTTACGGTCAAAGACCGTAAAGTTTTGTCGTTTATAGAGAGAAAACTAGGCACTAAGTAGGCCTTAGCAGTAATTTGTATTTATGCCAATTAGTGGTTAAAGCAAAATTTGTCATACAAGTAGCTCGACTTGTTGTTCACTAATGTTGACAAGTTTAAAGCTAACACTCAAAAACGTTTCTTCGTGACCGCCGAAAAAAATTACCTGCATTCAACCCATTTATAGATAGGTTTCATAATGTAAACCACCCCGAGGGTTGAAAAATGTTGCATACTGTTCATCCCGGGGCTAAAATAAATGCCCTAGAAATCTTTTTGTGTCGCGGATGATCCTTCAGGACCTTTTTCGACGGATTCGTAAAGGTATCCGGATGTCGGGGACAATAAGTTTTAACGAACTTATATTTCGATATTGGGTTTATTATAAATTGATCAATCAGCTGAATATTCCTAGCACAATACACACAGGAAACTCGTTACATCAAACGGTGCAGACTAAAGCAAATGAGTTATAATATAAAGTGTATAATATCGATCCCTATGCGATACATAATTACGTTCCCGGGACTGGCAGGGGTGATTAGCGCACCACCCCTGATTGGTGGATTTAGGGTTGAAAAAAATGACTCACGCCGGGGTGTAAAGTATTGACTAAACAATTAGTTCTACCCTCAAAATATATTTTTGTATTAGTTTACCATCGTCAGTCTGGGCTTGATGCGGAGAAAAGTGCCTTAGTTAAGCCAAAGCGTACGTTAGAAAGGAATTATTAAAAGGAAACTGCACCGGAAGTTGACTTAATACTAATCATAATATTGACTGTAAGGCCTAATGACAAACAGTGCCTCGTCTGATCGGAGAAATCCCGTATAACTGTGTGGTCGGCATTCTGGGAACAATGATTAATTCGTTACAGAACAAACATACTTATTGATAAGTAATTTCAGTTCTCGCTTTTATTTTTGGCCTTGTATTCAAAGATTATCGCCTTTAAACAAAATTTGTACAGGCGGCGTTTTGTTGGCTACGTTCCAGAATCATAAAATAATCACTTTTAAAAAATGATGTTCACCATAAACGAAGATTGGTTTAGTAGAATTTAGATTATTAAATTTTTTTAGTAAAAAATATTGGAATTTGCTACTAGCGCAAATAACACACATAAATCACCATAAAAAAAAATGTCGAAATCAAAATTTTTCTAAAAATCTAGATACTCTAATCAAAGTAAATAACCCCAACCTGTTCTTTATTTTATTTTATTTTGTTTATTTATTTATTTTTGTTTTACATTTGCCTTAACAAACCTTTTAAAGACAACTACAATTTTTCTAAAAGGGTCCCTTGATATACAACTGTTCTGCAGAACTTCATATTCAGCCTTCATTAAAAAACATGCTTTATGTGGAAATTCACAATCTCTTCTTCTAATAACGGATCTCTTCAGTAATATTTCTTTAGCTTATCATTAAACGATAATTTGAGTCAAAAGTAACAATTCTTTTTAAGAGCAAAATGAGAACACTAAAAGAGCTAGATTGAAATAAGAAATCACTTCCATTAGTAATTAATTAAAATATATTTAATGACAATGATTCACGATCAAGATTATGTCTTTATTCCTTAGATAACATTTTGATAAGCTGTAACTTTTTTGGTTTTTAATGTATCTGAATGAAACAAAAACCACAAAGTATAGTTGACTAGCAAGTTTTTGACTCATAGACTAGCTCCATAGGTCTAGTTCTATCAAACAATTAAACAGAGATAATAAAACGTCAGGTGAAGGAACAATTCCGGTTGACATTTTTAAAGACTGAAACATCTGAAAAGATTGTCGGATAATAGACCATATAATAATCGAAGCAAATCCCAGGGGCTTAGTAATTCAATATTTTTCTACCACTGTAACTGTCTCTGCCGAAATAAGTTCAATGCAGATTGGGTGCGAATGAAGAAATTTAATATCCCCCAGAATATCCGAGGACGGAGATTAGCTACCTGAACCCCTTACGCAATTTGCATTTTTTCCTCTTTCGGTTTCGAAGAGGATTTTAACGGTTTTTTTCGGCTGGTGCTACCAAAAGCCACACGACTCAGATTCACTACCTATTTGTGTGTTTAAATTAATAACAAAAGATTTGCATACGGATATTTACATACGAAAACCGCTCTCGTATATACCATGATCCATTACAAGCTCCCCCGTATACACGACAATGCGTATTAGCATACGAAGACACGCAATAAGTGTGTAAGTGTAGGCACCTGTCGCATTGACCATATGGGCATGTAACCAGCCGCTAACCTACAATCAGAAAAACATAGTCGCGTGGATGATTTGAATTTTTTTTGTTGGTTAATCTTAGTTGGGGTCCATACATTTACATAGTTCGGGGGTGCACTGAGAACGTGCGAATCATGAATGAAACCCAACCTGTCGGCGTGCGTCCTTTCCTCTTCGGAATCGTCGTAAACGGGGGTGCACACACTCAGGTGAACCCCCCAACTGACCGCTACTTCACCCTCTGACCCTCTGATTCAACAGTTGGTCTGCGATGATCGATATATCGATTTGGCATGGCTAGTTTTGACTGCCAAGTTGCGGTTTCATGCACACACACACTTTTAGGACCGATTTACCAGTATCGGTAAACACCCGAAAGAAGTACAGGAATCCAAAAGTTAAAATATATTTAACCAAACTTGCTTGCTCAAAAGTGTTTTAATTACTATAGTTTGAGCAATTTATGACCAGTACATTAATATTTTCTGAAAGCTACTTTTGAGACCTTTTGAAGTTAGTAGATATTCAGTTTACGATAAGATTGAAAATGGAATATTGATAGATACTTATTTTTAAAGAAAATGCTAAGAGAATTTAAGAAATTTTAGGTGAATTCAAGTGAATTATAAAGACTAATAAATGCACATCAAAACCAGCAATTCAGGCAGTGAACTTTGAACAAAAATTCTGCTCTGTTCCTCTTATAGTTCCAGAGATATTAAAGTTTTTGTGTTGTGGGTGCCTTCTTTATAATTTCCTTAGTCCATCCCTGTGAAAACTAGGGAAGGAGACAGGATAGGACAGTCAATTATGGTTATATTGTTCCTTTTCATTCACACATTCAAGTCACTTCTGTCCTCATAGTTTCAGATATATTGAATTTTATGTGTTTGTGTGCGTTTTTTTTATAATTTCTTTAAGTCCAGCCCTATAGAAACTAGGGAAGGAGACAGGACAGGACTGTCCCTCTCGGATATATTATTCCTGACAGTTTTAGTAACAAATTACACTAAAATTCTGCCCTGTAACTCTTATAGTTCTGGAGATATTGATTTTTTTGTGTTTAGATGCTTTCTTGAGCATTTTTTTAAGTCCAACCCTGTGTGTGTTTCTTGGATAAACCACTCTGTAAGTACTCCCTACCCTAGGAAAAGTGGCACTGACGACTGACTGTGACGTCATATTGAAATTCACTTATGTCTTAGATTAGTTTTCAAGATTTTCTTTGATATTTGGTGCTTGATGGCTTTTGGAGTGTTTTTTCTCTGATTATTCAAAAAGCTTCGTTTGTGTGGTACTTCTCTAATTCATTCCGTTAAAATCTACTGCCCATAATTGTAAATAAATCGCATATTCCCTAGCAAGAAATTATTTTAATAGAACATCCTTGGTGCATAAATAAATATGGAAGCACACCACTAAAACACTTTAAAACAATTAGTTTGCATAAAATTTAAATATTATAGAATTAATATGGTTTTTTTTTGTAAAAATTCAAGTTTTACCAGAATAGCCTCCGTTAGCAAGTTATTTAAGAAATCATTAAATTAATCACATAGCAATAGAAGAGCGGAAATATTAAGCCTAATAAATTATGATTCGATAATTCGCTGTCAATGCACGGCCACAATCTTGTCCCAACAGTTTTAAAACCACGACGCAGCAAATTAATTTTGTTAATGTTATTCCGATGAAGTTTTGATTAATCTTCAGTTTTATTAACGTTACAGTTTGTGGGGTAGAAATATCTCACGAAATAAGACACCATCAGTTGTTTGGTAAAATTGTTCTGCAAAGGTCCGATGAGAAACCATCAAGCTCTGATTGCAGACGAGAATTAAATGTTTAGAGGGTTGGCCGACCGTGTCACCAGAAAGGGGTGATTTTTCCTTCAAGGGTCTATTTTGGTGTCCTTTGTGGAAGGCTATTGTAGCGTGAGCCGGTTTTTGGAAGAGATTTAAGACTGTCGTGTAGGTAACCCACGTGAGAATTTTGATTAAAGAGATCATCATGCACTAGGATGAAAATCAAATCTTATGGAAAGTATATTAAAACCATTTTATAATTTTATGCTTGTAATTTTGACGTGTAACTGTTAGTTTAACAGGTTTACAAGTAGCAAATATTTGACTATTTGTTTCCTTAAAATTCCGACAACAATCCAAATTGTACGTGTGTGACGTCATCCTTATTTGGTTTGAATTTCGCTATATATGCCTGCCTAACGAATTTTTTGTCCCAATTTTTGTTACAAAGTGTTTCTCGCACAAACCGAAAAAACCATTATTAGCATTCTCAACCAAAACCATAAAATACTTTCTCTATGCAAAAGTGGGCGTAGTTCCTACACCCCTTGCAACCCATTGATTTTTGCGCCCCCCGAAAAACGATTAAAAACAACCCCTTATTTCCCAATAAAAAATTCGATATGTTGTCAGTTCGATTTGCGAAATGCAGTTTTTTAGGTTGGCCCAGATAGTTTGTCGATAAGACACCCTTTCCGCTTTGTTCCAGGGTGCACGAGGTGGCTGGGCCGCTGTACAAATGAAAGTTTGTCCCTGTTTTCTAATGATAGAATTATAGGGTGCACCAAATCCAACACAATGAATCCCGTAAGACGTTAGAAATATACATGTGGGATTTTCGATGTTATTCTCTTTATCGTTGCAACATGTGAGATTTATTTCGTTTTTTTAATTGTGTTAGCCAAATGGGGTTAAGTTGCCGCGGTTATTTTTCTCTCTCCCTCCATCAGGGTTTTATGAGTAATAGGCTCTAATCCTAATAACTTTCTGTGTAAGCCTTTCTCTCTGATTAACTGGAAATTACCACCCAGTTTAAAACAGCTGAGATTTCTAGTTTAGTTCACAACCATATAACGCAAAGTAGCAGCAGCATACTTAGAGTATTGTATGATGAAAGTCTTTCTGAAATCTTCAAAATAATACAGGCCGATGTACCAAAACTTAAATCCTTTAGAGAGTTGATGATAACAAAAACATTGTTACTGTATCATTCTGTTATGAAATTGTATCGTAATGTCAAAGAAATTTGTAAAAGTTACGATATCTCAAAAAACATCACATTGATTTCGTCAGTCCTCCATCCTCCAAGATATAAAATTGGGGACATCCTGTAAGCTTCTCTCTCTATAGAAGCGATTGAGATTGTGGAGACAACTGTGTCCTAGAGAATCAGGAGATCTTCAAAGGAGGATGGCATTCCATCCAGATAAATTTGCTTCCCAGTTCCATAGAGATCTTGTTCAGGACCACAAATATCTCATAATTTTGTACGGAATTTCCGTTCTGCATTAAACTGCTAAAATATGTTCCTACTCTCAGTTAAACTTAGAACTATTGTTTTATTAGGTTAATCTTCTATCTATTCTGCCCTATAATCAACTTCATCTCTTGTAATTGCAATCATGTTCTGCGATCTACCTAAAGCCTTTGACTTCCACTCTTTTGCTGCTGACACCCTCGTTGTGATTTTCTCGGAGAAAGGATATCGTTTTTTGTTTTTTTTTTATTGATGGAAGTGTCTCTTGGCTGTTTGGAAATATTGTTCAAACTCAGTTTTTCCTTTAAAGACTCATTTATGTATAATGTGTATTGAAAAAAACATTACAAATAAGCTTTTATGAATTTATAATATCTCAGGAAGTCATTTTAATTGTATTTGTTCTTTAGCTTTGTCAAAGAGAATTTTGTAATTTTTAGACAATAATTACTCTCTTCCTCTCTCTATCTCTAATTGTTATACATATTATAATGGTTGATAATGTCTTACATTGAGACACACACAAGCTATACTAAAATTATAATTCAGCCTGCTTAAGAATTACCATATACTTAAGTTAGTTAATTATTATTCAATGCTCACTTATTTTTTCATATCTTGATTAATAGTCTAGTCGAAAGATGCTTCCAAAGTTAATGCGTTTTTTTTTTATTTTGGAGTATTCTACGATTCCCAGTTTTCAATTCGAGTAATAACTTGGAGAGAAGCCAAAAACGTCAAAATTTTCGTAAACTAAGCCTATTTTCTGTAAAATAATATCGTTGTAGAAAATGAAATTTGCTGGCACTTAGTGAAACGAGTTTTTAAGCCCAACAGTAACCAAGATACAGTTAAACAAAGTTTCTCCATCATCTGAGACTTCAGTTGATGTTGCTCAATGTTTTTAAAAGTCAAATTATGGAAGTTGTCACTATTTTAGTTGAACAACCTGTACTTTGTAGGATTTTGGCTGTGCTGTGGTTATTTTTGCATAAAAAAATTGAAGGAACAGACAAAACGAGTAAAGAAACGATAACGAAACGATTGATGTTCAGTGAAACGTTTTAAAAACGTTCAATATCTTGCATATATTCAAAATTGGTATTCTTTGAACACAGATCTCTTCAACTATATGCAGTCGTAGGGTTAACATAAGTTTTTCAGTTATGACTCACTTATAAAACAGTAAGTAAATGAGAAAACTTACCTTGAGGTTCGGGTAACATTTTGTACTAAATTCCATTAGATTGTCAAGATTATTAGCAAAAAATACACAAAATTTAGCCGAAAAAAGCGAACTGTATAAATATCGACAATGATTGTTTGGATTCAGGAACTATCGATTGCAGTTTGTATATGAACTGTAAAATAGGAACGTTTCACCGATTTTTCTGTGATCACCGTCGACTACGCCATAGTGGTTAATATAGAAAATCTCCGTAAACTGGAAAAAAGCGAAGCGATGTAAACGTGACCACCAAGGGCCCAGACAAAGAGATATTGTGGTTCTCGCTGAGACGAAACGGGGACAAATTCGACAAAAGGGCCCTAAAATTACAGGCCAACTGTATAGGGGCAATTATGAACTATATATATATGTATGTACACCCTAGAAAAATTATACTACACCAAAATTAACACAGGCTAAAATTATTATTTGAACGTCAAACACGCAAAGGAACCGAACGTCGCGTGATCTGCTTTTCTTGATGCCTAAGTTATATTATGTAAATTTTTAATAATTTAAAACGTGTTTTCTTTTACTACTGCCCCAAAACCGAAGAGGTTTCCTTAAGCAAATCTTGCCGGTTACTCTATATGCCAATTAAGCTGCTCGACCATTGTGGATAAACACAGAGCGTCCCCAATGCAAAAGTTTGCAGAAGTGGTTGCGTGCTTTAGCGACACAACGTTTAACGACAAATTGTGGGCAAGCACCATGACATGAGTGTCATTTAGCAAAATTTTTCTTTAAAAAAATTATCCTTCAATTGGTTATTTCTACTGAACAACACACACAGAGCGAGAACCACAATATCTCAATAATCACAAAACCGTAACGCGTGTATCGTTTATCATTTATAGAAAAAAAAAAGAGAAACACGTCACTAATTACCACAATTTCGGAAAAATAGAGTGCGTCGCGACGCCGAAACGACGTAGCCCCATGTACAAGACGCCTATATCGCGTCGGACCCGGCGTCGATTTTTAAGCGCTAGTTCTAAAGGACGCATATTTGCATGCCATCCCCCCCACTGTATTCAGTGGCGGAGGGCGACGTGCCACCTGCTAGAAGGGGGGATGTAGCGGCAGGGGGCGAAGAAGGCAACGCCGCCGACGACGCAGCACGTGGTGCTGATTTTCGGGGGAAAAGTTCCGATTATGAGGGTTCTTTGTGTGCTTCTTTTCTTTACAAGCGACGAAAGTGTGTTGCTTTGTGGTTCACCTATACGCAAGGTGTTTCTTGAACATTGTTGAAAAATGAGAAGAGTAGCTAATGAGGGAGACCACGGTTTTTTGCAAATTTGAAACCGTTTAAACAAAAACAAATAGTTTTGTAGGAAAACTTGTTTTCCGCATTCAGATGAACTCAAACCAATTCCCTCCTATGTAACTCCTCTTCCAGTGATAAAGAGGTGAGGACCATGGCCTGTGGTATATTCTAGCCAATGTTAAATTCAAATGTAATTTTGTTCTGAAATGAAAGGAAATAATTAAACCCTTCCAAGAGATTGATAAAATATGGAAGAGGCAGATGTTAGGTTTGTGTTGCAAATTCCACGTAGGATTCATATAGAATAGTTCAATTATCATTTTGGTTATGTCGTAACATCTCTTTGATTTTAATTATCAACTGAATAATAATGTGAATTATGAAAGTAGCACATATAAAAATCTAAAAGTACTTTTGATATGACCCATGTTTATACATATGTATTTGAGCCTGTTTGTAACTCAAATTGTATCGTTATCAAAAATTTCTCACACCTGATACAAGTACAGTACATCTTCTTCTTCAGGTGAGCTTTGAAAAACCATCTTAGTTTTTTAACCTGGATTTCCTACGCCTTCCGAATCCTCTCTTGCGAGAAAGAGCTGGTACCTATTTGTTTTCGTTTTGCCTTATATGGCCTAGATATTCAAGTTTCCTTTTTTTATAATGATTATCTTATCTTTTTTGTTAATTCTTCCCAGTACAGACTCATTAGACATCCTGTCCACCCATGATATCCTCAGAATTCTCCTGTATGCTCATATTTCAAGTCTTTTTTGGTCGCCTCTATCTCCTCTGATGTCCATGACTCTACTTCGTAGAAGATTGTAACACCGAAGGACGTTTAACATTTTGATGAAGGTTTGTCTTGCTTTTCCTATTTTGCCTTTAATCTTGAGAGAGGTCCCACTGCTCATTATTGTTTCCAAATTAGTGAATTTGAACACTTCTAAACACTTGACAGTTTCGGATGTCCTGCTTACTTATCATGAACTTGAGTTTACTTGTGTTGTTAATTTTTAGACCATATTGTTCACTAGCTCCGTTTATCTTGTGCATCAACTCTTGCAAGCCAATTATACTGTCGGAAAATACTATACAGTCTCGTCTGCGTATCGAATGTTATTGATATGTTCTGCGTTAGCAGGTTTCCGTGGTCGGTGTTTTTCAAAGCTTTGGTAAATATTTCAGTAGAAAGTCAGAGGAGAGAGAGTACATCCCAGTCTAACTCCACGCTGTATAGCAGTGACATTACTCTGTTCCTCTATATTGAGCTGTATGGTGGCTGGTTTTAGTATTTTGATTCTAATATCCTTGTCATCTAGTCAAGTGTTTCACAGCACTTATATCATTTTTTCGGACTGTATCTTAAACAAGACCTGCAAACTGAACAGAGCGTCTCTTGTACCAACTCCCTTCATGAAGTCAAACTGTGATCTGCCACTTTTTCCTCACATATTTTGTAGGTCTTTGGTGAATTATTTCAAGAAACAGCTTCAACAATTGACTGTTCAAGCTGATTAGTTTGCATCTTACCAGCAAAACTTTAAGGCTTAGAAAAAGTCTTGGAAGAATATCATTTAGCTTTCTTGAGGATGTACTATTAGAAATCCGAATTATTAGGTTGCACCAGTAAATTTTACTGCGGTTGGTCATAAGTTTTTGACACTATCCTATGGATATCGCTGGATTGGTTAGTGTGATCATGCTCGATCCCCAAACTTCTCTTGATCATTTACGTTAAAGTTGTAGAAAACCAGAAGGATATCAACAACTAATACAATTTCAAGGTGCAATATGATCAGAACTTAGAACAAATTAATAAAGGATCATCAATCCATGAGAAGCTACATAAATCGAAGAGATCCTAGGTGGGATATGCTTGGTAAGTATGGTCAGATACCAGGCTAGTAAAAATGTAATGTAATTTTAAAAAAGAGTGAGAACTTTATCAAGTTAACAGCACGTCAATAATGTTTCCCTGTATATAAGAAGCCATAAATTAAACAGTTAGGTTAGTTTTTTTAAACTCAATTTACTATGAAACGATTCATCATCATCATCATCATCACACAGCTATCCGTTTGTCCATTGCTGGATATAAGCAATGGACAGGTTTAATTATCTCTTCCCAATCGAATCTCGTGGCCTAAGTATTTGTAGGAGTATACTTGCTCAATGTTTAAGTTGTTCACTGTTAGGTTTTCACTGGCAACTAGATTTTGTTTCGCCTATATTGATTTTCAGCTCAGCCTCTTTGGATGCTATAGGCTCATCTCGCTCATCATTTCTTGTGCCTCTTTAAGATCATTTGTGATTAATATCAGATCATCGACGAAGCGAAGGTGACTAAGTTTTTCACCATTAATGTTGATGAAATGATTAACTTTTTTTTTAGATTTTTTTTTTAATCAAAATGGTTTTCGATATTTGATTACAACCACATAATAATACCAATTGATGACGACCGCATCTTTTGCTGCTTCCTTTTCCCTCAACTTCGGCTACATTGTCAGTCAATAATCAAGAGTATGAGTTACATAACCTTAGGAAATCCCTTCCAATCAGCTCTAACCAAACAAAAAAAAAACGCGAATCTCGTTATGCAAACGAATCCGCATCGGATCCGGCTATGCCGGGCCAGGGGCAGCATCAGCAAAATGGGAATAAGATGAAAAAAAACGGGGTTTCGCGATTTTCTCGCAAATTTATCATCTGGCACCCGAGAGAGAAAGCCAACCCTAATTAACGGCGCGCCAGACAGAGACCACCGTACATTTCATTAAGCCACAGACAGAATGAAATTACAAACCCTATAAGAGTGGCTAAGACTAGCGATCTTCAGTGGTGACTCGTGCTTAATTTTGCACCCCTTTTGATGTCAGTTACGGTTAGTAAATAAACTCGCAAATTTGAGGTTATTCAAATTTGTTTACCGGCCTGTAAAAGTCAGGGCTGTTGTGGATGAGAAGGTGCTAATTGATTGTGGGGGTTGAAATGAGGTAGGACGCCACTGACGAGAGGGCAGTTAAGACAGAGAACGTTGCTTAATTTCGTGGAGCTGAAAAGAGCGGACGATATGCAAGCTAATTAATCGTGGAGTAATGAGAGCATAGCGCAAGCGCATCATAGAGGGGGGTTTGGGGGTAAGAGGAAGGTTAGTTGGAGGATTACATAGTCACTGCCGGAATTAAGAAACTAAGAAAAAGTTTCTTTTAAGCTACGAGCTTAGAGCTTTTGTTTTGCTCAATTTATAGATTTTTTCCTACTTTTATTTTACTGTAATATGAGTGTCATCTGCATAAAACTTTTGGGCTAAGACCGTACCTGGTAAACGTGACAAAGTGTCTAAAAGATATTTACGAGTCTAAGCAACAATTCACAGTCTCCGCTTATTATTTTCACCAGAGATATAAGATATAAATTATCCTGCACGGGCAGCACTTGACATTTAAATTATCAGCTCAATTATGGTGAGGTACTGCCTGGGTCGATTTTATAGTGCTAAAAGTTATCGCATTTTAAACAGCCGGACATGGTAAAAAGCCGTTTTATGTCAGCAGTGGAATGTCCATAAAGGGAGGGCACGACACCACCATTGCATTCCAATTAGATCTTTTTTCTGCATTGCTACTTACTTATCCAAAAAATAATCATTCATCAAAAATCATCCAAGAGCAAAGTCACTTAACCAAACTTTAAAAAGTACAACACATTCCATCCAGGAAAAAACAAAATCATAACCTGATCGGCCACGTGACACACGTAAACAAATGAAAATCGCACGTCACGATCCACCACGCATCACGCATCGTCTATGTCACGTGACGGGAGAGCGAAACAACCGACGATCGCTGCAGTTTGCACGGATAACCGCGATGTTCTGTCTGACCACTACGACGTGGCCGCTGACCAACGCATGTGGGGAAGTTTGGGGGAATGGGGGGGTTAAAAGGGGAACCATCGCGGTAATTACACCCCCGCGGGGGTCATTGTCTACAACTCGTTTCGCTGCAGTGTCCACGGTAATAATTATTAAAAACAGGGGAAAGGGAGATGGGATAATTTTCTTAGTATTGTATTTGGATGAACTTAAGTTAATTTGGAGTTTACTTGTAGTAAAGTAGCAAAAATAACGGTTACAATTGCTCTTTGAGCTTGATTTTCATTTGACATGAGTAATGGAGTCATTACTCACGGTTATTTCGCACCAGACAAAGCAATTAGCGAGTAAAGGCGACTGTCGCGTTGACAGCTACTACTACAGTACTACTATAGTATATTGTACAACAAGGGTGAATAAGATGTCCTTATCGCACGAGGGCGATATAGACAATTCGCCCGAGTTTTACAGGCTATTTTTTCTACGACCAATTGGAATTACTTTACAAATTTCACACAAATAAACACTCAATGTTTGAAACGTTTCCGTGTTTACATTATCACTTTTAAGGCAGCTAAAGTTGAGGTGTTGAATGGATTTGATTCATTCTAAATTGTAAGTTTGTATCATTTGCTTTATCATATAATAAAGTAGATTAGTTTTTATTCTTTAATTGAACACTAACTGAAACTTGAACGGATTTTTCATTGCATCAAAACATAAGCCAAAATGCAATGTTTTGATGCCAACTGTCAGTGAGCAGGATGACAATCAGAAGAATTATTTTGGTTACGTTCAAGATTAGCTGTAATTGGTCTATTTCATATCGCACGCTGAAAATTGCCTGTGATTGGTCTATTTCAAATCGCACAGTTGCGAAAAGTCTAAAGTTTTTCAAAAAATACATACAGGCTCATGAAATCAATGTAATATTTCACATAAAGATACATACAAGAATGGTACTTAAATGTAGGAACCGGACTTACTACAAATGATAGTCTTCTAAGAACAAAGCGATAATTGCATAATGTTTACTACCAACTAAAAAAACATCAATAATTGTTTTTTTCCTGGATATTTTCAAAATATTGGGCAAAAAAAGCTGCATTAATATCCGTTTTGCAAGTATTCTTAAGTCAGTTTTAAAGGCAAATTAAGTCTAAACATCACTAAGATGTGGACCTAGAGAAGAATGCTTCGAATATCTCGTGATGAAAGGTTTGGAGCTGTTGAAGGAAGTGAAGAGCGGAAAGATCACCTATCTGGGTTACATAATTCAAAATATGAGATATTCCACTTAATAATCAAGGGGAAGATTGTGTGGAAAAGATCAATTGGAAGAAAAAGAATATCGTGGCTTCAGAGTCTGGCATCTTCTGCAGATCTACTCAGAGCAGCAGTTTCCATTGTCAGGATTGTCATGATGTTAGCAAACTCCGATAATCAAGAAACTACATTAAGTAGAAGAAGAAGTTGCACTATTTCAGCAAGAAGATATCTAACTTTATTCATTTACTGAAATATGAAACTTACTGAAACATATAAGTACTTAACTACGCTGATTCTTTTGAAGTAGTCCAGATAACACATTTAGTGAGAAGAAGCTGAAAATCCCAAAAGGTAAGTCCATCTTGATGAGAAAGAATAGTGCGTCCTTATCACATGCTTGTACATTACTTATGCTCTTTATTTACAATTAGAACTATTCAACGTACTTTTTAAAGCATATTATCTTCATTTGGAACAAAAGTTGCCATAAAACGTCTTCCAAACTAATACTGTTACAAGTTATAGGTAATTTTGGATATATTACCTTTAGTTGCTTTTAATGACTTGCATGTTTGAATTAGTTTTTGGTTCTTCAGAAAATCTTTTACATCTTGCATTGTACCTATTTGATGGTATGCGATTAGAAAATATGTTTATTAGTTAAAACATGCAAACATGCATCTCGAAAACCTGGGGATCTACTTGCTTGAATTCATGTGTTATTTTTCACATCTTTTTAAATTTAGTACATATAATAACAATTTTAGGTTAGAATTTATTTAAGTGATGCAAAGTGTCAGACATTTTTACTATACTTTTTGGACATTTTCAAGCAATTCCAAAAATATCTATGAAAACATATTAGGTACCATGTTTTGGCCATACATTATACAAATATTATAATAATATTATATGTTCGATTTAAACCAATATTAGTGTGTGACTTCTGGTGACCAACTGTTATGTTAAGGGACATCACATCCGTTATCATTCTGTTAGTCTGCAGACTTTAGAGCACTGGTTTGCAGTGGTTCTCTCTTCATACCGTTGATTTTCTATGAATAAGTCTTAAAAAAGTGCTTCAGTTGAGACTTTCAATCCATATTTGCTACATCAGACAAATTTAAGGGAGTTGATGATGTCCTGATAAAATACTAAAGCTTTTTGACCCTTACTATGCTCTCACCTTTGAAACCATGTATCTCTCACAAACGGTTGCGGATTTCGCAACAGTATTTAAGAGATAATTTTTGAAAAAAAACATACAACACAGCATATTGTGTATGGGTAAGGTCCTTGCATAAGATTAGTACCAGATGCCCTTGTTTAAACCAGTGTAAAAGTAAAGCCCTATTCTGTTTTGATCTGCAATATAGATATTTTCCAAGGATATACCTAGAGAAAGGATTAAAAAGACAATCTGGGAAGTTAAATCTTGATTACACTGACTTTAACTTGGCAAAAAGGAGTTTTCTTTTACACTGCCTGATAAATTGTACAATTCAAGATCAACGTAATTACTAAACAAATTCTTAATTGGAAAAGCTTTAATTTAGTCTTGTTGTTAGGTTAGTTTTCTAGAGGATTTATTATAATTTGCATTTTTTATCAAAGAGAGTCTGGTTGTTTTAAAGAAAAAACCACATTTGGGACATGACTGGATGCAAATGCACACACGTCGACGGCACAAAAACTTGCAATTCGAGATCATTGAAGCCCCTTTCGCTTTCTAGACAGCACAATGCAAACTTGCACGGCCTTGTTGGCCAAGTGTTCAGAAACACAGACAAGACGATATCCTCTTCGGTATAGATTGAATTGTTGTCGAGGCAACGTTTCGAATTGATCCATTCATCACCCTGCTTTAATACAATCAACCTTAATTTTGCTAGCCATAAATGATCCCCAGCACCCCTTAGAAAAATTCTAATTCCTTCACTCACACACACACATATATCCCCATTCCCCCCACCCAATCAGTTTCATATTATACATACATATATATACATTCAGGGGCCCGGTTCCCTGTCTCCATCGCACCCCTGCCACCCCACATAACCCCATCTCGCTCTATCGTCTCGCGCTCTCGATCCACATTCCAGCGGGATGCTGTCTAGATTTTAAAGGGGGGTGGAAGGTGAGAGGAGGACGATTTGCATACCGGTAGGTGACAAGAACGTGGGGCGGAGCCGCTTGAACCAATCGGCGGCCCGTTAGCAGGACAGAGAACGAGAGAACCCGCGTGGTACCGCGCCGAGTACCAGTGGTGGGGAGCGGGCGGCGGATCCATATTCGTTATTCCTGCGAGGCCTGGTTGATTTCGTCGCTCGCAGGTTTATAATGAGGCTGGGGAGTTTATGTTTATGTACGGACGCCGGTGCGTGTCTTAGGGTGCGTTCACATCGGTAAATGGCATTTGCGAGAAAGAAATCCTTTTTATGCGGACGACACCGTTAGACTGGCTGAGATGATACCGGCTACAATGTTGCCCGACTGTTTGGTCGAGCGGAAAACGTTTTGTCTGATGTGGACGCTGCTTTAGCCGATCATTTTCACAACTACTTCTAATTTTTCATATCTGCATAATGCATAAGAAAATCCAATGTTGTCAGATCAATTGATGGTTTTTGCCCGAACACTTGGTCTCAAAATATTCACGTGCTATATGCATCAGTATGGTGCAAAACCTCTGGTTAACATTTATAACTTGTGAGATATTGGTTTTTAATAAAAATGAAATTAACTAAGAATGAAACTTACTGAAGCCAGAGATAGAGCAAGGACTGAGATGTGTGTAATTTTTTTAATGATAGTACCCTAATCGTAAATAATCAGCAAACTTGTGAAACAGTTTTGCAACGCCACACACTAAAGTTTTCACTCAATAGAAGGAAAATCAATTTCTGAAGCGGAGAAGACATATTTCTACTTCTTACCTATCAAAAAGATCCCCGCAACAGCAGAAGAGAAGTAGCATTGGATAACAATTTACACTAATCAACAATAATCTGATTCTTCTAGATCTACTACAACAACTGAACCAACTATTTCCAAATAGAAACGATTTGTGGTTCCAGGAGAAAGGAATATATAAGGAATAAAACGAAAGTAAGAAATGTTAAAGAAGTGGTAGCAAAGTTAAAATGGAAATTCGCCGGTTGCAATGCCAGACAAAAGGACCAAATGTAATCTAAACTGGAGATCCTGGGAAAATAAAAGAAGCAGAGTAATACCCCAGATGAGGTGAGTGGATGACCTGAGGAAACACACTGAAACTAGGAAAATTGGATAAGACGGCAGGAGGCCCATGTCCAAAGATGGACCGAAGAAGGCTAAATAGAATAAAATTCAAAGCAGGTCACGTAATGAGACATGGCACAAGACCGCCAAAGATGGAAATTGGAAGAAGAGGTCTGTGTTCAGGAGTGGACACAACAAAGCTGCTGAAAATGAAGAAGTAGAAGAATATTACTTAAAGAGTAAACTGTACCCCAACCTTATTGTCAACCTAACAATCTTCAAAAGTTAAAAAATCGCATCAAATCAGAGATTGCTCAAATATCACCTAAAATTCAGAAAAATGTTAAAAATTAACTTTTTACTAGAATGTCCCATAGCATAATTGCTGAAGGCCTCCACTAATGACTTTCTTACCAGAAGAAGCTCTCTCAAAAATAACAATTAACTTGTATGTGGTTTTTGAAGAAACTTACTGAAAATATTCCATACATTCAGAATCATATTTCTTATAATTTATTTTATGAATCTTGGTACAGCAATTTCTTAATATTTTTACTAGTTTGTTTAGTACACTCTCTATTTTTATCTTTTGTGAGATTTTTGTAAAAATCTTTTCTGTTCAACCATCATGCATTCATATCTGAAAACTAATGCTGGTCATGTGTAAACTGTAAAGTCATGCAGTTGAGCTACTGATGCTGTTAAGAAATCAATTTTATGATGAATCCTGATATGTTGTGGTGATGACTAGAATAACTGCGTGACTATCTACAACTTACTCGTCAAAAGTGTTTATATACAAGATGTAATTGCAACGAGGAAACATTTTTCTAAAACAAATTTCAGAGAACTTGTATTGAAACGTAGGACAACAAAGCAGTTGAATTTTAGAAATAAATGAAGAAGAACACCTAAATTATCTTTTAAGTAAATATGTATACAGAATGTCGATGAATAATAGTATTTTGACAATATCTATTAGAATTCTTGAATTACTTGAAACGTAGTAAATTGGTACAATAGCCCTAACCGCAAACCTGATTTTTTGTTGCTATACTCGGATATTGGCCGGTTTCGTTTTGTATACTTTTGATTTGACGAATCCTTATAAAAAGCTTAAAAGGCATCACGTCGAATGTAAGAGACCATTGTATTGACCAACGATTACATAACAAGTTATCTAAATATTCACGCACTAGTCTAGTTTAATAACGTTTCGTTGACCAGTGGGGAATATCTAGATTGGTATAGGTTGGGTTTAACTCGTAACATCATAGACAATAGAATTTTATTAATAGTATTTCTAGTATGCACAGATATGTTGTAGATTATTCAGGAAAACTGGTGTGAAATAATACTAACAACAAAATGTCGACTTGTTGAAATGATGATAATCTTGAAAAACCTGTCGAAGAAGGGCAGACCTTGGAGAAGACTTCTCTCAAGCGCTGGTTGGACCAAGTGAAGCACTTTACATGGAAACCACCATGGGTTTCAGATAGAGACAAATGGAAGAGAATTACCACACAATTGATTTAACATTAACACCATAAAGTGCACTACAAAAAAGGTCACACTTTAGAAAATGAAGTAAACGACTTGTGAGAGATTATTAAGATAAACTTCCATGATTATAACTGAAGTTATAGCAAGATATCGCTAAAAGACGAAGTTTGAAGTATCATTTGAGTAAAAGCTATCCGCTGATAATGATCATAATGTTTTGAATAACGGAAGAAATATAACAATAGTACCTTTCAAGTTACCTGTAGAGGAAATCATGGCTAAGTGGCAAACGGATACTGGTGACAACAATTTTTTTAACAGTTTAACAGCACAGCTTTTGTAAGGGAGCAAATTGAACAAACGGAAGAAGAAACGAAAATTTTAAGAGTAGCAAACTAGATAATGACCTGGATATGGACAATTGTTTGGTGTACTTTATTTACTTAAGGTTTATCAACAACAAAAATGCGGTCCTTATTCTAATTGAGCAATGGAAACCATGTCTACTATTGTTATCTGAGACACATATGACATCTAAGAATTATGGTTCAGCTGCAGAATTAAGGATTAAAGAATGGAGGAGCTTGTGTGGGTGCTTTCTGAGAATAAGACTATGATACTAAATGCTTAGTTGGTATATCATCCACCTAACGAGGAAGATAATAAGTTAGGAAAGTTAACATTTTGTTATATTTGTTTACCACTTTGCAACGTCGATATTGTTTATGTATCAGTTCTACTAGTTTGGATGTTTGTTGTAGTTCTTTTATCATAGTGGTTAATTCTTCAGAATCAATAGTGATGAGCACGATGTCGTCGGCAAATCTTAGAAGGCTCAGCTGTTGTCCGTTAATTGAGATGCACTGATCCAACCATGGTAACTTTTTAAATATGTCCTCTAGGATCAATGTAAACATCTTCAAATTTCCGTCATTGTTCTTAATTTATAATATTTCAATGATTCGGTGAAAATTATATCTGCCCAAGTTGTGCATTATGCCGACGACACTATGAGTAGGTGATAGGTCACTGGCTTATTGTAATTTTACAATTTATTATAGAGACGTTCATGTAGCAAATTTGCTAAACAAACACTACTTTCTTACTAAAACTTAATTTGATCAAAGTTGTGAAATCAGCAGCTTGGTGATTACTGAAACTATTTCCATTTTAAAGATCATCGTAACATCAAAACCGCCGCCGACTTTTAATAAATCTAAATCCCAATAAAATATGAGGTCTAATTTTTAAAATTAGAAAAAAATAGAATCAATCCGTTTTCAATTTGGAGCGCAGCTTAGGCTCGTCGGAACTCGTGCCAAATTATTTGTCAGACCGCGTAACAGCAATTAAACATTTTTAAAATAATAAATGGTTTCGAAAAAAAATAGGAACAGCTTAGTAATTGTTTTTTGGTCTGGATTATACGTACGAAATCGAATGCTCATTTAGAATAGAATCGAAAGTACAAAAACTACTTTCACGCACTATTAGGGTGACAATTTTTCCCACAGTCAGGATAGTCTTTTGTTTATCCTGTCTACCTGACCAAAATCAGTCCCGCTTTTTGGACATTAGGTAGCCCCGCATCAGTAGTCAACCAGCTGAGTTGATGTTTTGAAAACATGTTCTATACCTAGATGTGTCCTCGTACTTTGGTCTGTGCAAATGCACCCAAAAATTCTTCAGGTGTTACATTTAGGGGTGCAGATTTTCGTACTGGTGACCGTTTTGTTAGGACCACCGGATTAATTTGAAAGGTTTTTAAGGATAATTTGCGATTTCCTACTCCATGTCTATACAAAAGAAATCTAACGACGTTGACCCATTGATCGTGTCCTTTTTGAGTATTATTATTAGTCAGTTCCTATGGGAATTTGCAAGTTTTGCAAGCAGAAATTCTGTCGTTTTCCCGTTTCTTTCGACTGTAAACGACCGATACTTAGGGTTAATTAGAAATGTTGGGAAGTGCTCATCAGCACATGTGGCTAATTGCCTTCATTTTTACTCGGCATTGATTAAATGCCTCGGAATGAGACGCTTCTTTTGTCTTTTCGGGTAGATTGACTTTGAGTTGGGGAGTACAATAGAGGAAAACATGATGACCAGAACACTCGTTATTGCACTATTTATTTTTTTGTAAATAAAATATCTCTAAGATCAGTTTTGTCTTAAACCATGCTGAATTACTTTTATAACCAGAATAATGGACAGATCAGAAAAAGTTAAAATGCAAATTTAATTTGTCCCAATCACGTGACGTGCTTTTACAATTTCAGATTTGAAAAGTGTTTTTTCAAACAGACTTTTTCCAGAAAAAGATGTCATGGATGATCACATGATATGTTCGATGTAAATATTAATCATCAATTAAAAAAAAAAATTAAAAAATTATTTAAACTGCATTAAAGTATGCTCCGTTCTCCTGTTTTTTTTTCTAGTGCACAAGATTGTTAATAAAATATATAAAAGTGAAAGAAATGTTTAGACTTATTAGTAGAGTCCGGATTAAAAAGTACTAAAATTGTGAAAAAAAAGGGCTTAAAAGGCAAAATTATTTTTCTCAAAAAAACATAAAAAACCTTTAAAAAAGCACAAAACTCTTTCAGAGGTGCAATATTTTTTACTTATTTTTAGTTCAAGTTCTAGAAATTTTTTAAGCTTTTAAACAGTTTTCAAGACTTTCAAACTTTTTTGAACTTCTTGAGGATCATTTGGAAGGTTTTTGGACAGTTTAAAGAGCGTATTGAAGGTTCCGGAATGCTTTAGAGCCATTTGGAAATTCTTAGACGATTTTAGAATTTTTTGGAAGCTTTTAGAATGTTTTGAAATGTTTTGAGAGTTTCTAGACTAGTTGAAGATCATTTGGAAGCCTTTAGAGTGCTCTAAAAGCTTTTGGAAACTTCTAGACTGTTTTGAAAGGCTTTCGACTGCTTTAGAAGCATTTCGAAGTGTCTGTAGTGTTTTGAAATCTTTTTAGACTACTTTAGGAGCATTGAAGGTTCTGGACAGCTTTTAAGACATTTGAAACTTCCTAGACGGTTCTAAAACTTTTTGGAAGCGTTTAAACTGCTCTAAAAGCATCAGGAAACTTTTAGACTGTCTTGAAATATTCTAGAGTTTGTAGACTGAAAGCCTCTACTTCTAAAAGCTTTTGGAAGGCTTTCGACTGCTTTAGAAGTATTTTGGAGTTTCTGTACTGTTTTAAAACCTTTTTAGACTATTTGACGAGAATTTGGACAGTTTAAAAAGCCTTTAAGGTACCGGTCTTAAGGCATTTAAAACTTTGTAGAGGGTTCTAGAAATTTTTGGAAGCTGTTAAACTGCTCTAGAAGCTTTTAGATTGTCTTGAAATCTGTTGATAGCTTCTAGATAAATTGAAAGGCATTTGTAAGCTTTTAGACTATTTTAAATGCTTTTGAAAGGCATTCAAAAAATAGCAACAAATAAGGACAAAAAATTAAAATAAGCACAAAAATAAGAAGATAAAAAGCATAAAAAAATCTGTCAAATGGTGTGTTTTTGCATAAATCGTTCACATTTATTATTTACAAAAAGAAAAATTTCTAGAAATCCGGACTCTACATATTAGATTACGAATACTGCTTGAGCAGTCATATTTTTTCCATCCTTACGAATTACCTATTTACATTAAATACTCCAAAGTAATCAAATTAGTGTAAAAAGCGATAAATACAAGACTCATCAGTAATCCATATTTCAATCGACTTTTTCGATCGAAATAGGTCAATCTGATGCTTGACAATCAGCCCTATGCGGGGTAATCATTGATTTGATTTCAACTTCAATCTTTAATTTTTCATGTAAAAAGCTTGAAAAGAAATGAACATAAATGTGTCATAAAACATAGAGAAAAACCAATTAATTACCTATAATTATTAAAGTTTAGGTAATATTTCCTGGCTCGTACAACAAAGGTCAAATAATTTGAAGGACTTTATTCGTCCCACTTTTAACCTCGTCGAATTTATCTGTTTATGCCCAGAAAAAATAACTCGGATGTATAATAAATTAGCGGTTGGCACCAAAACCATCAAAAAAATGCTATATAAATCGTCTGGTTGATTGGCTTTGATACTTGTTTTCTATCTCCTAATTAAATAACTGTAAAGAGAAATAATTGTGGAAAGTTTTCTGGAAGGTCGCCGTGTAAAACGATCTCAACTAAGTTGTATTAATATCGGAGTGACATTTTAATGTGCATACAACAGCAAAGTGCTTTGTCCAATTTTTGGGAAACATAAATACGCGAAATCACCGTCAGCTGCCAAAAAACCTCCTGCACTATATTTTATAGCATCACTAGTAAAAATACTAATATTAATCTCGGACCAGTGGTAAATAGGCAATTTGGACGGGACCCAAAAATCCTAATGAGTCGATCGGTTTTAATTAGTTTCCCATTGCGTCAACAACCACTTCGGGTTGCAGCTGTTTCTGGAAGACAAAAAAACAGCAAAAATCCGTTAAAACTAATCCAGATTAATGTCCTTCACGGCCGAAATATTCCCATACATTACCGGCAGGGCTAAGGGCCACAACTTAATTATATCTAACGAGGGGTGTCGCATCGAATCTAAAACAGCCCCATTTCAGGCCGTTACGATGAACAATTAAAAACGTAGAAATCGCCTTGGCCGGTCAAATCGTCACGTTAAAAACTGGTTTTACAAAGACAAACCAAAGCAAAAAACGAATATTCATATTCATAGGGGTTGAGTGTGACCAGTGGCTCCGAAACAATAGAGATGAACTGGAACTACTGGATGTTTTTTTTGTTTGTATTTACAAGGGTAAAAAGGGTGCTTTCTTTTCGAAACGGTAAAGGGTGTTCAAAAATTAAAACAAGTGATTGCGTTTTACGTCAAACTTTCAGAATAGTTATTTACCTAACAAGTGCGGAAAGTGATACTTTCCCACACGAGATTGCAATTGCCTGAACGACACAAAGAGGAGACACAACATAAAAAAAGAAATACAATGGTTATGTTTATTTTACATTTATTGTAAATTAATCTTGCAGTGCAGAAAAGTAACTTTCCGCACCCGAGTAGGAAAATCTTTATATGTAGAAAATATTAATATGTAACAGTCTCTCAAGTGTGTTAAAATTGTTATTTAAACACGAGAAAAGAATTTGAATTTAATTAAAAGTAAGTATATTTGTAATAAAAATCATAACCTCACCTATTAATTGTTATATTACGAAATTCATACAGATACCTACTTGTCATTCACATTAATGATGATTTTTGTGACCAATATTTGATTGACCATAAAAAGTCTTTTGCAAAATCAAAAACCTTTAATGTCCCTCTTATGGTGCATACTAAACTTTGATATATATGCTAACAAGTAAGTAAGTAAGTTAGATACTTAATAAACAAGGTTTGTATCAATCATAACTTCTCATTATTCTTTAATAGTCTTTTAACTCATTTTGACTTTTTAAAAGAATGTTACCACCTAAATCTTTCATATTCAGGAAAAAATGATGAAAAAATTAAAAATGATATTGATTTGAGAATGAGAATGGGTAAAGGGCCAAAATTTCTCTCTCTCCAAACCCAGTTAAGAACTTCAAAAGAAATTCATTCCTCAAATGATTCTAATAAACTGATTCTTCTGAAGAATGCATTTTAATTATTGTTAATCTTAAACAAATTAGTACCAACTCTATTTGAATTAATATCTACAATAAATGTTGTCAAATAATTTTGGTTTATCAATTATCTAGATGAAACTTAGAAGTTATTATGGTAATTAATTCTACAATTTTTAGGGTAATAATATAGTTACAGAAACTTCTGTATAAACAATCTCATTTGGAACGCCCTATAAGAACTAAATGATTTTTCACAATTGACAAGTTTCAAGTAAATTTTGATTTTGAGGAAAAAGTTATTTGAAAAGGAAGTTCTTACTAGGGTCTTACATTCCCCAGAAGAAGATAACTCAGAAACTGATCTGAGTCTAGTGATAAATATAATTCTTCTAATTATTCTAAAATTTCAGATATTACATATCTTGCAACTGCTGGTTTACTTTTAATGTCTTCACTTATTTTTTGTATACATTTTACACACTATTTGTAATAAATTAAAAAAATTAACATGAAATCACGCCATTGTCATTTTAAATACGCTGATTATTAAAAAACTTCCGGCCGTTATCATTGTTTTGCCTCAAAACAAATAGGTACCAGGTTATGTCCTTCGTGGTTAGGAGGGTTTTTAAATTTTTGTAATGGGTATTTTGCATGTCCGGGGAAGATTTCCCAATATTAAAAATTAGTCTTCATCGTGCAAAAAATTGCAACTACAAACTTAATCGGTGGGGTTAAATATCGAAAAAAAAACTAGAAAATAATGGGAAAATTATGTTTTGTCGATATTTAAAAGTCCTGTATATTACTAGACTCTATGTTTATATTATAATTAATATTGAACGATCACGATCGACCATTAACTCAGCACGGAACAACGAAAAAAACCCACCCGCATTCTGTGCTGCATTAATTACGTTAATTCCGTCTTTTTTCATGTAAATCACTATTGCGTTGTAATTTACTAGTAGAAAATCGACCCCCTTTACGTACAGGGAACTGTTAATTACATAGTGTGTGTGTATAGGGCTGAAAGAAGTATTCAAGGACGGTTGTCCGAACCTTAGGTTGACCATGGGGACAATCCGCGGCAAAACAATACGTGGGGCCCCCGATCTAAGCCTGTGGCGTCCATTATGATGCAAATTGCTTACTGCCCAGGTGTTGGGCTAGATGGACAGACGGAATATTCTAAATAAAGGTTAAGAAGTGCTAACGACTTGTAGACAGGATCGTACTTAGCACACGAAAATTTCTAACACTGACGATCTTGGTTTAACAATGCAGGACATGAATTTTTACTTACGAAGAATGGGGCTGTCGGTAAACCATTCCAAAACCAAATATCTATGTGTTGGAGACGACAGAGATCACCTTCACCCACAAGAAAACGAATCGATAAGCTGCTGTACTGAATATACATACCTGGGGGCCAAAATTGATAACGGAGGTCGTACAGAGAAAGAAATAGAGGATTGAATTATAAAAGGGAAAAAGAGGTGGTCCTGTGGTCCAAATGTATCTCTCGAGAAAGGAAGCACCTCTTATACCACTCAATATTCAAAAGTATAGTGCTGTACGGATGTGAAACCTAACAATTAACAACAAATTTAGAAGAAAAGAGGAAGACCCAGGGGGACATGGACCGGCTGAATAGAGAAGGCTAGGAACCGGAAGGCGCAGGACGCTATGAAACCTGCTATATATATGAAACGAAACTAGAGAAAGTTTTACAAAAAATGGCCAAGTTCTATGAAGAAAAAGCGTTGAGGCCCAATTCAACCCAAATGAGTGCTTTTCATCTAGGTCGGAGGTTGAGAGATGATTAGGTGTTGAATTAGATCAAATGCTTACATACAAGCAGCACTGCATTAAGACGAGGATAAAAGTATCAACAGCCAACAGATTTAAGTTTATCAGTCCAGTTATTACATGAAACCGCATGATTACCCTAAGGGAAATATGTAATTTCTCCTTTACAATCATGGTAGTGAATTTATGTTTTAATCGTCGTACGGCCACGCAAGCGTAATTGCACAGCCCACACTCCGTAATTAACGATTAATTATTCTTTGTTCGTTGTTTTAAGCTGAAATTTCCTGTGTTGAAAATGAGATTTTTTCTTTTTACTGGTATTTTATGTCAGATGTGGAATGTTTTCTGATAGAAATGTCCAAGCTATCTTATACCTACCAGTATTCACCCTCCAAATGCCTTTACGTTATGTTATGCATAACATTGTCACTCTTTCTACTCAACAAGGCGTAGTCCTTGTAGTAGGTAACTTGTTTTATTTCTGAATCTCAGAAAACTTCGATTACAGCCCCAGGTTTGTCGAGTGTGTGTTATTCCTCGACATGTAACTTCCTGGTCGAATTTTACGATTTCTCCAGACACCTGGGTGCGTATTCTTGAAATGAAGGAAGGAAGTTACCAAGAGAAATATGCATGAATTAGGGCCCTGGATCGTTTTCAAGTTTATCAACGCTCACCATGTTTCAGTTGGATGAAGTTCAACTTACCACAGCATATGTTATCGTATTATTATCATATTCCCGAATTTATATCGTAAATTACTATTAGCTAATATTAAGATGTACCCTATGCAGTGTAACCAGTAGATGATATTTTACTAAAATTTACATCAGAGGTGAATATATCCTTCGTTGCAAAGTGTCACAATGGTGGTGCTATTACCCACTGTAGTTTCTGCAAAACTTCATTCAATCTGTAACTTTTCTGTCGACATCTTTCCCTCTAACGTACTTTTAATTTTCCCATAAGACTTGTTATAAAGGACCGGATATATCGAGATAATCGTATACTACTATTTCTCTGCTTGGAGCGAATTCTGGATCAGTTCTGTCAGTTGATATAGCGTAGTGTTAGTAGATAGCAGATATGTGCCTCTATATCTATTGACAGCGATGTAAAGGAGTTTACTCTACAATGTGCCTTTTTATTTATTATATTCAATTTCACAACTAAAAACAAACAATTGTTTGAGAAGGACTTTTATTTCCTGACAATCATAAGCCAGGCGAGCAATGTAACGTGACATTTAGTTTCTGGCGTACAAGCAACAGAAAGAAGGCAAAAAGAAGTTATAAGAAATCGAACTCGGTATTGTCCATAATGAATTAATTCCCATTGTCGCCGGGAACGAGGGAAGTACGGGGGTGGGCCCCTCGGGGCCCGACGATGTCCTTCTAATCTAAGACTTCATTAGTTACAGGAACAAGACCGATAGCGTTCTGGATAAGTGAATTAATTAAACCGCGTCCGTCCGATTTATTCCTCCGGCGCTATTCCGGCCTTAATTCTTTTAATTCCGGCTCGTGAAACTTCGATCTGGTGCGTTTTCACTCCTTTCTTCTTGGTTTTTTTAGTAGCATTTCCGCAAGTCACTTTTTTAAAAAGAAATTACATTTTCTTAAGTTGTGAGGAAAATGATCAAAAACAATATTATAAAAAACAGCTTTTAGTTTATAATTTTGTGCACCCTACTAAGTAACATAAATGCTAGCTACAACTAAAAGTGCATTGTTGGCTGGTTTCGTAAATTATATAATGTCGGCCCTAGTAAAAACGTCGGAGAAAAATGTAACCTTCCCGGTGCAGAATACTTCGGGTGTAAAACCGCAAATAAGGATGTTTAATGCCATTTTGCATATGCAAAACGGCTGGTGAGTACAATTAGTGCTTTTTCATGCAATAAGTGAGTTGACGTACGTATTATTCTTTGTGCGTAATTGTCTTAGAAAATACGCCTTTGTATTTAACTGTAGAATTTCCGTAACAGACACACCTGTTAGGTTGTCAGTACTGCTGCAAACCATTTGTGCTACTTTGTCCAGTGTGAACCTAATAGTCGTACTAATTTAATGAAGTTTTACCTTATTAATATTATGTAGGTACAACATTTTAAGTAGTACAAGGGTTTGGTGAATCTTGTATTATGTTAAATAGTGGAAAAGTAGGCAAAGGTGAAAATGTGTCTGAAAGTTTTGTTGGTGAATTTATTAGGCTCTAGAAGCATATTACACTGATCACTTCTATTTCTCTTCTTCTTGAGCCTTCTTCCATTAGTTTTTGGACATAGACCTCTCTGTGTTTTTTGCACTTCTTGTGCTATCCGGAACCAGCTTTGACCTACTTCTTCCTTGGTATCATCTATTCCGCCTTGAGAAGAGCTTCCTCCAAATTGAAGAGGACATGCTTGTGATCAGACATAGGTACCAGTTCTGAACTCTGAGCAGTGTGAGAAGGCAATTTTTTGCATTACCATCAGACCTCGTGAATGAAAGAAGAAAGCATTCAAAACCGTTTGTAGTGAAAGAAGTCTGCATTGGGTTAGAGCTATTTGATCACCTAAATTGCCTTGCTTGGAAAATGTATGACTTCTTTATGGAAAACTTGTTACAATTCTAGAGAATAATGAAGAACAATAGTATCATTTCTACGTAACTCAGTTGGCATGTCCGATTCCGCAAAAATATAGCCAGAATGCGCAGAGACCAAAGCCAAAGATGTAGAGCGAGTACGATATGAAAGGGTCAGAATAGCTGTAAGTACCTAAAAAACCTACTTTCAACCTACCTAAAGACACTTTTGACTAGGAAAAAGAAGCTAGAAGACTGTTGTTGCAAAAATCAGTCTCAAGACTGAAAATTTACACTTTCCTAAGAAGAATAAGAAAAGCTAGAAGCTAAAGAGGTAAAGAAAAAATATGATAAACAAATTGGTTACCCAACCTAATTGGTTCAGGACACTAATGAAGCTCTGGGTAGGAGTTGTTGGTATGAACAAGTCCCTGAGCAGTCTAAAAATTACAAAATTACAAAGTCTAAAACTTTTCTGCTGGAAACTAAAGTTTTAAGACATTTTTTTGCAAATTGCTAAGGTTAAGCCAATTTTCCAAAATCAACAAGTATAATACAAGTGAAAATAAGTCCTCCAAACGATGTTTTTATCTCATTTCATACTTTTAGAATCCCTATTAGTCCACGCATAAAACTCGGAATATATGCAGGAGGAAATCATGAATACACCAGAATGTTAATAAAAAAGAAAAAAAAAATGAAAGTAATAATAATAATTATAAATTCAATTTATGTATTTGGGTAAGAAGCTTGAAAATGACAATTTTGCATCAGTAGATCTAAAAACAATTAACGGTACATGATGGGTAAACTTATTGTGATATGCGAATTTTTTACCAAATTAGACTTTTTTACTGTTTTGTTCAAAAATGTGGTTAGACAATTTTCATCGTAGAACGACGAAATCACCTTTACCGTGTTGTTAACATTATTCAGATATCTTGATAATTACTTAAATTTTGTTTCGTTTAGCATCTACTGTTAAGTAGACCTCGACTAAACATATTGTCTATTGTCTGGCGACTGTAAGAAAAACCAGTCGCAGTCCCAATTAATGCCCAAACCAACAAGCTAAATTAATAAGTGTTAATTCCTGTTAGGCCTTAATTAAATTAGAGCCGTCCTAAGACTGTTTACGTTTCTAGATCGTTATTTGTCCGCAAACACCATCGACCAGTTTGTTAATTAAGATTGTTTGTTTTCGGTTCTAGTTCGAACGTGACCCGGTGGCTACTTTTGTTAAGCATTCTAATTAAAAACTATGTGATAATATTAGTTTTTCGTGTTAGCGCAGCCCTAATTGAACGTAATGTGAAACAGAAATCTGTCTTCTGGTTTCTTGTGAAAGCTACTAGTTTCCCACTTCGGGACCGGACACACGAATTTACTGAACATACCTCGAGGGAGTTTATTCATAATCGTGGAGAAAAATTCAATCAAAGAAGAGCTAAAAGCAGAAATCGAATTATCCGTCTCGACCATTAGCGTGTGCTACGTGAAGACACCTAATCAAAGCCGATATGGAATGGAATTATTTCAGTCCCGGTGTAATTTGTTTGGCCGAGGCACAAATCTTGTGGGAACAGATGTGACTTTAATCAATGGAAATCTCTTCGTGTAACTTTTGTAGTGGTTTTATAAAACTACGTTCACGACTCATATAATTTTTCTTCTTTAAAAAAAAACTACATTTTAAGCTGAGAAATTAGTCAATAAACAAGATAAAAATTGACCTTCTAAGTGGGAAGAAACTTAATGATCGATTTGAAAGAGCATACACTAAGAATCAATTATTATTGATTACTTTGAAAATGAGGAAGCAACTTTTGGTATATTTCTACATCTTTCAAAAGCCTGACTGAGTGAATCAAATAGAAAATTATGGGATAAGAGAGCCAACCACTTAATTGGGTAAAATCGCACTTGCACGAAAACTAGTAACTATTAATAAAAATCTCCTGTTTACTTTATTATTATGAACTTGGTTTTACTTGATTATTTTAAGACCATATTGTTCCCTAGTACCGTTTATTTTGTTCATCAACTCTGGCAAGCCAATTAGACCGCAAATACCACATCAGTGTCGTCCGCGTATCGATATGTTATTGATACCTTCATAGGATTCACCATAGGATTGAAGGAAGAACTAATGAAAACAATCCGAGTCTAGAATGAGTGTTAATGAGATTTGTATTGCATACTTAATTCACTAAGTAGTTTCACTATTTCTCTAGAAACTATCTCACTGCAGATTACCTTTACGTCATTCTGAACTGTAATTTAGCATGTAATTATGACACTAGGAAACCAGGAACGTAGTCATGTCGATTCAAATCAGTTACACTTATTATATTCATCTTCTGTAACTCAATCACCGGTCGCCACGACCAAGGACTTCTCGCAATTTTCACAATTTGTCGATCATCTCAGTACCATCACACTCTCTTGGGCAAATCTGCAAAGATCTGAGCAAAAAACCCGCAAAAAGCTTATCACAATTTCACACCCAGTGGTTCCGCCATCATATTTCTTGTATACTTCAGCACCTCTAGTAATTAGTTGTTCCATTACCCGCCTCCAAAGATGTTATTACACGTTGGGTAATTATTTTTACATAAATTTTCTCTCAAGTGCACGAGCCGTGCCCGTATACAAGATTTTATCTGATAAATGATTCGGTTGGCTACCTGTATCATCACCTTTCGTTTCAAAGTGGCACTGGATGGAGTGAGAGGGAGATAGAATCGGTCGGCAGTGCGAGTAAATGTAACTTGAGTTAAGCTCAGCGCAATTTAGATGAATTAAGATAGTTCCGAATGGGAGGTTGTTTTGTATGGCAATTAAAACGTTGTTAATTACCTACCTTCCATGAACATGCGTAAAACTACACTTTTTCGCTCTAGTGCGGTCAAATCTGACATATAGAATATTTGTTTCTATTGCAATGAGAGCAAGCAACAACATTTTTTCTTACTCCCCTGTGTAAAGTGCACTTTACAGAGTAGTTTTTCGTATTGAGTGCAGTAAATTTAGCATTCCGCAGAAGTCTGTAAATTGAATATGTACAAACAAAATTGTGAAAAAAAATCTTGAACACTTCTGTATTCGTTCAACCATTGGCAATTGCCTACTTATCCGTTCTCTAAACTGTTGAAATGAACCAATATCCCTGTAGGAGTAGAAAAAAGTATTACTATCTCTAAACACGTTCGGAAACTGTTTCTTTCTCAGTTCAGACTCATGCGAAAAGACGTTACTTTCTGCACTTGTCAGGTAAATAACAATTTTTTTTGCTTTGATGCATTTATTGCAGGAAATGCAGACGAACCTACCTCAAACCGAGAACGGTCGGCTTAGGCTAACATAAACAACCGGCCTGAAATAACCGGCAACTTACGGCAGCTAAAGGCAAGCCCTAATTACGAGCGGTGCTTAAAACTATAATTAAAACGAAAAATCCACATGTACAGTCGCAAGTCGTAAACTGGTAGAAATATTAGACACTACTCCTACAAAATCTATTTATATTTTTACGACTTTCTGTGTCGAAAGTGCCACTTTGAATGCGCTCTAAACGTTGCTCGTCAGAAAAATTGCAGATTTACGACACTGTTTGATTGGTTATTGGTGTTCTGCCTGCGCTTTTGTTTTTTCCGGATCATGATGATTTATGGCTGATTAAAAAACGGGTTAACCCACGCGAACACTGATTGTATTTGAGGTTATGCTCTTGAAAACATGCACAAACCCAAGTTTGATCCATATACGTAATAACTATTAGGCACTTCAAGACAACCACTGACTTTGTTGTTTACGTAGGACAACCCGTTGTTCCACAGAATTTTGCAACTAAAAAATCAATTAATCAAAAATCAATTTCAACATAAATTAACGTTAACAACATTCTGCTAAATTTACCCTGCACTTAAGTTATTGAAAATGTGGCTACTTGATAGGTACTCAAATAAAGTTATAAGCTTTATTGATGTTCATTTTTCTTGAATATAATATCTTCACCAAAGTACCTAATTGAATATAAAATATCCCTGATGATCAAACGTTTTAAAATGTATCAAGAAAATAATAGTAACATTGCCAGAGATGTTGCACAACAGCTATCGACTTTACTGGAATAAAGGTTTTGTCCTTTGGTTATCAAGCACTATAGCCTCTCAAATCACATGGGAAAATTCTTAGAGATCTGACTGGTGAATTGTACAGATTGATTTTCATTCAGGATTTTCAAGGCGCTGAGACCATTTCTATAAGTTTTAAAATGACTTATTATACAAAATGTCATTGAATACCTTTATATCGAGCAAATTGAATCCGCTTATTCAATCCGATCAAGTAAACCGCCATAAAATCCTCGATATAAACAACGCAGATTAACGATTTGGATTAACTAGTCGATCCTAAAGATTAACAGGATTGAAACTAAATCCGATTAAAACGCCACTTTTTAAACGAGATATACGGGATTGTATAATCTGACATTTGACAACTGACTTTGGTATGCTATTCGTTTTGATTTGTTGGAAGAAAAACCGAAAACGATAAAAATTGTTTGACAGCTGACTGGGACAAAATAGGAATGTTGTCATCAGTGTCAAGTGTCAGTGCTATTTCTATTTTGTATCTTTTTTTATTTTGTTGCTGTCTTGTTCTGGTTCCCCTTCATCCAGAGATGGACGAGCTGACGAAGAAAGAAGAAATGGACAAGGAGAGCGCCAGAAGAGCCCCTCCGTCATCCTTTTCCCAGGACAGAGGACGCCGATGCAACTCTGGGAACTTCCCGAAAGGGAAAATTCCTGGACTTGTAGAGACTTCCTCTTCCAGACCTATCCTTTTGGTCTACAGCGATGGGAAGGTAAAAAGCAATAGTCTTGCTTGACCCATCTGTGTGAGGCGGCATTTCCAGTCAAAGAATATTGGCGCGCAAAGCTACAAGAGCCTTAATGGCATGTGGAAGCCTGACAGGGAAGACCTGGGGTTGCCCAAAGCATGGACGTACCACCATGGTTTACATATGGGACGGCTGCTTGGTACAATAAAACCAGACAAGTTTAGTTTCAAACTAAACACTTTCCCAAGATAATAAAAAAATATTTTGTTACTGTTTGACCAAATTGTACAAGTATAGAACTAAGAATGTATTTTTAACCAGACAAAAGGTAAAACACTAAATCTTTAAAAAATATCAAAACTTTATATTATCAATTCAGTTGGTAGTATAAACTTCCACAAAATTCGAATTATAAATACCTAATTAGTTTCAACCAACCAAAATTATTAAACTGTAATAGATGGTTTATCTTATATTCTTGTGCAAAGTATGAACTTATTTTTAAAACATATTAATTTAAAAGAATAACTAAGTTTTCTAGAAATAATTCAAACAGTGAGTGACAGCACAATCACAAGAATAAAAAATGGGCTGGCACACACATAGGGATTCGTTTCCTAGAAAGAAATTAAGCAAAATCAATATCCAGCCCGGTAATTGACATGGTAAGAGTCGTAATTTGTCCAAGCCAACGGACGGTTATTAAATAAAAGCCAACCCCGCAATCCTACAATATAAATTTCCCATTTACATGTATAATAAGGGACAATAGCTGAACATTATTACGCGATAGATAGAGATCTACATTCCAAATTAGAGACCTTTCTAATGCGGTACGTGTACGATTTCGTGTCGACCAGTAGCTTTCCACGTCATTTATTTCTAATTAATGTTAAAGTTTTGACAAAGAATTGTGTGCTTTTTGCTTGTTTCCAGCCGAGACAACCCACTGACCTACCTCACTGGAAATCCTGGAGTGCTCCTAGGACTAGTGCAAGTTCCTTCATCGACGTGGCGTAAAAATAGAATTTCCTGGGGGACACCACAAACGACACTTTACCACAATCGCCCACTACCGACATCAACTTTTGACAACTCACTTTGGCCGAAGTAAAAAAAAGCGTGTTTTTGAGAGCCGGGTCGACGACGTAACCGTTTTATAAATACTGGACCGCGTTTGTTTGTATCTAGAGAGACGAAAGAGGGAAATGAGTGTTTCTAATGAGACCGCTCGAAATAATGCGAAATTCCATTAAATATTTCTCTAACAGCGTCCGTTAATTTCTGATCTAAATTTACACGCGGACTCCCCCACATTTCACTCACTTTTCAGGAGATTCAGATTGAATGTACGGCGGGACCGGGCACGTTACCGTTTCATCATTTCGGCACACCAAAAATCGACTAGTAAACTTAATTACTATGATATTTTAAAATTACAAATGTGTCGCTTAAAATTTTTACAGAAATTTGGTTTTAGAATGTTTAGTTTGCTTTTCTTGTTGTAATAAAAAAAAAGTTGCTACGCTGTGAGCACGGTGAAGAATAGGTTGTTCACAAAAAGACAGTGTATTCTAAGAATAACAACCCTTTTTTGTTTTGGTCTAGTTGGTTGGTTGGTTGGTCTATAAAACCTCGACTAAGACGTCTTTTTAGTAATATTTTGATAAATAGTATATTAAGTATCAAGAACAGTAAGTAAGCTTTACAGATCGATGACAAAGTTTGAATCTAATTTGTCTGAGACGAGTAAAGCTGTTACGGTTCGTGATGCTTACACTATTTTTTGTACGAATTCATCAAAATCATCCCAATTATTAAATAAAATGAAAATATTCTAACAAATTTCCTTTAATCCTGTATGTTTCTTCACCTGAACGGTAAGTAAAAGTGTGACTTTTACTGGTGGGACTTTTCCTCCCATGGAAGGAAAATACTTTCAGTCTCTCTGGGTCCCAATTCTTGAAAACAAGGTACAGGACTTTTAAGAAAAGTTTTTATAAAATGTGACAGAAGAAGCTGACAATGGCAGGTTTGTATCACATTCTGTATATGCTTCTCTCCTGGATGCGGATTCTTGAAACGAGGGAAGGGAGTTATTGATAAAAAGGTCTGTAGAATGTGACAGGAATCCGCCATTGTCAGCTTCGTCTGTCACATTCAGACGCAGCTATATGCAAACGTGATCTTTTCAATCTCGATCTTTAACGAGTGGATTGGTTGGGTTTGGATTGTTGCCAGTTTGCTGTTTTTGTTGTTCCCAGCTGACTGACTTCTATTTTTCTTTGATTTTCCACATATTGAAGGAAAATATAGTACATCTCCTGAATGACAGACAAATTCCAAGTAAGATGCTCTAATATTTGATCCTCTATAGTCTTGGCAGCCATTTAAAAGGCAATGTTTTGTCATTTTCTGCTTGTGTAACTTTCATGAGATCATCCTAATCACATTAACGAATTACTCAATGATTGATTTTCTTTTGATTCAAGTACTGCCATTTTAAGGAGAAAGATAAGAAGAATTACAAAATGGCCGTTACATTATCGGTAAGCTAAAAAATATATTAGTAGATGCCCCGTAGAAACAAAGCAGCAACGCCAAAGTGGAAAATGATTACCCAAGGCTCCCGCTGTGATAATTTATGTACGTCTTTATCACTACGTGACTTCAATTGTTTATTATCACAATTATCATTTGCTAATGATTTGCATTTGTTAGCGTTATTAATGAACTGCCTCGTACACATAATAAAATGCCAGGTCAATGAATCCTGCTATGAGGTTAGAGATAAATAAATTACGCCCATATGTACGTGGGATGCATGGAAAGAGCGGTTAAAACTCGAACAGCGATAGGAAAAATTTAACTGCCGGTTAAGTAGCTGGCAGCTAATTAAACCGACACTGCATTGTCCCTCCTGAAAACCACAAAAACGACCCTCTCCAGTCGCTTTTGTTCGCCAAGTGGCGTAGAAACTTAATATTAAAAGAACAAAAGACCTTAGACAATGCCAATCGACTTATAGAGTGACGTAATGGCCGGCTCCATATTGTATCATATCCCTGATATTGTCTAATGACAATGAGAAGACTTAAGGATATATTTAAGGCTTCTTTGGAGTTTTGGGGTTATCTCTTCGCGGTCATTTTTCCTTGCGCTCTTGGATTATTACTGATTGATTCTTTCGATTATGGTCCTCGACTATAAGGAGAACATGTCTAGTCTATAATAGTTATTAAGATAAAAGCAGGAGACTCTTGCAGCTATCCAGTCTTCTACTTCGACTCAATACGTATTCCTAATGATATTAAGTTGTCAGAAAAAATCGACCAAACTATAGAACTGAAAATATACAGGGTTATTCACCAAGAAGATTGTCACTAAACTATTAAATTTCGGTTAATCAATCTATAACGGGAGATGAGTTAAAATTTGTTCTACATTTCTACAAAATATCAAATATCTGGTAAACATTAGGTTTGTGGGAGAAATTAACTTTCAATGGGAGATTGATTCAATGAGATTTTCAAAAAGGGGGAAATTTGAAAAACGCCCTCTAGCGCCGCGAATTGACAAGATATCGAAATATGATTTTGGCCATTAATCTTTTTTCAAAAATTGAGCTCTGGACACGTATACTAGTTTTTGTCCTATCTAGCCGGGAAATGGGGTTTTCCGGTCAAAACACACTAAATCCGGACACCCTGTACATCGTAAAAATCCTATTAAATCGTTCAATGGGCCTCAATCTCAAAATCAAGCCTCTGTCGATCAACCATACTCAGAGTGGTTTGTGTTAAATAACAATGAAAAATAAAATCATTTGATATTTACTTATATTTAGTGAAAATTAGAAAAAATTTGATGTCAAATAGGTGTTAAAAAATAAAGAACTAAAATAAAAATTAAACAAACAAACAAGACAGTGGTGGGAGGAAAGTGAAGAAAGAGCAAATAAATTAGTGTTTTATGAGGCAAGATGAAAACTCAAAATCTTAAGCAGAAGGAGAAAGCTTAAATACAAAACCAGATTGAAGAAAACTGACCAGGCAAAGTACTTGAGACAAAGTTTGGGAATTAGTGGAAAAACGGAGGGTAAGGAGTGGTTGACGCACAAAGCAAGGAATGACAGATAAATTAAAGAGGAGTATAAATGTACAAAATAGAAAGAGGAAGAAGTAAACTAAAGATATGGCATTTAGGGAGGAAGAGGTAGGTTCTTCCGCTTCTTCTGATTCTCAATCGCCAATGGTCTCTATCATTCCAAAGGTCTAGTCCTCTCTCTCTCAGTTCCTTGTCAATGACTTCTCTCCATCTCTTCCTCGGCATTTCAAAAAAAATCTGTCACTAAAATCAGAAGACAGCTTGATATGTCACAATGCTAAAACCTACATTTTCATTATTTGAGGTTTAAAATTCATTCATAGGTCATTATTGAGCGATTTGTTGCGGGCGCTCTCTATACGAGCTCTTATTTCCAGGTCAGATTCCACTCTTCAGTGAGCCATGCTCCAAGGTATCCGTCTGATCCGTCCCACATTACTTTTAAGTGCACCAATTGCACTACTCTACTACTCATCCCCCTTTAGTTCTAATAAAACAAGAGTTTGAACTGGCTAAATTTTAATCAACGTGATTAGAATAAATCGCGATCCAGCTGGTACCCTAAAAACGAGAGGCTCTTAATCGCGCTGGAAAATCTAATAATGACGATGATTAACCCACTCGAAAAGCAGTTTAACAGGCACTTATTAACAGTCACGAGGGAGCTCGAAAGGGTTGTTTAAGGGCGCACGGCCACCCGAAACAATGCAACAATAACTGCCTATTTTTAATAAGTGTCCTTTGAAGCGAAAACACTTTCTATCGCACACACAACAATCTGGCGCAGTGAGATGAAGGGGGATGCACAGTGTCCAGTCCGTCCCTGAATCAGAACTAAAGGGGGAAAAATTAGGGTAGAAACAAGCTTAATTGTACATTGATATGCAAATAGACTCATCCAGTTGGTAAAGTATTAATCTGCCTTCATTATTTCACAGCTTTTAAGCTCATCGATGTTGCAGGACTAACATCTGCCTAAAAACAAAGCCCTTCAATCCCCTAACCGTTACGACTTTTTTTGCTACATGGTTGGAATAATTGGAATTTGCAAGGCTCAAATAAAAAAATACGTGGTTCTGGATCATTAATTAGAGAACACGTATGGATGTAAAGTACTGGTAGGTATTTGAGACCATTACATCTTTATCTGTGGCGAGTTTGTAAGGAGTGGCTCGGGATTATTTCATCGGAGCTCTTAGGTGGGCGACGGACGACTCGACCATTGTCAGGTGTAAATTTCACGAGTCTTTTTAAACAGTGTCGTTCCAAATGCAAAGGTATCTATAAAATAATTAAAATAATACATATATTTAGTACAAAATAAAGACACTTTTGACACAAAAATAAGACATGAAACACGTCAGTTTTATTCATCACAAAACCCCAAAATTGACATTGTTAAGAAAAACAGGAAAACGTTTATTGGGTAATTTGGACAAAAAAGGTGAAGCAAAAAGGAACACGGATGATAACCCGACGACACATGTTTTTGCTTGTTGGCTTCATCAGGCTGCTCCATCGATGCTGAGAAAACTGCTGCTCAATTTAGAACTAGTTTTGCATGGTTTTTAGAGAACGTCAAGGAGCACTAGGTGTTTAAGAATAAGTCTCGATTTCTGTTTGAAAGCTTGCTTTTGCCATTTCTATTTTAGGTGCTTCTGCTTTTTATTAACGTTTAGTGTGTTTCTTCCCAATTTTTCATGAGATGTTCAGTCCGGCTTGCAATTCTAACTTTTATAACTCACTTTTCCAGTAAAATGTTAGGAAAGTACTTGAAATATGAGTCCTATAGGAGAAATCTGCTCTAAAAAGTCGGAGGTTTAGTTCTTTTCTGATAGTTTTGTTTTAACATAGTACATCTCATTAATATGCAATATCTCCTTTGTAAACATTGTCATTTTTGTAGATCTATTGTGCTGCGTTTACCAAAATCTGTGAGGCAAATTATAAGAATATGGAAGTTATGATATTTGCTATCTTCCTAAAAGATCAATATTTTGGTTTTAAAATTTGAACTGAAATGAAATGATAAATGTGAAGGATACTTGGGGTAGCATCTATTTCATCTCTCTTTCATCTTAGCAAGCAACACAAGTCATCAAGTCAAGGAAGCTTATGCAACTTGGGAGCTAAGACAACAACTCTTGCTGGTGTATCATCGAAAAGATGAAGTCTAAAACGCAAACTAATTGCTGCTAATTGCTAACTCTGTTTTCGTAATAAAAGTATTGAAACTTATACAAAGTTTAGTTCATCAGCTTCGTGTTATGATTTGGAAACGAAACATGTTTTTGAATACTTGACTGGATTTTTTGTGAACCATTATGACTAAATTTCATTATTAGTGAATAAAGTATCGAAATGGCATGTGCGCCGGCACTGGTTCATCAAGAAAATATCCGGCCAAGTCGGCAACCGCTCATTATGCTTTACGCAAATACACTCTGTATACGACACTCAGCCAGAGTGGGATTTCACTACATGTTTCTTGAACCCCGTCATCAATAATAACAAATATGAACTCGGTTTGCGTTTATTCTGCACCAGCTTGCGGATCGTTTTTTCTTGTTTGTTAATTCTTCTGCCCTCGGGCTGTCAACGCCTGATGGCGATTTACTGATTTTACTGCCGCCTTGTAAATGCAGCTTAGCACCAATTTTTTCTGCTTTCAGAATTAACTGCGTGAGTGTGGATTTGAGGATAATTTCTGGGAGTTTGGTCTTGCAACTTAGACCAAATTGAATGCTCATCCGAACCATATACACAGCGTCGAGTCAAAACGGCGGCCGTAAATAAATCATGCACGATCAAAGCATAACGAACACCTGTACGGAATTTATCCTGCAAAGGAAAAAGAAAAAGGAAACTACCGGCTAAACAAAACCCGTATACGCGGCACGATACCTGCGGAGTTGTCATCGGGCAAAAGCCCATAAAAAATGAACGGGGAAAGGGGATTTTTTGCCCTTTTTCGGGAATAAATCTCCCGGGGACGCGATATTTTAAATATTGTGTTGGCTGCTGAAATTATTGGAGCCTCTTTGTTACCCGGCGACAGCGATATGTTTCACGTCTTAGGCCGCGCTTTTACCGTCATCCGGCTAAATATCGCACCCAAATATGCATTAATCTAGTTTACACGAAGACGGTTACATATGAAAGTACCGTTTTTTTTTACAGATTAGTGTCTTTAAGAAGATTTTAATTTTGTTTTAGTTTGATTCGAAAAATTATTGGAGATGAACAACAGCTCAACTAGTGTTACCACAATTAGAAAAACAAAGTAAATTGGATAGGTTTGACAAACAAAAACTTTCAGATATTAGATAGACTCTTTCAGCATTACAATTACTGAAAACTTTAATATCCATCTTTTCAAGTTCTAAATAGCTTCAGAACAATACTGTGCTACGCGGATGATGCAGTAATTATATCAGAAAACGAAGATGAGCTGCAGAGACTACAACATCAATTCTACCAGACAGCGAAACAACAACAATATGTCGATAAACAAGACAAAATCACTAGTTGTAGCAAAAGAACCTAGAAGATGCAAACTAGCTGTTAACGACGAAATAGTAGAACAGGTGATGTCCTTTAGATACTTAGGGGTAGAAATAACCGCTCATCAAGACAGGAGATCTGAGGTAAAGAATCAAATAGGTAAGGCCTCTAGAATAGCCGGATGTTTGAAAGACATTATATGGAAAAACCAGTTCTTAAAAATGGAAGCAAAGACCAAAATATATAAATCATGCATAAGGCCAATAATCACATATGCCGCAGAAACCACGGCAGAGATGAGAACGCTCCGAAGTATCACGGGATACACGCTACGTTACAGAATAGCCAACCAAGAAATAAGACGAATCTGCGACATACAGGACATTGTAAGATTGACGAGACAGAGACGGGGAGAGTAGATCAACACATCAACAGAATGGAATTGCTAAAACTGCGAGAGACAGAAACCCACCAAGCAGACCACTAGGAGGACCACCAAGAGGTGGAGGAATAGCTGGATGTCGACGTCGCAAGGAACTCCTTAAAGCTGGAAAAACAGGCTAAAAGCCTATTTCAAGAAGAAGAAGAAGAAGAAGCTTCAGAATTCTAAGAAAAAAAAGTAACCCTAAACCCAGACCAGAAAAGACAGCAAATGCTACTACTCTACTAACATAAAAATACAGTTTTTACTGTACTTCTTTTAAAATTGTCTTAAATTGTTCATCAGACTAGTTTATGCAGAAGCATCACATTTCGTTATGATTAACTCTTGAAAATATTTTAATTTTTTTAATATCTGTGGTTTTTCAGCCACATAAATTATTCTACTAGATTTTGCTTTAATATAAAAGAGAATGTTAATCGCTCAAAACACGATTACCGTTTGTTTATAATTAAACATCTATTTTTGAATCATATTTTAGACATTCGACTACAATGATCATAAAGATGCATCTACAAAAATCCTATTTCTCTTAAGAAAGAATTTTAAACAAGATTTCTCATGTGAAATAGATATAAAATCATCTCGAGAATTTGCTGTATGCTCAATGTTTGTCTGTACATGTTTATACTACAATGGATCATTATATGTCAATTTTTGTACCTTAAAAGGGTATTACTAGCAGTACTCGGTCTAATTTTATTGTACCAAGCAGCTGCCTCATACGTAATAATGATAGTATCTATCCATTTCAGAATGCTTGGGTACAACCCCAGGGTTTTCCTGCTAGACTAACCTACATACCATTGAAGCTTTTCTAACTTTACTGACAATTTTCTGAATATGTTTCTTCCAAAGAAATTTGTGATCTAGTGTTATTCGTAGTAATTAAATGTAATAAAAAACCGATCCGGATGGAAGCAGCAAGGGGATACTTATGTCCAGGAGTGGATGCAAAAAAGCTGCTGAAAGAAGAGAAGAAGAGAAAATGAAGGAATATGAGATACTTCGGTTGATTCGGTTGAGAAGACAGAAGTCCTAGCTCAAGGACCTAGCATCATTGACACTTGGATCGTCAAACTTCGAAGAGAAACGGCTCCAAGAGAAGAAGAATTGTCCCTAGCCTTCGTTATAGACACGAGACGCTCTAGAAGATGCGAAAATCAGGATGGTAAACTGAAGACAGATGGAAGAGAATGGCAAAAAAATCCTCTTGCAGAACTTATGCAAGTCTTCTAGGTACCATTACTACAACTGCTACTATGATATAAAATTTGGTTCATATGATCAATAACCTGAACATTCTGATCTTCATATTTTCGATTTTTGATGTTCATAAGCAAATTGCATTCTGATGGCGTCATGTACGTCACTGTGAACATTCCATCATCTACAGACCAAAAAAACAACAGACTAATTTGCCTCGATAACAATTTTCTGTGGTATATTGTGGTTTAGAGCTTTCCGTAAGTTACGCTAGAGTGGTTCGCCATATTCGCCGAGACAAAGACACCGTGATTGTGGTCTTGCATATCGGATAAGGACGGACGGATGATTATTAAAATGCGTTATTATTGTTGAAGTCACGTTTGCGTTTCTCACGGGATCCATGATATAATAATAATTTAGTTAACTAATTTCGGATTTTATTTCTGCTAATTTCTTTAATGGGTTTTTTTGTCGGAGCAAATCCAAACACGCCACTGGTTCGAGTAACTGTTCAGGTATAAGGGGGTCTAAGTATGTAATAACATAGACGTGCGTGCGTTTAATTTTTAACCAGTTTTACGCTCTAGAATGTCTGGTAATTATTTTTGTCGATCAGTTTCCTGTTTAGCTGCGTTTCATTGTTCCCAAAAAAAAAACATTGAATCATGCAATTATTTCAGTTTACCCCTTCCCCCAATTCAAGGTAGGTGTGCTTAGAAATTTCGATCACCAACGACGAAAAAAAATCAGGCCCGGAGGCAAATCAATGCTAAACAAAAGGGGCGCATGTAAATTATTATACGAACATTTTAGCGCACCGTGTATAACAATGGGGTAATTAGCGATCAAGTAGGTGGAAATATAGGGCATTCAATGAGACAGAGATGCAGAAAAAACTGAAAGCACAATGAGCACATCTGCTTCCAACCCACGCCACATTATACAGGGTGTTCCATAATTATGTTTTAACATTTTTAATAATTCGAATATTCTCCTAGTCATACAGGGTGTTGACGTACGTCAATGTCAGATCTAACCAAACCTTTTTATTATTCCGTGACTGTTTGGATGTGTTCATTACACCGCAATAAAATTTAAAACCTTATAGCAGTGGCTTAATAAATATTCATCTTTATTATTATCAACGTCATTAAATAAAATGTGCTTGTATCCGTTCGTCTTACCAGTTACATAATAATATATTTCATCCTTAAGCTTTCAGTTTGGTTGTAATCGAGATTAACGGAAACAAGCTGGTTAAGCCTCTTAACATTTGTTGCTTAAACGCCCGATTAGTGTAGAACGCTTCATTGACTTAAGTTCTGTTAGTTATTATTTTAAATTGCTTATTTAACTTTAAATACTCGAGTTTGAAGCCAAATATTAAATAATCTAGTTTCAACCAGTAATTTGATTCAAATATTTGGCATAGAAGTAATAACTGCAAATAGCTGTTTTTTATTGGATAATGTTAGAGCGTTATTGTAAATTTAGTAAGAACAGTACGAACAGATTCTTTTGGCTTTTATTGAAATATTTGTCTAGGAAAGTTAAACATCCAGTAGAAAATAAAAATATGCTTTGTGGTTTCTATTTTTTGCATTTATAAATAAGTTACAATTATCAAACCATTAAGCTATCATTATTGCAATCATTAAGCTAGCTAATCAACATGAAAAAACGTCCATATTATGCTTATTTCTGTAAAATTTAATGCTTTAAAGTGTTATTAGTTACATAGAGAAAGTAAAATTAAGAGTGGTCTTAAAATAGTAGAATTTGCATCAATCGTACACATAAAGCTATAACTATTCATTTGTTGTCAACATATTATGATAAGTGTTAACATAATATTATACTCCTTTTTGTAAAGCATTTGTTTGCAAAGTAATCGTTATTTTTTAGGAAAAAACCAACCAAACTGATGTAAGAAGTTGCTCCCTTAATCACCTGTTGATATCTAAGAGACGACAACTAGTGGCGAATTTTCTTTTGCTTATCAGACATAAACATAGTATTTTCTTTGGTGACAACTACCTTGTATAATATAGAATCTTTCGTTATTTATCATTCCACTTATCAAACAGATTCACTGATGCAATGTTGTTCAAAAAAAAATGATATGTAGTAAAATCTTAAAACAACAAAAGATAGACATAAGCACTGATTAACAAAAAGTGATTATTTATTGATTGATATTTTGAATATACATAATTATACAAGGTGTGTCATTTAAAATAGCAAAGTTTCTCCTACTTTCTAATACAAGAAGCAACGTCGCAATGATAAAACTTTTACCTCAAAATGCAAATTTTTTAGAATAACCCTGTACGTCTAGTTTGTCATACATCTCTAAGGTACCATCCTGTATTATACAGCACAACCAAGTTAGTAAATTTACTAAAAGCAGCAGCACTATTTTTAGATTTTTTTCTATAATCGATCAGTTGATTACCCACTAAATCATCACTAATTGTTTTTTCTAGGAAGTAATGAAACAACACAATTGAATAAGCCGAACGAAATTAAAAGTTTTACTGAAGCTTTTATTTGATTGCATTTTGGTCGAGACGTCTATTCTGAACCGAAAAAGAAAAAAGAGGACAACAATTAACTATTTTCTCCAAGAACATGCAGTTTGTTCACCCACGAATCCCGAATTAAACCGGTTGACACGTGTTGGCAATTAATCCGTACAGAAATCCACCAAGTTCGTTAATTAAGTTAAATTAAATTGCTGTTTATTGCTGGGTATTTTCGGACCACCTACATATCTATCTAAACCTTTTTCTGGGAAGACGAAGAAATAGGAAGCTATTATTAAAAGTCGCGAGAGAGGTAAATAAATGATAACAGCAAATTTTACATCTGTTCCACTTAGGTTTAGAGGACGACATAAAAATAGCCCAAATTCACCACAAAACTGTTAATTTTGCGTATTTTTAGACCATTCTCATTTTAATATAATGCTCGATGACAACCGTAGAGATTACTAAAATTTTATATTTAACTTATTACAGCGCCGCTGCTTTTTTTAGAAATCCGATATGGGCCCAAAACAAGAATGTAATCAGGAATTGTGCGTGGGCGTCCCGAAAATGAAATGAAGAGAAGGCTTATCACAAAATCTTCAAGCCCGAATGGACCTTAATCCGTTAAGACTTAATTATATTTAAAATTTTTAACACGAATACAAAAGCTTATCTCTTTATTTCATAATTATAATAACCAGTAGCGTGTAGCAGCTGTGTCGTTTATCTCGTAACAGGACGTATTTTTCTTCCTCCTGTCACCTAATTTATCAATTACGTATTCCCTTAATCTCTGTCTTTGTTGTTTGCTGCTGGTGTTGCTGGCTTTGTGTAGTTGATACAATATAATCTGTTAATTTCTTGATTGGATATGCCGGTTCTTTGTACAGCCTTGGAAAGTACTAAATTATTCTTAGGAAATCAACGGCAAGAAGAGCCAGGCATGGACGAAAGATCCGGACAAGAAGCGGGGCCAGTGTGCTCACACTATGCCATCTTTACCGACAATTTGTAAGAGGGAAAGGTCATAACAGACCAAATCACCCTCTCAAAGGTCACAACCCTTTTAGCTGTATCATGGTCGATTGGCCCTGTCCTGCTCACAATAATCATGGGTTGTGTGTTTTTTATAGTTCTTCTTCTAAATAGACAGTCTGAACGGACCTTAAGATCTTTTGATTTTTAATTGGATTTTTATCACTCTTGATTTATTGTCATTAATTTTGATGTTTTTCTTCTGAACATATATTTTTCATTACTCTTGCAGCTTTATCATATTATAATACTTTAAATTCTTTTATTAAAGAAGAATTTTAAAATGAAAGTTGTTTGTATACAAATGGTAACTTAAAAGCGACCACCTGTCTTCAGAAAAAAAAAATAGTTTTGGTGAACTCGGGTCGATAAATAAAACCGAAAGTACCACTGGGCAGTAAAAGTAATGCCCAACACCCAGAGCCTGGGCAAATAATTTGTGGTCGGTCCCGAGGCATAAGAACCTTATTAACTGGGATCATTATAAAAGTGAGTAATAAAATTTTAACACATTAAAATAAAATTCGTATAAATTCCCTGCCAACCGAGTCGCATTAGGCGATTGTTTACGACACTTAGTGTCAGTACGGGTCATATTTTTGTTCGTAAATAACGAAAAACGAAAGACGGTCCCAGTGTAAAGCAACTATAAAACCATAATACGACTACCGAGAGCGCGATCCACCTTTTTTATGTTCCTTGTTTTATTCCGCTCAGTTCATTTTGAGTTTATAAGGTCCTTCAATCCTCATCACTATCCGGAAAATCAAACTTAATTGCAATGATGTCATAGTTGCAAAAATTTGCATGATAACCAATGGGTAAATCATCATCAGTCATTGAAATATTGAAATGGATCTCCTAATAAAGCAGAATGTGTCATAAAATCCAAGGTATCTACAGGGAGTATCAAATTATTACCAAGTCACTAACCGTTGACATTAGAACAAAATGTCAAATACCAAAAAATGTATGGTATCTTCTAGCTCATTGGTTGACATAACGTAGATAATTAGAAAAAAATATGTCTGGGTTCTAGGGGGCGCCACTTTTGTTTTTCTTATGGGAGCATATGGTTTTTTCCTCTATTATAAAAGGAATTGGCATTCTAAATCTAAACGCCAAACTCCTACAATAAAATCTCAACTTGCTTCCAAATTACAGCATTTTTTTTTCCTTGGCCTTCGAAGTCTTCATGTTTAAATCCCCTAGATTTTTTTTTGTGGGGTGCCCTAAAGGAAGATGTTCTTGTTACAATCAATACAAGACAGCGACAGAGAAGATCAAAGAACACGAACGCAAGTTCTTTGACAGGATGGCGGAACACCAGAATCCACTCATAAGGAACGCCATCGACTATGACCCGGAAATGGAAGCCCCCGACAAACGGCCAAGACATCAGCTGCTGGACGACAGATGACAGCGCTGAACACCCGAACATGACAACCACCCGGATTTGACAAACTCCCGATCTTGACTCAAGTTCTTTTGGGTAAGAAAAACAACCTCCTCACCTCCTATCCAACTCCTCATAAATATTCTTGGATGCAAGAACATCCAAGAATATGCCAAGACTTCCACCAGGATGACCAGCTGACGAAGAAAGAAGATTTGAAGACAAGAAAGGTCCCGTTGTCAGCCGAGGCATCTCCTTACCCACTACCCGAAAGGAAAATATCGCTTTTGTTAACGGAGTCTTCTTCCGGGCCTCTCCTTTTGGTCTACAGCGATGGGAGGGTAAAAAGCAGTAGTCTTATCTGAAGCCACATCCAATCATTAATAATGGCGCGTTTATTTTACTCCAAGTAATACGGAAAAGGAAAAAAACGCGTTTTAAAATATTACTCCGCAACTGGTTCAAAAAGCAGTTAGGGATATGGACAGAAGAACTAGATTATGTATTGAAAATGGTGGTTGACATTTCGCAACTTTTTCTCCCTTTGACGAAACCTGGTGGATCACCTTGAAAGTTCCCACCCTGTATAGGATATTGCCCGACCAATACAACAAACGATACACACATCTTTTGTGGAATACTACCTAATATTTAAATGTGCCTTTTTTAGCTTAAAATTTTTAATCAACAAGTGATGGCCATATTGAGGAAAGCTCATTTACTATGAGATCTACAGTGAGAATTTGTAGTACTTTCTAAATTTTGACATTTTTGTTAGCATAATATCTTTAAAAACATAGACAATAATCATTGACTTGGAGACTAATTAAATAGTTATAAATCTACACGGTCGTTTGAATCCGTTAGTATGACTTAGTAGCGGGTAATTAGCCTTCATCGAGAACATCCCACAGTGCCTACAATTATATTTCAATTATTCCCTAATGTAGTCTGATGCTATAAACTTTTTCAACTTCAGTTGTCAAAACGATCTAGAAAAACCATTGCCGGTCATTAAAAAACTTCGGCAAACAAACAGGCCACGTTTCGCAAACAACATTCTCATTAATATACCTTCTCCGGTTTCATTAAAATTCCCGGTACGACCGAGTGATTTAAATCTTTCTTTTATTATGAAAATCGTAAAGAGAAATGCTTAACATGTTAAGGGAGTCGCAGTACAATAAAAATAAATACCTCATTCTCGCCCGGTTAATATTCAAAAAGCATAGCGGCTTGCTAATTTATACAAAGGCGTATCTGTTTTCGAGATATTGCTGGGATTTGTATGCTTATTAAAATATAAGCGACATGAGAACCAACGTTTACTGGGTTTGCTTCACTTTTGGTGAGTCTGCGGTCTTCTTGACTGTGACCTCTTCCTCGACTTTTGGTTGGAGCGGTACAAATTTCTCCCCTCTTACACCATTTTTCATGTGGAATATGTTGATTAGACTGATTTCTCGGCGAAATGCTTTCTTTAGGAACTCAGGCTTTAAAGCTCGTCTAGTAATTTTTGCTGCTATAGTTGAATAGATCAGGTAACTGTAAGTGACACCAATATTAACCATTAAGGTTTTAAAAGGGACTAAGACACTTACTTGATGCCAAGAGTTTTGTAAATTGGTTTGTGAGTTAAAACCATTGCAAACAGTAAAATGAGAGTAAAATGTCATATAAACAGTACAGTTGTCAGACAACAATGATTTCAATTTACACAAATAACTTTCAGGTAGCAGAAGTATTTTCACTTTATTTTACATGAATAATTTTAAATATAAACCATTTTCTAACGAAAAAAAAAACGTTTTATGTTGATATATAACAAAAAAACTATAAACTGTTTTTAGAAAGAGTCATATACTTCAATAAAGTTATCTTCAAAAAGTATTACATCCAAGTTTCTTCTACTTTTTTTACAAAGTTTCATATGATCCAGATCAAATCATCTTCGAAGGGTTTTAAATTCATTTTCATTTTTAAAATCTGCTGGGTATCTTGACATCTTCTTTAGAAGAATCGTTATATGGTTTTAAACAGTTTAAAGAACTTATGAGTTTTGATATCTTTTCTACTGCATTTCAGATATTTTGGAATCTGCCAAAAGGAAGTAAAATCATCTTCAGAGAGTCAAATTCTTCAATATCCTCCTTCAATAACATTTACCAAACTCTCCTTTGTACAAGTTAAGGTCAATATCTTTTTAATACTTTTTGCTGGTTTCAGTCAAAGTCAAAGTAAATTTTCTCTATGACCATCAGGAGATCGATCTTTTAACCTTACGTGATATTCCAAAATTCCATTCTTGTAGCTTTTACCTTGTGGAAAAAGGTAGACCGTTTCGAAACATTTGGAATACCTTGTATATCCTTAAGTCTCTCCGTTATACTAGATCCGGGTAAATCATCTTTAAAAGATCATATTATGTTTTCCATAGCTACTGTTCATGTCTTCTCTAGAGAATCATGACATATTTTAATTCACTTTGACTCACACTCATGTTAAACATACCTACATACTATCTTTATCTACACATACTTAGATCATATTTTGGAATCGACTGGCAGCCAGAAATTCGACAAAAGGAGACGTCAACATCACAATTTATTACCAACTTAGTTTGTGGCGGTAAATTTAATTTCCCGCATATATGCAATATGCTGTTGAAAGGTATGGTCGGATGGCTATACAATCACCTGAGTTATGAGGTGCAACCAGAATAGATAGAGCGTATAGCTGGTAAACCCGATTCAGTTTAGTCTTAAAATATGTTTTTAGTACAAATTCTGAGTGAAATGCGAAAATAGGGTGTTTCAAATTCAGCAATAGTAAAAAGTACAGGATGATTTGGAGTGGCAACATTGATAGACATTATCCAAAACACAACAGATTTGAAAGAACTATTTGTTTGTTAATCAAATTCATTCTTTGTCTCCAGAATCCAAATTTTTGTTAGGAGAAGTATAAAGGACATGATATTAACTTGCCATTGTCACGTCCTCTCAACTCTTCTCTAGAGAATCTTGATTTTTGTTTTCATGAATTGGAGTTCAGCTCTACGTCTTCCAAGTTCCAATTTATGATACTCTACACAGATTCAGTCGTATCTACTAAAGTTCATAATTTTTTAAATGGAAAATCAGAAACGTCTTGGTCTGTAATAAGAATGGTACATCTGTATCTAGATCGTGGACGAAAACCAGTCATAAAAACACAAAACGACCAGTACCAGTACAGCATTGTCAGCGGACATTGCAAAGGCATTGTTCTCCAAAGGTGATAAATAAATTAATCTCGAGGGCCGACTTATATTTTATTAAGTTCCTCCGGACCAGGTATACGTAGAGTTGGAGGGGAATACTTAATAAAAGCCTTTAATATACAGTCTCTAAATATTCATCGCCGCATAGCGTACAGGCTTGTTTCAGCACGGCAAACGATAAAATAAATAATGCAAATCGACATATCGTACCTATCCAGCGGATAAACGGCCGAGTAGTACCGCATTTTCGAGACATCGATATACAAGGCGTTTTTCGAATCAATGGCGTGTTACTTTATCAGATCACCATATTGCCGTTTGCATAAATCTCTTAACTGTCCACTAAGAGTAAAGTATTTCAGGAACTACCCCATAATATTCATAGGTTCAATATGTCTTTATGAATGATATAAATTATTAGTAGTTTTATGCAGTCTTGGTATCATAGAAATAGTACTATATTTGTGGAAGTGGTTGTCTTTGTGACATGATACTATAAGTAATTATTCAAATTTAGATTTTTGTATTCAAATAAGAAAAAGAATTGCTTCTTTTCAGTCCTTTTACACTTTACAGAGGATAGTGATACTGTTTTGGGTATGTCCAATAGTACTGTGTCCGTGAACCGTCTTCTAGGTCCTTTTCGCGACCACAAGGTTTTCCTTCTCACCTGTTCTTCTAGCTATGTGACCAAAGTAGCTGAGATATGCTTTTTTGATTTGGTTTAGTATACGCTGTTTGATTTTTAGTTCTTGTAGGACAGAAGCGTTAGTTTTGTGTTCCATTCATGACACTCTTAGGATTCGTCTGTACACCCACATCTGTTTTTAGATCAGTAAGGGAAAGAATGAGATTGGGAGGATAACAGAAATGGCCAGCATTACTTTCACTGTTTTTGTAAAGGTTATTTGATCTCTCCATATTTTTTTGAGTTGTTGATGATCTGGCCATTGTCAGTTTTCTGTTTATTTCCTCTTAACAGCCTCCATCTTTGGTGATCAACAATACCAAGATATTTCCAGGAGATCGATCGATGATCATTACTTTGGTTTTGGTTTTGTTGATCATTTTCTCTACTATAGCTCTCAAATTTGATCATTATATTTTTTAGTTGTTCTTCGTCTTCAGCAATAATCAATGTGGTCTCTGTATACTTCACGTTACTTATTTTTCTTCCTTTGATTGGTATTCCCAATTGTCAAGGACTTTTCTCATGATGTATTCGCTGTATATGTTGTAAAGAAGGGGCAAGAGTATGCATCCCTGTCTGACACCGGCCTCTATGTTAAAAGCTTTGAACACTGTTTGTCCTGTTCTACAGAATATCAAAACCAGTTAAAAATCCCGAAATTCGGCATAGCTTCTTGACATCTATTAACGTCAAAAAAAAACTGAAAAAATTGTATTTTAATTCGCAGATTTAATATCGCTCAACGATTTAAATCTGGCGGTGATTGCTGGTGGTGATCACCACAGGAAACATACGTTTAAACTGAAACAACCCTAGAAGTAGCCCCGGGACATCAATTTAACTACAAATTTCCACCCCGTTACCTTCGTAAGTTCACCTTCGTGCTCTTTTAAATTCCACACGGGGGCAATCGAAATCTTTAATTTATATAGTAATTAGAAGGAAATATCAGAGCTCCGGGGGTTTCTTCAATTATTACTTTTAACAGTTTTGACGGTTCGTTGTCGATGGTCCCTCGGGGCAAGTCTTTTGTTTCGCGTTTTTTCGGAGGGTCGACGCACGTGACAGATGTGACAGATATTCAACTGTTTTTGTGTCGGGATTTTTTTTCTTTCAATTAATCCTCCGGTTGTGGCTGTAAAAAAACGCTTGTTTACTGATTTTTTTTTACTTGAGGGTGACGGAAACAATCGCAACGAGTAATCGTCGTTTTTTCTGGTTTTTAATCGGCTCGGGAGGGGTTAAATATATACACCTGGATTTCGCCAAGTTGTTAACTGGGGATACATCCGGCTCATCCGAACATTGAAAATTACCCCATTTCGCCAATCCCATTAATTATACCGAAACGAGCTCCGAAGCGCCGCAACTACCGTAAATCACCGATGATTAGCCAACCAACAATTTAATTTCCGAAGTACCGCCGCGTTCCTTAATTAACAAATATATCACTGGCTTTTGAATTAACCTCGCTGCGTAGCTGGACCAAATTCCACTGGCAGTGTTGCCAATTTACAATCCCTTACTGCTATTCTTTATTACTCAAAAACCGTACAAACTCGCTTTAACCGAACTTATCAAGTACCCTCCCAACAATTTAAGCAAAAACTAGCACTACTAATTTAAACTAATTGACTTTAAGGGTAAAATTAATGTGAAAGTGGCAACGTTGCTTTAAAAACAAAACAGCCTCATTTCCGATTATTTTGCATGATATTTTAGTCAGGCAATGTTAATTTCCGAGACAGAAGACTGGTAATTGAGTTGTAAATGGTGAAATCGACCAAACAGCATCCTAGTTTTTGCCAGTGTATATCCTCCCTCAAAAAGGGCGACTCCATAAAGTCCTGCAGTTGACAATCAATGGAGTTATGCTTGTTATTGCCACCATAAAGTGAGACTGAAACGGCATTAATAAAGTGTGATAGTCTCTTTATGAAACACCTCAAAAACACCCTTTTACTATTATAATGCGCTAGTTGGTCTCCGAACTGAAAAACGAGCTTATTAGTTCGACTTTAATGGCGGCCGATCCATCGAACGATCCCAATACGAAATTAATTAAAATGTCATTTGAAAAAATTTACTGTTACCGAGTCTCTAATCGATGTCATTACACCCGACTCTTTCGTTAATTATATTCATTGTACCGTACAGGAAATTATTTTTTAAACGAGCTCGCCCACATCACATACAATCAAAGCTAAAAGTCTGACAATGGACTATTAGACGGATTGAACGGTCGATTTTTCAGTTCCGATTCGATAGTGCTTTGATTTTATTGTGACCTGTCCCACTTTATTTGAGAAAACGACCCAGAGCCCAATATATGTTTGAATTGTTTTGATGATCAACAAAATATAACAAACGGGCAATTGATGACAACAGATGTCTGTCAAAATACGTAAGATTCCAAAAGGATTTCCATGATTTGTAGGATTATCGAATGCAAACTGCAACTCTTGTTACATACAATTTTTTAGAAGTCCTTAGAAACTGTTTCTAGGAATCACTTTTTTGAGGTACATTTTGTTTTTCATGGTGTTCTAGAAATTAAAAAACATCAATTAAAATCAGTTTATGTTTAATGAACTTTTTTAAACAGTAAAATAAGAGTATATAAATCGACAATCAGACCTGTCATAATGTATGCAGCCGAAACAAGACCAGACACATCGAAAACATTACAAATGATGCAAACGGTTGAAATGAAAATAATAAGAAGTATAAACGGAAAAACACTACACTATAGAATCAGAAGCGAAGACCTTAGACAACAGAGCGAGATACAAGACATAGGAAGGTGGGTAAGACAAAGAAGAAAAAACTGGAATAAACACGTAAACAGAATGGAAGGCAACAGACTTGTAAAAATGGCAAAAGCAAACAATCCTGTCGGAAAACGAACCCAAGGCTTAGCCTACCTATATGGACACTCATATTAGAAAGAAAGAAGCAGAAGAAGAACTTTTTTTGCAAAAGTGCTACTGCAAGTTTTCGAATTTTACGTCATAACCAGTGTGAGACACTTATCAATAAACTAAAAAGCAAGAGGGGAATACTTCTGTACTGTCGCTATGAACTGATAGAACAATATACCTACAGATTTCTTGGGGCATGTGCGTAACACTCTCTTGAACCAATCCAAATCGATGATATCAAGAAGACAATGGCTTATATCAGAAAACCAAAATTCATCTCCTTAGGATGACACATCTGAGGATAATGAAAAATATCCCAATGTTATTCAAGTTAATAGAGAAGACAGACAGGGAAAAACTGACAACACTCTTCACAAGGAACAATGTTATAACTCCTAGTCAGTTTGAGTTTCAACTGAATAAAAGCACAAATGTTGTCATAATCCGATTTCTTGAAAAGCTGTACTTGCTGCTGAACAAAGGAAGAATGGCTGCAGCGGTATTTTGAGATTCCTCAAAAGCTTTGACTGTGTGAATCACGAGATATTGCTGCATAAGTTAGAGCTACATAGTGTGCAAGGTAATATGATTGACTGGTTTAGATCACATTTGACGAATAGGTTCAAACCGTCAGATTCATTGGTTTCGTGTATTCTGAGAGGCAATTGCTGATGGAGACGCAACAATAATATGACAGTCATTTGAATTTGACACTGAATATTACAAAAAGTATATTGTAATCTCCTTTGACTTATAGATTGTGAATTCGGATTGATGTTAAATAGAGTACACGAAGTTTAGGCTTATCAATTGCTGACTATAAGTGATCTTGAAATTGCTTTGCCTTGGAAGTCTTGTGGAAGAGTTGGATGAGGTGAATTCTCAAGACATTGCCTCGTTGCGCCACTCGATGTCCATGTCTTTTAACCTGACGTTGCCTTCTATCCTCATCTTTGGTCTTCTTTTGAAGACTATGGCCTGCGTTTTCTCCGCGTTTAGGTCGATCTTCTATTTGTTGCACCATTTCTCCAAAGCTGTGGTCTCCTCTTGCAGGTATCGGGTCGAGAGTCGGCTGCTCCTGCTTCGGACCATGATCGCAGTGTCATCTGCATAGTCTAAGTCATCTAAGCTGGTCCGCTGCGTTCTAGGTGAATCTGAAACATAAATATTATAGAGTTTTCAATAATATTTTATCGGTCACTGTTACATTTCCAAAACTATGTGTTTATTGCAGCTTATGAGACATTTTTTATGATACAATATAAAAAAATTCTAATATCCTAAGTATTGACCAATCGATTTTTTTTTGGCACGCATTCCTTTTCTACCATTATTTTCTAATAGAATTGTTGAAGTACCACGACTGCTTCGAATCCAAATAAGGTGTGTAAAAAAACGTTATTTGACGGCTTAACTAATCTTATTAAAAAATCAACTAGCCTAAAGAACGAAACCTTTGACCTGGCTAAACGTCAAAAAAAAAACCTAACACGAAATTCACCGAGTCGACAGACTGTTGAACCCGTTCAGAGTCAGTGTCAGACCGGGCCTCGTTACTCTCCAGATTTAATCTCTAGTAATTAACAAATCCGTGACCCCTCGAAGAGATTCCAGTGAATGTTTTCAAAGTATCGAGTCATCATTCATCATTAATCCTCAACAATTAATTATTGTTGCGGCCGTACGGGGCGCAATGACAAAAGATTTATTGTATCGGAAAAATAATTTACATTGAATTATTCAATCACTGCGGGGCAGTGCCTGTGCTCTGCTTGTTTATAAATTTGGGCACCTCGCCTTCTACGGCATACTATTCACGGTAACGTTTGTTCGAATTGCCTTCACCCCTGTCTAGGTATACGGTTTTAGTTAGTGACAACCGTATGTTGCAACTGCAGAACAAGAGTAAATTGATAATAACACCACTACAGCCTAAAGTAAGAAAGTCACAAGTCAATGGGTGTGTACAATCAGGGAAAATCGGTCATAAACTGGCGGTGTAAACGTAGCAAGAGGTTCGTGAATCCGTGAATTAATACCATACAAACTTTCGTTTTGTACTGCCAAATGTTCTTTGAGAACGTTTCGTAATGACTTCTATTAATTTTAATTAAATTTTCAGTTGGATGCTTAACAACAACTCTCCCGAGATCGCCTTCTCTTATTTTTAACCTGCACCTTTTCTTTGAGGGGTCGCAAAATGGTGATTAAGATCTCGCAAATATCCTTTTGTTTTTGTCGTTAACAACACTTCGTACAATTTATGTCTGATACTTTAAGGGGAAATTATTGTCAATGTGTACAGGGTGATCAGGGTGGTGAAGTTGAAAAACTTAGATTCTCGATTATTTTTGTATTATTGTTGTAGTATCACAAGTTGTTTTTTTATATTAATTGAGAGTTAGTAATACATTTATAATAACTATTTCGTAGGACGTTTTCGAATATTTTCTCGGCTAAATCTCCAGCATCCTTTTAAAATGTGTATTAGCAATTAAAGTTAATTAGAGGAAGTTTTTGGAAACACATATATTTCATTTTTCGTATTTGACTTTCTGGTCATCATCATTTGTCACCGTTTCAAAAATGTAATAATATACAGTGTTCTGTTTGAAAAAAATCATTTTTTGGTTCGTACCTCCCAAACAGCGTCTTTAAGAGAAGAAGATATTTAGTTAGACAGCTAGATTCTACGCCAAAGCTGTAGAAATGCATTTTCAGAAATAGAGAGTTTTGAAAAAAGGTCAACATTTTTTGGAACACCCTATATCGGCCAAATGGCAAACAGACAGTTCTTGGACTGACAAACAGTTTCCACCATTAAGTTTTTTTGGCAAATTTGGCCCACCTACAGCATTTTTTGTTCAGACAAAAAAAAAATTATAAAATTGTGCTGAAAATTACACTTTTTTGAATGATTTTTAGTGCAAAAATTTTTTAAGGATAAATAACATAAATAACTAGATTACTATTTTAAATAAAAGTACAAAACATAAATGATTCAAGTGCTTTCACTTTAAGAAATGTATCATAAGAGTCAAGGGTAATTTAGAATACACAGTTAATTCAGTTAATTGTAATTCAGAAAATGTCAAGAGTAATTCAGAATAGGCAACTGTAATTCAGAAATTATATCAAGTGTAATTTAGTTTAATTTTTAACCTAAATTGTGTTATTTTTTTCATAACATTCATTGTATTATAAAGTATATTAAATTGTTAAAGTGCCTTGGAGTTTCAGCTTTGGTAATTTTATCCACAGATAATGCGTTTTTTAGAATTACCTTTGAATGTTCTTCTGAATTACACTTGATAGTTTCTGAATTGCAGTTCCTTATTCTGATCTTGATAGTTTTTTAGGTAGTGAGCACTACTTCTCTAACATAAGAATTATAATTATTATGACATAGGTTGTTTTTGAAAAATTGTGAAATTTAACTATCCTATAAACTTCTCCATATTACCATATTTTACCTCCTTCTATTTACGATAATTTTTGCCTTCTTCAGTGTTGTTAAATTAGACGTTTTAAAGTTAAATTATCCAAACTATTGAAAGCGATGTTGATACATTGGTACCTCCTAAAACTGAAATGCTCGACAGGGTTCCGGTTCGGTCCGGGGCATAACCCAAGCACAGAAATAACTTTATATCTCGATTGTTGATTAAATAATCCGCATATCTTTCTGCGACAGTGTTACGGGCCGACCGCAAATTTATTACCTCGTTTTTTTTTCTTTTTTTTTTGAGAAAGCCAACATAATTTTTAAACGGCTTTTTATAGGTTATACACGGCGTGGTGTACGATTACGGCAAATTAAAATTGTCGACGTTTTTATTCGAACGGATCTTATCGTCGGCTACCTCGAAAGAGCCTAATTTATGCCCTAGAGCTCGAAACTAGCCCTTAATCTCGTCAGGGCATTGCCCAGGCATGCATAAATCTGATCTCCAGAAATTCCATCGATGAAAAGCTGAAGTTTTCGCACAAAAGACGCACTCATCCAGAATCATCTTTGAACTCCCCTTCTCCCACTTTGGTTCGGGGGAAAATTGCAATTTTCCAACGGTCAGAGTTTCCAGTGTTTTTCCGATACTGGCCCTTCGATTTTAAACGATTTTTTACTTCCGTTTATTTGCTATTATATCCGTTTAATTAATTTTAATAGTTACGGTCTCCGGAGTTTACTGTCTAGAACAGAAGTAAGGTACAGGGTGGAAAGTTTACGTTTTGAAACTTTTACATATGCAAAATAGAATTTTTCAGCACACAATGCGGAAATTTTTTTTTTGTCCTTTATGCAAAAATGAGAAAATTGTCAATAAAAATTAAAAATTGAAAACAAAATGTGTAGTTATTTCATTCGTAGAAAAAAAAATTGTTCCTAACACGTGCGCAAAGTAGATTTTTCGCACTTAAAGCTTATCTGAGACCTCCGCTTCACGTTGTTTGTCTAATTATTGCTTTTACGTGCGGGAAAACATAACTTTGCGCACTGATTAGGAAATCTACTATTTTCTTTCGATCCGCCAAAAGATTATACTTAATTAATACTGTCTTAATATTCTCTGGCGGGATCTGCTTCATCCTTCTCCTTGAATTGCTATTAATTCGTTCCCAAACTACATGAGTTTTTTCTGTAGATAATGACCATGATTACCGCAAAAGACAAGTTATATAACGTAAATTGAATTCTGTAAAAAGTGTACTTAATTCATGTTATAACCTACGACCTGAGCAGAACCATCAAATTGAATAGTGAACCTATGTCTAAGTGTGTATATATTAACTTTAAATTGTTTTTTTTTTGACCAGCATTGCTTCAGCTTCCTAAAAACTTTTTTCCCATTTTTTTTAAGTCGGTCCAAGGAGCAATTAATTAATTATTCATTCCGATACCCTCGAAAGCAGCAGCCCATTGTTCGGCAGAGTCCAAAAGGCACGAGCTAGATTCCGATCTGTTTTGCGCGGGTGTAAATTCTCCCCGAATCGAAAAACCCTTCTTCGGGGCCTGCTATATTGTCTTGACCAATATTTAAAACAATGAACTCCCACTGTGTGTATTTCAATCATACCGGGTGATGTTCGTTCCACTCGCTTAAGGCTAACTTAAATTGTTCAATTTAGTATGTGTTAATAGATGTCGGTGAAATTCTTCAAAAAAGTTGATTGCCCATCATCTCAGAAAGTTGTCTGTACTTATAACATGATAAAAAGCAGATACTATTAAATATGATATTTATATCCACCAATTTTTTCATTTATAGCAACAGATTGACAGATCCAGATCTAGTGAAACCTTGGTGAATTAGTCATCTAGTTGTGGGTGTATACGTTTCCTTGTTCGCCCTGTATACTAGATGGTTCACGAATACCATTGATACCTTTTTCTTCTTCCCGGCTCCGTATTGTGTCGCGGACGTTAACATTAAGATGGTATCTGACCATTCTGTGGGTTTATTATTAATTTAGTGCGAGCTCACTCGCCAGACGGCCATTGTGTCAAGTGCTACAGTTATAATTTAAATCTGAACAGCTTGTTGGGCGCAATACGACTTTTTACTTTTTTTTCTGTGGGTTCCTATTCCGAATCAATTGAAGGGTTGTAACTGTGGCACCGTAATCCTTGTTTTCATTTGCTTTATTTTTTTCTTCGATTCAGCACCGTCACGTGGGCGTATAACCCTCGAATCATTAGTACTTCGGTACGCATATAGAAGACTGCAATCTGCGAATTTATAGTTCATTTGCGTAGTTTACGAGCGGCCGACCAATCGCTGAATTTGACAGTGCCGTGCTTTACGGGGACAGCCAGATTAAATCCTTGTTTATGACGGCAGGACGGCACGGGACGCACTGTGTATATATGCGATTCTGGGAAAGGGAAATTAAAAATTCGCCTGGCATAACCGGGCATTGCTAGTTATGGAAGAGTTATGCCCCATGCCTTAGCCTCGCGATCGACTTTATTTATTGGGTTTGTTTACTTTTTACCAGAGGCGTACCGACATTAAAAAAAAAAACAATTTAACCTTAGACCTGAGGAGTCTAAATCCCAGTCAGTAATTTAGCTAAATTGTTAATTGACGTCACGTTATTAACAAGTGCGAATTAGCACTAATTAAGACTGGTGACCTTTTTGATTAATAGCAGACTGGCTTTAATTGTTCCAAAGCGTTTGAAATTAATTATCGACCATTTGTTACTATTTACTTCCAATGAAAGCATTCATCAATAACATCCGATTGATACAGCAATCCGGACCTTGTTGACTGCAGCTTTGAGCAGTTGCAGATTGCTACAGTTAAACCACCAATTTCATTGGACTATCAATTGGAGAAGTGTATATTTCTGTCTTCTCGTTTTATAATACTCTGATATTGAAGCTTTCTTTTCTTTATGGTGTTAAGAACTTCGCACTCCTTTAGCATCCGGTTCAGCTCTTGTGGTACTCTCTCTACATTCTACGGTAGCACCACAATTGGCATGCTTGCAGCTTGTCGTTGTGATTCCTCTTGAAAATCCATGCTTTAACTCCATAGAACAGAGCAGCCTAACTAACGGAAAAATCCTAACAACGCAGCATCCTCACCCTGTTGTGGTGCTTGCCACCGTCAGGTTCGCATGGTTAACTACCATTAACTTGGTTTTCTTCCGTACTCATTACATCGGTCATTTAATTTTCATAAAAGGTGTTGGTCGAATGGTCGAATATATCGTAAAAATCTTATCAAAGGGCTGCAATTCATCCAAGGCACTTCTAAGCTGTCCAGATAAAGCTGCAAGAAAAGAAAAGGCTATGTCTTATATCTTATAACGGGTATCCTAACGGGCCACTGTAAATTAAAAAAACACCTATTTAGGATGAAGCTAAGTAACACCCCCTTATGCACGGCTTGTAGTCAAGAAGACGAGACGATGGAACATATTCTCTGTGACTGCTCTACACTCTCGCCCATACGTAGGACTAAGTTGGACCAATCTTTCCCATCCTTTGAAGAGATCAGAGGCACCGCCTTCGTCGACGTTATCATCTACGTTGTATCGCTAGGCTGGATGACAAGCTGAAGATGATCTCCTCTCTTGTAATAAGTGTAATTGTAAGTAATAAGTAGTATGTGTAAGTAATAAATAACTTGCGTTATGCGGACGATACGGTTCTAATGGCGGGATGTGCTGATGATTTGAAAGCGCTGCTGGATAGGTTTGTGACCGAATATCAGCCACACCAAAGCTAATGTTGTTACATTAAACTTGAGTACAGGCAACCAATAGAATGAGCAAGATTCCACTATCAAGTTCCCGCATCAAAAGGCTAGAGTAGCGTTTAGCAACATGAAAAAAGGTTCTTACATCTCGAGACTTGACATTTCATGATTCCACAAGATGAAGAATATCTCATGTTATCCAGTGCTTTATTTTGGTCCTTTTGCTTGTTAAATATTTTCTAGCTATTGTTTCTAACTCTGTTTGTATTTGCATTCACTTTTCAGCTACACTAGTTTCATCCAATGCACTAACATCTCCTATACAATCGTTAACCTCTTTCTTAATTGTATCATCGATTTCAGAAGTCTTAAGGAGTTTTGGATCTATATAAGTAATTTTATTTGAAAGGAAGCACGTTTGAATGAGCTGGACAATAATTGAAATTTATATAATATGATAGTCTGCTTTGCATCTGAAGTGGTCCATTATCAAATTAAGATCGAGCAGGACTAATATACACCGAAAACGTCACTCGTGTCTGTATTATTGTTAATAATAATTGCGCGCATCATAAGAGAAATAATTCAAGCTTGATGATAATAATACCAATCTCCGGCCTAAGGAGGGATAGATTTAATAATGTGGTTATTATCCAATCTGTGCGCATGTAAGTCCATCTAGTTAAAGACGGATTAATAACGTTTTGATGATCACTTCCTTTTGCCGACCCGTCCCGGCGTTAATTGATAAATTATGTTACGTTTTTGAAACAGCAGAAATCATCGGTCTCAAGTCTATTATCTCTATCAACCATCCGAATCAATTACATGTAATAACGCATAGTTTACAATTAGCTTATTACTATCAAATATTCAAAAAGTGTTAACCATTTTCAACACTGTTTGTTGCAATTTGTAGTGAAAAAAAAAGTTAGAGAAAGGAAAATTTTGGTTGTCTTCCGTGCTATTTGGTACTGTTCTTTTGTTCAAGAGGTATCAATATAACTTCGTTGTTCAGTTTTGACTTCTATAAGTTCTTTCTGACTCAAGAGTTCTAGCTAGTTAGACCTTAAAATTGACTTGCATTTTCAGTTTTAGACATGTTGGGCGGATACAGGGAAATGTGTGTGTGGTGTTCTCTTCTGCTCTTCATGCCATCTTCTCTTGCAACACAAACATTCATTCAATTTTTTTGTGATTTACAGCGAGACCTAATTTGTCGCCCTCTCGGTTGACTCTCTCTAATAATTGAAGATCTTCTCCACTCTCTGCCATTATAGTAGTATCATTGGCAAATCTGTCTCCATGTCCTCACCAGACACTACTGCCGTTGAATTGTAAAAGATATTATTGATTAATATGTCGCTTTGATCCAGTTGATATTCCTTAAGTTCTCTATGACTTTATCGTGTTGGACTTAATCAAAAGCCTTCTGATAGAAGTCGGTGAATACTCTTTTGTAGCAGTACTGTTGTTCAGGTACAGACGATTTTCTGTTTTTCGAAATATGTATGGCATATTCCATTTGATTTGATTTTCAGTTTGCTGTTCAGTCTGTCTGTTTTTAGTTCTGTCAAAAGGTGCTCTCAGCGGAGTTTTTTTAGGAAGAACTTTCTGTTGCACGTTGAATCCCATTCTGGGGCATTGGAATCTCTGAGTAAAACGTCTTTAATTAATTAAATAATTAATACCAACAATGTCCTGCAGGTTATATAAATTTTAACAGACCAGCATATTGTGTGGACCAGCTGATAAAAGGTGTCCAATCCGCTTTTGGTTCGATTATAAACCACCTTGCACCAGGATGCAGAGTAGAAAGCAGAAAAACTTTTTTTTGATTTAGATATTGTGAGGAAATATAAAATCAGAGTATAAAAGTCACTGTACACGCAAACAGCCAAATTTTTAAATCCGTCTTTTACTTGGATGGATGTTTAGTTTCATGGTTCCAACTAATGTTATACAATTTTCAACAGAATCTTCCTTGTAGTCCTTTACTGTTCTATTTTGCTTTTATAGTTTGTTGCACTTATTCTATTACCTATGGTATTGTTACTCTATACTTATCTGTCCTCCCTCTCTACATCTTTGCAGTCTTCGGAATTTCGATATGTCTGGTAATTTTAAGAGGGTAATTAAAAACATCATGTTAGCTTTAGACAGATGCCTAACCTTTACCTAACCTACCGCAACTATTCAGATTCTCAGACTGCACTTACATACACATACACTGCTTTATACCAGACCAGACTTGTGGGAAGGAAGAATCTGTTCAGGATCATTCTTTTGCCTTTATCTACAGTCAGTATTCTTAGATTTTGAAGGTTCTAAAGAGAATTATGTTTACAGAACAGCTGAAAGAGATTGCACAAATTGTGAAAATATTCACTTAAACTTCTTGGTGTTACTCAAAAATTAGACAAATTTTGATTGTTCACATTGATGCAAGCTACTCACTAATTCATTACCAAATAACGTGGATTTAGTTTATTTCTAACTGTATTCATTTTTAGTGGATCTGAACTTTCAACGTTAGACCCATATGACCATTTCATTAGATTATACAAAAATGAGTTAATATCATTGTAATTGAGATTCTACTCATTTGATTTAAACAAATGTTACGATTCATAACTTTCTTTCGTTAACCAGCTTTCTTCCACATTTTCTAAACAGAAAATAATGAATAAAAACCAACTGTTCGCTCAATTGCCCCACGAAATCCGCCATTAATTTAAACGATCACGAAAAAAAAACAGTACCACTAATTGAAGCTGAAACTGCTTTGCTTGCTTTGATTGGTTGCCAGTATAAAACGACCGGTATTACGCAGTAACGCTGCACTAATTCCTGAAATTGTTTTGATATTATCAAAACTGCATAACCGCAACCACATTAACTGTCCCCAATTTGCCTGCACACCGGAAACAAACGTTCATCTAACTCACCACTCACCATTTTCCTGAAGAAAATCCCCGAGGATCAAAATGAATCAGAATGCAAATAAGGCAAAGCGCCTGACCAACAAACAACAACACAGGATTTGACCTCCGGCGCAGTTCCTTATTTAATCACGACGTGGCTTCGTCATTTCTTCTTCTTTATTTCTTCTTAAGTCGACCGTTTTTCTTCGGGGCCGCGCCTTGATTGTTAATTACCACCCGAGACCCGTCAGCGATTCATCTGACGCCTTGTGTGGATTATTCCACTGCAAAAGTGGCTTTAATTGTTTTTCAACGCTCGGAGTGGGATTAGTTGATATTTAGCTTCTGCAGTTAGGTTTTGACCATTAACTTTAATTTTGTCATATAGATGGAACAACATGTTGGATAGCATTCAGAGTGGTACATTTTTCAATCTGCTGACCCAGGTACAAAGTTGATTTTTCCAGGGTGTACGTCCTAGAATCTGTAGATAGTACAGTAAAAAAACTTTGTATAAAAATCCCATCAAAATCAACTTTCTACCAATTTTTTTTATACAAAATCAATGATATCAAAGTGTCCCGTCAAAAAAAAAACACCAAATCGGTTGTGCATTTTAAAGTATGTTACTAATATGAAATTTAAACTTAAGTAGAGCCGATCCTGACTAAAAGTTCATTTGCATTGCTAAGGGCCTGACTGATAGGTGTCAGGCCTCCATGACTTGCCGGTTAATACTCGCGCCTTTCGCTAATGAGTTGTTCTGGCCGATGGCACTCTGATCTACATTGGTACGTGGTGTTGAACAGCTGTAAAATTGCCCCGTGGGCGCCCGAATGGCACATTGCAAATTAAAAAAAATCCTATACCCTCTGTGTGGTTTACCTACAACGACGTCACGATTTGAATATGTTTCGTTATCGATCCGCACCGCCCAGCCTTAGTCCTTACGAGGCACTTCCAATCAAAAGCATTGTTTCATTTAAATGTGAGCATTTCCATTTATATTTGACCGATGGTATGGCATCGATTGTGTAACTTATAATTAAAAATCGAGATAAAAGTCGATGTGTCTGTCAATAATGTTCTGGTTATAACGAAACGTATCGCGGCGATGGTACCCAGCGATTTGAGACCGCTTACCTTTTTGTGATTTGTTGGGACTTAGTTTCAGGTAGAGTGTATTCCGTGGTAAATCTTTTTGCATTCTCACAGAATCTTGAAGTTTGGCCAGGAAATTTAAACACACAACCTCTCCACATCTTCAAACCTCGTTATTATGTCTGAAATGTAAAAGCATTTCACTTGTTAAAGAACATTCTGAAATATATTCAAAGGAATCTTCTATACCATAGGCATATTGTCCGGCTGGACGATGACTAGACACTGATCGCGATTATTGAGTAGATGGTATCGGGCCCCCCAGCTCGGCATCGCGGCTGTCATTTACTTGAGCACCTCCTGTCAAATGAAACCCGTCGATTATTCTTCTCGTATTTGGTATTTAGTCATAACAAACAAATCGATTTGGATTCGGTGAGTTGGTTGGCCTAGTGACACCTTCGTGTCGGACGACGCCATCTGGTATCTAACATTGTTACTGCAGCAACATTTCCAAGTTGAACAACCTTGACAATAATTTGAAAATACCAATAATTAGCCAGTCGATCGATATCGAATCAATACCGTTCGCTGTGGTCGATGCTAACGAACTAATCAATAGATCACGCTCGACCATCCATCATCTTCGTTAAGCAGAATCGTAATAAGTTAAGAAGGAGGTGGCGTGAGTTTGAAGGTTAATGAATGCCCTCCAAACCGCGTCGGATAATATTCCTCAGGTATGTCACTGTATACGTACCCATATGCAGGCACCGTCGTTAATCCAATGAGACCGTGACGTCATAAATAAGCTTGTGCACCTTAGAAGAAGGTTTTAATTTTTGCTTCAACGTAATTACGCTGATGAGCAAGTCCAATGCGGATTGCGGTACCATAATTCATTATAGGATTTTTGCGGTTTGATATGATATTGCAAAATGCCTTTAGAAGGACGATGGCTAATTCTCCTGCATGTTATCGAACCTACAAACCAACTAAGTTTCTGCTCTATTGCTTCGATATAAAAATGTGAAATAAATACATACTTTTTGGGGGACAGCTTAGGAAGGTTTGTTAGCAGAGTTTACGAAGCACAGTCATCAAGCAGAAGCCCGAGAAGCCAAGAAATTTTGCACCAGTATGAGGCTGACATTGCCCATCTTGTTTGTCTGCCTTATCCAATTGCTTCCCATAACATGAGAAAGCAAATGGCGGTTCGAGCTTTTGTAAGGGACTTAAAGGCTCTGTCACAGAGCAAGTTTTTACGTCTGGCTAGATGCCAAACCTTGCACAATGTCCTTGCCTACGTCTTGGAGTTTGAAGCTGTCAAGCAAGTATCACGAGGACACACACGGGTGCGTCAAGTAAGGAATTGAACACCGTAATACAGAAAGCAATATTCTAATCCAGATAACTCATGCTCCCAATCTGGGCCCTAATTCTTGAAAGCAGGGAACGAAATTCTCAAGAAAAGTAAGGATAAAATCTGTCAGAAGCAGCTGACCATCAAAATGGAGAACCAGGAAAAGTAGAATAGGAGAACGCAAAACCATCAAAATTACCAAACAAAGCCGTCTACACGATTCTTGGATGCTGAAACTATGTTGAAAAAGGATACTTACATACATACAACAACATCAGTGCCCTAAACCAAAAAGAATAGTGAATCAGGGAAGAGAAAAACGAGCCAATGTTCGTAAGAAGCAAAAGCTGATCGGAAATCTCCATTGGCTGTTTTAGGAATCCATGAAGCTAAAATCAAGTTTGAACATAAATTCAATAACTTGGTTCTTGTCGCCACTGTTGGATCTAGATCACATGAAGCAACCTAAATTTTATTTGGATTTGGAAAATAATGTCGTCAGGTCGAGACTGGTGTGAAGATGACCGAGCAGGGTTTCAGGTCTAGGATTTTTGCATAAATACTCCTTTCTAACATAACATATTGTACTTTTGTTGGTCAAACAAAATACAACTGTGGCCAAGACCATGAATTTTATTAACATTTTTTCCAAATTAAAAAAGTAAATTATTATTGGCAATTAAGTAGGTTTACAAGTAGGACATGTTGACAAAGGGATTTTTTGTTCACAATTAAGGTAACATTTGGATTAAAGGAAGCATAAGAAATAATTTAATTATTTCAGAACAGGAATAACAATACACTATTAAGAAACACAGAAGAGAGAAGTTGTAGTATTCAATTAACTGACTAGTTTAATAATTTCTTTATTTGGATACTATACTCTAACAGTTTTTATTTTGCTTGTATGCTATTAGCATGTGCAAAAATAGGAAGAGTTAGTCGACGTCCGCCCGCAGAATTCCGAAGTGATAAGTTGTGGAGCAGACTGCATTGTTGAAATGTTTACCGTAATTGAGCTCATAGAAATACACACACACATGATAAAATGTAGCCGGATCAGTAGGTTTTTGCTGCTGATTAATGCAGTTTGGAATTATATTATACGAATTACGGCAGGCCGATGCAAATTGAATCTAGGCTTGCTCTTACCGGAATTCAAGAAACTGTTTGTTCTGATCAGAAGTTTCTGAATTAGTTTTAAGCTGACAACACAGTGACGTTGGAGTTAAATATGTTTCATTCGAAGAGGAATTCGGTGAGATCGTGGGAATGTCAGGTCCAACTTTCATAATTAAACAAAAAGTGCGTGACAATGTAGAGTATTGTCTATGCCCCTTATGGTCCTAGGCATCTCGATATCAGCTATCAATCACCTGGTGTGAGGATCAGCATCTCGCAGTGTTTGTATAACCGAATCATAATTATCGTAGTTCAGGCTTTGGACAGATTGACTAATGGTGTTGTCTGTCCCGACACGAACCAATCGAACTTGTATCGTTAATGGTCTTAAACGCTGGCGCGCTTTTGTATTAATAATTATAACGTTATTTTGCAGCTCACGGTCCAGCATCAACCCAGAATAAGACGACCCAAAAGCAACGAGCCCTAATGGAATGATTAAACAAAATATAAAAACACAATTAATTATAACCTTTAGGTTGCCGATGTTATCATTGAATCCCCAGGTGTCCGGGGATCCATCCGTTTACCTACGGCACCATGGGAGGGCATTTGTGTGTTATCAGACTGTGAGCGCATGTCAATCAAACCACTTCGATTGGATAGGGTTTAGTTAATTAATTATTGACCGTATATGTAAAAGAAGATTCGCAGATATCACAGGGTTCAGCTCGCCAAACTAAAATACCAACATTTTTAATGTCTCTCTATTACGGATCGTTAACTTAATGGGGTGACATTTTGTGCTAATAGGAAATTCCCACATACACCTATCTGCATACACGACAATATAATACGTTTTGAAAAGAATCTCCACTATTAAATGCCTTATTGTCATTCTTGGAGCTATTAGATCCCATTAAAATACTGCTAATGACACCCACTTCCTGTCGCTCATTGGTCGTTACCGCGGCTCTAATTAATCAAAATTACTAACAAAAAGTCGTATTCATATGTCATTGACGGAACAATGACTGGAATTGAATTATTAATTATCTTAACAAATATCTTTGAAAAATTTGTTTCGACCACATCAAATTGGAAACATGGGCCTCAATATCAACACCAAGAATTACTCTTTATTTTAAAAGTACTCTTGCAAATCAACAGTACTTTTAAAATAAAAAATTTGAAAGATGCACTTCTGCATCTTTGACATTAAAATGTATAATAAACAGCCGATAAAACGAAAACAACATACACTTAGATAAAACATTGCTAGGCTCTGTAACACGGTAATCTACTATAAGCAACCAAATCTAAACAAAATTTATAGGACTTTGAACAAATATTTACGTATAATTTAAGGTGCTTGGTCTCGCCGTTTAAAGCCGGCTTCGTAATAGCAGGAAACTCGTAAATTACCTATAAATTGAATTGATAGAGACTTAATCACTTGATTCATAGTCTTGGGTCGTACAATGTGGATCTAAAAAAAATGGACAGACAAACGGCAAATGTAAAAAGGATTAGCGTCCAGTCTAAAGCCCCAAATCGACACCGGACAAATTAATGGAACGGTACGAAACCGAATCGATTGTCATCTTAAGACACCTCTCGCGTCTTAACTTCGATTACATCGTTTCCGATCTTCGCGCCCAAAATTAGTGACCTAATGGACCAAACCGAAAAGACACACGACAGATCCCTTGTACAGAAATCAATTTAAGATCTCACAATTGTCACGTTTAGTTTGGTTTTTTTGTGTCTCCAAACAATATCGATACGGAGCACATCCCTAACCAGATTCCATTCGGGTATCGACGTGGGAGTCTCTGCATGACAATGAGTCGTTTTAATTTTTACGATGCTTTGTTAATTGAATAAAGAAGGTTTCGGGTTTATTTACATATATTTCAAGTCTTTGACACCTGCGGAGAGATTTCGAACCGAGGTGAATACTTTTTTTTGGCCGATGATTGATAGTTTGAAATCACCAGAAACGAGTATTGAACTTAATATGAAATTGACGCTGGTTTCTATAAATAGTTATTTGTATACTGGAAAATACTATTTTAACGTTCAAAACAGAGATTTACACAATTCACAACATTATTGTGATCTTCTACATCAAGCTAGACCAGTTTTATAGACTTAACATCATGTTTAGTCAAATTTAGACTCTTTGCAGTATGTTGAAAAATGTCTGAACATTTTTAGACATTTGGCAACATACTCAATCAAATTTACGCGTTTGAATTTGTTTAGTTGCCAAAATGTTTAGTCAAATTTAGACGCTTGAGACAATCTCTTCACATATTTTTCAACACTTTTGAAATACTTCTCAACATGCTTTAACTTTTTGACTACAAGAACCTTCGATATCATTTGGCTACATTGGACAATGAAAGACAATTGAAATCCCGAAATCAATAAGTTTCAAGACAATAAGTTTCAATTGAAATTTCACTTTCAATGTAATTTCTTTTCTTCAATTAGAATACTGATTTTACAATGATTTTATGACTGAATGAAAATTGAAAAACCAAAAATAAATGAGTTTCAAGACTGAAAAAAAGAAATTAGACTTTTAATGTTATTTTTTTCAAAATTCCTAAAGATAGGCTTTCCTGCATTGGATTTTAATTGAAATATTGTTCTTTAAGGCTTTTAGGACCTGAAAATGTTAGTTTTTACGTTAAAAAAGAGGTTAAAAAAATGACACCCGCAAACTTCTTCTTTCAGTCCCCACTTTTCACACTTTGATTTTTCACAATCTCCATTTCCCTTGAAAAACCAGTACAAAACTAATTTCGGCTTGGTAATGAAAGAGTTGTACCATAGAACACGTTTTAAACTGTCTTTTTTGCCACTCACTATTATTAACCTAACGTAATTTTTGACATTCGCAATTGCATATTATTACTTTTCCCACTTTAATGATTGCAACATGAAACCGTATACCCCCATCGGTTATGAATGATTCATTAACATGGGGAAACCACTACTTTCTCCGAACTAATTAATTATTCACAATTATCCACCCCTCTTGTTTTCAACTTTTTCTTCCACTTCTTTTTTTATGGAGAATTAGGTAGTCTGAGAATACAAAGTGTGGTTTAACAATAAAAATATTTAAATCTAGCTGTTTCTAGAGAGGTATTACAATAATTATCTATTATTATTGATGGTGATACCATCTTTTACGGAAGAACCGTTAGGTGGCTGAGCAGTTTTCGCACTAGTCCCATTATAACTTGTTCTTTGTTCAGTGCGGGTTTATTAGTTTTAAAAATTTAAATTCTACAACTCTCCAGCCAGATATCGATCTTTATAATGGCACTCGGCACCGTAAACACATATAAAAATTCCTCTCGTTCAAGTGACAGAGCATCAAAAATTAAGGGGTCAGGATTTCGAATTTTTCGGTCTAAGTGCTGTTTTATGCAGATTGTCTCATTGTTATTTCTCTCGGTGGTAGATTGGGATCTTTTTTCTCTTTTTTTTATTATTATATTGTTATTATGATGATTGCCCAGAGAGACGCCTGTGCGCATATCAAAATCCACGGGGCCCGCGGACACGCAAGGGATTTTCGCTTCGAAGAATTATGGTGTGATATTAATTACAAGTTGTTAATTCGGATCTTTTGCTTCTTTTTTTCCGGACTCCATGGGCGTCCCGCAGCCACTAAATTATGCCAGCAAATCACACCACGTAGTCCGCAAAAGCCGATTAATAACCGGGGGTTAAATGTGACGAACGAAGATGTAACTCAATTAACTCGTCGAAATTGATGACCGTCATAAAATTGCCTTAAAGTGGTCGAGCAAAAGAACAAAATGACAATTAATGTTAAGAAAGCTATAAAGACACAAAGTTCGGTAGTTTAAGTATCAATCATTCAATACTCTCATTACTATCTAAGACACAACAATATAGGAGAGGTTAGGTCGAGAATAGTACTTTTTCAGGTATTTGGCCAGAAAAAAAAAATTGCATTTATCAAAGAAATATGCAAACAACTGGAAGAACACGCTGACCATCACGAATCTAAAGATCTCTTTGACAAAGTAGAAAATTGTTAATGTTGATGTTTAAGGACGCTGAAGATGCACAATAAATAAATGAAGAAAAGGAACCATATATTCTTGAATCCGAAATAGAGAATCCGAAAGTGATGAAGGAATAACGACAGAAGCACTCAAATAAGTGGGAAATGAAATAATATTCAGAATATGTCATGAAAACTGAAACACAGGAAAATGGCCATATGCAAGCTGACTTTTATTCCTATTTACGAAAGAGACCAACAGGCTGCAAAAACTATCGTACAATGACCCTAATTTCCTATGCAAGTAAACTTATCCTTACTACCATTAATTACTTATGTTATCACAGATCCCTCAATAACAATGCGGATTTGTCCCTGGAAGGAGGACACGAGAACATGTTTTCAACTTTAGAGAAATCCAGAGAATTTAATATAGAAACCACATCTCAACTCTACACTCAAGGATGCATTATTTTCCCCACCTCTCTTTTTTATCTTTAACAGCCTTTGCTCATCCACTCCTGGGCATAGGCCTCCATTTGTTTTCTCCACTTTGTATCTTGCGTTGTTCTTCCTATCCTTGATGTCGTCAATCCATCTTTTCTGTGGTCGTTCGATACTTCCCTTGGAAAGCGTGAGAATTGCAGTAACTGCCTTGTCCATCTTGTGTTGTCTTGCTAGCGATATACCCCATCCAACACCATTTTAGAGTGGCAATGTGCCTCACTACATCTTTCACTATTGTTCGAGCTCGTATGTCTTCGTTTCTTAGGTGCTCTCGAAGTGATATTTCCAGTTTAATTTCCGTTAATGTGGTTGTTTCCGTTGCATATGTTAGAACAGGAAGGATACTAGTACGAATGAAAGGTATGAGATTAGTAATTGAAGGCAAAGTAGAGAATAAAAGAACTCGAGGAAGATCGCTATCAAGAAGAGCAATGGACAATAACCATATCGAATAACATAACGTCACCACATCCTTACGAAGGGTAAAGTAAAGAGGAAGAGGAGAGGAGACAAGAAAGGCCCTGATTCTAAAGGAATACTTCCTATTCCTTTATTTCCAAAATTTCATATCCAATGTAAGTAGAAGACAGTTTCTAATAAATTTTTATACATATACATTTGCAGTTAACTTGGGCTCATTAAACGAAATGGGCTCTTAAAAAGTCTGCTGCATTAGTAAAAGTGAATTTCACTCTGTTGGGTGACTTGGGTCGTGCATACGTGATTCTTCATCTTTCGAACTACCGCTGTTGCCTTTGACCACACTAGTTATTGGCTCCAACATGTTCTACTCTTGATTTAGTTTGAATAGTGTAATTACTTACTGTTTTTGTTAACAAAAAACGTTTTGCAGTTTGCTCATTCCAAACTAAAGATATGGTCGCAATAGTAAATACCTTTGATGCTTGTCTTCGAGTCCCGGCGACAATAGAGCACCGGAAGAACGCAAGATGGCGAAGAAGTGAACAACGGCCGCCATTATAGCGACAGATTAAAATTTAAGATAATGCCCGTTTAGACCTTAATACGCGACCATTTACAATTAACGGACAATACAGGGATTTATCATCCTTTTTGCGGCCGAGACATTAACAGACTATGCGGTCGTTTGCATACGGTTAAAGTATGAAAAGGCCAATTCTTGGCCGTTTTCTCGGGCATTTTGTTCGGACACACCTTGCTCGTTGCGCTACATACATAACTACTTGTAATTAATTTGTGCGATGCGAGGTGTCATGGCTACTACGTTCGCAAATCCATTTTTAATCAAATATCAATGTAACATTTCAAAAATTCAACATAAAAATATCTTAAAAGAATTAAAATTCAGGTAAGCACATTTCTTCACAGTTTGATATTTATACACTATTTTAAAAAAATATTAACTCTTCTTGAAACTTGGAAGCCGATTTGGTATTATTCCCAAATCCCAGAATTAAAACTGCTCAAACTAATAACAAGAAAATTACTAATTTTTCTCATAACAAGAAAGACAATAGCACTGTTCAATTAAATAGAAAGCCTGTGACAAAGATTGGAATAAAGGACAGAAGATCAAGATTATTTATTGTCTTTATTTCTGACAGACTCTTAAAATAGTAAACATTCTGTTAGCTAGTCTAGTAATATCATCTTCTTCAAGTGTCTATCCGTTTCGGATGTTGGCATCAGCATTCTACTTTGTTGATGTCGATTCGGAAAAGTTCTGCTGATGATTTGTCAAACCACGTTTTAAAATTTGGCCAAGATATTCTTCTTCTGCCAGGTGTTTCCTGCTGTTAATTTTGCCTTCTTGTAGAAGTATCTATTTGGGTTTCTCATTATGTGGCCGAAATACTGCAGTTTCCGAACATTTTATGGTATCTAACAACTCTGATACTTTTTTCATCCGTCGCATCACTCCTGTGTTGGTAGTTTTTTGTGTCCAAGATATTCTCAGTATCCTCTTGTACAGCTATAGTTCGAATTCTTTCATTTTCCTGGTAGTCTTCTTAGTGAATGTGTCTATATCATACAGAAGAACCAAGAAAACGTAACAGTTTTGAATGACTTGGCTTCTGTTTAGTCATTATTCGAAATCAAGATACTACTTGTTATGCAGATGACACTAATTTTCTTGTAGGGATTAGAGAATTGTGTCAAATAACTCAGAGTGGAACGGAATTCGGTGATAGGGTAATTCAGTGGATCTCAGGAAATTTTCTTAATATTGATGAAACGAATGTCGTGCTTCCATACTTACCAGAACAGCAGATGTAAATTCTCCTCAACCCAGATTAACTTTGTTAGAAAGAAGTCCTGTATAGGTGTGCTTAAAATGCTTTATTTACTTACCATTAAAAGAATAATATGTTTTAAAAAAAAAAAAATGTAAACAAGTTTATTACTAATTTAGAGCCTTACTCAATGAATAATTTTTTGAAAATAGATAGACACTCGGATAGACAGATACTAGAAATACTAAAATGTTTTATTTTTGATGGTATGGTGATATAACTAACGTAATTTGAAGACGTAGCTGTTGCATTACGAGCGCCACAAAACCAACCAAAGGCCATAATTAATATGTGAGGTGTTTAAAAATGGCATACCTTCCCATAAAGGTATGTTTTAAGGCCTTATCCCGCGATCTTATGGGCCCCGTATTAATTGAGATTATTAATTGTGGAAAAAGCTGTTAATGGACCCCACAAATTACTGCTTTTATGCACTGCTCAGTGGAATTTCGATTATTTTAATTGAATTTTACTTGCTAAGTTCTTTCTGTGCACAACGAAAGCGGGACACCCTGTATCAAGCCCGCGTTTCAAAGTAAAATTGATGATTGAATGAAAATCAAAGCTGACGCGGTGGTACCCGGGCCTCGCCCCGTTTAATTAATAACAGGCTCATCTCGGAATATTTTAACACCACAGGGCGAGTCATTAATAAAAAAAAATATCGCCAGGACGACAGCCTTTCGTATTTATCTAAGAAATGGTTTGAGCTCTTCGGGTGGTTGAATATATTATAACGCACTTATGGGCCTTCATTTGTTTGTCTGATGGCGACCCCGACAGGTATTACCCATCGCACTATTCAGGGTGTGTTTGCTCAATTTCTCTTAAGCAATTTATCGTCCACCATAAAAATATTGTCTGATTATCTTCAATGTCCTGCTGGTTAAAAATTTTATTTTGAAATCCGCAAAACCTCTTATAAATCTTATTTTTTAACACTTTTAAAAAATTTGCAGAAAATGACTAACTTTACATTATGTATCATTTCAACATGTATTGCAGTTACTGTTCAATATACAGGGTGGACCACTATGGGACAATCTTAAAAAGAAAATTTTTTGTTAGTTTATCTGTTATAGAACTGTCACAATTGCCGCATCATTCGGTAAACACCGATCTGATCTGAAGGTTTTGTTCTTTGGTTATCAAGCCCAATAGCCTATAGGGCTCTAGCTCTAGCCAGAGGATTGGGATTCATAAACAAAAAACAAAACCTCATAATTTTTAAAAACATTCCTAAGAACTTTGCTTCCGCAATAAAATGGTTGAATTTGAAACAAAATAAGTTTACATTTTACTTTGATAAGGTGATTTTTTCATTGACTGGATTTGAATTTAGGTAACATTTCGTTTGTAACTAAACCTCACAACTCAGCTCCTCACGATCATGAACCAATCAATTCGAATTTGTGGTCCTTAACAGGCTTAAATTCCAAAAATGCCAAATTTTTCTGTTACTTTGCTTAGTCATGTTGAATTTTTTATTTACTGGAGTTTTACTGGAGAGATTTCATCCAAAATTTCGTCAGGAATTAAGTAGTTTGACATTTAGACGAGCCATATCAAATTTGACAGCTGTTGCTTTTATGTGACAAAATTCCTGTAAAAAATTAGTTAAATTAAGTAAATGTCTAATGCCACTAATCAGAGGCCCAGCAATGTCTTAATAGAATTTATTCAAACTTTTGACACATGTCAGTTATAATGCGTAGTGTAAGTAGATTTGATTTCAGGTCTACATACAAAACTCTTCCTAAAACCTGGAAGAGTGCTGACCAAAGATTAAAATGCATCTTTCTCTCAGCTAACTAGCTTTGTTCGTTATGTATTCTTCCCCCTTTTTTCTCTGTTTCAATTATGTAACAAATTATTATAGTTTTTGCTGATTTGTAACAGAAAATTTAATGATCAGTTATAGATGATTATCAATAAATTCATGTTACTAAATGGTAATAAGTTTCTTGATTACACGTTAATAATGATCCAACAACGGATAACATTTACTTTATAAAATGTTAGTCTTCTCCAAAATTTCGGATGATATCTGGATAATCTAAAAGTTGAATTATTATATTTTTTTGGGTCACTTAGGTAGCTCGAGCGCCTGCTTTATATGACTGTGGTCGTTAAAAATCCCATGAAAAATTAAAGCGAAAAATAAAAACCGATGAGTGCCCAAGATAAAGCCGACTTGTATCGTTGTAAAAGCGGTACCATTTCATCAAAAAATGGGCCCGATTCGCGGGAAAAACGTGCACCAATGTTCGGATGGTACCGCTGGACGGTCCGGGTTTATGGCTTTTTATGACTTAGGTTTAATTAGCGGTAGTACCGCTTCCTGGTAAACAGGTACCATTTTGGCCTAGATTAAGTTTCGTTGTTTTTTTTTTACGTTATCAGAGATGATCTAGAGCTCGTTTTTTGAATATGAATGAAGTTTTAATTGGGACTGCCAGAAACGTGCCAGCTACACTAGATAAATCAGAAACGTGCTTTGTGGTGTTTATTGCCTTTGTTTTGGTTGTCGAGGAAACACAAATTTTCCCACCCGTTATTAATATTATTATTATTTAAAAGTTAATAAAATATTCCGTAGATGTGCGGTACAACAATACTAGCAATAGATATTCCTTAGTGTAAAACAACATGAATCAATCAAAAGCACTTTGTTTCCAACGCATATTTAATTAGTATGGTTATCGTTGCTATTACATTTCATAGTTAAGTTATTAAGAAAAATTTAGTATAGTATAGTAGATTTACTGAGAGTTGCAAAATGACTATTAGAGGAGAGGCTTCTGACAATTCACAATTACTGAAAGGCCTTTTCAGAACCCTCTGACAATTGTAAATGGGTCTTTAGAGTTGCAAAATGACTATTAGAGGCTTCTGACAATTTGGAATGACTGAAAGAACGTTTCAGAGGCCTCTGAGAGTAAGTTCAGTTTTCTGAATTTAGTTTCCTAGTTTTTATTAGTCAAAAAGGAGGCAGTGACAGGAGAATTTAGTCATCTACTTCATGTCGGGATAATCTGATAAAAAGAATTGATCATCCTAGTTGAGTGTTTCCATTTACTTTACTTTTTGTATATTCTCATGCTCAAACCAACTTGTAGCATGGTGATACATGTATATTTTAATAATTGATGAACCATTACTTCCAATATCTGAAAAATAGTAAATATTATGCAAATAAACTTTTCTGGAATAATATCGTGACTAATATGATTATTGTTAAGGTAAAAACTTTTGATAGATTTATACGAGATATTGGTTGAGTCGACTAAAATCGACAAACAAACCGTAAGTTCGTGTTGCCTTAAAATTAGCAACAAAGTGACGTTTCGCCACAATAGCCAGCACCGGTATCCTTTGTGTTCCTCTTCGGTTTTGGATCAGATAATAGTAACAAGCCGGCGGCGTAATTGTTGATTATTTTAATGACATCGGAGGTCCAGAATCTCACACAAGGGGCACAATGCCCACACGGGCTTACAATTGGGTCCCATTTGCATTTCGAACGGCTGCGTCTTGATAAAATCAACTCAAGAAGACGGGACCGTGCTTCGTGTATTAAATACCATACGAATTTTCTTCATTCTGGACTTATGTCAACCGCTTTGACTTTCTTTGATATTCGTGTCGGTTAGAGCTCGGCTCTATGGGTGGCGTACCCATTTAATAGTATAATTTGTACGCCCACAAACAATAAAATTGAAATTTTGTCATTCAAAAGTGTTCGCGTTGTACGTGTATCGCGTATGGGTCTTATGCCGCCATCTGTTCGAGAAAGTCACTACTTTGCTCCCTCGTTCTTATGCCTGTGTGTCTGTACGGATCGATAATATGCAGTTTTACCTATAAAAGTCTGTAATTTTTGCTCTATCGATCACAAGTTTATTAAACCGTCCAAGGGAATTTAAGTTGATCAAGATCAAGTCAAGCTACTTATGCTACGATTCTTCTGTTTATGTTCTTCTGTTTTTCTGAGAGATAGAATAGAATATAGCCACAGTTATAATAGTTCACAGAGTATTAACAGCTAGTACAGTACCTCACTAAAGAAAGTAGGTACATACAAATTTTGACAAAACTGCTTATAAGTTGTGTTCTGCAAATACGATTTTGGATTCTTAAGCTTCATTTTGACTCCACATTTACGTCTGTAGAATAGACGAGAAGTAAGAGAATAAATATGAATGATAATATTACCTATATCTAAATCCAATCCTATATCTATACCAACTAGAAAGATAATGCTTATGTTGTCTTTCGATATTGTAAAGTTTTACATTTAGGGACTTAGACTAGGGACTCTACGTGTCTTAAAAGTCTTTCTGATGAAACATTTGCCGCACTCTACATGTACATGGTTTGAATTTAAGAAGTCCAGCTGCTTGTTCACCTTTACTTGCAGCCCATTGTACTCTACGATTAATTTTTGCCCAAGGATATATGGGCTGAATTAACATGGACTAGAATTCTGAATCATTCACAAACAAATTGCAATTTTGTTTTTATTCCTCAGATGAATGAAAACAAAATTTGCTGTGAATTTGTACTATCTTTCTACTGGACCCTCTCCAGTTGACAGTTTTGGATATCCTGCTTACTTATTATCATTAATTTGTGTTCATTTTTAGACCATATATTGTTCACTAGCACCGTTAATCTTGTTTATCAACTCTTGCAATCCAATCAGAGTCGGCAAATACTATAGTGTCGTCTGCGTATCGTATGATATTGATAGGTTCTGCGTTCAGCAGAATTCCATGGTGAGTGTTTTCCAAAGCTTCGGTAAATATTTCGTCCTAGTATAAGTTGAAGATCAGAGGAGAGAGAACACCTCCCTGACTAACACCATCCAGAGGTTCTAGATACTACTAGACCAGGGCCCTGATTCTTGAAAGAAGGGAGCTGGATTCTCGAGAGCAGTTTTGATTGAATGTAACAGAAGAAGCTGACAATGACTGGCATCACATTCTGCATACTTTTCTCTTGGTAACTCCCTTCCCTCGTTTCAAGAATACGCACCCTGTATAGCAACAAAGCTTGTTTATCTTTACAGTACCAGTCTATCACAAAGCGTTTCCAAAATCTATACATTTTGACATGTTATATAGTCTAAATTTGGTTAATGACAAGTTTTGTCATACCCACAACCTTTAAAAAGTCAAGTTTTTCTTTTGGTTTCTTCGAAAACAAGTTTGTGGCAGTTCCTAAAATTGTATGTTCTCACTGATAGAGTTTAGTACAGGTGTCACCAGATATTACACAACTAATTGGTACTCGATTTGCAAATAAATGTGTAATAATAATAACCTAACCTAACTAACTAACTATATTAGCCCAGCATAATAATGACTTTTAGTCGTAGCAGCAGCAGTTTCAAAAGGAATATATGGGACAATCAATGGGAGGTTTGATATCAACGAAAATCAAGATTAACCAAAAACATTAATGGCATTATGCTTCTAGAAGTAAAGCCCTATACTTTGTGGTTAGATTTGTCACAGAGACACTAAAATTTACGATATAGTAATCGGAGAAGGATAACAAAAAGTCGAATTTTTGAATATAGCCCTAGACAGCAAATATTTGATGATGATGATGATCATTGTTACAATCTTTGGAATGACAGGTACTTGTAGAAAGGATGAATTGTGTGTGTAGAAGAAAAGGAAACATTTAACTAGTAAACCTAAGTCAAAGAGAAAGAAAAAGAAGAAGCAACTATAGAAGTAATCTATATCTGCGGATGGTAATGTGCAAGTCTCCTTGTTAGGTAAGATCGAAACTGCTATACTATTAAAATCTTAATCGTCTTCACCAAGAAATGAACTGCAGGACTCACCTCAAGCATCTGCGATAACTTGTAGTGAATCATCTTCTGATAAACCACATTCTTCTACTGTTACTAGCCAACAAGCACTTCTCTCGCACTTTTCTGATACTAACTAGTGCATTTGACAGATTTCTGAACCTAACCCTGATTCGGCAATTCACTTGTTTGGAACATTGGCGCGTAAAACGAGCATTCAATCCAATTAAGAGTATAATTTTCACACAATGCCCCCGAAATTACCCAATGCGTTTTCCAACTTGCATATTCATGAACGGAGATGATCCAGGGGCCGCGTCGGCTGGTTAGTTAGCGAGTTAATTTCCCTTGTGCAACAGATTTTGCCGCCCGACTGGATTATTTTCCAGTTTAAAGCTGTTCATGCGGCAAAGAAAGTTATTTCGGGTTGTTAATTCCGAAATTTCAGCCATTTTAACAGATTCCATGTCGCGAGTTATGAATATAATTTTAAAAGGGAGGGCGTCAGGAAATTAAGTTACGTAGACCGCGCGCTTTAATCACCCAGGGTACAATAATAATAACAATATAAATATACAAAACCAGCCGCATGTTTTATCTAGATTTGAGATCTGTAAATTACGTAAAACTCAGGCGCAACACATGGCGTTATCTGTAAGTTAACGACTCGGGGAAGAAAGCTTCAAGAAGATGCCGCATTGTCTCCATGTTGAGTCTTATTGACCCTGCGAACCTTGTTTAACGATAAACGCGTGCCTGGACAATTAAATTTTTGAATTAGGTTTTAGTTAGAACTGCGTTCTCAAATCACCATTGACTGCCTTGTGAAATACGAACAAAAACCACCAGCAGGCTAACCGGGGATTTTACAATTCACTCTACCATTTAAAGATTGATAAAAGGAGTTTTACTGAACAATCATTTCTTCAACAAATTGGCGGAAAAAAATCGAAAAAACTGGGAACGTAGTCGTGACAGAAAAAAATTCAAATCAAAATGTTTACGGGTTCAGATCGGGCGTTTGAAGAGGTTTAAGAATTTTAAGAGACAGGTGCCATTACGCCTTTATGTTTTATTCTTGTAAATTAAACGACCCAACGTATACCGGAAAAAAACTAGCATTTGGACGCTCTATTTATTTGAATTATTTCTAGAAAAAGCTTAGCAACGGTACTGAAAACAGTATCAAAAGTTTTAAGGCTAATCTCTAGAGAAATTGCAATAGGTTATCATGGTGCAACAAAACATATCGAAAATTTTAAGGTTGTCAGATATTATAGTACACGAATTATATTTAAGAAGATAATTGTAAGAAAAAGTAAATTCTATAACATCTGATGCCTTGTCGACGATTTCTCCCAAACTTGCACTTTCCTCCAACTTGTTCAACAGGTACTATGGTAAGTCGATGCCTCGACGATGATGTGTTTTCAATATTTTCTGTGTCCGGAATGCTTCACTTTTTAGAACCACTCTTCTGCACGGCGTTTCAGTTTCAGCCATTTTAAACCGCTTGCAGCCTTCTTGACAAGGTCTTACCTTCATGGCTCTGGGTAAGTAATTTGCTTGCAATGTAACCTTTCTTCTCGTCTGTTCGACCATCTTCACACTAAAGTCGTCTGGATTAGTCTTGATGACGCTATTCTCCAAATTAAAATGAAATTATGTTGCCGCATAAGATCCAATCAATTACCAATCAAATGATTGAATTCCTGCTGTCCAAACTCGATTTTAGCTTCATGGATTTCAAATACAGGCATTGTATCGCCCCCGGCTGTTTCCAGTATAAACTTTGCTCCGGTATCACTAAATATGCAATGCTTCACTATGTCTGGTCTTACTATGATGAAACAAGTTCCAGTATCGACAATCCTTTGACAATTCTTTCCGCAAACCTTGCCATTCACTACTAAGTTGGTATTGTTCTGCTGAAGACGAGCTACCTTAATAAGTGAAGGTGTTTCTGATGAACTGGAAGTTTGATATTTGAGCAGGCATTAAAGTGACTAAGATTGACTTTAAGGACTTTTCTTGCAGTTTGTCAACTTCCTCTTGTAGTTTCTGAACAGTTTCTTCCACTATGCCTCTTCTCCCCGTCACTTCTTCAATGGTTCATTTCGGTAATCACAAAATCTAACTGTTTCTCTTGTTGCTCAAACTAGTCCTTTAGTTGGTCTTTAATGTCATCAAACTTCTGGTCTTGACTTGACTTCATTTCTTCTAATTTTGACTTATCTGGTTTGCCTTAATTTCCTAGCACTTGTCCTGACTTGCTTTCATTTCCTCTAGCTTGCTATTCTGACTTACTTGGCTGGATTTAATTAGCTTCGTCATCTCCATTAGCTGTTTCACTGCGTCCTCTATATTTGCACTTTGTGATGGGATAATCACACGCATTGCAGATAACTAAACTTAAGAGGAGTGATCTGGCATCCTCACCAAGTGTCTAAATCGACTAAAAACAGATGTTCCATTTAGAACAAACACATAACAAGCAGCTGTAAGTACTGTGCTATAAGAAAACTAAAAGTTTGGAGGAACATCTCAAAAACCAGTTGCTCTATAAACCAAAGTTTTTACAAAAGTGTTGATTATTATCACCTTGTGCACTCTTTTCGAGTTTTTTGTACACCCCCTTGAAACTCTAACAATACACAATTATTATTAGGCCAGTAAGTAAACATTTCACCTTAATTAACTATAGGTCCATTTGCGCTGACATTTTACGTTATTAAAAGTGGAGAAATATAATCGCATTAGCCTTCCGAGGTAAGGAGCTCATTTGAAATTCCTGCGGGCAGGAGCAGCATCTATAAAAAAATTGAATCGACGTTTATGCATATACGGGGGAGCCTGCAACAAAAAGAACTGGAAGTCTGCAAGTCTGTAGTAAACCCAAAATCAGACGTCCAGTCCGGTACTTGCTTCTTTCAATATACCAGTGGTACTTTTTTTATTTTTTTAGTGTGGTTGGAATTGCTTGTTTCCATTCAGCAGACGTGTTAAGGGTTAGTTCAGGTTATGGTATGGTTTGGCTGACTAATTTTTTGCCCTGTAACAGAATGGAAGGGTATTTGATTGCATTGATAGTTACAGTACCGCCCTCGTAAACATCTACTTATCACCCACAACAGGAGCAATACTCAGCAGGGCCGTCGTTTCCAAAGGTTAGCAATAACTCTCTGGTTCAGGCGAAGGCATATCGAGGGCTTCATCTCGCCTTTGTTTCCTTGTCAACATAATTTTTGTCCCGAATGCATAAACAAAATATTTATATTGTCGCGATTCGAGTCCGAATGCTTTTTTCTCTCTCTTATTTTCTGAGAATTAATTTTTTTTGCCTTCGGTCGCATTGAATAATAAAACATCCACGGAATCGTGATTGGGTCATTGAGACGATAAATTATTTTCGGACATGAGCCGCGGCCGTGCTCGACACACTCTTGATATTGTCTCCGTTGGAATTATGATGGCCATAAAACTTTATTGATAATTAGATTGTCTTTCTATTTCTACCTCTATTTGGTTTTGCCTACAAATCACGACTTTCATTTTTTTCCCAGAAAACTTCAGGTCTTTGGATTTCTTTAACGGTTTCAGAATTTGTCATCGTCACCTTCTGGTACGTCTAGAACGGAAATTTAAAATTTGATGAGAAAGCATTAACATGATTACATGAATAGGATTAGCATGGCGTAGAGTCAAACAACCGGACGTAGCCAATTAATTGATTAAATTAATGGATAGATTATGTAAAGTAAAACAGCTGTTAAGTGTATTTTTTTCGACGGGAACAAATAAAACGGGCTACTGACGACTGTCCACTGTCTCTTCTGTACCTAAAAGAGCGTGTCCTTCCGCTTATCTCTCCGTTCGATCGGACGTTTTCACGCACGACGAACGAGGGTGACGATTGTCCGAAATTAATTGTAACTAAAAGCCTATTTCCTGCTTTTTTACAACAATTGGAATGTAAATTTGATTGTCTGTGTACAAGGTGATTAGTTATTTAGTCAAGTGCTGTCTGCTTTAAAATTTTGATCAGTCAGGCTTTGTTTGTGTAATGTGACAAGAAGTTAAAGCTTTATTTTTCTTGTGTTTAAAAATAATTTTTAAAATTTAAAAACTATTTAAAGGTAGTGTCAAAAAGAAATAAAAATATACTTTGCTTATCGGAGAAAAAAGTACAGTCGGAATGATTTCGAACACCTTGTATATCAAAAAGAAAATCTCTGACAATATACCTATTTTATATTCTGAATTTCTATTGTATATTCTGAAACAGTTATTATTATTATTTATATTTACATTCCGACATTTTGTCATTTACACCAATATACAGGGTGTACTGTGACTCGACTGTGTGACTGAACGTGAAAGTGTAACAGAACAGAAAACAAATTCAAATTGATAAAAGTAAAGCAACTTTAAGTAAATTCCTTTTCTTTTTAGAGATATTGAGATATTTTAAGTCGTTTAAGTCTTTTTTTCTTCTTCTTCGTCTAACTAGGAATGCTCATGTTTGTCTGCCTCTCATTCTGTTTCTGTTGTTCTTGTTGGCAGTGGGTTGTCCTTCCATCTTTTCTTTGGTCTTCTTGTTGGTCTGTCAGTTGCCATTCTATTTACATGAATATCCCAGTGTCGACAAGTTTTCTTACTAGAATACTTTAAATAAAATACCATGTAATTTGTACTTTTAAGGATACTTAGACTTTTGTAACTTTTTAAAATTTAATTTATATTGTCAAATTGAAACCAATATTGCTTGAAATTTTATGTAGATTCCAAAAATATGACTTTGCAACAATTAATGCAATGGCGTTTTGGATGAGTGATCTTGGGGTTTTAACAAACAACAAACCGAAAAAATTACAGTTTTTCAGGCTCTAAAACACCTTTTCCACGTGGAAAAGCTTGAAAATTACATTCAAATCAACATTGCCAAAACCAAAACATCGAAAAGCTCAGGAAGCTTTTACATCAATCAATCAGCGCCAAAGTGAGTAAAATACGTAAGAACAAAATAAAAAAACGTTAACAAAATTATGTAACTAGTTCAGTGAAGGAATTCAAATAAGCAACTGGCAACATTGCCTCAAAGTTTTTGCTTACTAGATATTTTATTAGATTGTCTGTCTTTTTCCCGCGCATGCAATTATCTACGTTTCTCTGTCAGTTACACAGTTTTTCTATGGTCTGTTTGAGTTTTACCACACCTGTATGAAAATTTGATTGACGTTTAATCAAAAAACTCAAAACCCAAAGTGTTTCTCTGAATGCACTGGTAAAATGTAGTTGAATAAAGGATGAAAATTAGATATGGAGAACTTAGCGCAACGCGATTTCCAGCTTTTGCATTAGCCGGGTAATGCATATCTCATACACGCGCCCCGGGATTTTTCCTGACGTATCCCATTTCCAGGATAAATGAGAAAATCGACATTCAGATATGGTCAACTGAAACCGTATCTATATGCATATATGGAGTGCCCGGTCGCGTTCGCAAATGGAAAATGGCTTTTCTTTGACACCTTCGGAATTAGATTTTTTTTCCTTCGGAGAAGGAACAAAACGCAAAGGGGCTGGGAGGGGCGAATTTAAATAAACTTTCCCGCATATACAAGTTTATTCAATAAATTCGTTTGGAATATATTACTGTATATTTCAGGATATAAAGTTCCACGTTACGGTCCTTTCAGTCTAGCAACCTAATATGCATACAAATTCAGTTAATTCCGTTCGCCATTATTCCGATATTCATCAGGACGAACAATAGCAAAATTAGGACGGGCCCTGATAATTACCTAAAGGGCTGCACATCACGAGCTCAATCATATTTCGACGCGAATCATCGTTCAAAGTTCATGCAAATCAGACAACGGCTCCCTTTTACATACATAATTACCCTACGGTTTCCTATCAAAGGGCTAAAAGGCCTTTGTCAATTAGAGATAGAGACATTTTGATATTGTTACGTGTAAGCCACTTGCTGACGTTGTGATGTTTAATGTATGCTAAGAGTACGTGTATAGAGTGATTAGCTCTATTTTACTCAACTGTCATTTTTTTCCTACTGTCAAACTATAAAATCGAAACCTGTAAAAGTCTTTGAAGATATTTGTATTATTATGACCAAACTAGTTGTATTTCCAGCAATTTTGCTTTTGTAGGATAGGGATCATAAAAGTACTATGCTATGCAGATGATGCAATCCTCATAGCAGAGAACGAAGGCGACTGTTATACAAGACTAAAGTAATAGCACACAAATTTAACTTGAGCATAGAAAAATTACAATCAATTAACTCTAAATAACCTATAAGATGCAACTGTGAGAAGATTCAGCTACCTAGGAGTGGAGGTATCAGGCAAAAAAAAAAAATTTTTTTTAAAACGCTTTATGTCACCATGTTGAAATTGGCTTTATCTCAAAAGGGAAACCTAAGAATTGACAAATATCCGAAATTAACAGCTTTTTTAAAAAAGAAATCGATAGGATACAAAGCTAATGAGTGTAGCGTTTTTTGAAGAGAAGATATCAAAAGATTCATTTATGATGCATCCTAATTTGAGATGTTTATTCATTTTTGTAGTGTGACTTTTTCAATCATTAACAAATTGAACGTTGTTCTTGCCATGGACATTACCGGGACATGTAGAAGAGACGAGCTGACTAAAATGACAACGAATGACATACCTAGCTAAGCAAAAGAGAATTCTGATCCGGATTTCAACACACACAAATCCGGAAGATATGTGCTTTTTGGACGAGACCAAGAATATTGAAACAAATACCTCATATTGTGGCCTATACAGGTAACAAGTGATCACAAGTGATTGGAATCAATTTCATAGGAAAGGTCCGGTGTCCAATATTGTCTGCTTCTGCTTGCAATTCTTCTGGCAGACGCAGGTGGAGATATTATGACCCTAAAACAAAACGGTGTTCATCACTCAAATGAGAGAAAAAAAGTTTTATTTTCTATCCAGTCCGTGTAATTTTAAATCTAAATTACTAACCCCGTAGAGTAAAATGCAGTGACGTACGTCAAGATCGTGACTCGATACAGAAAAATTCTAACAGATTTAGACACAAACTTAAAGCCGGTTTTAGTAAATTTCTGTTTGGCATACGGCTTCTCGATGGCGATGTTATCTCCTCGTTCGTCGAGATCGCGCGTGCAACACTCTCTTTGTCTCTTTTTGCCATTCGAACGACGGTTACGAAGTGTGAAATGCGCTCTAAGTCAATATTTACCGTCTAAACTTATCGAGATGAATTTATAAATGATGTTCTGGTTCGTTGGAGCAACGTCTCGAGTTCACCAGCCAGGAAATTACAATTTATATTAAAGATTGTAAGTTTTCAGTTTAAACTAGCTACGATTAATTCCCAAAACAGGCCGAGAGCTAAAAAACGGCTATATCAACCCTCCCCCTTTCACCCGCGTAACAAAATCGAATTTGAAATTGGTTTAATTCGCAGGGGAGGGTCGAACCTTCGGGACTTTTCCGCTTTCGATGACGACTGATTGCTCGAATGTGTGACCTGACAAGGAAATTTCATTTTTTTTTTGGTCCTGAAAAGACAAAAACAAAACATTCGTCCACCATCTCTCTCCCACCATTCGGTTTGACCCTCGGGGGGCAAAAATTTAAACTGCAGCCGAACACAAATGTACACGAAATAGCTCCCCCGGCTCTATGCAGATTGATCCAATCTAAGGACGATTTCAAATAAAGAATACCCGTTATCACATACGTAGTTTAGAATGTTTGTTCAGTTAGGAGAGAGCGCAGGACCCGGATCCATTCTCAGCTCAAACAAATGCAAATGTAAAGAGGAGCGAAGTTCGTTTTTTCGATTAGACTCCAATAACTGAGGGAAGATTTCCGTTTCTTTGTGAGGGCGGTCGGGGATGAGGGGGGTATTGAAAGGGAGGAGAGTTTCGTTTAATAATGTCATGCCGAACTGCTGAACATGATACTTTTTCTTTATGTTTGCGAGATGGGTGGTGGAACGTTATTGTCTGTTTTGTTTTCAGCTGGAGAAGGGGGAGACTGAAAACTGAAATATTCGGAAACTATTAAAATTTACCCCACAAGAGAGCTTTCAACTTATTTTAGTATCAAACAACTAGGTATCATTTTAGAGTGTCTGGATGTGTTGGTGAAGGAAATTTATCGTTTCTTTATTCACCTACTACTACTACAAGTAGTACTACCACTTCAAATTAATACTAATAGTATAAAACCAATTTGAGCAGTTGTTGTTCTGAACTAAAGTACGAAGCGGGTATTCAAAATCTCATTAACTTAAAGTGCGTTGTATTTTATCTGGTTGAATAATATACAGAGTGTCCGCTATACTTACTTAAAAATTAAAATATTGACTTTTCAGTACATATTCTTATTTGGATCTTCATTCAAGCGTTCGAGTAAAAAGTAACTAAAGGATATTTCGATGATGTTGTAAATCATTGAAAACTTCTTAAACATTCCAAGAATGGTTTGAAAATGCCAATTGGCTTTGCATTAATTTATCAAGAATAGTTTGGTTCGAATAGCCCAGCGTTATATTCAAATCTACAATTCTGCAACTTTAGATTGATATGATTGATTGATAATTTCCACAATAAAATACACAAGTCTATTTTTTTTAACAGGAACCGTGTCATTTTCAGTATCTGATTTGAAGTATTTTGGAATACCATATATCTATACCATAGGCATTGAACAATCTAAAGATTTATAATAGATTATAATAGTGTGACATTATTATCTGTATATGGGAGGGATCTAGTTAAACAATAATTAACCAAGGTTTAGACAGAACCTTTTATTGACCGTATGTCAAGTTAAACATAAGGTCAATAAAAACTGTCTAACCGTGGATAATATAGTGTTTTTTCCACTACTAACCATATTTTTGATAATCGTTTTATTGAAAATTTAAGAATTTAGGTTAACAACAAAACAACAACATGAAGAGACAACCTATTTTATCTGTCAAGTCAAGTATATCTCATATGTCTTAATAGACATTGACATTATTATTTACCTAGGTCAATAATATTTCCTTTTTTGTTGTGTTTGTGCCAGACCAGACTAGGTCAACAATGACCATTAAGGTAGAGAAAACAAATTTCTCAAGTTACTAATCGGTCAATAATGGTATATTTATCATGTTTGTAGTGGAAAAAATACATTAATCCACACTTGCTTTCAATATTATTTACATTATCGCACAGGTGATTCATATTTTCTTTATATTTGCTGCCTGTTATGTCTAATTTGTATGTTATGCTTATAGTTCCAATAGTTTTTTTGGTTGAATCTTTGATTTTTTTTTGTAAATTTAACATTTAATAACTAAGTAAATAATATCGTGTAAATCCAAATCCCAGACTGTCCCATAATAATTTATTTGTATGGCAATATAGAACCCCTTTCCAAAAAAACAGAGGGAGCAAAAAAAAGAAAAGCCATTAAGGAATTACAAACAAAAAGAAATTCCCCCATATACGTCCTCGTATAAGTAATATAGATTCGCCGGGGCTGTTTTTCCTCGTTTTTTCACAGAGATTAATATTTTCGGACACTGTTAATGTCCCGCGTCTCTGGCCATATATCACTCTATCCAATCTAGAGAGCGTTTTATGTTTCAACCTACCTCCCTTTCACCCCCTTGCCCTCTGATCCTGTTCCACTTAACCTCCGGGGTTGTTTCTGGGCTTTCGTGGGGAATAAACAACGCTTTTGTGGAAATCTTAGATGCGTAGTATTGAACTAGTTTTATAAAATTTTATAACAAACGATGCGCTGAGTTGAGTGGAAAAATTATCATGTCAAAGACGATAATGCCCCCAAATATTGACTTTGATGTGGGGAGAAAAAATTTATAAGGAGCACTGCGAGGCGCTTATCGACGGTCTTCAGCGCAAAGTGCCAATGCATCTTTTAAATTACAAATATTGATAGATGATAAGCGCCTTATGAAAATTCTGACAAAATGTCGTCCTCGTATATTCAGCGGCACGTTCTCCTTATACACTCTAGTTTTTCATCCTTCAATCATCGAGGTTTTAAGATTAACTTAGAAACGCAAATGTAGTGGAGTTTTTGTTTATGTTCTGTTTTTTTTTTGGTACATCTTTATGTATGTAGCATTTTAGCTCAGTAAATAAATATTACTATTATTTCTCTTTATATCACATAGTTTTCTATGGTAACACCGTGTGTTTACTCAACCAAACTGTCCTTTGCATGGTTTTACAAGTTGGGTTGAAATATAGAAACACGTAATTTTCCATTTTATTTGGGAATATTAATTAACTTTTATTGTATTTTCTTCTACTAACATTGCACGATCTTTCCAGCTCAACTAATGACAACTTTACTGCAATACGTCCCTCACCCCTTCCAGGCAAGACGGTGGGGTCATCCGAAACACCTGATGCTGACGAGCGGTCCACGACCGCATCCCTCCTAGTTTACATATCGCCCCCGGCCCTTTTCCTCTCCCCGCTCAGGAGTTGGACAACGCGAATAAGGAGGTTAAAAAGAACAAGTCGTCTCATCTCATCTCCATGGTAACGAGCTAGCCTCTCCTGCTTTGCATCGATCTTTAAAACTGTACGTGTGTGTCGAAATCGCCCCCCCGCGGGGGGTGAACGAGGGGGGCGACCGTGCCACCTATGCACGGAAGCGACACTTAATTTCCCCCCGGGGGGCGACGGGGGGACCGGGGGCGGCACATCGTTAGGCATGTGTGAGCGTGTGTCGGATTGATTTGTGCGGGTATTTTCGTAAGGAATTTTTGCTTCCAATCTCACTGGACAATACTAAATGTCATCCCAATCATTAATAAATGAGGACGTAAACAAAAAGCGCAGACAGGAATTATCGATGAAAAAGCAACAAAGCAACAATAATGTAAAAAAGAAACATAAAAAAACTTGACAATCGTGATTTATAAAGACTTTCCAGCTTGCCGGAGTCTGTGGAAGCGTTTTGTTGCAAGTGATTTTATGACATATAAAACGTCGATTTCTGAAGTTCTTTATCCGTAAACTCCGCTATAAGGAAGTTTCATTGATAAAAGAGGAGTTTGCTGCTAGTTTTAGGAATTCCCTTTTAGTGACAAAGTCAGGAATATTTTTACTAGTTTTTACAGTTAAAATTCAATTGTAAGTTTTAATCAATATTTTTTGGACAAGCAAATAATACATCTGATGTTAAGCCAGTAATAATTTTTCATCATTCAATAAGTGTACAAAAAAGCACAAAAATGGGTTTGCTTGAAGCACAAAAGAAGAAAAATATTGTTTAAAACTAGGTTCAGAATTTGATTATTTTAAGCCAACAAAAGCCATCAAATTTATAACAACTGTTACTAGATGAAGATATTTTATTGATCTAAGGACATTAATCTAGGTTCGATGATGATTGTGGAAGTAGACTCCATATTGTTTCAAAGAATTTAGAGCTTCGTTATGTTCTGATTTTGAATTAGTTGATTAAGCCTTCATTTATTACAAAACTGACGATCAGTATCGTATACAAAGATGTTTGAAAATTTTCTTTGCTTTGTTATTATGAATATTTTAGGAAACACTTGTGATATAATGTAACGTTGCATTATTGAGAAGTTGATGTTTTTTGTTGTTATTTCTCCTCACCTCACCATTTATCCAAGTTAGTAAAGAGTGTAAATCTTACAGACATGATCACTTCAAGCAAAACGGTCGGACTGTCTGGTCTCTTTCACTTCAGAACCGAATTCGGGAAGGTTTGGTTTTCGTACCAAAAAAGAGCAAAACTCCTAACCACTTAGTTGTGAAATAAACCAACAAGATAGTTGTATGCCATTACATTTCTACAAATATTTAGAGTGGTTACGAAACTAGCAATTCTATACGACTCTGGTAGGTAAGAAGTACCATTGAAAAAACCAAACAAATCACTTTGCTTAGAGCAGCAACATCAGCAGATCATCATAACGATAAACCACCAACATACCACAATACGATCCTCTTTGTGCATCATGAGCAAGCAGACGATACAGCAATCTTCAAGATTATAGCCTTAGCACTCATCATTTTTCTTATGACTTTTCTTAAGCCTTAACGAAACTTGTAGGCTAGTTACAGGGAACATGAAACCTACGTTCAGTTTTGGGTTGCTTTCATAATGCTCCACTCACCGTAAATATTGAAGAGTAAAGGAGTACACATATGTGCATCTGTCTGCCCTCTTTAAGTCCTAAAAAATATAAGAATAGTGACTTGTTTGACCAAACAGTACGGAATAATAAGATGTCACTTAGAAAATCTAGAGTACTTTATGATGAGTACTCTCTGAAACTTGTTCATCTCAAATAGAATATAATGTGTCCTTTGATTTTCTCAGGTACTCTTCAGTTATTAATTAGACAGCATTCAATTTTAGAAATTGGAAAACAAGCTATAAACGCAGAAATATTTCTGAGTTGCTTATAAATGTAAAAGTCTAACTTTTACCTTTGTGGCTGTTCATGTAAACTGTCACAAATGATTGATTTTTACTAGACTAAGACATTATACGATATCTATATTAAGAGGACTTAATGACATTACTTGATCACCATAATATTAATTTGAAGTAACGACTTTAATAAGTAACCTTAGAACGTAACTGTAAAGTATAATTTGCACTTTAAAATAACATTTTGTTCATCTTCTAGTGATGTTTGTTAGCATAACATTCTAGTTTATCGAGAAGCTAGCATGTTAAAATAAATGTATCTTTCTGATTCCAAAAAAAAATGGGATGATAGTTTTAAAACCCAAGCATCCGGCATTAAAAGCACTTCCGTTATGATTTAACATATCCATAAAAATGGCAATTGTGATTCCAATGGTGGCGGGCGCAGGCCCGTTTTTCACGTCAATAAAGAGTGTCTCTCCGTCTCTCCTCTCCCTGTAGCTCCTTCCTGCATGCATTATATTTTTAAATGTGAACGGAATAATTTAACATTAGCTCCAGAAAGATTCTCATTTGTGTCACAAAGGAACGCTGCCTCTGGAGATAGGGAGGTTTTGCCCTGGGTCTTCGCATTACGTTAATACCTTCACTCACACATTTCAATGGAGTTTTATTAGAAACTTCAAATAGCAATGAAGTTGGAGTAATATGATTACGGTTGTCTTTAAGAAACATTAACGGGATCGTTATGGAATGGACTGTATCAAGTGGATGGACGAAAACTCTTCTCTCAAAACGTAATACGCAAAGGCCTCTCGCTTCGCCCTTTATTTGGAGGAAAAAGAGGGAAAATGGGTGGAAAAAGGACGTCGGATGCGAGAAAAGAAAACAGGGACTAATAAGAAGTTAAGGGGCGGCGGGGTGGACGCGGCGGCGGAGACGGCGTTTTCCATGTGTGTGTGTGCGTATGATGTGTGGAATTAAGGAAAATGGAGGGTGTTGGAGAAACCATTTTTTTCCCAAATATTTGCTTCAACTAAATGGAAAATCGAAGATCATAAGACGAAGTAGTTTCCAGCTGAATCTGCGTCTTTTCCTTCACAAAATAATTATTCAAATACTGTTCACTTTCTAGATGTAATGAATATGAAATTCTGAACTTTTGTTAAAATAAAATTCAGTATAATAACTAGTAAGCGTGTTTACTTTCAGTTAGTAAACCTAGTTAAACGTATTTAACGTATCTAGTCTATACGTAAAAATTCTATTAAATTATTTAGTATTTTATAATTTATTAGACCATTCTAGCATCTCAGAAAAACACTGTAAGGAAAATTAAAAATAAAAAACATTTTTTCCTTTAAAATATACTTTACCCTGGCGCATTCACCCTAATATTGTAAGAACACGATTCCTGTTCCATACTTATACTCACCGTTTATGCTATTCACTTCCACTGTAATTCAACTTTAAAAAGCATCGTAATGTTGGAAAAATAGTTCAATTAACCGAGTTAAGACAATTAATTAATCATTATTGTTAAAGATGCTTTCAATAATTAAAACTATATAGAAATACAACATTAATGTTATAAGGAATCTTCGACAAATAAAAATATTAGTAATTTATTTAAGTTGTAATTACAAAATTGCAGTAAATTGTTTCATTGTTATTAGTCTGAACTAACTCATCGCTTTTAGTGAAGTGAAAGTTTAGTTAAATGTATTGATAGGAATGAGTATGTGCTCAGTCAAAACATCCTCACTTGGGACAATGAGAACTGGCAAATTGGCACCGAATACTTTAATTGCACATATTTCAGTCAAAATAGAGCAATTTTAAATTAAATCAGTTGTTTGATTCCTTCCTTTATAAACTGGCTTAAAACTGAGTAGATATTCAATATTCAAATTTGCCACCTTCGTAAACTCTCGAATATCTACTTTTAGCAAGAACCTCCAAGTAGTTCACAAATTATTTGAAAAAAAAAATGCATTTTAAAAAATTACTTGCATTTGCAATTTTAAAAAGGATAGAAAATGCTCTTTAAAAAAAAACGCAAAAACGAAGTCTTTTTGATCAGCCGTTTTCGAGATATTTCATTTCTTTCAAAGCAAACTTTGGACCACTCTCACCACCTTATATGAAGAGATAGAATAAAAAGTTAAATATCAAAATTGTTCGTCGAGAACAGGCAATTACGTTCATCACATTTTTGCAATACCAATTCGTTTAACTTTTCAGGGTTTTGGAAATTTTTCATTTTAGTAGTGTTGAAAGCGGTGGATTTAGAAAGCTGAAATTATTTCCAGCATTTTCTCGTGTCCACATTTACTAGAAAGAATTTTTCCCGAAGCCCTACTATGTATAGTTTCCCAGAAAAATCCGCTTATTGGAACACCCTGTACAGGGTGGCCAACTAAAAATGCGAGGTACTCTATCTCGGAAACCAAAAATGATACATGTTTGATACACAAATTTTATTAAGTAATATGGCCATAAGGAAGACCTCTAAAATATTTTCGTGATTCCAGCGTTGCCGCATTTACTGGAAATCAGTGGCAACAACGGCAATCCTAGTAACTTAACTGATGCTATTTCTTGATTCTGTTGCTTTATCCACTAAGTTTTTGTTCTTTCTAAATGTTGTCTTTTTCTAGATATTGTCTATTAAACATTGGATTTTTTATTATTTGGAAGACTGTAACAGGCGAACGGTTGAAGATAGAGAAAAACGGTTTACATGTTCCTATCTTCCTTTTTTGAAATTTATTATATGACAGTGTCTTCAGTCTTGAATCCTGTATTCTTCATCGGGCACCCAAGCAACACATTTTGAAATAGAAGTCATGACCTCTTAGTGAGAGTATGTATCCATCAAAGAAGGGAAAAAAAACATTCTTTTTTCCCTTCCGGTTAGATGTTCTAAATGTGTGTTTCCACATTACCATTCAGTTGGTACCTAAGTCAAGGTGACATCAATCAACTTGAACATCAAAAAATTTGAACCCTATACTTGTTTGGGATATAATTACAATATCGTAAAGAACATTGAGAAGTAGTGGTGATTTGAAGGAGTTGGGCGGAAAATCAACCCCATCCCCATAGCCAAACGGCAGTCATCCATTACCCCCGAGGCCGGGTCACGTACCCACCGAGGCGGCGGCCATATTTTCCGGTATCGAAAACAAAAGCCGGGCGTCTCGCAGATACATTTTTCATGTAAATGGTGTCCAATATCGCGCATAAAGCCCCTCGTTTACAATACATAAATCCGCGAAATCGAACTAAGCTTTGGCCGGCCCCGGTCCCACACCTTAAGCTCCGGGATTTCTTTCGGAGATTGTGGTTGATGGGAATTTTTAAAATTTATATACAACATATAAATCCCGGCGCCCGAAGATCCGTCCAGATTAGGGATCGCTTGAATTTCAAATCAGTCCTCGACGCTTTTTCTTTCCGGCCACCTTAAATCGCTCACTTAATGACCTGAACTAAACTGGATCATGCAGCAATGTTCCAATAATTCCGTTAGAAACTGATTACTTATAACGTAAACCTAATCTAGCCACCGAAAAAAAAGATAAAACTTTATTAACAAGAACGAATGCCCACAGGATCCACGAGCCTCCATAAAATATAAATGCCATCCAGAAAGTCTCATTAAAGGAGAAATGCGATCCTCCCTGCCCGGCGATAATCCAAAAAATCATTATTTATATTTTAATGGTTTTTTGCCTCCCTTTATTTCGTGCAAGTTCTCGGGGGGTGAGTTTTTTGAGATTTGCTATTTACCATCCCGACTAAAGCCACCTTTACGCCCAAGGAACCTCTAATTAATAAGACGATTAGTATATGTCAGGATTAGGTCCGGTCAAGCAGCTGACCAGTGGGGATTAGCCTTAACGACTTACGTAAACAAGCGGTGATGGATCTGAAGTGTCCAAAGACTTGTCGTCAACACTGGACAAGAATAATTACAGCAGTTAACCCTTAAAAGTTTTAGCCGGGTTTGCGTCAGGAAATTCCTCAGTTTGCGGCTTTCTGGGTAATTAAAGCGCGAGCTTTCCACGCCCTCCGGACCGGGAAAATGGGCACCAATAGGGAACGTTGATTGCTTAATTAAAACCAGGCTTTTATTTCATTTACTGAAAATCGCTAGCCAATCCGGTGGCAACTCTTCGTTTATTGGTTACAGCAATGTAATTAAAACTGTACGTTTCTGTACGCAGCAATTGAATTACAAATTAAGTTACTGGTGCTGGGATTGGATTGTTGAAAACTAGATTTAGCCCCTGCAAATAAAATAATATGCATTAGTTCAATGTTAGTTGTAAAGAGGATTAAAATAGGTACACTGTACCTATTGCTTATTTGAAATAGTAAACCCGATATATTAGGGCGTTTTTGTATTTTGCATTGAATTTTAATCACATTTTGTGCATAGTTTTATATAACTAATTTTAGTCTTTTCTATGAAATGTTTTACTTGTTTCTATAAAAACTAAAATACTTGAAACATCGACTTTACAGCTTCATGGAAGGTTTCTTCTCGGTTAACACATGACAGACTAGACTACATGTCAAATGACCACACTGTGTGGTTTCAGTTAAAACCCTACTCATAGAAGTCTAAAATACTTGTTAATTACTTCAAAAACTGTATTCATAGTGTAATTTAAAAATTTATAGCTTCATGGAGAGAATTTTGACAGCTGGCACTTTATTGACGACAAAACCCCACTCATAGAAGTCTAAAATACTTTTTAATCTTTGAACCAAGTTTTCTGTATTCATAGGGTATTTTAGGGCTTTATAGTTTATTTATGTACGGAATTTTAGAATTTTCATCCTTATAACNCNNATACNNCGGTAATGAACANCACNTCNGAATNNCTNAGNCNTNGGGNTNANANNCAAANTAANAGTGNTNTNCNGTNCNGTACGNCANTGNTNTACTATNATTCTGNAANCAATACANTCACAATAGTNTGTCCAGCGACNNACATAGCTNTNGACGGNNANTNNNTGCNNCGNNGCNTACNNCCAAAACAACCCCACTTCGACNTGNANCNAATNGNCTNCNCTTGCGTAGATNTTCNGTCNTAATCNTCTGCCAGCGNNAGGNNGCTNCGCCGCNCNCCAAGGTNGCTTATGTGTAAGCTNNNGGGNTTTATGNGCAGGNCAACTTCCANNCNNGCCCACTTACTCCAAAATTGANCGNCANATANACCGTNNGNNANNTGGGTTCAATCTCCGTATATNCAGGNTNCTGAGAGATCNNANCGGTNGCTCNCGNCCATGACNTATAGTATNTNAGGCGCNAACGCAGATCNGTCNANTTNATTGTTTTCATAGATATTTTTGGAATTGCTTGAAAATGTCCAAAAAGTATAGTAAAAATGTCTGACACAACAATACACCTTATCTTTGCATCACTTAAATAAATTCTAACCTAAAATTGTTATTATATGTACTAAATTTAAAAAGATGTGAAAAATAACACATGAATTCAAGCAAGTAGATCCCCAGGTTTTCGAGATGCATGTTTGCATGTTTTAACTAATAAACATATTTTCTAATCGCATACCATCAAATAGGTACAATGCAAGATGTAAAAGATTTTCTGAAGAACCAAAAACTAATTCAAACATGCAAGTCATTAAAAGCAACTAAAGGTAATATATCCAAAATTACCTATAACTTGTAACAGTATTAGTTTGGAAGACGTTTTATGGCAACTTTTGTTCCAAATGAAGATAATATGCTTTAAAAAGTACGTTGAATAGTTCTAATTGTAAATAAAGAGCATAAGTAATGTACAAGCATGTGATAAGGACGCACTATTCTTTCTCATCAAGATGGACTTACCTTTTGGGATTTTCAGCTTCTTCTCACTAAATGTGTTATCTGGACTACTTCAAAAGAATCAGCGTAGTTAAGTACTTATATGTTTCAGTAAGTTTCATATTTCAGTAAATGAATAAAGTTAGATATCTTCTTGCTGAAATAGTGCAACTTCTTCTTCTACTTAATGTAGTTTCTTGATTATCGGAGTTTGCTAACATCATGACAATCCTGACAATGGAAACTGCTGCTCTGAGTAGATCTGCAGAAGATGCCAGACTCTGAAGCCACGATATTCTTTTTCTTCCAATTGATCTTTTCCACACAATCTTCCCCTTGATTATTAAGTGGAATATCTCATATTTTGAATTATGTAACCCAGATAGGTGATCTTTCCGCTCTTCACTTCCTTCAACAGCTCCAAACCTTTCATCACGAGATATTCGAAGCATTCTTCTCTAGGTCCACATCTTAGTGATGTTTAGACTTAATTTGCCTTTAAAACTGACTTAAGAATACTGGCAAAACGGATATTAATGCAGCTTTTTTTGCCCAATATTTTGAAAATATCCAGGAAAAAAACAATTATTGATGTTTTTTTAGTTGGTAGTAAACATTATGCAATTATCGCTTTGTTCTTAGAAGACTATCATTTGTAGTAAGTCCGGTTCCTACATTTAAGTACCATTCTTGTATGTATCTTTATGTGAAATATTACATTGATTTCATGAGCCTGTATGTATTTTTTGAAAAACTTTAGACTTTTCGCAACTGTGCGATTTGAAATAGACCAATCACAGGCAATTTTCAGCGTGCGATATGAAATAGACCAATTACAGCTAATCTTGAACGTAAACAAAATAATTCTTCTGATTGTCATCCTCACTGATAGTTGGCATCAAAACATTGCATTATGGCTTATGTTTTGATGCAATAAAAAATCCGTTCTAGTTTCAGTTAGTGTTCAATTAAAGAATAAAAACTAATCTACTTTATTATATGATAAAGCAAATGATACAAACTTACAATTTAGAATGAATCAAATCCATTCAACACCTAAACTTTGACTGCGTCTAATAACAATACATTAAGTGATAATGTAAACACGGAAACGTTTCAAATATTGAGTGTTTATTTGTGTGAAATTTGGTAAGTAATTCGTATATCGCCCTCATGCGATAAGGACATCTTATTCACCCTTGTTGTACAATATAGTATAGTAGTACTGTAGTAGTAGCTGTCAACGCGACAGTCGCCTTTACTCGCTAATTGCTTTGTCTGGTGCGAAATAACCGTGAGTAATGACTCCATTACTCATGTCAAATGAAAATCAAGCTCAAAGAGCAATTGTAACCGTTATTTTTGCTACTTTACTACAAGTAAACTCCAAATTAACTTAAGTTCATCCAAATACAATACTAAGAAAATTATCCCATCTCCCTTTCCCCTGTTTTTAATAATTATTACCGTGGACACTGCAGCGAAACGAGTTGTAGACAATGACCCCCGCGGGGGTGTAATTACCGCGATGGTTCCCCTTTTAACCCCCCCATTCCCCCAAACTTCCCCACATGCGTTGGTCAGCGGCCACGTCGTAGTGGTCAGACAGAACATCGCGGTTATCCGTGCAAACTGCAGCGATCGTCGGTTGTTTCGCTCTCCCGTCACGTGACATAGACGATGCGTGATGCGTGGTGGATCGTGACGTGCGATTTTCATTTGTTTACGTGTGTCACGTGGCCGATCAGGTTATGATTTTGTTTTTTCCTGGATGGAATGTGTTGTACTTTTTAAAGTTTGGTTAAGTGACTTTGCTCTTGGATGATTTTTGATGAATGATTATTTTTTGGATAAGTAAGTAGCAATGCAGAAAAAAGATCTAATTGGAATGCAATGGTGGTGTCGTGCCCTCCCTTTATGGACATTCCACTGCTGACATAAAACGGCTTTTTACCATGTCCGGCTGTTTAAAATGCGATAACTTTTAGCACTATAAAATCGACCCAGGCAGTACCTCACCATAATTGAGCTGATAATTTAAATGTCAAGTGCTGCCCGTGCAGGATAATTTATATCTTATATCTCTGGTGAAAATAATAAGCGGAGACTGTGAATTGTTGCTTAGACTCGTAAATATCTTTTAGACACTTTGTCACGTTTACCAGGTACGGTCTTAGCCCAAAAGTTTTATGCAGATGACACTCATATTACAGTAAAATAAAAGTAGGAAAAAATCTATAAATTGAGCAAAACAAAAGCTCTAAGCTCGTAGCTTAAAAGAAACTTTTTCTTAGTTTCTTAATTCCGGCAGTGACTATGTAATCCTCCAACTAACCTTCCTCTTACCCCCAAACCCCCCTCTATGATGCGCTTGCGCTATGCTCTCATTACTCCACGATTAATTAGCTTGCATATCGTCCGCTCTTTTCAGCTCCACGAAATTAAGCAACGTTCTCTGTCTTAACTGCCCTCTCGTCAGTGGCGTCCTACCTCATTTCAACCCCCACAATCAATTAGCACCTTCTCATCCACAACAGCCCTGACTTTTACAGGCCGGTAAACAAATTTGAATAACCTCAAATTTGCGAGTTTATTTACTAACCGTAACTGACATCAAAAGGGGTGCAAAATTAAGCACGAGTCACCACTGAAGATCGCTAGTCTTAGCCACTCTTATAGGGTTTGTAATTTCATTCTGTCTGTGGCTTAATGAAATGTACGGTGGTCTCTGTCTGGCGCGCCGTTAATTAGGGTTGGCTTTCTCTCTCGGGTGCCAGATGATAAATTTGCGAGAAAATCGCGAAACCCCGTTTTTTTTCATCTTATTCCCATTTTGCTGATGCTGCCCCTGGCCCGGCATTGCCTGTTCCGATGCGGATTCGTTTGCATAACGAGATTCGCGTTTTTTTTTTGTTTGGTTAGAGCTGATTGGAAGGGATTTCCTAAGGTTATGTAACTCATACTCTTGATTATTGACTGACAATGTAGCCGAAGTTGAGGGAAAAGGAAGCAGCAAAAGATGCGGTCGTCATCAATTGGTATTATTATGTGGTTGTAATCAAATATCGAAAACCATTTTGATTAAAAAAAAAATCTAAAAAAAAAGTTAATCATTTCATCAACATTAATGGTGAAAAACTTAGTCACCTTCGCTTCGTCGATGATCTGATATTAATCACAAATGATCTTAAAGAGGCACAAGAAATGATGAGCGAGATGAGCCTATAGCATCCAAAGAGGCTGAGCTGAAAATCAATATAGGCGAAACAAAATCTAGTTGCCAGTGAAAACCTAACAGTGAACAACTTAAACATTGAGCAAGTATACTCCTACAAATACTTAGGCCACGAGATTCGATTGGGAAGAGATAATTAAACCTGTCCATTGCTTATATCCAGCAATGGACAAACGGATAGCTGTGTGATGATGATGATGAATCGTTTCATAGTAAATTGAGTTTAAAAAAACTAACCTAACTGTTTAATTTATGGCTTCTTATATACAGGGAAACATTATTGACGTGCTGTTAACTTGATAAAGTTCTCACTCTTTTTTAAAATTACATTACATTTTTACTAGCCTGGTATCTGACCATACTTACCAAGCATATCCCACCTAGGATCTCTTCGATTTATGTAGCTTCTCATGGATTGATGATCCTTTATTAATTTGTTCTAAGTTCTGATCATATTGCACCTTGAAATTGTATTAGTTGTTGATATCCTTCTGGTTTTCTACAACTTTAACGTAAATGATCAAGAGAAGTTTGGGGATCGAGCATGATCACACTAACCAATCCAGCGATATCCATAGGATAGTGTCAAAAACTTATGACCAACCGCAGTAAAATTTACTGGTGCAACCTAATAATTCGGATTTCTAATAGTACATCCTCAAGAAAGCTAAATGATATTCTTCCAAGACTTTTTCTAAGCCTTAAAGTTTTGCTGGTAAGATGCAAACTAATCAGCTTGAACAGTCAATTGTTGAAGCTGTTTCTTGAAATAATTCACCAAAGACCTACAAAATATGTGAGGAAAAAGTGGCAGATCACAGTTTGACTTCATGAAGGGAGTTGGTACAAGAGACGCTCTGTTCAGTTTGCAGGTCTTGTTTAAGATACAGTCCGAAAAAATGATATAAGTGCTGTGAAACACTTGACTAGATGACAAGGATATTAGAATCAAAATACTAAAACCAGCCACCATACAGCTCAATATAGAGGAACAGAGTAATGTCACTGCTATACAGCGTGGAGTTAGACTGGGATGTACTCTCTCTCCTCTGACTTTCTACTGAAATATTTACCAAAGCTTTGAAAAACACCGACCACGGAAACCTGCTAACGCAGAACATATCAATAACATTCGATACGCAGACGAGACTGTATAGTATTTTCCGACAGTATAATTGGCTTGCAAGAGTTGATGCACAAGATAAACGGAGCTAGTGAACAATATGGTCTAAAAATTAACAACACAAGTAAACTCAAGTTCATGATAAGTAAGCAGGACATCCGAAACTGTCAAGTGTTTAGAAGTGTTCAAATTCACTAATTTGGAAACAATAATGAGCAGTGGGACCTCTCTCAAGATTAAAGGCAAAATAGGAAAAGCAAGACAAACCTTCATCAAAATGTTAAACGTCCTTCGGTGTTACAATCTTCTCATGGACATCAGAGGAGATAGAGGCGACCAAAAAAGACTTGAAATATGAGCATACAGGAGAATTCTGAGGATATCATGGGTGGACAGGATGTCTAATGAGTCTGTACTGGGAAGAATTAACAAAAAAGATAAGATAATCATTATAAAAAAAGGAAACTTGAATATCTAGGCCATATAAGGCAAAACGAAAACAAATAGGTACCAGCTCTTTCTCGCAAGAGAGGATTCGGAAGGCGTAGGAAATCCAGGTTAAAAAACTAAGATGGTTTTTCAAAGCTCACCTGAAGAAGAAGATGTACTGTACTTGTATCAGGTGTGAGAAATTTTTGATAACGATACAATTTGAGTTACAAACAGGCTCAAATACATATGTATAAACATGGGTCATATCAAAAGTACTTTTAGATTTTTATATGTGCTACTTTCATAATTCACATTATTATTCAGTTGATAATTAAAATCAAAGAGATGTTACGACATAACCAAAATGATAATTGAACTATTCTATATGAATCCTACGTGGAATTTGCAACACAAACCTAACATCTGCCTCTTCCATATTTTATCAATCTCTTGGAAGGGTTTAATTATTTCCTTTCATTTCAGAACAAAATTACATTTGAATTTAACATTGGCTAGAATATACCACAGGCCATGGTCCTCACCTCTTTATCACTGGAAGAGGAGTTACATAGGAGGGAATTGGTTTGAGTTCATCTGAATGCGGAAAACAAGTTTTCCTACAAAACTATTTGTTTTTGTTTAAACGGTTTCAAATTTGCAAAAAACCGTGGTCTCCCTCATTAGCTACTCTTCTCATTTTTCAACAATGTTCAAGAAACACCTTGCGTATAGGTGAACCACAAAGCAACACACTTTCGTCGCTTGTAAAGAAAAGAAGCACACAAAGAACCCTCATAATCGGAACTTTTCCCCCGAAAATCAGCACCACGTGCTGCGTCGTCGGCGGCGTTGCCTTCTTCGCCCCCTGCCGCTACATCCCCCCTTCTAGCAGGTGGCACGTCGCCCTCCGCCACTGAATACAGTGGGGGGGATGGCATGCAAATATGCGTCCTTTAGAACTAGCGCTTAAAAATCGACGCCGGGTCCGACGCGATATAGGCGTCTTGTACATGGGGCTACGTCGTTTCGGCGTCGCGACGCACTCTATTTTTCCGAAATTGTGGTAATTAGTGACGTGTTTCTCTTTTTTTTTTCTATAAATGATAAACGATACACGCGTTACGGTTTTGTGATTATTGAGATATTGTGGTTCTCGCTCTGTGTGTGTTGTTCAGTAGAAATAACCAATTGAAGGATAATTTTTTTAAAGAAAAATTTTGCTAAATGACACTCATGTCATGGTGCTTGCCCACAATTTGTCGTTAAACGTTGTGTCGCTAAAGCACGCAACCACTTCTGCAAACTTTTGCATTGGGGACGCTCTGTGTTTATCCACAATGGTCGAGCAGCTTAATTGGCATATAGAGTAACCGGCAAGATTTGCTTAAGGAAACCTCTTCGGTTTTGGGGCAGTAGTAAAAGAAAACACGTTTTAAATTATTAAAAATTTACATAATATAACTTAGGCATCAAGAAAAGCAGATCACGCGACGTTCGGTTCCTTTGCGTGTTTGACGTTCAAATAATAATTTTAGCCTGTGTTAATTTTGGTGTAGTATAATTTTTCTAGGGTGTACATACATATATATAGTTCATAATTGCCCCTATACAGTTGGCCTGTAATTTTAGGGCCCTTTTGTCGAATTTGTCCCCGTTTCGTCTCAGCGAGAACCACAATATCTCTTTGTCTGGGCCCTTGGTGGTCACGTTTACATCGCTTCGCTTTTTTCCAGTTTACGGAGATTTTCTATATTAACCACTATGGCGTAGTCGACGGTGATCACAGAAAAATCGGTGAAACGTTCCTATTTTACAGTTCATATACAAACTGCAATCGATAGTTCCTGAATCCAAACAATCATTGTCGATATTTATACAGTTCGCTTTTTTCGGCTAAATTTTGTGTATTTTTTGCTAATAATCTTGACAATCTAATGGAATTTAGTACAAAATGTTACCCGAACCTCAAGGTAAGTTTTCTCATTTACTTACTGTTTTATAAGTGAGTCATAACTGAAAAACTTATGTTAACCCTACGACTGCATATAGTTGAAGAGATCTGTGTTCAAAGAATACCAATTTTGAATATATGCAAGATATTGAACGTTTTTAAAACGTTTCACTGAACATCAATCGTTTCGTTATCGTTTCTTTACTTCTTCTTTACTCGTTTTGTCTGTTCCTTCAATTTTTTTATGCAAAAATAACCACAGCACAGCCAAAATCCTACAAAGTACAGGTTGTTCAACTAAAATAGTGACAACTTCCATAATTTGACTTTTAAAAACATTGAGCAACATCAACTGAAGTCTCAGATGATGGAGAAACTTTGTTTAACTGTATCTTGGTTACTGTTGGGCTTAAAAACTCGTTTCACTAAGTGCCAGCAAATTTCATTTTCTACAACGATATTATTTTACAGAAAATAGGCTTAGTTTACGAAAATTTTGACGTTTTTGGCTTCTCTCCAAGTTATTACTCGAATTGAAAACTGGGAATCGTAGAATACTCCAAAATAAAAAAAAAACGCATTAACTTTGGAAGCATCTTTCGACTAGACTATTAATCAAGATATGAAAAAATAAGTGAGCATTGAATAATAATTAACTAACTTAAGTATATGGTAATTCTTAAGCAGGCTGAATTATAATTTTAGTATAGCTTGTGTGTGTCTCAATGTAAGACATTATCAACCATTATAATATGTATAACAATTAAAAAGAGAGTAATTATTGTCTAAAAATTACAAAATTCTCTTTGACAAAGCTAAAGAACAAATACAATTAAAATGACTTCCTGAGATATTATAAATTCATAAAAGCTTATTTGTAATGTTTTTTTCAATACACATTATACATAAATGAGTCTTTAAAGGAAAAACTGAGTTTGAACAATATTTCCAAACAGCCAAGAGACACTTCCATCAATAAAAAAAAAACAAAAAACGATATCCTTTCTCCGAGAAAATCACAACGAGGGTGTCAGCAGCAAAAGAGTGGAAGTCAAAGGCTTTAGGTAGATCGCAGAACATGATTGCAATTACAAGAGATGAAGTTGATTATAGGGCAGAATAGATAGAAGATTAACCTAATAAAACAATAGTTCTAAGTTTAACTGAGAGTAGGAACATATTTTAGCAGTTTAATGCAGAACGGAAATTCCGTACAAAATTATGAGATATTTGTGGTCCTGAACAAGATCTCTATGGAACTGGGAAGCAAATTTATCTGGATGGAATGCCATCCTCCTTTGAAGATCTCCTGATTCTCTAGGACACAGTTGTCTCCACAATCTCAATCGCTTCTATAGAGAGAGAAGCTTACAGGATGTCCCCAATTTTATATCTTGGAGGATGGAGGACTGACGAAATCAATGTGATGTTTTTTGAGATATCGTAACTTTTACAAATTTCTTTGACATTACGATACAATTTCATAACAGAATGATACAGTAACAATGTTTTTGTTATCATCAACTCTCTAAAGGATTTAAGTTTTGGTACATCGGCCTGTATTATTTTGAAGATTTCAGAAAGACTTTCATCATACAATACTCTAAGTATGCTGCTGCTACTTTGCGTTATATGGTTGTGAACTAAACTAGAAATCTCAGCTGTTTTAAACTGGGTGGTAATTTCCAGTTAATCAGAGAGAAAGGCTTACACAGAAAGTTATTAGGATTAGAGCCTATTACTCATAAAACCCTGATGGAGGGAGAGAGAAAAATAACCGCGGCAACTTAACCCCATTTGGCTAACACAATTAAAAAAACGAAATAAATCTCACATGTTGCAACGATAAAGAGAATAACATCGAAAATCCCACATGTATATTTCTAACGTCTTACGGGATTCATTGTGTTGGATTTGGTGCACCCTATAATTCTATCATTAGAAAACAGGGACAAACTTTCATTTGTACAGCGGCCCAGCCACCTCGTGCACCCTGGAACAAAGCGGAAAGGGTGTCTTATCGACAAACTATCTGGGCCAACCTAAAAAACTGCATTTCGCAAATCGAACTGACAACATATCGAATTTTTTATTGGGAAATAAGGGGTTGTTTTTAATCGTTTTTCGGGGGCGCAAAAATCAATGGGTTGCAAGGGGTGTAGGAACTACGCCCACTTTTGCATAGAGAAAGTATTTTATGGTTTTGGTTGAGAATGCTAATAATGGTTTTTTCGGTTTGTGCGAGAAACACTTTGTAACAAAAATTGGGACAAAAAATTCGTTAGGCAGGCATATATAGCGAAATTCAAACCAAATAAGGATGACGTCACACACGTACAATTTGGATTGTTGTCGGAATTTTAAGGAAACAAATAGTCAAATATTTGCTACTTGCAAACCTGTTAAACTAACAGTTACACGTCAAAATTACAAGCATAAAATTATAAAATGGTTTTAATATACTTTCCATAAGATTTGATTTTCATCCTAGTGCATGATGATCTCTTTAATCAAAATTCTCACGTGGGTTACCTACACGACAGTCTTAAATCTCTTCCAAAAACCGGCTCACGCTACAATAGCCTTCCACAAAGGACACCAAAATAGACCCTTGAAGGAAAAATCACCCCTTTCTGGTGACACGGTCGGCCAACCCTCTAAACATTTAATTCTCGTCTGCAATCAGAGCTTGATGGTTTCTCATCGGACCTTTGCAGAACAATTTTACCAAACAACTGATGGTGTCTTATTTCGTGAGATATTTCTACCCCACAAACTGTAACGTTAATAAAACTGAAGATTAATCAAAACTTCATCGGAATAACATTAACAAAATTAATTTGCTGCGTCGTGGTTTTAAAACTGTTGGGACAAGATTGTGGCCGTGCATTGACAGCGAATTATCGAATCATAATTTATTAGGCTTAATATTTCCGCTCTTCTATTGCTATGTGATTAATTTAATGATTTCTTAAATAACTTGCTAACGGAGGCTATTCTGGTAAAACTTGAATTTTTACAAAAAAAAACCATATTAATTCTATAATATTTAAATTTTATGCAAACTAATTGTTTTAAAGTGTTTTAGTGGTGTGCTTCCATATTTATTTATGCACCAAGGATGTTTTTTTAAAATAATTTCTTGCTAAGGAATATGCGATTTATTTACAATTATGGGCAGTAGATTTTAACGGAATGAATTAGAGAAGTACCACACAAACGAAGCTTTTTGAATAATCAGAGAAAAAACACTCCAAAAGCCATCAAGCACCAAATATCAAAGAAAATCTTGAAAACTAATCTAAGACATAAGTAAATTTCAATATGACGTCACAGTCAGTCGTCAGTGCCACTTTTCCTAGGGTAGGGAGTACTTACAGAGTGGTTTATCCAAGAAACACACACAGGGTTGGACTTAAAAAAATGCTCAAGAAAGCATCTAAACACAAAAAAATCAATATCTCCAGAACTATAAGAGTTACAGGGCAGAATTTTAGTGTAATTTGTTACTAAAACTGTCAGGAATAATATATCCGAGAGGGACAGTCCTGTCCTGTCTCCTTCCCTAGTTTCTATAGGGCTGGACTTAAAGAAATTATAAAAAAACGCACACAAACACATAAAATTCAATATATCTGAAACTATGAGGACAGAAGTGACTTGAATGTGTGAATGAAAAGGAACAATATAACCATAATTGACTGTCCTATCCTGTCTCCTTCCCTAGTTTTCACAGGGATGGACTAAGGAAATTATAAAGAAGGCACCCACAACACAAAAACTTTAATATCTCTGGAACTATAAGAGGAACAGAGCAGAATTTTTGTTCAAAGTTCACTGCCTGAATTGCTGGTTTTGATGTGCATTTATTAGTCTTTATAATTCACTTGAATTCACCTAAAATTTCTTAAATTCTCTTAGCATTTTCTTTAAAAATAAGTATCTATCAATATTCCATTTTCAATCTTATCGTAAACTGAATATCTACTAACTTCAAAAGGTCTCAAAAGTAGCTTTCAGAAAATATTAATGTACTGGTCATAAATTGCTCAAACTATAGTAATTAAAACACTTTTGAGCAAGCAAGTTTGGTTAAATATATTTTAACTTTTGGATTCCTGTACTTCTTTCGGGTGTTTACCGATACTGGTAAATCGGTCCTAAAAGTGTGTGTGTGCATGAAACCGCAACTTGGCAGTCAAAACTAGCCATGCCAAATCGATATATCGATCATCGCAGACCAACTGTTGAATCAGAGGGTCAGAGGGTGAAGTAGCGGTCAGTTGGGGGGTTCACCTGAGTGTGTGCACCCCCGTTTACGACGATTCCGAAGAGGAAAGGACGCACGCCGACAGGTTGGGTTTCATTCATGATTCGCACGTTCTCAGTGCACCCCCGAACTATGTAAATGTATGGACCCCAACTAAGATTAACCAACAAAAAAAATTCAAATCATCCACGCGACTATGTTTTTCTGATTGTAGGTTAGCGGCTGGTTACATGCCCATATGGTCAATGCGACAGGTGCCTACACTTACACACTTATTGCGTGTCTTCGTATGCTAATACGCATTGTCGTGTATACGGGGGAGCTTGTAATGGATCATGGTATATACGAGAGCGGTTTTCGTATGTAAATATCCGTATGCAAATCTTTTGTTATTAATTTAAACACACAAATAGGTAGTGAATCTGAGTCGTGTGGCTTTTGGTAGCACCAGCCGAAAAAAACCGTTAAAATCCTCTTCGAAACCGAAAGAGGAAAAAATGCAAATTGCGTAAGGGGTTCAGGTAGCTAATCTCCGTCCTCGGATATTCTGGGGGATATTAAATTTCTTCATTCGCACCCAATCTGCATTGAACTTATTTCGGCAGAGACAGTTACAGTGGTAGAAAAATATTGAATTACTAAGCCCCTGGGATTTGCTTCGATTATTATATGGTCTATTATCCGACAATCTTTTCAGATGTTTCAGTCTTTAAAAATGTCAACCGGAATTGTTCCTTCACCTGACGTTTTATTATCTCTGTTTAATTGTTTGATAGAACTAGACCTATGGAGCTAGTCTATGAGTCAAAAACTTGCTAGTCAACTATACTTTGTGGTTTTTGTTTCATTCAGATACATTAAAAACCAAAAAAGTTACAGCTTATCAAAATGTTATCTAAGGAATAAAGACATAATCTTGATCGTGAATCATTGTCATTAAATATATTTTAATTAATTACTAATGGAAGTGATTTCTTATTTCAATCTAGCTCTTTTAGTGTTCTCATTTTGCTCTTAAAAAGAATTGTTACTTTTGACTCAAATTATCGTTTAATGATAAGCTAAAGAAATATTACTGAAGAGATCCGTTATTAGAAGAAGAGATTGTGAATTTCCACATAAAGCATGTTTTTTAATGAAGGCTGAATATGAAGTTCTGCAGAACAGTTGTATATCAAGGGACCCTTTTAGAAAAATTGTAGTTGTCTTTAAAAGGTTTGTTAAGGCAAATGTAAAACAAAAATAAATAAATAAACAAAATAAAATAAAATAAAGAACAGGTTGGGGTTATTTACTTTGATTAGAGTATCTAGATTTTTAGAAAAATTTTGATTTCGACATTTTTTTTTATGGTGATTTATGTGTGTTATTTGCGCTAGTAGCAAATTCCAATATTTTTTACTAAAAAAATTTAATAATCTAAATTCTACTAAACCAATCTTCGTTTATGGTGAACATCATTTTTTAAGTGATTATTTTATGATTCTGGAACGTAGCCAACAAAACGCCGCCTGTACAAATTTTGTTTAAAGGCGATAATCTTTGAATACAAGGCCAAAAATAAAAGCGAGAACTGAAATTACTTATCAATAAGTATGTTTGTTCTGTAACGAATTAATCATTGTTCCCAGAATGCCGACCACACAGTTATACGGGATTTCTCCGATCAGACGAGGCACTGTTTGTCATTAGGCCTTACAGTCAATATTATGATTAGTATTAAGTCAACTTCCGGTGCAGTTTCCTTTTAATAATTCCTTTCTAACGTACGCTTTGGCTTAACTAAGGCACTTTTCTCCGCATCAAGCCCAGACTGACGATGGTAAACTAATACAAAAATATATTTTGAGGGTAGAACTAATTGTTTAGTCAATACTTTACACCCCGGCGTGAGTCATTTTTTTCAACCCTAAATCCACCAATCAGGGGTGGTGCGCTAATCACCCCTGCCAGTCCCGGGAACGTAATTATGTATCGCATAGGGATCGATATTATACACTTTATATTATAACTCATTTGCTTTAGTCTGCACCGTTTGATGTAACGAGTTTCCTGTGTGTATTGTGCTAGGAATATTCAGCTGATTGATCAATTTATAATAAACCCAATATCGAAATATAAGTTCGTTAAAACTTATTGTCCCCGACATCCGGATACCTTTACGAATCCGTCGAAAAAGGTCCTGAAGGATCATCCGCGACACAAAAAGATTTCTAGGGCATTTATTTTAGCCCCGGGATGAACAGTATGCAACATTTTTCAACCCTCGGGGTGGTTTACATTATGAAACCTATCTATAAATGGGTTGAATGCAGGTAATTTTTTTCGGCGGTCACGAAGAAACGTTTTTGAGTGTTAGCTTTAAACTTGTCAACATTAGTGAACAACAAGTCGAGCTACTTGTATGACAAATTTTGCTTTAACCACTAATTGGCATAAATACAAATTACTGCTAAGGCCTACTTAGTGCCTAGTTTTCTCTCTATAAACGACAAAACTTTACGGTCTTTGACCGTAAAAAGTTATTACCCATTCATCTGAGCCTAGTGCAAAATCCTCCTCTTCCTCGACAATGTTTTCTTAATTTATTACTTCATAAACCAAACAAGACCATCATGGTTTTAACCCAAATTATTAATTTATGATCGAAGTATTCAAAGACACCCATTGACAAGAGAAGTGGTAATATCGTAGACATATTTTGACACCTAGTTGTATACAGTGTGTAGTGAAAACAACGTTAAAACCACTCAATCATCTGCGCATTTGCATTTTTCAATCTTCAATGTGGTCCCAACTGACGTAGAATGGCTCAAAAGTAACAACTAGGCAGACTAGAACAACACCGGAATCGATCTTTGCTGGTTTTGAGACCAAAGAATACAATTTGGCACAGATTGACCACGAACGAGCCAAATTCAGCGTCCAATGTGGTTTCCATTTTCATTTTCATTCCTCAAGTGGAGGATTTCTGACACAAAATTCATTAGAAGAGATATAAGCAAAACAGCTTCTCTGTTATTCTAACAAGAGATCCAGAAAGAAGACAACCCCGTAAGATCAGAAGGAAGAAAATATTACAAACAGTCTGGAATATAAATCAATTAGAATCACCAAAAGAGCTTGGTTCACAATACTTTATCACAAAAAAGGAAGAGAATCATACTGTATCAACGTTATATGGAATTAGTTTCTCAAAAGAATGACTGAAAACACCGTTTTGTACGTGTTACATACTTACTATCTTTGAGTATTCTCGACAGCACTACTCCTTGATTAAAAGGTGCCTATTTGTAATCCTAAATAAAAACATTGATAGCCAGAAATTGCCTTTTAAACATATAGAATCCTTTAGCCTGAAGTATTTATGATTCTGTAGAGTCAAATCAAAGTTTCCTCTGGCATTTGAGATCATGCCAAATAGTTCTGTGAAGATTTATAACAACCTTGGAAGCTTTAACTTTTGTGGATGACTATAATCATTATGTCACTGTCAATTCAGTTCAAGGAAAGTCACTAATTATTGTGAATTATTTGAAGCAATTTAGGAACGCATCCTTTTGGAACATTCCAATAGCCATAAAGAGATTAAACTGTAAATGAAGGATGCATTGATTAATTTAGTTATCTAAATACCCGTAAATAATAAATGCAGCTGCAAAGACAGATACCACGGCACGCAAATATTGGCTTAAGGTATCCAAGACTTTATACAGTCTATACGTGTATGATGGGCCAATATTTGTCTTTTTGATAAAATAAGGGAATCATCTTAATAACGAATTTCGTGTTTTTGTCAATTTGCCAAAAAATTTTTGGAATAATTAGTAAGTGTTCACCTAGAGATCCATGTTTACCACACATCTGGCTCTGTCACACCCACTGTATAAAAGTTTTTTTTTTGTTAGGTAATAACGATTATTAAACTACTAACGGGTTATGTTGTTGGTTTCAGAAGGTGAGTCTCTACACGTCTGCAAGCTGACATGTTACCTGCGCCCTTGGGCGAATTTTTGGTAAGCACCGACTTATGCAAAGGCGTCAAAGGTGGACTGGTAAATACCCGTTTTCCTGCTTGGGGTGATTGAATTCCCAAGACCGACAATGACACTACCCGGTTCAGTTTACCAGACCGCCTAATTACAAAATAATAGCCGGGTAATTAAATAATTAAATGGCTTCCTGTAAAATCAGGCCGACCAAATCCAAATAGCATTTTAATTGTCGCGCACGATGTAAAATCGAGCCCGGGATAATTACCGAGAGGGGTAATTATCGTGGCCGGCAACGCCGGATAAACAATTATAAAGAAAATCATCAATAATAAAAAAAAATAATAACGATCCAGGCACGAAACCTAAATGAATATAAAATTGTCATGAAATTGTTAAAAGTGTAATTATCGGGCTTGTAATCACACGTTACCGGTGTATGTGACATTTTTTTTTTGCTTCTACTGTTACGTTTTTAATGACAGTTTAATTACTAGTTAGTAGGGACTTTTTGCGTCGTATTTTTTAAACTCATTTTTAAATATGAATAAAACGAACTAAATAATAGGGAACTGACATAAGCACAAAAAAAATCATACTATTTTGTATCTCAATTTTTAATGTTTGTCATTTTTTGCCTAAAAACTGAATAATCAAAAAAGTGGAAAAAACATCATCAGGAAACAAGGGAATACGAAAATGCAATAAGCCATATAAATAATATTAATTTCTCTTTAGACCTCATGAGGATGTAGAAGCATTGACATAATACAAAACTAAAAATGTCATATCTTAACTAAACTGCTCGTCAAAAAAATGTTTGGTCATATTTAAGCGACTATTTCTTCAATTTGATTTACTCGATTTTAATAATTTTTTTTGAGGATTAAATGGTATTTTCTTCTTCTTTCTGACGACCTAAAAAATCTTTTTGAAAGTTTCCGTTTCCGAGTATACAGGGTGTGACTGAGGTATAACCAAAAAAGTTTGGTTTAACGCCATTTCTCGCCAAAAAAAAATTATGTTTTAAAATAGTCTTAATCGAGTCTTATGGTCAATATCTCTAGTTGGTGATTAAGGGCCATTTACAAATATTATTGCAAAATTTCAAAAATGGGGTTATTTTTACTTTTCTTGTTTTTAATTACCTAAACCTAACCTAACCTAACTGTTTGTGGAAAAAGAGGGAGGGATACTACACTTGAGTGTGTAAGTGTAAGTGAAAGTAAAAATACAAAGTCGAGTAGGCACAAAATTTATTAAATAGCTGTTATCTGCTATCTGCCTTACAAAAAATCTACTGAAATTGTTGAAAATATATTGAAAAATATTGTAAAATATATACAGGATGGAAAATGCCAAAATTCCATGAATAGGGTACATTAAATAACATTGTCGTAAGAGATTTTGGTCACTGTTTTGTCTACAAGCTATGGAAATGAACAAAGTATCGTTTACAATACTAACATTATTACGTTTAGTCTAAAATCATGATGTTATGAACTTAAAGGTGATGAGAATCATGTTTCAAATATTCACTCGAATAAATTGAAAATAGAAATATTATCAGAGATTTACAGTATGACTATAAAAAGATTTGTGTATGATAAAGTAGTTGATTGGAAAGGTTTTAGATTTTTCTACACCTTCTGGACCTTTTTTACGTATTCATGATTAGACTTGTAATTAATTTTTGATAGCTTCAATTTCGAAGACAGTAATGTAAGAAGATGCCTGCATGTAATGCAGAACACTTCTAAAGGAGATATTTTAGGAGATTTTCAAACTACTACTTATGGTGGTTCTGCATCGCCAGAATCAACAAAGAATGATCAAAGACATAAGGATGACACCAAAACTGATAGAGTCAAGCTGGTTTGAGGTTGTATAAGTAATTCAGAAGACACTGAGTACAATACAGTATTCTATGAAAGTGTTTTGAGATGCACTGTAGTGCTTTAAGGCTTCCAAAAGCAGTTACCTTTCTCAGATGATTATTGCTTTTATCACGCAAAAGAAGTTTCAGGTTATTTTAGTTGGCATAAAGTAAAAATTTACAACAGCTAATCAAGTACAATATCCAGGTCTTTTGGAAACTATTTAAGCATTTCCACGAGGCAAATAATTGCAGTTTTGAATTTCCCTTGCGCCGCCAACTAATCGACATTTGAGAAGCCGTCCCCGCCGTCCGGTTTTCAAGAATTTAATTTTTCCTGCTTTCGAAGAATTGAATTCCTGGTCAAAGGCCACCTCATTCCGAGTTCCGGTTTTTAATTAACTCGTGCACTAAAATGTTTTAAAAACATGAGGCCGGTGGATCGTCGTCGTTGACTATCGATCGGCGGCGACGCTGAAAAAAGCCAGCGTCGCGGCGCTAAGTGCTAGTGTGGCATGCACGCCATCTTAGCAAACCGCAATTAAAAGCCGACCCCCCCTTTACCGCGCCCTCACCTCGCCGCCCTTGGCCCGTTTAAATGAGGGTGTCTTTAAGGGGGTGTACAACTGGCGTAGTATTCCGCCAACGGTTCATTCATTCGTTTTTATTTACATGTACAGGATGGAGGAGTTAATTTATTACTGTCTCTTGTGATTAGTGAAATTGTACAACGAAAAATGAGCTTTATTGGAACCCTCAATAAAGACTCTGAAGAAAGAAAAACCAACAGGAAGGAAAGATTGGATAATTAGCAAAATTCTCTGGGTAAGAGAAGAAGATCTAAAGGAAAAAGTAAATTTCGCACACAAATCAGACATTCAAAAATAGAGGAACTTGAGGAGTTACAAGCAAAGCATGATAGTTTTAATAGAACTTGCCGGTATCGAAAAACCAAAAACAACTCAATTACTGGAAATATGGAAGAACTACATTACGCAACTCTTCGAAGATGAGATACAGCTAAGTAAATTTGAAAATATAGAATGAAAAATATAAAAACATCAGAAGAAATCGAAATACAAAGAGGTGTACGTCAAAAAGGTGTATACTTTCACCAATCTTCTTTAACCTGTACTCAGAAGATATAGTAAATAAAGCACTTGATGAGCTATGCCGACGATACAGTTTTTCAGCTGGAATACATGCAAATCTACATACGATAATTAATAGAATAGTCACAGTTAGTGAAGAATATGGACTGAACATCATATACTGATAACAAAAATAACCCAAGACATTTGTAAGATATATGTAAAGAATCATTGAAAGTGTAAGAAAATGAGGGAGACACAACAAAAACGGCACCTAAAGAAGGTTAGTCAAATACTTTTAGTCTCGTCTACAGAGAACTTTCTCAACCTCCTCCTTCACGTTGTTGAACAGTATTCTTCCACTGAACCGCTTGTAAATTATTACTGTAATTGAGGTAACTAGTTGACTAGAAACCATCATAGGACCATTGATAATAGGTCTTCGTTATCAATGGTCCTATGATGGTTTTCGTTCGTTCGTTCTGCGAACAGTCCGAATACACCGTTATCTACAGAAAATAAAAAATATTTTTACTTATGACCGTTTAACTGTGACTCACCCTTAATACAGAGATTAACCGTCCAGTAATCATACATATGGATTGTACTATTTGAATATAAATATATAACTGTTGATAATCTGAATGATAATGGACGCGTGCTTTCTTAAAGGGTGCATCGGATATGCAAATTGCTTTTTCGTAAATTATTTCTAATCATATTCACCCAGTCCAAATATTTTAACTTAGCGCGTGCCTTAAAGGAGTTTCATCCCCAACTAAACAATTTACATATTATGCTAATTGAAATTGAGCCCCGATCAAACATTACCTTTGGTGGAAATTGACCGATTTGGAAAGGGAACAAAAAGGGCGCCGCACTGCACTACCACAATGCAACTGGCTGCCGTTGTGTTTACGGCCGTTATTTGGACACTTCATCGCCTCTGGTTTTTGCTCTGCCTGCCAACTTTGGCCTTCTTTTTAACACCTGTATGTCAGTCCGTGAACGCACAATAGCTTTCCCTATTATACGGAAGCTTGAAATACCATTTGTTTTCATCGAAATGTTGAAGACTGAAATCAGGAGCGAAAAATATACACTTAGTAGTTTTTGGTGCATTGAATCATATTTTGTAAACTCTGACACTTTCTTGATAAATTTACATATTTTCTTTTAATCCTTGTTAACAAGATCAAACTATTAAACAACAGAATCTAAAACTGCACAGAAAAACCTTCAATACGTACAGTTTTTGAATATTACGTTTTGAAAATACTTCATGTTAACTGTTTTTAAAAACCCTTGTAAGTCTGGGTACCTATTTCCTAGTCTTGTGTAAGTTAAGTTAGAAAAAAAGAGGAAGATTAAAAAGGAATCAATGAAATGTAGCAAAATTTACTAATTTTAGAGTCTTGAAGTGCCTATTATAGTAAAGTCCATGAATGTCAATTATATTACAGAGCTTTTTAAAATTCTTATGGGATAGTAAAGAAAAGTCAATGTTTTATATGTCTTTGTAAAGTTTATCTATCATTAAGAATTTACGCCTTGGATTTACTTCAATATATCATATTCTAAAATATGGTCAGCATGGAATGAAACTCTGATCACTCTGTATGATTTTTATGAGACTACGTAATATCATTGGCAATAATGAATTTTTCTGATCACCTGGAGACTAACATGCATTGGATAATTGTGTTACATTTCATAAATGCATCTTGATTTTACTGCTAGTTACTAACTAACACATAACAGTTTTATAAACCTTTTTGTATGTGTCATAGAGATGTCTTCTCTAAGTTTCCACAACTTTCAAATTATGTTAGCGCCACACTGTAGAAAATATGTTAGCACAAGATGATTGAAAAGGTTGTAACAACTTTCTACGTGTCTACAATTTTTTAAAAATCTTCTGAAAGCATAGAATATAATGCGGAAAACAATTTATATTTTAATTGCTATTTTTTTATAAAAATGTTATTTAAATTAGATGAGTTTCATTCAATTCTTTACAAAGCAGCAAATTACAAAGAATTGGTTTTGCATAAAAAAGAGTAGGATAATCTGAGCCTGTCAGATTTTTCTTTCCCAATTAAGTTTACTTTTTAGCACCCTTATTTAGCATTCATCCAGAGGGTTGAAAAAAATAACACTGTTTCAGTAATAGGAAGTGCGGCTTTAAATTAATGCCGGGGTTTGGGGAAATAATAATCAAGAAAGGGGTGGAAGACACGAAAAAAAGGGTTGCCTAATTGATACCCCCGACGTCTTTTTTGCTTAATCATATTATCGCGATCGCCTTCTGTTTTTTTTTTTCATTTTACCAGTCGAAGGGCGGGTTTGTTAATAGCAGTTTTCTTTAGTCTTTTTCTCTTTTCATCTGGTTTGGCAGCGTCTCACGCAATATAAAAGTTGCAAAGGCAATAATCCGGTGGATATGCCAGGATAGGCAGACCCAAAGACAGACAAATGGGGAAATTGAAAAGCGGTATTAAATAATTCGAATAAATTCCGCGAAAAAGTACGGCAAAGGCAACCGCATCGATCACTGAGCCTTTTAATATTCGATACCAACATGAAATGGGATTTTGTAATGGAACGGTGAACGCTAATAAGGCCATAATCAAAGCCGGACCTTTAATAATTGAACAGTGGTAATTCTATTTGCATTCTGGATTGAAAAACTCCTCGTTTTTTCCATGCCTTAGGGTAATTACCCTTTAGAATGTCGTCTCATACATGGTAATATTGTTTCAAATTAATGCGACCAAAACTTAAATATTCAATTTCTATTATAGATTTGGATGAATAGGTGTCGTCCCAATGAACCGATCCCGATCGCATGCATTTTTATCACTTTTTCCGGAGGAGACCGGGTAAAAAAGCCCATAAAACTTAAGTAAAGAGTATTAGTTTCCATCTATTTAATGAAAATAGGGCCCGGCAGTGGATCATTACCGACGTTCGCTTTTGTGCAATCAGCCAAATGAGTGATCGAACCCCGCTTAATGAATCTGTCTTGCTAATCTTTTAGATGGGCCGCGGTCCCCGATTGATAATGGGATTAAGTTTTAGGGAATATAAGGTTTCAACTGCACAACTTTCAATAGTTTTTGCTCTATATTGTCGTCTGGACTGTCCAAAAATTAACCTCATCAGAGAACATCTTTTTGAAAAGAGGGAATGTGACTAAATAATTCTTTTTTTTCTTCTTCAAGTGCTTATTCGTTCAATGGCCTTGTTTACGTTTTGGAAAACCATGTTTTTAAGTGTTTTAGCCATGATATCCTACGCCTTCCAGGTCCTCTCTTGCTATAAAACTTCCCTAAGGACGTGGTATTTGTTTTTGTTTCGCATTATATGGACACGATATTCAAGTTCTTCTTCTTTTTAAATAGTGTTTATCACTTTTCTTCCTTTGTTCATTCTTCCCAGTACAGACTCATTAGACACTCTGCCAAATCATGAGAATGCTCAGAATTCTTCTCTATACCAACATTTCAAACGCTTTAAGTTTTTATTTAAATAATATAATAAGTCTTATGAGCCACCTCCTAAAAGTATTCCTTAAGGTAGTCCATAAGAGGATATAGAGCGTATGTGAGCCAAATATCTCCAAATCAATTTGGTTTTATAAAGAAGGTCGGGACTAGGAAAGCACTATTTACTATTTTCAGTTTAAGTTTTATTTCAGAGATGCCGAGACATTAAAGGCATTTGACCGAGTAAAATACAAAATGATGGTCAAAATACTGAAAGAAACAGGTACCAATAAACCCCTAAAGTGCGTGTCCCCCAGGTGGCGAATAGGAAAATGCCTTCCAGATATGTTTGGTAGGAGGGAAATCAAATACCTCATTGACAATATCTACTCAGACTGGGTGGTTGTCAACAGCGGTGGTTTCTAGAAAAGGCAGCTCAAATACAAGCGCAGTGCTCTCAGACCTGCCACAAGCCTTCAAGTAAACCATAAACTCAAACTTTCAAAAATATCCTCAGGTGGGTAGAAACAGTGTTTCAGAATCTTACACTGTCGTATCGGCAGTCAGCCTCATCGGATCTGAGGAGGGTAAACGTATTTTGCAATCTCTAAGGAAAAAAGTATGTATGACAGTTTGAAAAAAAAAAACTTTACGTTTAAGTTTACGTGTTTCTTATGTGAACGTAAAATCTATATTAAGAAAAAGATCCATACAGTAAGATCTAATGGTTAGTATTTAGGTTGAGATAAAAAGGAATATCTTCCGGTTTTTCAGGTTTGTGAGTCTGGTACTGATGTTTGCTGACTCTTTCATCAATCTGGAGGTGTTGGTTCCATATGCTGCGGTAATGTTGTTGTAGGAGAGCATCCTTGCTACGTGTTGAACGTTGCGTTGTTCTTGGATCCTTTGATTACAACTATGGCTGGGTTCTTGGATTGTGATCCATAAACAAAACACAGATCAAAACGCTGACTGGCCTCTTCATCAGGAAAATTTGTGAAGCAACAAAACTCCGGGATGCTGATCAAGGACGTCCACAGTAACCCCAAAACACAAACCCGGTTGTTCTCAGTCTTACACTTTGCAAGTTGAGTGTAAGGAGCGCGCTTAGGGAGTATCACAGAGGTCTCAAGAAGTTACATTTTTGATGGTCCATTTCCGGTACTCGGATGGATATGTTTCGGTGGAACCTCTGTGGTAACTCCTACGCGCGCTCCACTCACTCAGCTTGCAAGGTAAACTGTGTTGTGTTGCTTGAACATTTTTCCTGATGAAGAGGACAGTCAGTCTTGAAACGTCGAAAAAATACATACGATCAAGCATTTCATCTGTGTTTTATTTATGGACCACAACACAAGAACCTAATGAGGCAACTAGAAAAAAGGTTACACGTGGAGTCAAAGTGTATTTACCTTAAACAGTTATGGGGATCACGTATAATTACTACGTCAAGTTGGAAGCCAAACAATACAGTTCTAATTAAATTCCGTTAATTAACTATCTACTATCCTTAATCGATACTTTTTCTAGAAGTAGTAATATAAACCCTTTTCAGGGGAGTACTTCCCAACTTTACAGAGGTCATAAATAATAACACCCCTTGAAAACAAGCAATGCTAAAACACTCTTCGAGATTGTCTCGTCCTCTTGTTCTCCGTTTAAACTCATTTACGCCCTCGTTAACTAATAAAAGTCAATTAGACAGCTCATGATTATAAACCGGCAGTGTTTAAAGGGCGGCCAACTTTGCATAAAGGGATAAAAGGGGTAATTAAGGGCACGTCAGGCTATTAATTAAAAACCAACTGTTGCCTGGTGAAGTTTTGGGATTTTCGGGGGGATGGAAATTTTCCTCCGAGTTTGTTTTCACTGATTTTTGACGTATTGTAACTGAAACAACGACAATCATTAAATTACAAATAATTACCGCACAAGTCGTAAATAATTGATTTTTCACCACGAAAATACGCCGATTATTGGCTCGAAAAATAAACTTAAACGGCTCTAATAATGTTTTAATGTCCGTACTTAAATAATGTAACGATCCTAGTCTTATATAGCAAAAAATCGCTTAATTGCGTCCAACACGACAGCCTTCATTTGGTTCGATGAAATTCTCATTACCCCCCTTCCAGACTACTTTCCACTAAAAAGAAAACCAACTGTAAAGAGACAATCGAGGTTTGAATGACCAAAAAAGCGGTTTGTTATCATGGTTGACCGGCTGCCTACCATCTTTAGGTTGATGTTTTATTTATCGCTGAAGACTTTTATGATTCGCAACAAAATGGTTGTCGTTTAGCGAGCTTACATGACAAATGCAGGTTTGCAGACAAATTCTTGTAACCACCCGTAACTGCGTGTTTAGTTTGAAAATTTTCAGTTATTAGTAATAATGTAATCAATACAACGCGAAAACTCTTTCATATGCTGAACTAGAAGAAAAATTTCCTATATTATAGCAAGAAAATCGACAGTGAAAAATTCCTTCGTTTCCCACTAGATGTCCATGCATGCAGTGCTAAATAGTCGGGACGATTAGTGGGAAAAAACCGACGCACCGCGACGCCTGGTAAGAAATCAGCGTCTTAGAAAGTTCCCGTCTTGGTTTATAGAGGCAGCACTTTACGGGCTTCTTTTACTTCAATATTGCGTTAGTCTTAATCTGTTAGAAGTATTTGTGTTTTTCAGAAAGTCTAAAAATCCGTGAAATTTGGGGAGAAACAAGTTAAGTCGTAGAAAAGTAGGTTCGAAAATAAAAAGTATTTAAAAACGCAATTAAAGTATAATGATTCAATTTCTCCAGTAGTCTCCTATAATGGTATTAATCTCATCAAACACTATGTATAATTTTTTGAAGTTGAAAATTGTTATTTGCTATTAGGTTTTTCAGTGTAATTAACAAAAATCCAGCGGATTTAAGTCTGGAGATAGTGGTGGCCTTTGGCCCAGTTGTAAGACATTCCACCACCATTCATTGATTTGGAACAACCAAAATAGCTGAATTCATTATGTAAATAACAGCTTCATTCCTTTGATTGTAGCTAAATATAACTTTTACATTTTGAAATATCCTGTATACGTAATATACCTGATTATAGACAGTTAAGACTTCATCACAAACGTAATCCGTTCAGAAAATATAAATATTGACGAGGTGATTTAATGCGAAACTAGAACAAAAATTGAAGACAAGGTCAGGTATAATGTATGAGACTTGACATAAAAAATTGGTTTACCTAACCAAACAATCTATTATTAAGTCAAGAGGAAATGTATAGTGTAATGGTTTATGATTTGGATCACTCGTTTTAATAAAATCGATTATGAATAAATCTGCAGGTAAGTAAAGTTTTTCAGTTTGCAATTATTGATTTATGTGACCTCCATTAACCTTAATTATCATATTACGGAACGACATAAGGCAATACAATATAGAGCACATACAGCAAACAATCGAAGGAAATCCTGGCAATAGTCGAAGAATTCTACCAAGAACTAGCCAGTAAAAGACACATTTTCAAGGACAAAATTAAAAATGTTCTCAAAAATATGAAGAACGGAAAAGCACTCGGGGAGGATGGTATATTAATGGAGGTTCAAAAGATAGGGAGAGAGGTTCTTCTTGGAAAGATTAAAAACCTATTTCATATGTGAATGGAACAATGTTTTATGGTACTAATCTACAAAAAAGGAGACTACGAAACCACAAAATTATAGACCCATATGCCTTTTTTCCCATCTGTATAAACTCTTCACCAAAATAATCACTTACAGACTAGAAAATAAACTGAATCTATACCAACCAATAGAGCAAGCAGTACGGTCAGGTTTCGGCACCAACGATTACCTCTTCTTGTTTTTCCTTCACTCGTTTCTTGTTTTTGTTGATTTCCAGAAGGCCTTCGACACCATAGCACCTAGAGGAATGAGTAGTCAATCGCCCAATGTCGTGTGGATTACAGATACACCCGCCTAATGTATAACATTTATAAAAAATCAACGGGATGTGTGTAACTTTCCTGAAAACCCAATAAGTTCCCATTAGAAAGAGGCGTCTGACAAGGGAATACAATATCACCAAAGCTCTTCACGACAGTTCTTGAACTTGTGCTAAACAGGGATAAGCATTAACGGAAAAATGCTCATCAACCTTCGCTTCGCCGACGACACAGTCCGATGATATTGTTCTCATTGCTGATGACCTACAGAAAGCCGAAATAATACTTACTGAACTTGCATAAGTAACCAAAGAAGTGGGATTTCAGATAAACAAAAAGTAAAACAAATGTAATGACAAACTGAGTCAAACAATAAAAATAGAAAACAGCGATGCTGACGTTGCAGGTACTTTCGAAATTTATGTCATGGAGAATGATTGATGATGAACCGGAAGTAGATTTCAACTTGCTTATTTTAATTGGTGTATATTATTGTATTTTTGAATAGTCCTATTGATTTCAAATATTTTTCAACGGCTTTCGAGATATTGACATTTGAAAAATGACACTTTCAGGTTTTCAAGTGTCATAACTCCTAACCAGAATGAGATAGAGCAAAACGGTTTGCATGTTCTTATCTTAACTTTTTGAGGTCTATCATTTCGTAATATTTTTAATTTTGACAGGTGTCAAAAATTTCAATTGGTGGCTAACCCTCCATAAACATTCTTCAGTAATCTGCAACAGTTATATTCAATATTTTTTTGCGTATTTCAATAAATCATTTAATTAACCCACTTAAAAAAACCCATTTAAGGAAAATTACACGACTGGTAAAGCAGAAAACGTCGATATGGACACGATAGTGTCAATATCTCGAAAACGCATCACATGTCCGAGGCCGTTTCCCCGGTACATTACGGCTTATCCGTCGATGTTGCACAAATAAATTTACGTTTGAACGGAACTTCGAATACTTATGCGAAGAAGAATAATACTTAGTATATCCCGCGAACATGTAGAAAATGATCGGAATGCCGCATTTTCCGTAAATAATGGTTCGGCGAGGCCCTGTTTGCCTGTATTCGATACAGCAAAGCGATAGATATGAATGTGAATTTATCGATAGTACTTTAACCAGTACTATGATTGTCGTTATGGATGATGATTTAAACTGATAAGGGTTATTTTGCCGATAGTAATTTTTAACTCTAAGATTATGCTTAGATTAATCTGTAAGCAATCTGTTTCCTGAGAAAATACAGCTTCTATAAGTGCAACACGATTTAAAAATAAGCCATTCAAGTACTGTAATGATTTTTCCTTTAAATCTGTCCTGAAGAATCAGCTTTGTGACTGAGGTACCAAAAGAGACAAAATAGCAATAGAATATCAGTTTCTTCTTTAAATAACACAAATGTCACTAAACGTAAACAAAAAAGACCTCGAGACTAGAGTATCAGTTTTTTTTCTTTTTGAGAACCCTTCAAGTTAGTAACAAAAATTGTATTAATGTCGGATACATTATACTATTTTCATGCATTACGTTAGGCAACACACTTTGTGTGCATTATTCTCTTATTTTAATCTTTTCAGTCGTACACAAGACGTTGTAGGAGTAGTACAACATAATTGCAGTACTACTGCACAATAACAATCAAATAATAAATCCTAACAATTTGGTAACATAACTGGTGTATAAGTTGTAGTGGATGGTGCAGTTGGAGAGGAAGTTTTCAAGACAAAAAGGTGTAAAGGTTATGCATACCTTTTCATAACTGTTTAACTGCAGTTTTTCAAGCAAAGTGTCAGGACAGGCTTGCTGTGACATTTTAAATAAACTGCTCGTCAAAAAAAATAGGGAGCAAAATTTTTGGAAATTTTTGGGCGGCTGTTTCTTCAAATTGATTTCCTCGATTTTACTAATTTTTTTGAGGATTCAAAGGTGTTTTCTTCTTCTTTCTGATGACCTAAATGATCTTTTTGAAAGTTGCCACGGATCTGAATATACAGGGTGTGACTGAGGTGTAGTCAAAAAAGAAAAATTCAGTCTATCGTCATTTCTCGCAAAAATATTTTTTGGATTCTTTGGAGTCTTGTGATCAATTTCTCTAAACGTTTTCGCCAGTTTGGCGATTAAGGACCGTTTACAAAATGTTTAAAACGTGGTTATTTTTAATTATCTTGTTTTAAATTCAAAATTATTAATTTTAAAACAAGAGTAAGTAATTTTTTTGCCAGCAAAATAAGCTTAGGAAAATTACATTTCAATTTATTTACCCACTTGATGAGTGATGAGTTAAAAAAATCATACAAAATAAAAATCAAATATTTTACCATGCAAATAAACGATGTTATTTAATTCGGTAAATTTAATCGACAATAACGGTTTTTAATTAAAAAAAACCTTGGCATGCTATCCACCAAATTTGCAATCAAATTTTGGGGAATTGCTTCCCATTCAACCAGCACTATTTCTGCTAACTGATTCAAATTTTGAAATTAATGCTCTGATACCATTATTTTCTATTAAAATTACCGAACACGAAGATTTACGAAAAAAGGTATGATTTTATTTTGATTATTTTTTTTTTGGTTCGCCCTGTAGGAAGGCAGTTTATAACTTTTTACTTAAATTGTAAAAAACATATTAAAATCGAGAGACCCAGTGCAGTTCGTATCAAAAATGTGTCTTTGAATATTATAATACATGTATTCAACTTCACTCAATGTGTTATTAGTTTTTAGCATTTATTCCATTTTAAATAGGTAACTTTAATAAAATGTCTATAAGTGATGGATAAATGAACGTATGTAGTTATTTAGTTTCAGTTATTTATTTTAAAGTAATTTTTAACTTTTCCACGGAGTTTTAATGTAAAAAGGACCTGAAAATCTTGAAAGATGGGTCAACATAAATTTTTAGACGTTCATGGAGATCTGGACGTCTGAAGATCATTCTGAAAATTTGCTTGCTTAGTGAGTATGTACTCGGGAAACATATGCACTGGATTTGTCTATAGCAGCCTAGTAAGTCGTGAAACATGACTTTATTAATTAAATAATTAACTTTTATAACATTTTCTTTTGAATAGTTTGATGTAATATTTTAGATTCACCAAATTGTGTAAAGTTGATTTCGACCATACACAATTTTAAATGGTGAATCGGACATTAGTACTCAATAAAGTTTTATTGTATCCACAATAAGTGTCTAACCAATTATTTGCTTTTCTCAAGATCTTCATGTTGAAGAGCATGGTAATCTCCTGATGACTCTAATGAGTAATCATTATTACTTAGTCTCGTGGAGAACAAAAATCTCTTCAACATTTAGTTAATAATCATCAAGAAACTGTGGTATGAGTAGTACAAATTGTTTCTAGAACCCGTTTCTTCAGCGATTATACTGTGACATTAAGCGGAAGGTCCAGGTGGCCCATTCATATTTCTTTTGACCAAAAATTACATTTTAACGGTGATCATTAAGGCACACGCGATTCAGTGACAAAACTATCTCGAGTACGTACAAGAAAATCATCTCGGGCATCGGACATAACTCGTCGCATTCTGTATCGCCGTCTTTCTCATTTTCTTATTATCGTTCTTCTCTCAATTCAATAATAATCACATTCCGGCAATTTAAAACAGAAACACTCGATCCTAACTTCGCGTCGGAGTCCGCCCCTCCGTCCCCACCCCGCCCGTAATCCCGGCCCAGGTGGCCGGTGGTGGGGGGTCATCCCCACCATAGCTCCGCCCCTATGAGTGTCAACTCTTCGGCGGAAAAACAGTCGAAGCTCATAAAGCGACGAGTGACGATGTTAGTGATGATGCGCGGTTTACCGGTTTTTTGTTTCAGTTTTAGCAATAATTAACTCATATAATTATCATATTTTTTTCTCATGAGTCGCGAGTAATTGGGCGAGAGTGCGCTGAACGCATCGTGAGGCAGTTTGTGAATTTAATGTGTCCTCGGACTGTATTCCTATTTATTTAATTTTGGCAGAAGGTTTTTACAACTAGTGCGGTGCTCATCAGTGAGTTTTGGGACTTTACATAATATAGTGACTTACGACTGACCTCTCTTATTTGGATATACCCTTTCGTCCCGGCAGGAATGGTAAAAGGTAATACACCTCATCTCTACTGTTTGATATACCTCACTCATTGTTAGGCAAATTTTGGCTTGTGCCCTTAGAAACTTTAAAGGGTGGCCCACATAATACACCTAATAATAATATGCACTGCAAATAGTAAATGCTAAGATTGCATAATTTATGCAAATGGAATCTCGAATTTGATCCGTCTGGCGTGTGTTGGTCGTCTGCACATTCATAAAGTATGAGTTACAGGAAGACGTTTTTACATACATACGAACTCAATGCAAACGATATTAAGTCTCATTTACATAAATGCGTTAGAGGTAAACATGCCAATCATAAAGCTTGTAACACTCGTGTTAGGGTGTTACCAGATTTGTTCAGACGATAAGATTGCGGATATCAATAAACGGATACTTCAGTTAAGAACAACTGCTCTTAACATTGATTTGATGTCATTATTTGAGTTTACTCCTGTTATTGTTTTATCATTATCATCAGTAGCTTTGAGTGCTTTTGATTTATCATCTTGGATCATCAAAATTACTAGAATATGTATCAAGAAGATATTATTAGATCATTAAAACTCATTATGATTCCAGTTCCACACAGGAAGTCCTAAAGTTGGTACAGATATGTTAGATTGTCCCAAGCATTTTGTCTGACCAAGCTTAATCCTACTGCTTCAAATATGCTACCAAACGTTAATAAAAAAGTCACTCTTTCACTTGACAATTTCTGAAATAACCCACTCAAATTGGTTACAGCCAAAAAAATATAGTTCTGGAGGTATGTGTCAAGAAGATATTATTAGTTCAGTAACTCAACTAATATGATCTACTGAAATATTTCAGTTTTAATCGGCCGTGAAAACCTTCATAGTCTAATATGATCTAACTATCTAATGATGATCTTCCCGTATATGGTTTTTGATGATTTTAGGAGAAACTTACAAGATCATGGTCGCTATGGGTGCAGAAACTCCTAAAGTTGGTGCAAATATTTTAGATTGTCAGAATAATCTTGTCTGAGTAAGCTTGATTATACTGCTTCAGATATGCTAACAAATAAAGAAGGAAATCTTTCAGTTTGCGATTTCTGAAAAAAGTCTACTCAAGTTGGTTAGAGGCTATAGAAAATCCTCCAGGAAAATACCATCATTGTTACTTAATTCCTTCTAACCTAAAATAAGTTACTTGATATCACATAACACTTGATATTGACATAACTCATCATAACTGATCAAATTTGTAGATCTCATCCGTTTCTTCTTACTCGTAGCATAAGATATTATCTGTTCTGTAAATAATCTAACAGATTCAAGTTCTCTTAATTAATCTTGGATGTTTTCGAAGATATTTCTTCTCAAAATAATGCCAACCAGACTGGAAGCCCTGAGACAATTCTTCCTACAATATCAGGTTAACCTCGAGGATAACATTATTTTATTAGCTTTTTCAATCACAGTCAATATTACTCGTTATTAAACTTGGTGAAAGTGTGAGGATGAGAAGGATTTTCTGAACTAACCTACTTATACTGTTTTAAATATACTATATACTATTGATATTTGTACTTTAACTGTTTTATACTTAAACTGTTGATATTTGCACCGAATGCACATTCTTAAAAAAAATAAATAGATCCAGTTATTCCTAATGTCTTGACTCATAAGAGATAATGTAATCGGTCAGGATAATCTTTTAAATATTTCAATTGGAAATGTAATCGTGGGTATTCCCTATAAAACCAAGTTCCGGAGGATGTGTGGCAGATTATTAAGAACATATTCGAATATCAGTGAATTAACAATAAAAGACTGTTATCTACTAGTTTAGCTCTTCCTCTCAATTGGACATTATACCCTACATCATACTTTTGTTGTTAATCCTTCTTTTTTGAGAATTGTAAAAGAGTATGAAAAATTTAGGTTTTGCTATTTGGCTATTAGAGAATATCCAAATTTCTATCATTAACATTGCTTAGTCCTCTTGTTTTTACTTGATTCCCTCTACCTATCCTAAAACAAATAACTTGATAAAATATGGGATGACACACTTATTTTAATCTGATTAATAGGAAGAAGAGGAATATTTCAGTATGCTTGATTTACATTCTTGAAACTTCCTTATGTGTAACAGATCAACAAGAAGACTTCTTGAGAAGTTTACAAGTCTTCTTCCTGAATTGTATTCCACACTTTTGCTATAAAATCATTGCTTATTTTTGTGAATAGCTGAATTCTCAATTAGTTTACAGAGCACTATTCTTCAATCCGTTTTTTAAGGCTCTAAAGTTAGAAAGAAAATGCTAAAAATTTAATTACAAGCTAAAGAAGATCCATGTTCTTATCTGCATTAGTTCTTGTATAAGTAAATCTAATTTAGGAAAACACTCGGGAAAACATTTGTCAACTCATAGTCAACCAAACATCAACAAAGTTTGATTTTATCGTTTAAGTATAATCTTGAATCTGTATTATCACAAGTAGTTCAAATGAATACACCTACAAACACTGTAATGACAGATAATCTCGCAGATAATGAAGCTTTTTTGGGCATATCAAATCATTATTATCTATTCTAGTTTTAGTTTAAATTTAAAAAAAATACTAATATTCCTGACAGCATTGTCTCTTGTTTTTAGTTGATTTACAATAGAGGTAACCCTCGACGTAACCTGATACAACTGAGTAGATTCTAGAGAATATTTGATTTCATCTTATACGTCAATTCAGAGAAAATTATAATACTTGTATTGAAACTAGTTAGGAAATCTCCTAAAAAATCCAGAAATATTCAATATTCAAGGATTCTACTGTCACAGCTTTTAAATCTTCTAACCATTATCTCTTGAAGATGATGTCTTGGGTATGGGAGATCAATCTTTTTGGAAAATTATGGTCATGTCTTAGGTCTTAGTTTTACACTAGATTTTTGATTAAATTCTCTTCCTTTTTTGTCAGAAGATTTTACATAGCTACCACCTCAGTCAACCAACTTTTAAACTTAGAAAATCCATCAAGAATTTGTTCAATTATCTTAGGTTAGTGAAATCTTGGTCTTTAAAGTCTTAAATGTCTCGTAACTAAAATGGTCATTCTCATAGGACAAACCAAGGGACAAACATGATCTTTTCGTTTTTACTGAGGTTTTTATTTAAATTTCAATGAGTTTCCCTTGGAGTTTTCCATACACATAAAAGGCAGAACTTGATATAGGTAACTGGTGGAAATATATCAAAACAACTACTCCAACTCAGAAGTATTTCCTAGTATTGAAAGTAATGAAAGTTATATCGTATTTTATGTGAGTCGGTTTGCAAGCAGTGAAATCAATTTTTGAGCACGTTTTTATTAAATTTGTGCCAAAACTGCATCTCTATCCAGTTCCATTTTTATAGGGGAATTTTATGTATTTTGCCGTAGACATGCTAGTAAAATACGATTTTAAAACATTTTCAAGATAATAACCATCACATAGGTAGGCCAGTCTATCAAAAATATTTGGGAGTTAGAGATTATTTTGTTAAGAAAGTTAGAAAACAGCAATCAAAAACAATTCCTCTTAAGTAATAAGGTTTTGCTATACCTAAACTTAGAACTCAATTATTTCAAGTTGTATATGCTCATCAATTAAACTGTAAACCGTTCTAGAACCTGTTGGTGTCAAAACAGTGAATAATCCTAATTTATTGCTTTATTTATTGTACCTAAGAAAAATCCACTAACTTTCTTGAATTACGCTTTTATAAGATTTACAATATTAACAAATTTTCACTTCTCTTTAAACGTAGAAGTTTCACATGTTTTCTATGAAATGATTATAAAGAACAGTGGCTTGTATCAAAAAACAATATCTAGCTGGGGATATAACTTCTCAGATAATTAGTTCTGTAATATTCTAAATAATGTGACTTAAATGGATATTACCTTGGATATTACTGCTTATAACCAAGCTGAAACCTCGCTTGGAACCATTATAGTGCTGTTTTATTACGATTGAAACTATTACCAACTTTGCCAACTAAAAAAGATCGTTTTTGAGGTGTTTGTATTAGGGATTACATACACAAACTAAAGTTTAGTGGAACATCTTAAAACTAGGTAAAATAAGGCCAAATTGGGAGACTGTTAGAAAGCTCATTGCATTGGTTATCCATTGACGTATAAAACACTACTAAAAATGGTGCAAATAAAGGAGTAATTGAAGATTGAACAGAAGAATGCACGAAAAAAGTCATAAAAAAATAGTCAACTTTCACGCTCTCTAGCGGCCAAACCGTCTAACTTATCAACTATGTTGGGAACTTTTTAGAAAGGTCTTTCAATTGGCTCTCCATTGACGTATAAAACTCTAGCAAAAATACTGCAATTAAGCGGGGTTTGAAATATTAAACAAAAGGGTACACCAAAAAAATTGGTCAAAGTTGACGCCCTCTGGTGGCTAAACGGTACCACTAAGCAACGACTTTTCTACGTCAATGGAAAGCTCATTTCATTGGCTGTGCATCAACATGTAAAAGTATATACAAAGTGTTACAAATAAGCGTGTTATTTACGGTTTACAGACAAGGTGCCCCAGAAACACTTTTTGACTGGTTAGGGCTAATTTGACCCTGGAAAATTAAGAAATACGGTTACATGACTACTAGGTCTACTACAATGTAATGCATAGAAATTTCTTGAAAAACCGATTTTGCAAATGACAATTTTCGTAAGGGTCAAATTTGCCTGAAACGCCACCACTATTCCAATGGGTTTTGCGTTATGTTGGCCACTTAGTGCAAGCGAAAATCGACTTTAATGATTTTATTTCTACAGTTTTGCTACGGCTCTAAATTTGACACTCACTGTGCTAGGTTTGTGCGTAGTGTAAATATCAGGGCAGTACCTGACCGATTTAAAAAAAATCCTTCAAAGAAGTTAAAGTGGTAACAGTCAAGAAAAACGTTTAGTTAGCTTTGGAGCCCTCTGCCGGCCAAACGAAGCACCCTATCAATACAAACGGCCATATTTTTGGAAAGCCCATTATATTTTCTATCCATTGACATATAAAAGTCTATACAAAGTGTTGCAAATGAACGAGTTGTATGATAATAAAAACAGTTTTGACTGCATTTGACAGCTACTACTTTAACCTTCAATAACTCGATTATTTTGACAGTTACAGGGTGGTTCAATGTATCAATTTAAAGAATAAATTTTTCAAATAAGTGACCTAATACAAACTTACCTTAATTTTGAACAGAGAGTCAGACAAAGTTGTAAGAATAAGGAGTGTTCAATTTGAAAAACGTTCTTTTTTAGAACTGACTGTCTTGAGCTCTTTCACCCACTTTTAGAACAAACCTTGTATAACACGACAAAACACAAAAACGTTTCTTGTTATTCATAAATTAAAATTATTGTTTTGGAGACTGAAAATATTAAATTTCACATAAAACGGTAAATATCTCAGAAACGGATACAGATAAGTGTATGACATTAATTATTACACGAAATATGTCTAGAGTATGACGTAGAATCCAAAAATGCAATAATATACAAGGTGTCCCATTTAAACTAAGCAGCAGTTGATATCTACTTCCGGTTAAATCGTTGCACGCATATTTTCTTATTAAAAAATGTGTTTTTAGACTCTACAGCCAGTAAAAGTAAAATACACATTGCATGTGTTTGTATTCTTGTTAGCACTCTCGAAAGTACTAATATTTTAAACCTGTAATGATTCCAACTAAAAAACATTTGAAGCTTAACTGATGTTGACTAATTATTGGTGCTATTATCGGCTTAATAATATTCTGTAGTACGAAAAGGTTGAAAATCGAGCGTACAAATTCGAAAAAATCCGACGAATCTGCGGTTTGGGTCGTCCATCAAATCGTCCTGCTGGTCCGCAACCTGTTCTCCCAGATTCCTGACGCGATAAAGGCGGCAATAATTGCCCGTTTTTGGTCCCTAAAATATCCGAATACACCGCCTTCACTCTCGATTGATCGACCTTAATTTTTCGATGCAAACAAGCACTATTTCTAATTGACCTATCACATGTCCGCGCAGGGAAAAATTATCCAAAAACGGCTTTCAATTTAGTAGCCATTTTTCCTTAATGGCTCCCCCATATCGACGTAATTATCTCGACGTCTACTTAGACTGGAAAAGTTTTCTAATATGAAAATTACTTTTTTTTTAGGTTACTCTAGGTAATTGCTTTATTATTTTATAGGCTGTAAAAGAGTGGATTATACGGACTGGACAATGAAATATCAAATAATCCAACCAAGGAAATAAACTGGTAATCTCATTCTGGCGATATCAAATCGAGTGTTTTAATCAAAACTTTTCGTAGTACAGACCAATTACGAAAGTTTTCCCCGGTTTGTCTTCTATAACATCTTGTTTCCTTCAAGTTTCTGTCGAGTTCCGAATTAAGGGATTTATTTAGGTATTGTCCTCGGGGTCTTTTCGAATGGTTTCAGCTTTTTACAACAATGTCCAACTCTTCTGGAAACCAAAAACGATTTTGCTGATCCTCAAAGTCAACTCCAGTCTTCAGTATACTTAATTTATTACGAACATGGACACAGATAAGACCAAAATCGGCTTTGGATTACAAATTTCAATATTACTAAATCAAACAGCGGTTAATAAAACATTTAACACCGTACAAGTATACGTGACCATGCAAGGAACACGGCCAGAATTGGAAGTATAATTTTTTCATGATGTTAGTAGAGAGAATATTGTCTTCTAGATTATTCCATATTTAATGCTTTATACTCTACTTTATTAAAACTAAATCACATCTACAATGTTTGCCATTACTCGAATATGTAGTTTTTGCCTTCTCTAAAGGTATTCACTTAAAATCAAGCTGGAATTCGGTAAAAACTGAGACAAAACCCGTTCTTTTCGACTTATTTTCTACTATTAGGGCAGTAATTTCAGATATTGACGCATTCTTTAACGTGTCAGTGATACACATTTTAGGATCGTTAGCAGTTTTAATAAAGTTTAGAAGATCAGATTTTTTCGAGGATTTTTTGGTGTGTGAAGTATCGAAACGTTGACAAATAAGTAAGTACAGAAATTAAGTAGAATTAATGATTAACTGAGCTTTTAAAAAACTGTTTTTTCTACTTCAAAGTGGTTTGAAATCTGTCAAAATTATTAATCTGTGAGCTGTTGAAATGGAGCATTTTTAAAACACTGAACTTTCTTACACAATAATTTATTATGTTCTTGAAAATGTGTGTCATTGTTAAATCAAACACCTTTGATAACTTGGCTTTTAGGCATATTTTCTAGGAATTCTATTATTTTAGGTTAGTCAATTATTCTTAAAGTTGCAGTGTATGTGGCAAAAACCATTTTTTTGATAATTTTCTGTAAAAAGTTTTTCATATTTGATTTTAGTGGCCTACGAAATGTGATACCAAAATGTAATGTGTTTTCAGGTTTCATTAATTTAAAGCTTGTAATAACTGAGTAATAACTAAACATACACGTACAACATAACTAGTAAATTGTTACAAAATCCTTTCAAATCACTTTGAACTTGGTTCACAGTTTGAACTTGGAAAATCAGTGAATTTGGCCCAAATACGAATTTCATAAGTTTTTTCTTGGAAAAGTAGCATTTTGACAACATTGTACTATTTTTAATAGTGTTTAATAAAAAAATCAACAAATCAATGCCCAATGGGGGTTTGTTGGGTTTTTTAGCCATTTTTGGTAAAAAAATACCAAAAAAATAAAAATATTTAGACTTGAAAGTTAAAATTGTATTTAAAGCTTTTTCCGAGGAGTAGATACACACTCGAGGTAATTCGAGGTATTATGAGGCACTTTGCCAGTATTACAAAGCATTTTGAGGTATTACAAGGCATTACAAATTATTACGAGGCATTTTGAGGTATTTTTAAGGTATTTGTAAGGCATTTCATAGAATTTTGAGGCATTGACTGTATATTTCAAAATGTTTTGCTATATTTTAATTGGAATTTTGAGCAAAATAAAGTCTAAATAAAGGAAATTTTGCGATATTTTAAGGAATACATCGTAGTAGACCAAGCAGTAGACAATATAGTGTATCAATATAACAAAATTGACCGAACATGTAATTATTATGGTAAAATCTTTGTTACATGGTAGTTGAAGCAATATTCATTACAAATTATTATAATTTACCAATTTTTCAACATTTAAACTGCATTTTTAAGGTCACGTGACGTGGTTTTTGACAGGTGTCAACTGGACTTTACAGTGTTGCAAGCTCTAAAATTGCATAATCAAAGTCACGTGATGGGGGTCTTACAATTTCAGCTTTTACAACTGTCTAAAATAGTCGAAATTTTATTTACCAAGTTTTTAAAGTTTAAACCACATTTTAACGGTCACGTGATTAATTTTGACAGATATCAACTGGCCTTTACAGTGGTGCAAGCTCAGAATTGCATTATCAACGTCACGTGATGTGTACTTTGCAATTTAAGTATTTACAACTGTCTGAATTTCATTTATCAATTTTCCAAAGTGTAAACTGCGTTTTGAAGGTCACGTGACTGTTTTTGACAATGTCAACTGGCCTTTACAGTGTTGCAAGCTCAAAAATTGAATTATCCAAGTCACGTGATGTGTATTTTGTGATCCAATTTTTATTTATCAATTTTCCAAAGTTGTCCTAATACCTGGTACCTTATAACTAAATTTAAGAATGCCACAAATGTGTAGGTAAATATTTAAAGGCATTTTGAGGTATATGAAGCATTTTAGGCATTATTACTATGAGGCATTTTCACAGACATCACAGATCAACAAAAATGTGAAATATGTGAAGCAAGTTAATCAATAATTTGTCAGTTGAATGACATTGTCAACAAAACAGGATTCTTCTTTACCATAAAAATAACTAATTTTGATTGGTTAGACACAAGTACATATAGCATAAGCACAACACAAAATTGTGCTATGTTATGCTATGGTTGTGTTTGTGTTGTGTTGATCTATGAATCCAGCTTTAACGTTGATTGTGAAAAAAGCATAATCCTAAACTTCTTGAGCGACAACGAAATTTTAATCGTTTCTTAATTAAATTTCATAACTTTTCCTAATTGCTACAACAAACATTTTCAATCGCTTCCGCATTTCACTGAAAAAGTTTGTAAATGTTTATTTCTCAGTGTAAATTTGATTATTATTAACTGTGACAGTAACTAACTAAATTAGTTAATTACGTTTACATTGTTGTCGCGTTCACCAGTAGAATGGAACCACAGAACTTACACTTTACATACTAAACAATAACAACAACGTTCACGTCCCACTTTAATAAGTAAGTACAGTAAATTGAACCTGCCTTAACAGAAGTGTGGATCAGAACTACAAACTTGAGAAAAATGTATCAAAATCTGCAGAAAATCTATATCTGTAATCTTTTGTATGTTTTCAAGGGTGCTTGTTATAAGTATGTTGGGTACAAACGTGTCGAAACACACTGTATTGATGGATATTTTAAACTCATTAGTATGTCACCTTAATTTAGTTTGATTTTTTGTGTATAAATATTGAACGGGTCAGAACTAGAGGAATTTCCTAACACACCCAAAGGACTGTCTTCGGCGAAGACCAAAAGGTATTTAAATGATCATCCGCGGATTCCTGTTTAGAATCTCCGTCGATGCCAACTCGAGATTTCACATAGTTTCAATTCCCAATAAATATTTAATCAACTTTGGTAAACTGGCCATAAATCTGAGCTCTGATGGGTCGGTAATTATTGAGATTTCTTCCACCCAGAACACAAAGTTCTTTATTCGGTTTGCCAACCAAACCGTGAAATTTAATTCTTGTTCCTGATGCTGAAATTGGACTAATTAACCGTTGAAGTACGCAGCGTTTTTATCGCGATTTATTAACAACGATTTAACTAAATCGCCCAAAATGTTGACTGCGAAATTGACAAAAAACCATTTTAATATTTGATAATTTGTTCCAGGAGTCTTAGGTCCCAAATTGGTTACGTAAAGTCTTTAACAGTGATATGTGCAGCGTTGACCAGCACAAAGGAAACCACAAACGTGGTAGCCGGGTCGGAGAAAGAGACCGATTAATTTTTAAGGAACCGAAATGGTTAATTTCATGGTCAAATTACTCTTAAGCCAAAACAAAAAGTCGTTTTAATTATAAGTAATTATAAAACGACAACAGCTGCTTTGTTTAGTCACAATCCTTTTTAACGGTCCCGACTTATTATTATTAAAATATCTCGGAGAGTACAAAAAAACAGATAATAATTACCGAACCGACTGAAAAGTTCCACAATTCAAAACGTGATCTAGTTTGGTACAGTAGTATTTCAAAAATTTGCGTGAACATAATCACGGTTCATAAGGAAGTAAGTTAGTGGCCGCTTTTTTTGACCACATTACATGTTTTCAATTACTTTTACAGATAATCGAAATTTGTTTCTTCTGTTTCCGTGTCGATTGTTTATTAACAAAAGAAAATCGATTTTCGGGAAGAAATTATTGCCTGTCTGTCATTCACACTCAAAATGACCGGTTCAAATTGACAGCGGTATATTACGTTTACTGTTCGTTCTTGGACATGCAGAAATTATCATGACCGCAGTGTTGAAACAACATACAAATGTAAGAAGATAATTTGAAGAATTAATGACACTTTTGTAAGAAAAAAGAAGAAATGCAAGTTATACTGTAATGACACACTCGAGGTATTATGAGGTATTTATAAGACATTTGAAAGTATTTTGAGGCATTGTCTGTATATTTCAAAATGTTTTGTGATATTTTCATTGGAGTTTTGAGCAAAATAAAGCCTAAATAAAGGAAATTTTGCATTATTTTAAGGAATACATTGCAGTAGACAATACATTTTTAAGATCACGTAATTGTTTTTGACAGGTGTCAACCGACTTTAACAGTGTTGCAAGCTCAAAATTACACGTAACGTGTATTTTACAATTTCAGCTTTTACAACTGTCTAGATTAAATTTACCAAATTTTCAACGTATAAGCTACATTTTAAAAGTCACGTGACGGTTTTGGACAGGTGTCAAATGACTTTTACAGTGTTGCAAGCTCGAAATTATATTATTTATGTCATGTAACGTGTATTTTACAATTTCAGCTTTTACAAGTGTCTAAATTAAATTTACCAAATTTTCAACGTATAAACTACATTTTAAAAGCCACGTGACGGTTTTTGACAGGTGTCAACTGATTTTTACAGTGTTGCAAGCTCTAAAAATTGCATAATCAAAGTCACGTGTGTCTCTTGCAATTTCAGCTTTTACAACTGTCTAAAATAGTCTAAATTTATTTAACCAAATTTTTTAATTTTAAACCACATTTTAAAGGTCACGTGATTTGTCAACTGACCTTTACAGTGTTGCAAGAACATGCAGAATTACATTTTCAACGTCACTCTAATGTGTATTTTGCAATTTAAGTTTTTACAACTGTCTAAATTTATTTTACCAATTTTCCAAAGTTTAAACTCCGTTTTGAAGTGCACGTGACTGTTTTTGACAATGTCAACTGATATTTACAATGTTGCAAGCTCAAAAATTTAATTATCAAGTCACGTGACGTAGTTCTTACAATTTTACCACTGTCTAAATTTAATTTACCAATTTTTCAACTGTTTCTTTTAAATGATAAGTGTTTTTATTTGACATGTGCTAACTTCGTTATTATGACAGTTAGAGGATTCATGCAAACGTCAAAATATAACCCGTAATCTCAGGCAACCGTAAGAAAACGTCACCTGACCTTACAAAATCAATTTTAAGCTTTCGCCACAATGTCAAATCAAATGTCAAAAATTTGGAAAACCTTTACGTTGTCACTAACCTAAAAACTGTCACGTGATTTAACAAAACATCAATTTTAAGCTTTTGGGACTTTTTGGAAAAACACTCACCTTGAGGAGTCATTTTTATTGAATCCTTATGACATTTTGACAATAGTCAAAAGTCATGTACAAATTGTAATAGCAGACATGCTACTTAATCCAACCTAAAAACATGTCACGTGACCATAAAAAAATTAATTTCAAGGGTGTATTTCATCAAGGTTTTATCATTATCTCAATACCAGGGGACTTGTGTAAACATTTGAAGGTATCCTGAAGCAGTTTAAATAATTTAAAGGCATTTCGATGTAGTTCAAGACAATTTGAGGCATTTTAGGCAGTTTTAAGGCACTATGAGGCATTTTGAGCAATAACATAGTATTTTAAAGGCATTTCAAGGTATTTTGTATGCAAAAGGGCATTTTAGTGTGCAAAAATTTACACCACGACGAGACGGAAATGGCAAAAAAACTTTTTTTTTCATGTAGTAACCATCCCCATAGTTGCACTCCTTATTCTAATAAATAATATATTTTTCTAATAAAAAATGTATTTTTTCCTTCCTCTGCCTTGTTTATCCAAAAGATTGTGAATATTTTGGTAAAATAACTCAATCATCATTTACCAAATGTAATTTTTTTATAATAATAAGCTTTCTGTCTAGCTTTTTCTCTCTTTATGTAATTTTTGTAAAATCGTCATAATATTAAGTTTGCTGAAAGTCAATTAAGAGAACTAAGCTTATTATCATAAAGACAAAAACAAGAAACTCTCTTGTTGTGAAGAAGGCTTTGTGTTCTTGTTTTCATTCAAAAGTTTAAGCTAACTTTTCTCAAAATGTTGGATAATCTAGTTTGGTCTGGTGTATTTTAGTCTTTATTGGCCTCGTGGGAGATAAATAAACTATTACAGCTTGTTATGTAAAACTGTCTCAAAATCGTACTTTTCCTCATCAAATTTTTACTTGTTTGAATTAACAACAATGCAAACTTTTATTTCAGTTTACTTTTTTCGTATATTAAAACCTCGTTTCGACTTGATTAATTTGTATTAGTGGCTACTACAAGAAGACAGTTGTGTATAGTAATAATTGTTTCTCTTGAACAAACAAAAAAAAACCGTATTAAAAGCCTTGGTAGATGCAAACAATAGTTTTCATTAAAATATGCTTATTACCGAACAAATTAGCTTTCATTGTCATTCGTAATACATTTTCATTAAAATCATTTTGTTCTTTTAAATAAGTTTTGAACACGGAAGAACCGACACGAAACTATAATTAGGGCTAGACTAGAATAATTGTGTTTTCAAAGCAAAGGAAGGCTCTTTTAAACTAATGTGCAATTTGTTGGGGCTAAGGGTCCGTTTACAACTTGATTTTTGTTTTTTCTCTTTGAAGTACCGACTAACCTACTTCCTGTAAAAGGACGAAAAGAACAAACGGTTTTATATTATTTTATGGACGTCTGCCATAAAATTTGATGCAAAAAAGAGCAGACTGTTAGGTCATCAAAATATACCTACATTTTATTTATTATCTTCACACAAATTGAGCAGCAATCAGACAAAAGTGGATAAATCCATTGTTTTACTAAAAGTGACGTGAATATTAATATGTGCTTATTGTTATGGGATAGACACTAATATACTGTCCGTTTTTTAGCAAGATCTATTAAATGAGAAATTTGCAAAGAAGCAATCAAGAAAAGAAAAAAAAAATCGGTTTTTTTTAGAAAGAAATTTCATATAGAAGTAACTGTTACCGGATGATTCAACATATTAGTTTGTGTTGTGTTTTGAAGTTAAAAACTTAGTCAAGGTTTTCAGACGATCTTACTGTAAGACTTAAGAAGTTTAAGTTTGAATCTCCTGCAGGAAATTCTTCAGTCATTCATTTTTTAATAAAGTTCCAGTTTTGGACACCATGATGATTTTGCAAATACTCATCTGTATGGGCATCGACCCAGACCCGCGAAAGGAACAAGATATATCAAAGAAAACTTTCACCCGGGTCTGTAAAAATAGTTTTATTATCTCGATCTGACTGGATTCTCTCAAGGTTATATATCGTAAAATTATACGACCCCAACGATATGGGATTTCGGTAGTGCATGTTTGATCGCAAAAATCGAATTTTACGCGCTCCAATATGACCCAAATGGTGGTATATAAATTTAACTGTTGCTCGTGCAGACCGAGCCTTAAATGTACGTTAATTACCTTTCGATTAGGGAGAGTATCGCCTATTCGGGTTTGAATAACTATCGGCTGTAATCGATGCAGATGCCGACGTAGGCAACGAGGAATTACTGTAAATCCTTGTAAACTGTAATAAGCGGTAACACACAACAATTACCACAAAAGTACCTACTTGCAGATCGCTCTTGTACCTGACTGGTGATTAAAATTGCAAAAACGTTAACGCCGGCAGCGATTTAAACTTATTAAAAAGGAAAAGTTCATTTTGTTTCATCTCAGATGCAAAATATTTTAATTAGGACTGGGTACCGTCAACTGAATGCGCAAACAATCAGAACCCGGACTAGGCCGGTCGGGTCTTCATCTGGTTCCTTAGTAGGTCCAAGCACGCGATCACCCCATATCGCTATCCTTCAGTTCGATTATGTCCTTTTTTTAATGGTAAAAAGCAAATGTCCGCGTGTTTAAAAGTGTCAGACACCGCGTTAAACATTACGAATCCTCTCGCCCGAACCGCTTTTAAGTAATTACAATATTTTACTCGTTTTAGACACCCTCCCAGCTGGGCGCCACTGGTCCGGCTTGTTTATGCGACATCCAGTGGCGCTTTATGGGATCATTGCTGGAAGGATTGCGCGTGTTCGACGGGTTGTCTATATATGCCACTATTTTCACTGATTGAGATTTTGCACTTGTAAAAACGAAAACAAAAATTATCAAAGTCAAGGTTTTTAGATTACCCCCCAATGATTTATATAGTATTTGGGATTGCCAATCTATAGTGATTCGGCTATTGAACCTACAAAAAGTACTTGTTTGCTTAACGATTTGATTGTTATCTGCAATGAGAGGTTAAACCTCGGTTAAACCAGTTTTTGAAATACGTATTTATGGCAACACTGTTCTAAGATTATAGATTATATTAATTTAGATAAGTGTGTGATAATAACTCTGAAGTAAGACATATTGTTACCGAAGAAATAAATAACAGGATAACAAGTCTGCAGGAGAGCCAACTCCAAGATATAGATGCTCTTTGGAAAAATATTAAGAACATAAACCCAAAAACAAGTGTATGACAGATCACATCCTAACTCTCATGGAGCAGCGAAGACTGACGAAGAACAAACCTGACAAATACAAAAAAAATACATAAGGTCATGAGAAGGGAGATCAAAGAAGCGAAGCAGAGATGGATTGAAAGGGAATGTGCAGAAATAGAAGATCTCTGCTTCAAATGATAGTTTTAATATCTACAGAAAAGTAAAGGATAGTAGTAGCTGGAGTCCACAGGAAAAGCACGACTATGACACTTACAAATTATCGTGATCAACTAATTTTGGATGAACAAGAATTAAAAAAAACATGGACCAGTTATAAAGAGGCCAACTTTGAGGATCATATAGCTGATGTGGTATACGTGCATGAGGGCATGGGACCAACTATTCTTAAATCTGAGGTGATACTTGCATTCTCTGTAGCCAAAAATAGGAAAGCATCTGGTCCTGACGAGATTCCGACCGAGGCTCTAAACCTCATTACAGAGAAAAATATTGGCTTGGTGTTTAATAGTATCTCATCAGATCAGTCAGATGACTGGTTATCATCAACCTTTATTGCTCTACCTAACAAACATTAGCCAAAAAAATGTGGTGATTATCGCTTAATCAGCCTCATGCTCAATGAAGAGGTGTGAGGGGCTTGATCCTCTTATCCCCTCTTACTACTTACTAATAGTAAATGTCATGTGAAGAGGTTAGATTTAATTGAGGTCGTGGTAAATTTGCTAATTTTCTATTTGGTCGCACCTGAATTTCAATTAATTTGCGCAAAACAGTGACGTCGTTTTGTTGATTTTGTATTTTCTACTAGATAATTGTCACACCTTTAGATTGTCTTGAAATTTTGAACTGTTTCTTCCTGTTCCACCACTGTATATTCTTCTTCTTGAATTATAATGTAGTATGGTCCTAAGGGGTAAGTGCATTTTTTTATTTGATCAGACCATCTCATTTCGGTCTAGTCCGTAGACAACCAACCTCTCTAAATCATCATTATCTGGTCTTGTAACGTGACCGAAGTATTTCAGTAGCTTGATGTTCACTATTTGGGATAGTCGCCATAGTTCCTTAATTTCCCTAAGGACGTCGTTCGTTCTTCTCCATGAGACCTCGAAGCATTCTTCTCCAGAAAGGCATCTATTTTACTTGTCTTGTGCTTTCATGGTCCACAATTCCGCTCCGTATAGGAAATATACAGTTCCAGCTATTTTCTTTTTGGTGTTTAGCATGTCAGCACTGTCTTTCCAGATTTTTTCCAGGCTCTTCATTGCTCCTCTTCTGTTCTCCTTCCACCCAGCTAAACGATGGTTGATATCTAGACCATATTCTCCTCATCAGGGTTTTTAGTTCCTTTGAATCATTTGCTAGTAGGACGTTGTCTCTAATCTGTATCTTAGATAACAAAGAACATTTCTCTTTAATTTTTTATCCTGTCACCAACTCACCCAGTTTTACTGTACTGAAGTCACATTTAAATGAGATTGTTAACATCTGTGAAAAACGTATCTTGATTATTAAACACATGTTATGTAGCGTAACAGTAAAACACCGCGTTGATTGTCGTACTGATCATCTTGTGTTTTCCCCATTTCAGGCTGTTTTTTTCCTTGTTAGAGTCAGTGGCGTGGCCGTTAAAAGGCACTGCAAATTTGTTCTTCACCTGTCGTCACTTCTGTTTAGTGTAAATTACGCAAATACGGGCAACAGGTCTTCAGGTAGAAACCCGAGGGAGAATTATTAATATTTTGGTGTGCCATGCACCGTCTGACGCATCATTTGTTTTCATCGTAGGGCGTGTTCTTCGCGGCACCATCTGTGTAGGCCGGTACTATCGGTAGTCTTCATTCACTGTACCGGGTACCATCGTTTAAATTTTCCGCATTTATCTGAAAAGAGAACGGAAAACTTGTTTTTACCCATCCGACCATATAAAACTAGCGATCAGACTCTTTTTACGATCGCGTTTTCTTGGAGCTTTTATGATTTTTATACGAGACTACGTGATTCTATTATTGAGACATAACTTAAGATTTACAAACTGGCTTTTGCCGAAAACTTTCTCCAAGAATAAAAACAGTAAATTACGTTCACCCACGCTTCATAAAGGAGAAAAAAACCAGAATTCGGAATTAATTTCACTGATAACCGTTTCGGTTTGGTATTCCTTCGAACCATCAGAGGTTGTTTACCTTCCGTAACGAACTGAATACCAATCATATTTACAGCGGGGGCTTCGAGGGGCTCTTCAAACTAAAAGATCTATGGCTTATCGATCATTTTTTAACTGAAATCGCGCAATTTTAATTTACCGAAAAGGTAATTTAGACTGATTGGTGCGGTAATCACTGGCGGGCACGCAAACCCGGCCTAGTCACGCATGTCTGAGCTTGACCGACCCCGCGTTTTTTTATAACAATAAATTTACAGTCTGTAGTTTAAAAAACTTTCTTTTCTTTTGTTTTAATTGTTATCTAAATCAAATAAAGCGGAACCACGTCACGTTTTTAATTACCTATTCTAAATGCTTCTAAAATGTCTTTGACTTACGTTATATAAGGCATTATCAGCATGTCTTCTCTCCCGCTAAATCCATATTTGCAACAATGGGATTAGAGATGGAAAATTTTTAGAAATTTGTTTTTGGAGAAAATGACAAGATGAATTAAGGCATTTTTGAAGAATTCAAGGGAATGATGAAGGCTAGGTGTGTTTCTTCGAAGAACCACAATGAAAGTAGTCTTGTGCTAGTAGAACTGTCAAAACATTGGTTCACAAACAAGGCCAGGATCTATAAGACTTGTATCAGGCCAATCATGACATACAAAATAGAATGCTTCGAGTAGCCGAAATGAAAACGCTCAGGACTATAATGGGAAAAACAAGAATAGACAGGGGGAACACTGACATTAGGAGAGACAAAGAAAAAGATATTGGTACGCTCACGTGAGAAGAATGGAAGAGGGAAGACTGCCACGCATCGCACTTGAAGGAAACCAATAGGGAAAAGAGCACCCGGAAGACCACCTAAGAGATGAAAGGACAGCTGGTAGTCCCCCTCCCAGGAACTGATCCAGGGGAACCTGCAAAACTAACAGATCGCGAGATCTTAAATTTGAATAAGAAGAAGAAGACTTTGTTTGTTCTGGCCATAGAAAAACCGTGTAACTGATAGAGAAACATAGATACAATATCTAGTACGCTATAACTCTGCGGCAGCGTTGCCAGATCTGAACGCATCAACTGGATTGTTACACTCAGTTACAGCTACATAATTTTATTAATGGAATATTAAAACCAATCAAAATTATTTCGATGAAAGGATTTTTATTTTTAAATAAAATGAATGAATATTTGCATTTTAGCTGTATAGCATTTATCTATCAACAATAAGGTTTTTAGAAACCTAGAATCTTTCTAAGAAGGGCTTGAATAACTTTGAGGCTATTTGAAAAAATTACAAACAGGTACCTGAAGTAATGTAGTTTTAGAAAAGCTTTCTGAAATCCAACATAAAAGAAAAACCATGTATCTAATAAAGACGTTGAGTGACCTAGAAATCTGCACAAGAAAGCAACAGAAAAGCACTTAATTTGAACTAATTAGGTGGTTTGATTTTACGATGATCAAAATTTCTAATTTTATTCGAAAAGCCGAAACACACAATTAAATATAATTTTCATCTAATATAATAAATTAGTTATAATTTTTTGTCTAACTTGGTATGGCTTGTAGGTAAGCTTATGGAACAGACAGACTATTTCCAATGTTTGGAAAAAAACTTTATAAAAATTCCGTTAAATAGTTGAATTCACTGTATACGGGTTCAAAGTTCTATTAAAGCTTTGCATGGATTAAAGGATACGGTTTATTAGTCAGAGACGGTCTAATCTCTTAAATAATGCAAGCTGTGTAAACTCTGCTAAGTAGCTGCATTTAAGACGATATCTTGAAACCTATATTATTTGTTTATCTTTGGAAATATTGGTCGGGAATTAGCGGCCGTTATCAATGTGTGAAATTAAATAACAACGAACTCACACGATACCACCTGGATAGGATAATGTATCTGAATATAAAGACGAAATTCACCCTTAAGAATACGCTGACCAGTGATGGAAAAATTAAGAACACTTTCGCTTGTGACATTTTGAACCAGGAAGTTGCAGTGGTTCTCTCTTGTTCAATCGGTTTATTAATTACATATTTTTCCTAACCCGGGTCCGAAAGAACCAGTGTTACGAATCGTAATAAATTGAAATTCCGAAACTTTTAATGAATACGTATCAGCTAAAAAGTGTAATATTAAAGTTTTAACAATTTCTGCTTGCGTCACCCGAGGTAATTAAAAGCGGACAAACACAAAAAACCATGGAAACGCACCGTTTCATAGGCAAACTAATTGAATTAAGTTAAATGGAAGTCACTTTTTCCCTTACAATTAATGATGTGGGTCGAAAACATCCAAAACTCCACCTCCACGTTTTTGTTCACCCTTACCATGCACCCAACCACAGTTATTACGAGAACCATTTACCGTACGGTAACGCACGGGAATTACCAGTGCTTATCGACATTAGCCCAGCGGGCCCTAATACTTTCCCGTTTATAATTCCTAAGTTGAGTTGTAATTTTCGGCTTTAATATTCGATATTGTTCAAGCCGGCTTGCGACCCAGACTTGAATACGTTTAACTTTTGCAAGCGCCTTGATTGCATCGCCCAGGGACATCAATTACATAGATCGTGGCCCGTTCCTCTTTGTCTCACGATTTGCCGCTATCTCGCTTGCTCTTGTTTGCTTTTGTTTTGTGTGGCCTAGAATTATTATTTCTGGTCAAATTGTTAAATATTGCAGTGATTCTGGTGGGGAACAGTCTCTGTTTTGTGATCCTAAATCAAAAGATTGGTTCACATTTAAAATTGTTGCAAACATGTAGAGAACAACAGATAGAGCAAACTTCAAGCTGTCCAAAAATATCCCCACATGAGTTGATTGGCCGCTAGAGGGCGTCAAATTTCCTTTTCCATAATATCACATATTATATTGTAAATATTTTTTAATCAGATTTCATGTATCTCTTAATCCGGCCGAGTTTCTGACAAAGAAATGGTTAAAATGTTAAATTTTAGGTCTAACCTGTTAGTTTTTGAGATATCAAAAAACCGACTGCACCAGCGTCTTTTCCAGGAAATTCTAACATAAAATGACACCGAGACGTCAAATGTAACTTGACAAATAAAAAAGTTGTATTTTTTGACGGTTCCAGGTCGCCATTTTGAATTTTCTGTCAAATTATTGACTTGCACCTCATTTTAAAGAAAATTTCACGTAGTTTCAAGAAATGACAGACAAAATGGCGTCCCAGGCCCCAGGCCGCCATTTTGAATTTTCTGTCAGGCCGCCAAATTTTCTGTCAAAAAACTTATTGACTTGCACCTCATTTTAAAGGAAATTTCACGTAGTTTCAAGAAATGACAGACAAAATGGCGTCCCAGGCCGCCATTTTGAATTTTCTGTCAAAAGTAGTAAAAAAGACCCCTAACACCCCCCCATTCTTTCAATTTTTTTGGAAAATGAAAAATTTTAAAATGCTTTTTTTGTACTTATTTCACCTAATTTAAGGTTCTTTGCTACTGATATGCCCTTTGCTGTCAATCAGTTCTCCTATACGAAAGTGATAGGAACAATTTTTAACTTCTACAACATGAATACTTGGTTTGACTATATTTTGACAGCTGGTAACCACAACCTAATTTGTTTATACTCATAATTGATATGTGACATCAAGTTAGTTAGTCAGCATATTTTGTCAAAGTGGAATATTGTTTTGTCAAGGCGAAATAGACGCAGGATACAGGAGCTCTATCATCAATGGATCTTTATATACATTTGGCCAATGTTTTGTAAAAGCAGAAAATCTCTGTAAAACTCACTAACCTAATCTAGCTTCTACGACAGTATTCCCTACTGACTTTTACTTTTCTCTGGTTACTCAAACTGAAAGTATCTAACATTTTTTTTTTAAAACCGATGTTGTTTTATAGAAAAAGCAACACCCTGTAATATCAAACTTTTCTAAACCTTTTTTATTACCTTTTCATCGGTTTAGGATAGTTTTCCGTATGATAACCTGTGAAGTTTCAATATTTGAAAGCCTGTGCCTAACAAAAGATAGAGTAAAACACTGTTTCTATCTTACCTTTCTTCAGATCGAAGTTACTGATGTTACTTTCAAAATATTTAAAAAAATACTGAATATTTTCAGTTTTTGCTAGACTATCCCAATTTTTGTTTTTATTAAATCTGTTACATTGTTTCGTCACCAAACTTTGACTTGATTGTTGACATAATTTGTATTATACTTACATTTTGCAATATTGATTGTTGATTGTGCAGACTTTTCCATTAATTTAATTATTAAACCTTTGTTCAGTCTGAATTAAATTGATTTATCAGAATAATGCAACAACGTATCTGAGTGGTAAGATTCTTTAGCCAAGAGAGTACTAACAGTAAATGGCATGAAACGTTACAGACGATTGCGTGCGCCGGGCTCGTCGACACTTTAGGCGGTACCCATCGTGCTGGATAAAGGTACGACCATAATCACTATCGTTACTGCTAATCTTTGCCTGCTTATGAGCCTTTAGGCAACCTGGAGTTTTACAAACATTTTCACGACGTCATATGTGCGTCTCAGTTGAATTAGTTCCCTGCAATTTGGATGTAGTACCCCCCTGACGGACAGATTTGGTTACACTTGACCATTCTAAATAAAACCGGTTGGAAATGTATGAAATATCTTCGAGTGCGTACACAGTTGCATCACTATATACCCAATATTTATATAAGTCTACTAATTACAGGAACATCCTGTTCTTAATTAAGAAAAATGATTAAAAAGGTGCCAAAGCCATCATTCTTGCTGACGGTTTAATCATCATCAGTCATAATTAGAAGGAATTTTAAAAATAGGCTACGAATTTATTATGTCATGGTGTTGAAGTGTAGCAAGGTGTTATTACATCTGTCTAGCCCTTATATCTCACCCAAAAAAAAAAAAAAAATTTGTTGCAAAGCGAGAAGGACTTAAGATCGAAGGCCAAAGATAAGGTCCGATTTAACCCAAACAAAAGACGCACAAGTGCGAACAAAACAGCGTCGGGCTTTGTCCTGTCGCCCATTGTTTCGATTAGTTTACCTTATCAGATTACTCACGAAAATCACGCTTCTTCTCGAGACCCCCCCGTATCGTTACTAACCGCGAATTCGCGTTACAACAGAATGTGTAATTTGACGAAAAAAAATATATACAAAATGTACTAAATACCGTTGACATCCTGTTATTATAACATGACAGATAATTGCTCTATAATAGGCAAAAGAGAAAGAAGTTTAATTATTTTAGTTGTGAACCAGAAAATAATTATCGTTTCATGGTGGATGAAGCTGTTGTTAGGTCGCTATTTGTCATAATTCACTTTTTTCCACACGTAAGTGCTTACGTAAATTTGGTAAATGTTAATTACAGGAAAGCTATTTTAAAACATATTATAATTTTGTACTAAATTTGAAAAGAAAAATAGTTACAGTTTATAATATAATGACACATTTTTTGATTGTAGGTACTATTTATACACATTTTACTCGATATACTAATGATTATCTTCTCAAGAAACGCACTAATACAAGTTCACTACGAGACCGAAATCATTTCCCTACTTATGAACTACTTTCTCGTGTAACAGGAAGAACCATCCCAGAACACTAAAACTAAACAATTCATTGAAACATTAAAACGCAATAAAGAAATAAGTAATTAAACTAGTGATATAATTTTTGCTGTGCGGAGTGAAAGGGATAAGTGAGTTTTGTACAAGTGTCTAGTGGTCTGGCATTTTCTCTGATCCCAAATGAACGATACGACGACATTTTCTGACAGAAACTATAGCTTCCATAATTTTCACAGACGTCTGGAACCTAAATCAATCTTTTGCTGTGATAAACAAACTAGAAATTAAAAAATAAATAAATAAAGTCAACTTAAAATTATTAAATTAGGAACTGAAGACCTTTTGCTTCTAAAACCTCCAGTTGTTATTCAATTCAGTATAGCTGTCTTTTTGATTTAAATATATATTTTTTAAATGAGAAATAAGTTCTATAAGACTCACCTTAAGATAAGATTGATCTTGGTTTAGTCACAGAATTACAGAATTGTTTAGAGAAGTGTATGTTGATGGTTCATCCAGGAAATTGACTTCTTGGAGAAACTATGATAGCGAAGAAGGTCAAATGTATTTAAAACTATAATAAAAAGGATAAATAGGTGTCAGGGGATTAATTGGTGGTTGTTGTTTGCAGGGCGTCGATCAGGCTGCCATGTGATGCATCGCAATGCCCACGTCGTCAGCGGCTCCTGAGCCGACGACGCGGCCCGACGCCGCTATGAGCCCGGAACAAGAGGCTTCACCACCCCCGGCAGCGCCGGGGACGTCGCCGCCGCCCCCCAGCACACGTTTGCCATCCCCTGCCGCCTCCACATCGGACGTGGAACAATTCGCCGGAAAAATCGTCTACAACCCGGACGGATCGGCGTACATAATCGAAGACTCAGAAAGCGACGGTGAGCTTCAGACGCCAACAGTGCCAGAAAATGGGCCGCCGTTGCAAGCGGTGTACGTTTCGCGGATGCTCAGACAGGCAACGAGGCCTTCTGAGCTACCGGCAGTGCATAGCTACCGGGTGGTTGCATTACGGGATGCTCGGCCGCCCAGACCGGCTTCCTTGCCAATCAAACCGATTTTGATGTGTTTTGTGTGTCGGTTATCATTCGGATTCGCGAGATCGTTCGCAAATCACGCGAGCTCCGAGCACGGTGTCTCGTTGCAGGACGCCGAACGAGAAGTGCTTGCCCAAGACTGTGGTGCCATTTTGCAGTGCGTGGGAGCAGAAAAACGGCCGATGGTTTCATTACTTGAACCGTTAGGAAGTCCCGTCACTACGGAATCTCAACTAGTACAACAACAAACCTCTTTAATAACCAACAGGACTAATACTCATCAGCAGCAAGCGCAATCGAAGCCAGGAAAATCACCAAGTCCACCTTTTGTTTCTCCTCCCGCTTTTATGACTGGTACAACGATAGGTGTATGTCCGGAACACTTGCAAGGCCGACCATCAGGAATCGAATGCCAAAGATGTGAGATGATCTTGGCTTCGGGTCGTTTGGGACCTGCAGGTCTCGCAAACGTTCACAGCAGAAATTCCTGCAAAACGTTGAAATGTCCCAAATGTAACTGGCATTATAAGTACCAAGAAACGTTAGAAATTCACATGAAGGAAAAACATCCTGAAGCTGAAACCAGCTGTATCTACTGCATAGCTGGACAGCAGCATCCGCGGCTGGCCAGAGGTGAAACTTACACCTGCGGTTACAAACCTTACAGGTGTGAAGCGTGCAACTATTCCACTACCACAAAAGGTAACTTGAGCATTCATATGCAATCGGACAAACACTTAAATAACGTGCAAGAGCTACAGAACGGTGGAGGACCAAACGGGGAATCTAGACAAACCTCACCCAAAGCCCCGTCTTTACACCATTCTCCTGTAAGTTCCGGACACAAACCAAAAAATAGCTTTAGATGTGGGGTATGCAACTATGAAACGAACGTGGCCAGAAATATGAGAATACATGAAACCAGCGAAAAACACACGCATAACTACCTAGTATTACAACAAAATGTGAAACATATGCAAACATTAAGTTTGTTACACCAACAACACCCCCAGCAACATATAGAAAGTCTGTATGGAATGTATCCAGGACTTGGAGATAAACCAGAAGCTGCTTTGGCTGACATGGCTTACAACCAAGCTCTTCTGATTCAAATGATGACGGGTGGCCAACTGCCAGGCCACGCAGGACCTGCGGAGATGGCTGCTCACTCTGATTTGGGACTCAACCCAGAAACGATGGAACCACCTCCAGAACCGGCGGATCCAGACCCCGACAAGACTTATCAATGTTGCGTATGTAACGTTTTCCAAACTGATTCTTTGGAAGACTTGGGAAGACACTTAGCATTAGACAGAACTAGACTGAGGGAACAAGAAATTTTGGCTGTTGTGGCCGGGCATTACGTCTGCAAACTCTGCACCTACAAAACGAATCTCAAAGCAAATTTCCAACTACACTGCAAGACTGACAAACATCTCCAAAGGCTGCAGCACGTCAACCATGTCAAAGAGGGCGGTGCCAGGAATGAGTGGAAACTGAAGTACGCTTCTGCACCAGGCGGTGTCCAAATCCGGTGCAATGCCTGCGATTACTACACAAACTCAGCGCACAAACTACAACTCCATTCAGCTGCAGGAAGGCACGATGCCGGAGTGGCATTGTTGAAACATCTCCTAGAACGATGCGCAAGCTTGCAACCAAACCAATCCAGAGTGTTTCATTGTTCGTTGTGCGGGTTCTCGGCCGCCAATCGGCTGTCTTTGCTGCAACATGTTAAATCGCTGAAACATCTCCAGATGGAACATTTGCACCAAATGCGATGGAGGGCTGAAGGAAAGGAAACATCTCCGGAGATTGGAGAGGTGTTTCATGTGGTTCCTGGACCTGGTGAACAAGCGCAACAACAACGACTGACACCTGGTGAGTTATTTCTGTTTATTGTCAAAAACCAAATCATTTCTAAATTAACGCAAAACAATTTGAAGGAGAACTGTGTTTATTTGCGTTTTCTCTCCTGCTATTTAGCATTATGTTGTCAGAGTAGGTTGGTCGAAAATGCCACAAGTAAACTGTTTTGGAAATTTGTTGGAGTCTTCTTTTTGTCTGGTTAGTAATAACTGTCAGGATTTAGATGAATTTCGGTAAAAGCAAAACCTTGTAGGGAATTAATTTACTTCAAAACTGAAATAATGATAATATATTACTCTGCGAAATTTCTGCATTAGTCTATAAAAAAATTAAGAAGATTTTTATTTTCTGTAATATTTTTTTGAAAATCTTGCGAATGACTTGCATGTTCTCATTATATTAGTATGTCCTAGTTGGCAACGTGGTTAGGTTTAGCCTATTCAACTGAACTTAATATTTAAGTACTACACATTCCAGTACATGCATTTTATAATATAATTATCCATGTTTGGACAACAGCTACAAATAATCTGACTGATACATAACAAGAACATAAGTATTTTCTTCAACAGTCATCAAAATATTGCACAGTATTCTTTTAAATGTGTATAATTTAAAATCTTAACCTCTACTCTGGTACTTTAGGCTCCATGTCTCGTCTCAATAAATCAAATGTTAATCGTTTTTCTGATATAACAACTGCATAATTAAGTACCGATTAACCAGAACGATTAGTTTCCCCAAAAGGTACTAACATAAAATCATTTTCGTATATCCACGTCACCTCTATCGAACCACTTTGATGAAACCGGTCATATGTAATCGCGCCTCTGGCTACCATCGTAATGCTTCAACAGTCATAATATTTAATTAGAGTGTAAAAATGCACTGAATACGTGTAATTATTCAAATTTTGAAATAACGACCGTAATTATGGTTTACGAATGCGACGTCTATGACTCGGTCGATGATAATATGTTGTAATAACTGCCAAGATGTTTGAATTAGGTTTATCTGTTGTGTTCCGTTTTGGAAAACACATGTGTTTACTGAAATTCAGTTATCGTATTGTAAATAATTCGATATCTGGGTGATTCATTAAAAAATAGTGGGTGAGGTGAACAATATCATTGAATTGATGAGCAATCCAGTACAACTGTGTAAAAATGTTTCACCCAGTATTGTAATCTGGAGCATATCGAATTTCCAAAACAGATATTGTGTTCTTGAATATTATGGTAAATAAATCCGCTGTATGCACATTTTTTTACCTAAATATGGTCTGTTAAGTAGGATCGACCAAAACACATACACATTATTAGGGGTATGATACCGTCGTCTCATCTTTTCTTCAGAACACCGGGCCCAACAATTGTCGAAAAGAACAATGGGCCCTATTCAGTGCCTGAGCCCTAAGGGTGTCATACCGCCTTTGAACGGAGGTTGAGGGCCTAATTAGAGACCTTAAACGTTGGAACGTATTATATTCCTGGTATAAATAATTTTCGTAATTCTGCCCGGTATTGAAAACCTACTCGTTTTAGATGCATATGGTCGGTACCCTGAAGGGTACCAAAGCGAACACGCACTTTTTTGGTAAGGGTGCCAATTTTCGGTTTTTTGAACTAATAATTGGTCTAAAATTCCTATTTGGGAACCGTTGCGGGTATTATCATAATATTGTTACGGTATAAATATAACAGCAAACCACATACATCAAGATTCAAAATTTGACAAAACAACAACCACCTTTGGTTGGCTGAAGTTGTGTTTATATTGCAAAATACCTAATGACTAGAAATGAAGCTGTGCTTTTAGGACTTAAGATAGGAGTAAATCTATATGGGATAGAGAGAAAACATTCTGTTCATGAAGAATGAAACACTGATTAAACCATTTTCTTATTCATCCCTTGAAATATTCATAGTTGTCTTTCTTGAGACGATTTCAGACAGCACTTTAGTATCAAAAATTTGGATTGATCTTTAATTCACGTGTCTTCTTCGAGAAACGAGGAACATACTTTTCCACTGGAAATATCTTCAGTTTAAAGCACGATCTCTTAGTACGAGATCGAACATCAGCGGTTTCTCCTTCTGGTGAAGAATGCAGTGTCATCCGCGTGTAAGGTTTAAATTGTTTACGTAAAAACGGTTTTTCGTAAAAAAATTGCATCAAGGATCAAAATGACATGTAGCAATAATCTCTATTTACTTAAAAGTAATAAGGATTCTAAAGTTTGATTTCTAATAATAAAATTAGTTGAACGACCCTACTTCCTTAGTAGGTACTCTAAAGAAGGCTATAAAAATAAAAAATCAAAATTTCCTTGATTTGAGGTACCACTTACACTTATAATAAGTAATAATTACTGTATTATGTCATTACAATGTATTTGAGGATACTTCAATCTAAAAAAACTCTTGAGGATCAAAACTGATAATTTATACTTAAACTCGGATTGATTTCACTCTTCAATCATAATATTCACTTTCAATCAAGTAGTAGTGATTATTTTTAATACAAACAAAAATATTTTACCTAATATTTTACTATAAGAAGACTATTTCCAACTACAAGCAACCTTTAAACACATTACAACCATGCAGTAAAGTTATTTTTTAGCACATTATCAAATGTTTTAATTGCAACATTTTACGTTTCATCACGTTTTGCTGCTACATTACTAAGCCTTGATTTGATTAAAATAAAAAAGTTATATTAATATTGATTTTTACTGTTTATTTCATCAAGCTTTTTCTTCATTAATCTTATTGTTTCTTTTGTTTTCAGAACGACGAGATAGCATGGGTTCTGAACTATCCCACATAGACACTCCCAATCAAATCAAAACAGAAGCTAGCGACCTGGAGGAACCCAGCCACTTGGATATGAGCTCCGGTTCGCATATTTGCCCATACTGCGACTATAGCAGCGACAGTGAAATGCGCATCCAAGCTCACGTCCTAGCCCAACACGGTCCTAACCTGCAACAACAGGAAATGCAACATCCTGGCATACCCTGCCCTTTGTGCCAAGACATATTTAAGGATCGGACCAAACTAGAACGACACGTCATGCAAGTTCATTCGGTCAACAGCGAGGGTTTGCAAAGATTACTGATGTTGGTTGATCAAAGTCATTGGCTCAACCAGTCGTCGCGAACCTCAACACCAAACAACAATGCTTCATCCACGGTGGTGCAGAATCAAGTCTCCCCCAATTCAGTGTCTTCCAGGGACTCAAAGCAGGAGAAATTTCAAGATAATGTGACTGGTGAAGAAAACCCTGACTTGATGTCACCAGGCAGTGATGACAACAACGAAAATGAAAGTGAACGATGTAGTACCTGTTTCAAGACGTTCCGCAACGTGGATGAACTTTGTCATCATCAGAACGAGACAGGTCATCAGTTAGAAGTGAAGCAAACCCCTAGCGGTCCTGGTTATGTGTGTTGGAAAAAGGGTTGCAATCAATTTTTTCCTACTGCCCACACACTTCAAATGCACTTCAAAGAGGTGCACGCCAAGAACTCTGTGGCCAATATGTCAGTGAGTGAAAAGCACGTGTACAAGTATCGTTGCAACCAGTGTTCTTTGGCTTTCAAAACTCTTGAAAAGTTACAACTTCACTCGCAGTATCATATGATCCGGGACGCTACTAAATGTGTACTATGCGGAAGAAGTTTTCGGTCTTTGGTAGCCTTGCATAAGCATGTGGAAAGTGTACATTCTGAATTAACTGATGAAGAGTTGAATGCCTACAAGCAAAGTTTGATGAACAATCCTTTATTGCTTGCTGGGCTTCAAGGCCAAATTTTGGATAATTCTACCAATGATTTGTTGAAAAAAGAAAGTTTGAGGGAAGAGGAAAGTGCTGCTGCCGAAGGCGATGACAATAAAGAGACCAGTTTGGATGATAGCAATCAGAATGATGGAGAAAATTCGGATGATAGTATTGTATATAAAGATCAGCAGTTTCTGGAGGACTATTTGAACAGTCAAGCTATGGCTGAGGACAGCTACAACGACCCTAACAGAAAGTACAAATGCCATAGATGTAGAGTGGCTTTCACTCGTCAGAGTTACCTAACTGCTCACAACAAAACTCTCCTGCATCGCAAAGGAGAAAAACTAACCTACCCTATGGAAAAATACCTTGATCCGAACAGACCATACAAGTGTGACGTATGCAAAGAAAGCTTTACGCAGAAAAACATCCTGCTGGTGCATTACAACTCAGTGAGTCATTTGCATAAACTGAAACGTGCTATGCAAGAACAGGCTAATAACAACAATAACTCGCCCGTGTCACCAGTGATCGGTACAACGCAGGCGCAAAATTTATCATTGACACCAAAAAGTACATCAAGTGAGGAAGACGATAAGAAAAAATACAGATGTAATATATGCAAAGTGGCGTACACTCAAGGAAGCACCTTAGATATACATATGAGAAGTGTATTGCATCAAACTAGGGCTAGTAAATTGCAAGATTTGGCCATGACCGGACAAATCGATTTATCAAAACCTTTAATTGAACAACCGGACGTCGTTCAGTCTCCGAAACAACCATCTCCGACACCGAGTAGTGGGGATGCGGGAAAACAACCCTGCCCCACCCCTCCTAGCCCTACAGGTATTCAAGGGACTTGCCCTAAATGCGGCGCGTCGTTTGCCACCCAGGACCAGTTGAGCGCGCACCAGCTATATTGCTTGTTCGCTACGCCTATGGCAGTGCTGCCCGGTACTAACGATGACCGGTCGGATAGTGATCAAGATGCACAAAAAGGCAAAAAAGGTTTACCAATTTACAAACACCTTTTAGAAGGTTATGGGTTCGATATAGTGATGCAATACAATGAGACTCATCAGAGACGTCAGCGTCAGGCAGAAGCCGAGCAGAAAATGAAAGAAGTTGAGTGCAGTGAGGAAGTTATTTCCGAAGTTCTGCCTGAGGTGACCAGGGAAGAAACCGAACTTAAACAAGAAAAGTGTCAAGAAGAAGAAAAAGTGACCACGCTGAGTGATAAGGAGGAGGAGAATGCAAGTGAAGTGAATAAATCCATGTGCCAAACTTGTAACAAAGAGTTTTCGAGTGTTTGGGTGTTAAAGAGTCACTGTGAGGAAGTTCATAAAGATGTGGTACCGCTGGAATACCTGGAAAAATACGCCCAGCAACTCAAAAGCGAGATCGAAAAGAAAACGGTGGTGGTTACTGCCGCTACCAGTTCTACAACTAACGCTTTACCTCAGGTAACCACCCCAACCGGTGGAAGTCCAGAAACCACCCCCGAAAAAGAGTTGGAGGAAAGCAAAGAAACTTTACATGTAAAACTAAATTTACCAACACCACCCGAAGCCACTTCCACCGCTCCCAGCACTCCAACGAGCAGTACAACTCCCGCAAGCTCCACCGACTCTTTACCAGCCAACATTCAAGCTATGTTAGCTCAAACTATGGCTCAGAACCCGATGGCTTTAGCTCAGCAAATGTCTGAAATGCAAGCAGCCTTGAACGTTATGCAACTGCAGCAGTTGAACTTCAATCCAGTGATGCAGATGATGGGCATGGGACTTCCTTTAGGACTGAATGCTTTAGCTGCAATGAATCTGCAGCCTCCTTTGGTTCCGTTGATGATGCCGCCTCCACCTTACGATCCTATGGGACAGTATTCTGGACAGGATCAACAATCAATGTTGGCCAAACAACAAGCAGCTATGTTGCAACAACAAGCGGTAAGTTTACAATTTCTATTTACGAGCATATGGAAAGTTATTCTATACATTTTATTGTACTCATTCAGTTTTACTAACTTTGAATTTTTAAAGACGAGAAATGTTGATGTAGCATAGTGTTGTTATAGCAAAGTGTGTCAGAAAAATGACAATTCTAGTATTGACATTTGACATTATCTGAACAGAGCCAAGTGGACAGTCAATCTGTTCACTTTTTAATCCTGCGTTTAATCTACATGATTTTGCAACTCCTTTTCAAGTAAGATAAGATTTGAAAAACGGGCACCCTGAATAATTAATAACAATGAAATAACCCAATTAATTGCATAAAAAGGGCATACTCTACATAATTTTCTTTTAAAAGCATGTTTATACAGAGTGCTACAAGTTCGTGTATAAGTATGGGGATCTGGAAAACGGTAAGAGATACAGGGTTGGTTAAATTATCACATGAAATGTGATATTACATCAAATGTGATGTCATATTTTAGAAGGAACACGATGACAAAGTGTCAATTACTTTGAATTTTCGCATCAACAATGTAAAAAGTTTAAAAATCTAATTTGGTGGCAAAAAGAAAAAGTGAACGATGATAACCAAAAACCGAAATCTGTGATCTCAAATATGATATTGCCAAGTTGTGCAATTTTTCCATAATTTTACTCTCACCGTTTTCGAGATCCCCATACTCACACATCCTGTATACAGGTTGTCTCAGATAAATTTGCGTGTATTGGATTTTTAAAACTTTTGGGTATTTTTTGAGCACCCTTTGAATTGCAATATCTCAATAACGTGAAGAGTTTCTTGTTTGGGTTTTACGGACTTTTAAAACTAGAAATGTTCTAAAGGTAACCCTGTATTTACTAATTTGAATGCGATAACAAAAATTTAAATTTTCTTTGTGCTTTTGTCATAGTCCTTGATATTTTTCTTGACTTCTGATTTGATGTAGATCAATACGCGCCCTGAAATCGAGTATAATGGATGTGGTTATTAGCGTTTCGACACATGCTGAAATGGCGCCTTAATTGAATTGGCCAGAATAAAAAAAAAGTACCGGTTCACGATGTTCTATTTGCACAACAATGCTAATTCGTTATTTAAATAAATGTATTAATAACAGGCTGGCCGTTTCACAATAGAAATTAACACCAATGCCCGGCGATATGTACGCGAGAGAGAAGTGTCATGTTTAAATTTGAATTTTAATTGGTTATATTTTTTACTTCTGCTCTTCTTTGAATAGAAAATAGCTCAAAGTCGACCGTAAATAATTCATAGAACACCAAAACACGTTGTTCAGTTGTTTAAACGTTGAATACATATTTAGATTCGAGTGATTTAAATTGTAAAATTTCACTCTCTTAAACAAACGCTCGACCTTGTTCTAGGCCCCGAATGCATTGACGAGAACGACAAAAACGTCCAGGTAGAAATACTAACAGTTGATTCTCTTAAGGGACACAAAATTTTTGAAACTGATTACCTTCGCTCATTCTTTACACACCTGCGTTCTTTATTTGTAACTAACTTTACGGTAACCTTTCGTTTTTCGACAATGTATCAAAGGTCTTTTGTTCCATCCTCGGTATTGTGTTACATCTGGGGCGAGTTTTTAGTTTCTAATCCCCCGTTTACATTAAAGAGCGCCGAAATTAGCGTGTAGGGTTTATCTGTGTCCCTTGGAAAGGTTTAGAATGTGTTTCCTGTTATTACACATCTATAGCAAAAACACAAAGGAAATAAGATTTAAAACTATTTACTTGGAAGTTTTATAATTCATAAACACTTAGACTATACAGGGTTTTTAAAATGTTAACTTATCATGGAATAAGAAGTTTTAGAGAAGAAAATTAGGAGAAATTGCTCAAGATAAGGATCGAAACATTTTTGGTTAATTGAACACCCTGTATTTCCGAAATTCGTGACAGAATTAAGTAAAGTAATAACATATATGGTGTCCCATTTAAAATAATGGAATTATGCAGTTCTTAAACTTTAAATGTAAAAACGTCAGGTTTTGTGCAATTTCTTGTTTAGAGTAATGACAACTTTGACCCTGAATATCTCACAAACCACATAACAGGCCATTATGTAGAGCTTGACAAGCACCATTGAATGACCTAGTAACATACAGGGTGTCCCGTTTGAATTTTTATTGGTAAAATCTCATTTTGAGTATGGTATAGGATAGGAAGAAAAATTACTAATTTACCCTGTATAGAGTGTCCCATTTAAAATACTGCATTTTCTGTTGGTAGTAACAACTTTGATCTCAGAAACTGTACACTTTTTGTAAAGCACATGGCAGGTCGTTATGTAGCTCTCGACAAGTATAATATAATAATGTAAAAATATACAGGACGTTTTAGATAGTGCAGTTTCTGGCTTTAAAATGCAATGAAAACATGTTTTGTGGATAATTTCCTGTTGATACTTATGCCAATTTTGACACTGAATATCTCAGAAACTGTACACTTTTTGTAGGTTTATGCTAGTTTATTATGTAAGTCTTGACAAGCAGAACTGAATGACGTATTAATATACAGGGTGTCCCAATTAAAATGGTGCAGTTTTTGGGCTTTGAATACAAGGACAAATAGTTTTGTGCAACTTTCTGTTGGTAGTAATGACAACTTAGATCATGAATATTTTAGAAACTGTACACTTTTTGTAAAGAACATAGTAGGTTTGTGTAAGTCTTCATAAATATGGAATAATATACAGGATGTCCAAATTAGAATAGTGTAGGTTTTACCCTTTAAATGCAAGAGCAAGAGGCCTTGTGTAATTTTCTCTTTTGACTTATGATAGTTTTGCCTCTGTACATTTTAGAGTATTAACAATCAAAATTAAATGATTTCGTAATATACAGGACGTTCTGTTTTAAATAGTGAAGTTTCTGGCTTTAAAATGCAATGAAAACTGGTTTTGTTCAATTTCCTGTTGAAAATAATGACAACTTTGACACTCAAAAACTGTACACTTTTTGTAAGCTTATGCCACGTCATTATGTAAGCCTTGACAAGCAGAATTCAATGACGTAATAATATACAGGGCGTCCCATTTAAAATAGTTCAGTTTTTGGCCTTTGAAGGTAACAAATTTTGTCCACAACTTTAACAATGAATTACTTAAATTATTTTCCTATTATATTAAAGTTTATTATAACCTTAATTTTTTTGCATTTTTAGTAAATTTTTAAGCTTGAAAATTGAAGGTTTACTTCCATTTTATGAGATCTGGCCTGATTTACTAACTAAAATAACATAATATGTTAAAACCAGCCGCACTACATGGCGATTTAATTAGGACTTAGGGAGGGTTAGGTTAGGTTAGGACATTTTTTTTAGAAATTATTTGTAAAAATGCCTCTGAAACGTTACTGGAGCTTTTTTCCTTCTTGTTAATAAATGTGCTTTAAATTTAGTATTATACTTTTTAACTGACATTCTGTAAAATAGTAACTTAAACAATTTTCTTCAAAAACATTGCAAAAATGCTGAATTTGGACAGTTGAAATGCGGAAATTGAACTAGTAAATATCTGAAACAAATATAACATTACTTACCGGAGCATATTTCAAATGCTCGAGTATATAAAATGATCACATGGAGCGCGAATTCCAGCGTTCGACCGCTTGTTTAACGGGAAATAACGCCAAGATACTTTATAATTACTCCGGGTCGCGTTAATTTTGATTTAATGGTGCGGCTTTTTTAAATATGGGGAAAACATGTCTCGACTTCTCCTCGTAATAAATCTGCCATTTAATTGATATCCACGGCATAGTTGTGGAGTACTTTTGTACGGCCGCCCGGTATAAACAAAACAAAAGAATATACCGCTGGCGGTAAGTAAGAGTCCCGTTAAAATTTCTCCAAAGACTATTAATTATTTAAAATACAAAAACGAGTCCACATTAAGTGTCCTCCTTCCGTATTAAAAATGTATGTTTAGTTATTTGGCGGAACAATTAGAACCAAATACCTGTAATTGGTTAAAATTTCCTTCCACATCTAATTTGAGGTTAGCAACCGTTCGGGACAAACAACATTGTTTCAATGACACCGGTTCCCAGAGGTTTGGAAACCGATTAACATTCTGCGAACACACGGAAAGTTTAATTAATAAGCCTCTGTCACATTTACCAACAATAACTCAGACCGTCAAAATTATTATTCCACGCGGGTTTTCAATCTAAATGAATATTTAAAAATCAATAGGCGCAAAATCTGCCCATCGAAATGACCAAACACGCGCATTTGACTTGAATCTGTAATCGATTCTCATGAGAGTGACTCACCTTTAAAACGACTATCATTATCATTAAGCTTCACCGATCAAATAAAAGAGACATTATCCCAGATTTGTGCAAGATTTTTACGATTTATGTTATTCCGTTAATGGGCTCACGATTAACCCAAGCGACTTCAATAAATTAAACCAATTCGCTCGTAAATCAATTAAAGATAATTATCACAATGCAAGGCTACGTTTTACAAAACGGCAATTAAACCAATCAACATGTTTTATACAATTTTAAAATACAGAATTTATTTTCAGGTTGCCAATGCCGCAGCCAATCAAAAACGTGCTCGCACCCGCATCACTGACGAACAACTCAAAATCCTGAGGGCGCACTTTGACATTAACAACTCTCCTTCCGAGGATCAAATTCACGATATGGCCAACCAAAGCGGTTTGCCTCCTAAAGTAATCAAGCACTGGTTCCGAAACACTTTATTCAAAGAACGACAACGAAACAAAGACAGCCCTTACAACTTCAATAATCCTCCCTCTACTACTTTAAATCTGGAAGAGTACGAGAAAACTGGTGAAGCTAAGGTGATGCCTTTAAACAGCTCATCAGGCAGCAGTTGTGACGAAGCAAACAAAAGTAAGGAAACCAACATTACCCCACCAGAAATCAAAAAGGAAATCAAAGAAGAACTGGAAGAAGTTAAACCGCAAAGTGAAATCATGGATGACAAACCTCAAAATTTCTTCAACCTACCCCCAAACTTGCAACCACCTCAAAGCCCAGCTACCTCAGTGGCTTCTACAGAGAGTATCAACGTTTCCTCTCAGCCTACAACTCCAAATAACTTAACACTAACCTCAATTATAGCTTCGCAACTAGGTGAGTGTTTAACAACGAGCACACCTACCATGAACATGGCCCCTCATCACGGTTTAACCAGCCCGATGTTACCACCACCAAAACAGAACTTCCCAAACCCCAACAGCCTCCAGGGAATGTTGCCCCTGACGCCAAATCGTTGCCTAAGTCCTAGTAGGGAATACAGCAACCCTGGTAGTCAAGGCTCTGGATCCACAGGCAAAAGGGCCAACCGAACTAGATTTACCGACTATCAAATCAAAGTCTTGCAAGAGTTCTTTGAGAATAATGCTTATCCTAAAGACGACGACTTGGAATATTTATCTAAACTTCTAAGTCTGAGCCCTAGAGTGATTGTTGTTTGGTTCCAAAATGCCAGGCAAAAAGCTAGGAAAGTATACGAAAACCAACCAGCAGTGGAACCAGCTCCTGGTATAGATGAAAGTGGTGCCAACAGGTTTCAACGTACCCCTGGTTTGAATTATCAATGCAAAAAGTGCCTCCTGGTTTTCCAAAGGTACTACGAACTAATCAGACATCAGAAAACGCACTGTTTTAAAGAGGAAGACGCTAAAAGAAGCGCTCAAGCTCAAGCTGCAGCCGCCCAAATCGCGGCAGTTCTCAGTTCTGAGGACTCTAACTCCAGCACCACAGTCGAACAAAACCAACAACAAATGCAAAACCAAATGAGCGTTTCCAATCAGAGCTCAAACACTCAAGTGATGAGCCCTCCACCACCTAATGCTCCCACAACTCCAGTACCGAACCAAGGAAATTTTCCCAGTTCGTCACCAACTCCTTCGGATGGTAAAGAAGGAACTTTTCAGTGCGACAAATGCAACCTGGTCTTCCCCAGATTCGAACTATGGCGGGAGCACCAACTCGTGCACTTGATGAACCCCAATTTGTTCCCTAGTTATCCTCCGGATAGTCCTTTTGGAATTTTGCAGCAGCAAGCACAGCTACAGCAACAGATCAGTGCCAACTTGGGAGAAATGTCCAAGCCACAGGCCGCTCATCCGCTGCTCAACATGCTGAACAATGTGGCTGGTCAAAAACGCAAGATGGAGGAGTTTGGTGACGTAGAAAGTGATGCCTCGGATCAGCCTAAAGACAAGCGACTTAGAACCACCATTCTACCAGAACAGCTAGATTACCTATACCAAAAATACCAAATTGAAAGCAACCCTTCGAGGAAAATGCTCGAAAATATTGCTCGGGAGGTTGGTTTGAAAAAACGAGTGGTACAGGTGTGGTTTCAAAACACCAGGGCTCGAGAAAGAAAAGGCCAGTTTAGAGCACACGCTCAAGTCATCAACAAGAGATGTCCATTTTGTCCGGCTTTGTTTAAAGTCAAAAGTGCTTTAGAGTCTCATTTGACAACTAAACACGCCGACCAATGTGCCAGAGGAGAAATTAACATTGATGCTTTACCTGATGAAGAAGTAAGTTTGGAAAGTGCTCCCAGTTTATCAGGAGGTAGTGAAAACAAGTTTCAGCAACAGCTACAACAGCAACAGCAAAATTCTTTAGTTCCACCTCTGTTTCCGGCTTTGAACCCTGAAATGGAAAACTCTATTAAAAAGTACTATGAGGAAAGCATGAAAAGGTATATCAGTGAGCTTCAGCAGCACGCCTCAGGCTCTTCAAATGGTGACAAAAGTGAAATTAAAGGCGAAGTAAAGGAAGGTGGAGAAATCCCTTTAGATTTGTCCAAACCAGTTGACTTGTCCAGACCTATGAAAGTCTCAATGGAGCATGCACTATGCGAATCAGGACCTTTGACAGACCTTAGTGAACGTTCTTTATGTGACGAAAGAAGTGACTCAATGTCGGAAACTACAGAGTACATAGACGATGAGAGTAATCCCACATCACCTGCCAGTAGCACCCAAAGCAACAACCAGAGACCTCATAACTCTTCATCGAGTGGCGCCAAGCGATTTCGCACCCAAATGAGTTCAGTACAAGTGAAAATCATGAAAATTTTGTTTACGGATTACAAAACTCCCACAATGGCAGAATGCGAAAGCCTGGGTCGTGAAATCGGTCTCCCTAAACGAGTGGTTCAAGTTTGGTTTCAAAACGCCCGAGCCAAAGAGAAGAAAGGCAAAATGGCCCTGCAGAAAGTTTTAGGACAAGCGGACGATTCCGCGCAACTTCCTGAAGATTGCAAGTACTGCAACTTCAAGTATTCGCATAAATATTCAGTGCAGGACCATATTTTTACAAAAAGTCACATTGCCAACGTACGAGTCCACCTAGAAAGTCAAGGGGGCAAGGAAAGTCAAGAGGGAGGATTTCAAGTGCCACCACTCCCTGGAGTGTCGGGGGGTAATGCCGATTCGACAACCGTGCAAGGGGGGGCAAATCAGCAACAGTTGAACAACAACACTCACTTACAACTATTGCAAATGGCCGGTATGCAGGTGCCCAACACGAAGCCCAACCCGACTGAGCCAGAGGAGAGTGCCGAGAGTTTGTTCCAGCAACTGTACGCTCTGGGGAACAATTCGAACTTTGGTGTGCAGAACCAGTATGTTCACCACGCCATGTTTGGAGCTAACGGTGAGTGTTTTTTCCTTTTCTCTATTTTAATAGTTGAGAAGCGTCCGTGCAAAAGGTCACAATGTCTAGGTTTTTCCTATCTAGATGGGAAATAGCGTTGTCCTGTTAAAACTACTTGGTACAAGTAGTGAGTAAAAGCCCACAGTGTGTATACGATTGGTATTTGTGTTGTTAGTAGCAGAATCCAGCTATAACGAAATAGAGGTGTTGGAAAATTAGACATTTATAGATAGAGACTCAAAATCAGATATAACTATTAATAAAAATAGTTTTTGGTCATATTGGTCAAATTTACACACATTGTTCTGGGTTGAATTGCAGAACATGTCCAAAATAAAACATACTCATAAACAATAATAAATAAACTCATATTAAATTAGTCTTTGTGAGATTACTCAAAACTAGTAGACATGTAGTTTTGTATGGACGCTTCTCAGTTGTTACCTAGATTTAGTCGGTTCGTGAAATTGTACCTTTTGCCAAGTAGTTTGGCCGTGCAAACAAAACAGATGTTTACATTATCGGTTGATTGATAAAGCCAGGTAGAAAATAGTTTGGTCGACAAAAAGACACCTGGACAGGCTTAGGCCCTTCGGGGCAACCTTGGTATTTTCATTAATAAACGCCATTGTGCGACCTAGAAAGCTTTTACAGTTTTTAATTGGAAGATTTGACAACGAAAAGCTCGGGAGCGCGCACAAAAAAAAATGACCAATACTGAAGTGTAGTTTTAATAACGCAGGACATGCATATGAGCGTGGCCCATTGTGTTTTATGTTAATTGCGAAAAAGTTATTTATTGCTTCGGTCGATCGGCAGTAAAATACGTTGCCAATAATAAAAGAGGCGATCCATAACTAATATAATCGAGAGTTTTCGCAGTACTTACAACTTCTACTAGGAAAATGCCCTGCATGGTACCCAAAAAGACACCCCGCTGCCCTTGAAGTGTCGATATCTCGTTAAGCTCGTTCTGGTCTGTTAAACGGTCTGTTCGTCTGAGTCATATTCATAATTTACAATGTTATAAATAACGCGAGATTTTTTTTATTTAATTACGTTGGAGTTCATGGTACTGGTCGGAATGCCGTGTGTGGTACTGCTAGAAATCATTTTTTTTTTCTATAATTTTTTACAATGCCAATTAAATTTGCAATGATATTTACAAAACTTATTGAAACTCTCTGTAGATTAACTACAGTAAGTTTGAAAAAACACTGTGTTTAGAACGTGTGATGGTAATTTTTGTATTAAGTGTTGAAATTAGGTTTCAGACTAAAAGAAAAGGCAACTTTTTTGAGTAAATTAGTTTGAAAATCGAAGTAAACCACACTTTTGAGTGCTGAACTTTGTACTTTTTCTATATTTTTGTATTCAGTGACAACAACGGATTTTTGTTTAGTAACTGATACCATTTTTTGATTCTGCTACTTGGTATCGACAATTTTTGTTCTGAGGAGTTTTTCTCTAAATTTTATCGTTTTTAAGATATTTATCATTAAACATTGAATTTTTTAATGCATACAGGGTATATGGAAAACTGTTGCAAGCAACGGTTGATCTTAGAACCAAACGGTTTCATGTTCTATCTTATTTTTTTGAAATCTATATTATTACCGCATTTTGAAATTTCTACAGAAACTAGTAAGTAAATTACCGGTAAAGTAAAGATTTTACTTTACCAGGAAAATTTGACCGGTAAATTACTGGTAAATTACAAATACTGGTGTTTCTGGCAGTTCATATTTTGACACGACTTTTCTCCCTGACTGTACGAAATTTTGTAGTGTTTTTCAGGTTATTGGATGAGAAATTTAATGAGGATTTCAAAAATGTGCTTAAAACAGTCATTTTTTCATTCCAAGTAGGTTTGACAAACAATTTTGTTCCTGGCTGCCAACTCAAAACATGCAAAAATCAGGGGTTAGAAAAGTTTTCTTGCAGTATTCGATACAAAACGTGTTTTTGATATTTATGACAGTTATTTTGATAATGGTCACGTGACTGCATAGGTTATCCTCCAAAAATCTCGTGATAAATGTGACTATTGTCAAAACTATCAAAATATGCCTAGAATTTGCAAGAATTACAGTTAACACAGTTTTCTTACAGTTTTCAAAACAAGACGTGTTTCTGAGATTTATGACAGTTCGCGTCATTTTTCTCATCTCAAAAACATATTATTTGTCAGAAGTAAAGTGACCAAAAGCTGAAAATGCTATTTTTTTTAGAAAATACTACTTGTTCATAAAAAAGTTAAGAGATTGGAACTCATTTGGTACAAGAATCACTTTGTCAGAAAAGTTTCATTGTACACTAACATCAGTCAGATATTCGTCTATAGATGGGCAAATTCATGATAATGTCAATATATTAAACTTTTGTGAAGTGTTCTTACAACTATCTTTTTGTATGTATATTGAAATTCAGTTTTATTATTCTCTGTGCAGACTCAAGTTATACAGTCTCATTGATATTGAGAATTAAAGTAATTTTGAACCAACATTCTTTGAAACAAGATACAAGACGTTTTATTTGACTTTTCGATTTCCCGAGTCTTTGCTGAGACTATGATGGAGGTGTCATCCGCATACATAGCCACACCTGCAACCTATAAGGCTTTAGAGAAGTGTAGTGTTGTTAAATTTCTGTGAAGTACATAATGTATAATGCTGTAAATTTTAATAGTTAAGTTAACCCTTAGAAACTCTTAATGTTAGAAAAATACAACAAAGCTACATTTGGTTAGAATTGCACTGCACTGTAACAGCCCTTTTTGAGCATTATGAATTTGTACAGAATGCTGTAAAAACCAATTTCTTCACTGACACCTTTTCTCTTGAAACTGTTTTAAAGGCATCCTAACGAGATTGTCGACATTGTGCAAACATGCAAGTAACGACCCCAAAATCCTCATACGCACAAGTTTTCAAGTAAAAAAAAAACAAAACCAGTTCGTCAGCAGCGCGTACAATTCAATAAATCGACTTTAATAGATCCAAACTACCCGAGCTTGGAGAAAACACAAATCAAGAGAAACAATAAAACCAGCAACATGGCAATTTATGCACGTCACGAAGCTGCGCGACAAAGATAACGCTATTGCGACCGCCACACATCCGAGTGAAATGGGTATGGCAAAAAAGGGGCGGAGCCCGCGGAGATTCATTCTACTTTTGCAATAAGACAAACAAGGAATCGGGTTCCTATAGCTACCGCATTACGCCGTGCCATTGGCTGCCGATCGTCGATTATAAAAGTTGTACAGTTCAATGTTTTTGCCGCCAGATTTTATGTCCGTTGACTTTTCTGCTGTTTTGCTACGCCACTGGAATTTTCAATTCCCGAGGACTTTTCCTCGTTTTTCTTCGAGACTTCTTATCGCGCCCAGGTAATTTATCATGCCGAACGTCATAATTAACTGGCCCCCGGAAAATAGAGGGCGCTCCGATTCGTTTATTATTCATTGGAGCGGCCGAAACGAGTTTTGGCCTTATCGAAATTAGACCACTTTTTTAACTTGGAAAAACTCATTAAATTGGAAATTTTCTGGATGAATAATTTGATTTACCTCCGCCACTGGTTACCAATAATCACAATCACAACACTGTTGCCAAATAATTTTAGGATAAGCATCATCCTCCTTCATATCCTGTTGGCGATCACTTTCCACTTATCAGGAAGGAATCTTTTAAAGACTTTCCAGTAAACTTCTTCAATCATGAGCATCTTTCTTACTCACAGGTCCAAAGCATTTAAGCATTTTTTGTATTCCTACGGTTGACAACCTTTTGTTAACATTTAGCTCTTCTAAGATTGACCCATTGATTCTATGAGCAGTCCATGGGATTCTCAAGAGCCTCCTCAGAACCACATCCCAAAACTATCTAATTTAGCACAGACTTATTCTTCTTTTAATTTCTGTAGACCAACTGCCGTCTCCATTTGGCGATTTAGACCAATCTGTTCCGTCTACTTTGTCTATGTATTACCATTAACTTTGTTTTTTGTCAATTTACTTTCAATAAGCCAAAATTCAGATTCTCTTCTTCTACTCTTTAAATTAGCTCGGACATTTCTTGTTTATCCTTGGCTATAAGTGTAGTGTCATCAGCATAACGTAGGTTCTCCATATTCTCCATAGATGTTGAATAACAAGGGTGATGCAGCCTTGCCAGGTAATGTCACACATAAACAATTAAGAGTAGCTTGTCTTCTCAAAACAACAATTATCTTTATGTATTGTAACAAAACAAAAACTAAAAAAACATGTTTTACGTTAATAACTATTTTTTTTTTCATATAAACCCACTTTTTCATCAGTTTTATGTGATTAAAATATAAAAAAGTACTAAACTGAAATTGCTTGATTATGCATACACGTAACAGAATATAACCAAAATGCTGTCGGTGTGTAATACAATAATCAATCTCAAATTTTAATGATAATTATAAAAAAACGAATATTCAGCTATTCTTAGAATTATCATGCCCCCATATACAAGTATTAACGGTTGATTGAGTGCTATACACCCATTAAATCATGAATTAATTGCTAGTTAAAGCGTAAAGTTGCTGATTAAGTAAAATAAGTGCTTTTAATGTGTTAAGTTAGTATTATTTAAGCTTTTAGGCAATGTTCTTCAATTTGTGTTTGGTAGTTTTTCCCTATAAATAACAGTATCAATATTCTAGTGATACTTAATAGAGTAGTATTTTTTTTCAAATAGTCAGTAAATTTTAGATTAGGATATTCCAACACTGCAAATCGGGCAGAAATCTAGTACATGACTCTGAAAAAGTCATTCAAAATTGGATTAACCAGGAAAAAAGTGTCAAATTCAATTACTAATTTATTTTACATTAATAAGGAAATTTTTTAAAAGAAAATACCTAAAGCATTGTTAGAATTTAAATTGGAATTAAACTGTGCAGAATATTTTTTTTAAGTAATAGTTTAATTAAATTGACTAAACTAGATAAGAAAACAAAATGGGGGTCTAAAAGGTTGTGTCTCAATTTTGGAACACGTTATGTATATCTATTCTAAAAAAAAATTACATTTAATATTAATAAAACATCCTGTGGCTATACAGCTTCAAAAGATAATGTTAGTGATCATAAATAGTGCAGTATCGTAAATGTGAGACCCAAAACTCAAATTGATCTAAAAGGAAATTGTTTAGAATATTATGTGTTTTAACAGATCGATATTTATTACATTATCCTTATGTTTTCGGTTTTTCAAAAATTTTCTCTAATTAGGTTAGGTTTGGTTACCATTTAGAGAAAGTTGTCAATCTTCATAAAGAACATTAAATAGAGACAGATCACCTTGTATGCTAATGAATCCATTGGATTTAAAGTATTAATCAATAGTCAATTTGACACTAAATTAATATTTTGAAAGACAAAATTAGTTTAGAAAAATGAAATTAATATGGTACTTAATTGAATGGAAAGACATTGTCCAGCTTACCTACATATTGGAACATTCTGAATTCTAGTTTTATTTGATCTATCGATTTTAGTATCAAACATGTCAAGTTCACGAAACTTCGCGTAAACTTAAATTACATAAAGCTATCAGAAAAAAAAAGAAAACCATGCATAATTCGGCAATCTGCCCCTATTCCAGGGCTCTCAATTCGGGCTTAATAACCCCTCGAAACCTACAAAGCAATCGAAAACTCCTATTTATCCCCAAAACGGCCAATTTCCGCCCTTCCATACCCGAAGAAATGAGAAATATGAATTAATATTTTATCTCCCCATTGTATTTTCCCATATTATGAATTGGTAATGCGACGAAGTCCTATACTCCAGACCCGTACGTGTTTTCCTTATTTTCCCAGTTTTTTTCTTCTCTCGGAAACCCTCGCGTCAATAATTGATGTGCACGTCTTGTTGAGCGCACCCAGTATAATAAAATACAGTGGCGCATCTGTTTTTCTAATTTAAATATAAATGAGTGGCCAAGTGTCAAACTAGTAAGTGGACAAATACAGTTTTTTAGTATCCGTTTGTTTTGTCCATGTTTTGTTTGCTTGGTTGTTTTATTTTTTTGTTTGTTTTTTTTTTGTTTTTTTTTTAAGTTTTGTTTCGTTTTCTTGCAGGTTAGTCTTGGACCCTCCGGTGGAGCCTAGTACTGATAATTCCTATAACTAGACTAATGGTTATTATATTTTTTTTTTCGAACTACCCTGTAAGTGGCTTTTTGTCAGTCTTCCTGCTAAAATTACATACGTTGACTAGTTTTATGTATATTGATAGCTTTTAGGACTAGGAAATTTTCGATAGTTGCATAAACCTCGCATTAAACTATTTATTGACATTTTTCCTTTGTAAATACAGTGCTCATCATAGTGTAAATAACAAACAAGCATACACTGAGACTCCTATAGGAAAAAAATCTCAACAAGTGACGCTCAGAAGTGAAAATATTGTTATTTTCCTTCTGAGCGTCCGACATACAATTGAAACGAAAATGTGATATTTTACTTTAGCTCCAGTGAATGTGCTTTATATTATTATAGAGTATGCGAATACGATAATCGTGTACATATCTGTAATAGTTCTTTAAAATAAAAAAAAATTGTATGTTAAGTTCCTAGTAGATCTGTAAGAAATCTGGCCTTTACTATTTAGTTGTATACACAGTGGCTGAAAAAAAATTAAGTTGTGTATAGTGATAAATTATTATTTTTCTGTAATAAACAATTTTTATTTGAGAACATATTTTTTGTTTAATTTGTATTTTTAATGCAAGGGACCAGTCCGGCTCTGTGTGCGTGGTATAATTACACTTTGTGGTCACATCCTAACGAAACTCAAGGTTTCATTACAACAGGTAATTAAATAATTATTATTGCCCCCGAGGTTTTACAGTTAAACAGGTGATTGAGAGGATTTTTGTTTCGTAACATGTTCATACTGTTTGATTAACAAACAGCAGTTTAAATCAACAAACTACCAGTAAGAAGCAGAATTAAGTATGTCATTGTAAAACAATTTTTTATTTTATTTGTTTTTTTTTTAATTTATGTTTTAATTTCCTTTTCTTTTTGTTTCTACTTGTTTTCCTAGTCTTGTCATTTGACTGTTTTGCTTGGTTAACTGATGTCAATTTTATATACAGGGTGGGCCAAAAGTAGAAACATTATTCAATGTTTTTTGAATGACCTTTTCTCTATTACTTTATTCAATTAGTAATTTGTTTGTTTGCTGTACGCTATCGCTTTCTCGAAAACGGTAAGAGATACAAAATTTGTTAAATTATGGCAAAATTGCGTAATTTGGAGTTTAATAATGTGCATTTTGATAATATAAAATAATACATAAAAACTTTCAAAACAGTCTAATAGCCTCCGTATGTCCTATCCTAGAGCAGTTAAAAAGCGTTCACCAATTTCTAGAACGGTCTAAGATTTCCAAATACTTTAAAGCAGTCCAGAACCTTCAATATGCTCTTTAAACTGTTCTAAAATTTTCTAAATGCTCCTGAAGTAATTTAAAAAGTTTTCAAAAACACTATAGATACTCGAAAAACTTTCAAAACAGTGTCTAGAAGCTTCCAAATGCTGTTCAAAACGTTTCAAAACTAGAGTAGTTTAAAAGCTTCCAACAATTTCTATAAAAGTCTAAGATTTCCAAATGCTCCTCCTGAAGTAGTCTAAAAAGATTTCAGAAGTTTCAAAAACACTATGGAAACTGCAACAACTACCAAAACTGTATCTACTATCTGTATCAAAATTTTGGAACAGTCTAAATTTCAAAAGATTTCAAAACAATCTAAAAGCCTCCGTATGATCCTACAGCAATTTAAAAGCTTCCAAAAATTTCTAGAAAAGTCTAACACATCCAAATGCTTCTAAAACAGTCCATAACTTTTAATATGCTCGTTAAACTGTCCTAAAACCTTCTAAATGCACCTAAAGAAGCCTAAAAAGATTTCAGAAGCTTCCAAAGCTAATAGAAACTCGAAAAGCTTCCAAAACCGTGTCTAGAAGCTTCTGAATGCTTTTGAAACCGCTTAGAAGCTTCCAAATGATTTTGGAAATACTATATATACTGCTTAAGAAGCAATACTTGTTTGTTTGAATTTGGCGATCGACGAGGTATGGAATCGATACCATTCTAATCAATTTAAAAATATAAAAAATGTAACTAATTTTTACATGCAAAATAAACAATTACGAGAAGGTACACAAAGCTTTTATACAAACAGAGCATCTCAACAACTATTGAAACAAATTGTAGCTCCAAATAGGTTAAGCAACTTTCACTTATAAAATAAATATCCAAAAAAAAAACCGATTTTTTAATCACACGCTTTCAATTTGTATTCATTGTGTGCTAGTTTTTAATTTAGGTTACTTTTGTTATATTCGTTTATTGATAAAATCCGTGCTAATTATACGCTTTTAGTAAGGATGTCTCATGCTTAAATATTCATTACCTACTTTTCTTATATTAATTTGGTTTGTTTATTAATATTTTAATCCCTTCTTTCTGAGCTCTACGTCTATTATCTATTTAATGCAGGTTAGCATTTTTTGGTACTTTTTTGTATTACCATAGAGGTTTGTGACCAGTAATTACTATGCCATGTAAGCTATTTCACTAACTATACTGCTTTTAATTTTTTTTATGAGTTTTGATCACATTTTATTAAAAATGTGATATTCTAACGCGAATTTTAAGTTATTTCCAACAATCTCCATTCAACCAAATTGATATTTGAGTCGTAGCTTGCACAACTATTTTCAATATTTTGATTTAACTAAGGTACTGTATTAGAATTATCAGCTCTATTAGAGTATTGTTATTTCATTAAAACCAACAGTTAGCTACAAATCCATTAAAGAACCATATTTGTTAAACAAAGCTTTTCAAATTTTTTAAAAATTTTTCAAAATTGCAGAACTACAGCTATGTATTCATTTTTAATACATTGATTCACATGGATTTAACATTTAAAGTTTCATACATGTTAAAAAGTATGAAAATCAACATCCATTACCATTATACAAGACTCATGATTTTATGAAAAAAGTGGTAACTTCCATATGAAACTTTTTATTATAACTTTGTTTACAATGTTATAATACAATATCAACTAGCAAGTCACTTTATAATAAACTGAGCAAATAAATTATGTATAATAGCACCCGTAAGTTTGAGTCAAGTTTAGACTGTGATATTTACTGTAGAGCAGGCTATTGAATCATTCTAAACATAACTTAAACTTAAGCCATCAAAATGATTACTGTCAACGTCAAAACAATTCTGTTTCTGTAAAACATAAGGACGTAAACATAATTACATTAAACGAGAAACATAAAAATAAGCCTTTCAAATTCAGCAACAATCAAGTTATTATTTAAGTTTTCTCACTGCGGGATATCCTGCTATCAAAAAATCATTGTTGAATAATATACTTATATTATACAGGGTGATTCACAACCTTATGGACACAAAGCAAGGCCATGTATAGGACCTCAAAACAAGCCATTTTAGATTTTTCTCTCAGGCCCATGGTTAAAAAGATTTAGTGTGTTAAAATTTCAAAGAAAATAGTGGTATTTACCAAAAAACACGTTTTTTCCAGGGTCATACCTTCTTTTAACTTTTTTGTACTGATCATCACTGACTTCAATTGTACAGATTTTTGAATTGGTTTATTAATTTAAGAACTGTTTTTCTCTTGCAGTTCTGGGTGATTGATACTATCAAAAGTATGCTTTTTTACTTTAATTTTATTTACAATAACTGCATTGTAAATCACCCCTAAAATAGTTTTATGTTCTCAAACTGTAGATTTGACATATTTAGTCTAGACAGCAGTTAAAACATGTATAACGTCATTTCGGTTGTATTATAGTAAATCGATGTCAATAAACACTTTTGCTAAAGAGGTTTAATTTTTAAAACTAGAAGACAAGGCTGATTTGAAAAGTAGCTACAAGTCAACCTATCCATTCTACATAAATACAAAGTGTTATGTCATAATCTGTAATTATCACCAATGCACTAACAAGTGGACCAAACAAATTCTAATGAGCGAGACGTTAGCTTTTTTTGTTTGCATGCCCGATCTGAGAAGCTGGTCCAAACAACCTGATATTTTAAAAATTTTGTATCCAAAACGTTTTCAGGGTTCTAAACCAGTCCCGCGCGATTATAATACGGTCTCGAAAGACCCGCGAATACAGAATTCTTGATGGCCCATAAATTTACCGGTTGATGGATGACAGTCGAACATCAACCGGTCCATGATTGAATGGAGATTTACTTTTGCGTCTTTTTTGGGCAATTTTCAGTCTTTTGTTTGCCTTAAGAGCGTCAATACCTTAACCAAGCCCGTTTGGCATCGGCTTTTTTTTTAATTTAAAAATCCCCCGACCCTCCGCCGTGTCCAGTTTCGAATGCAACCGCCAGAAATAGGATTTGCATTATTCAATTCGACAAAGCATTAAAATTTCAAAAAGTGGAATCATATAAGTCGTCCATTATACGATAGGAGAAACTCACCCTGAAAAAGCTAACAAGCCTCACTTACGTCATACTATAGGGTCATATAACCGGTCATAACTTCGTTATGGCATTCCTTATGGCCCTTGCAGGCATTCCGGGAGTGCCGGTGGGTTAATAAAGAACCTACCCCCGTATTACGCAAAAATAAATTAATACGCCAAAAAAGTCTCACGCGTCACCGCGAGATGGCGCATAACGATAAAACCTACTGTCACGATAATCTCATACAAATTTTGGCCAGTAGTTTGTAATTTTTTTTTTTCGAACGCGGTTTGAGTACAAATGCGCTTTGAATAATTATTAATTTTGGCAAATGACGGTATTATCTTTAGAGTCACGTATTCACTAAAATACAACACAGACAAACGTGTTTTTTCTTCTAATTACCCATTTAATTGCTTGCGCAATTTGACAGATTGTAAGGCATTGACGTGCAGTTTTTTATTGTTAGATTTACAGGGTGTTTCCCAACCTTGCAGGGCATGTGGAAGACCTCAAAAAACAAGTCGGGTTACCATTTAAAATTTTTTTCAGACACTTTCTAAAAACTTTCAGTTGATATTCCATAAAATGCCTGTTAAATTCATAAGAAAGTGTGTTTTAATGGCCGTGTTTGCCCTTCCAAAAGTTTCAATCAGCTGTTTTTGACATTTCATTGGAGTGCCTAACAGAAAATTGTAGGTTAAGCTATCTACAAAAATCAACAACGGGTGATGGAAATCGGTCTATATTAGCAGATATTTATAGTAACAGAAATTTGAGCTTCTTTGTTGTTAAATGTTTAAGGAACAATACACATTCATTATAATTCAAACTAGTCAGGCTATAACTTAAAATTGTTTTTCAAATTTTATTATAAGCTTCACCCACTTGTTTCATATTTGTGGGAAAACTTTGATTTATGGTTTGATATCAGGTTTGCTTCTAAACCAATGTTTTTTTGTTTTTTTTTTACAAAAAAAAAGTTGAATCAGACCCTGGCGAAGCATCGTTACCATTGGCAATCGCTTTAGACATCTTCCAGTCAAGCAGTTTAATAACGTCTGGTCTCGTTACTTAAATATTTAAATATGTCACCGATATTCTTTTGTCTGTCCATTACGAATAAACGAACGAGAATCAGAATTGCTAATTGGGACGACGTTTACAAAATGGCGGCCACAGTTTCGATTTTACCGTATTTCCAGTCAAATTATTTGATTAACAAGTTGCATGGTCGCTAGACGTCCCTTTGAAAATTTCAATATCGATTCTCGGACGAAAGCGTCTTCGAGGACACATCCTCCAGGTCCTGGAGCAGGTCGGCGTCGTTTCGCGCACGCTTTTAATCGACGCCGGCGCCGCCCCTTTCATCCTCCAATTAGCTGGCGTCGTGACGCCTGGATTGGACCGGACCCACCGTTCCCTAATTAGTCCGAAGGAGGAATTTTGGTCCTGGATAATGATCCGTTCGCCTCGGTTTTCCTCATTTCCTCCCGGTTTTAATTGGAAACTCTACGGCTGGGCGGAGCCTAGCGTTATCACCAGCCCTTAATTGGTCTGGATTTTTGTTCTACGAGACTACGCCCTCTTGAAACTTTGCAATGTAAAATTAGCAAAAAGGTCGGGTCTTTACTCAGACGGGAATCCGTTTTTCCAAGAAAAATCCTTTTTAGAATTAAGCGATATTATACTTTCCAAGTCAGTTAACTGTCTGGAAAACTTATACCAAAATAAATATTTTTGATTAGCGGATCTATCAGTAATAATTAAAACGTAAAGGCTCAGATTAACAATCTTGCTGATGTTTTAACCAATGGACTGACTACATAGAGGAACAAAGCTAAATCAGAACTTCACTCCCTTAAAGAAAGTGGGATTTTGATAACATTTACTCAATTCTGAAGAAGGGTAGTTCGTTACATGCATCATATGAAGTTAAAACATTTTAATTGGAAGATGTGGAGCTTGAAGATCAACTAACCAAGAATTAAAATTTAAGGCTAAAAGTGCTATAGCATCAATCATTAATCTATTTTGAAGATAATGAAGCTTAGCATAAATTTTAAACAAATTTACTCTAATACACAGACTGTCTACATATCTAAGTTGTAGTAAATTAATAATTTTGGGTTGTTTAGGGATTGTTTCTCTAGAGAATCCTGATAATATTTTTTATGCTTTCAAATCTTTCATACAATCAATCGAAAAAGAGTTTTGCTATTTTAAAATGATTTATATCTAGATGAGTACGTAAAGTATATAAAACAATGTAATAAAAACATCTTAGTAACTCAATGAAAGTGAAAAAAAAAATGAGGAAAAATACAAATGGTTTGGAGTTTTTCTGTCATCCAAATCAAACTGTCTTCTTCAGCATTTTTAGCTTCTTTATTGGAGTAGTGTGCACTTAACATAATGTTAAATATACTTTCTCGTAAACGTAAATAATAAATACGAGTTGTACCAATTTTGTAAATTCACTATACATGGTGCCACAAATTTGTGTCTAAGTATGGGGACCTCGAAAACGGTAAGAGATACAAAGTTGGTTAAATGAAGGGAAAGTTGCGGAATTTGGAATTAAATCTTATGCCGTTCGAAAATTTAAAAAAAATCTGGAAGTAATCGGATTTTTTTAAATGTTAAAACCGCATAAGATTGAAGTCCAAATTTGGCAACTTTGCCTCCATTTAACCAACTCTGTATTTCTTACCGTTTTCGAGATCCCCATACTTAGGCACGAGCAGTGTGGTAAACATTATAAATATATTTGCCACAAAAAAAAAGCAAAAACAAACTGTCGAGTTTTGTTTTATCAAAAAGGCACATTATTTATAGAATAGCCTGAATATTTACTATGTACTTTGTTTATCAGTTAACAGGGTGGACCAAATTTTATGTCTGTATAGGATGCAACAAGTCCAGCAACTTCGACAAACACTTTTGAATCTATTTTATGTCAGACAACACTTATTTAGTTTATTAATGTGAAGAACCATAAACGATTTAACTGTAAAGAGTAATAACAATACAAATTACAACAGAAAGAGAAGACAATATATGACTTAATCATTTAACTTTAAAAATCTAATTTTAAAGCGTTTGAATTATATTTTGTATGTGAACCATCTTAGTCAATGTCAAACTAATTTTTTAATGGTCATGTCAACAATAGTATTACAAATGAAAATTGGGTATTTCCTGTTAATTTTTGCATCAAAAAATACCCACTGATAGCAAAAAATGCGCAGTAGTTACTTGTTTTGTTTAAGAAGTTTCTCAATTAAAACAAACGTATAGATGCAGAAAAAAATACAACTTTCCATGTTAGCCTCGTATGGCTAGGGTTCTCCTGGACACTTGATTTTTACGAGAATAAAATTTCGAGTGCTTTGGACCTGAATATCGACTTATTTAAAAAAGTAGTACAGGGTGGCCTATTTTCGCCACTTTTGTAGGGTATCCTGCTTAATTCTACTTTTTTGTGATATTAAACATGACGCCATCAGAGTATTTATAATCTTTTTCGTTTTTAAAAAGCAGGGAAAACTTGAGAAAGGTACTTTCGGTATCTCAGATATATTTACTGTTCTTGTCCACGTTTTCCCAACCACTAAATTAAAAGCTTCTTGAGCTTTTTGAATTTGCTAAAATGACTGAATCAAGAGTTTTGTATTGACAACGTTGATTTTAATGTAATTTTTCAACTTTTTCACTTGGATAATGTGTTTTAGAGTCTGAAAACTGAAAATTTGAAAAGATCAATTTCGGGCTGGCAGTAATAACCGATAAGAATATGTTCTCAAATTATTTTTTAAGCAAAGAAGTTTTATTTTAAAGCAGAAAACTGACAAAATAGTAATTTCGTCTTGTGATAGAAAAATATCAAAGTTTTCATGTAAGCCAATCAAATAATGTTTGTTTTATTCAGTTTTCTGTAAAAGTTTTGCAGTTTTAAGAAAAAACCTTCAAATAAAGAGAAAAAAATCGAAAGGTCTTCAGCCACGTGTTTTTTCATTGTATTCGAAAGAGCCCCTCGCACTCGTATAACTTAGATCCGTTCACAATACATCATCATCTGAAAGAAGGCCCTCCTAAAGCTCGCTGGCGTTCGATGTTATCTTTAATCAGCCGAAGAAAAATCCTTCATTAATAATTAATGTGCGACAAACAGAAAAGAACGAGGATTTTCGCCTATAGACCTTTAGGAAGCCATTTGCATATTTAATTGTGCTCGGGGGCTCCAGTTCAATGCGGACGACTGCACAAAAATGCTTTTGTTTGAAAATAACTATGTAAATCTAGGCTGGCTTACTGATCTTTCAATTTTTGTTTTTCGGTCTGGGTTTCCAAAAAGTAAATTATAGAAATCGATTTTGAGCCAAAGTTGTGAGTACAGAACATAATGGTGGTAGACGAGGACGGAAGAAGAGAGGGCGAGGTAACCGAGGACAAAAAAACCGCCCGAGAATCAGAATTCAAAAGGCCTTAATGTGGAAACTTAAAATTTATAGGTGGAGAACAATGATGCCAGTTTTTATAGATTTAAATTATTGGCTAAGTTCGGTCATTTGGACTGGGCCGGTTAACTAAGTTATATACGACGACCGGAGGATAACGATGGCGTTTATTTGTGTTAAAATCGCCCACGAGCGAGTTAAGGCAGCCCACTTTTGCTTGTTTACGGGGATACGATCGTAAAGTTGGTCACAATAAGACAAAGTCGCCTTGTGTAAATGGGTATGGTTTATTACAGGTTGGGATTCATATGTTAATCAGTCTCACTTTGAAAATGAAAAATCCCCGTAATGCGATTAACTCCGGACGCATGCATATAACTGACATTTACGTCGCTCACCTAAATAATTATTACATGTAGAAAAAAACACAAACTGGGATGGGTAATATAAAGAATAATAATTATTGCGAGTAACAGAAATTTGGCTGTCGGCGAGGCGAAATGTCAAATCTAGGTTCAGCGCCATTATAACCATAAAGATCATAAGTTGATTTGAATAATGGGATACCAGATCAATAGAAAGTATGTCATTATTGTCTTTAAATTTGTTAGGTTGATATCGAAGCCCGGGGCGGTCTTTTGGCTGGTCGTGCTCCGGCAATTTCCTCACACTGAACCCAATCCGATCGGCTTGGAGGTCTTTTTCCATTACCCAACTATATCGCCCTTTAAAAAATATCAATCGGACAGTCGGTTTGCTGAAGACGTTATGACCAAAGACCGGTCTTGTGTTAATCAATCAATATACCCGAATAACGCGGCCGGAAGGCTGGTTGGCAGCGAGCTTTGCTTAACTAACCATGTGATTTAATCTCCGGTTAAGCGTAAAAAGCTTGTCTTAACTATTTAGCTTCCGAATTAAAGGAATTCTTATTGCTCCCGGGTATTGTTTTTAATGGAATTTCGGCTACAAGAGTTGTTAGTATAGTGAGGAACGAGGTATTTAGAAACAATCAATCAAAATGACAATGTGTACAAATAATTAGGTGTAGTGTAGTTTAATTAACCGTTTTGATTTTTAGAAAAAACGTATACCAAAGTAAGTAGAGCGGGACCAACAAACATTTTTGACCAAGCAGAAAAGGAAATTTACTTATGTTGGTGAAAATATACCTAAATTTCACTGCAAAAATTACTAGAAAGTTAAAAATTTGTAAGTTAAAGCTTAGTAATAAATACCTTATAAAATATCGTTTTGATACAAATGAAACTTGAACTGCTAAAAACACAGTTGAAATAACAGTCAGGGACAAAATTGCTTGTAAAACCCACTTGGAACAAGAAAATGACTGTTTTAAGGACATTTTTGGAATCCTCATTACATTTCCACACACCACTTTTCTACCTGACTGTACTAAATTTTATACTGTTTTTTTCAAGCAACAGAATAGGAAAATTAATGAGGATTCTAAAAATATGCTTAAAACAACCATTTTCTTACTTCAAGTTTCACCAGCAATTTTGTTTCTGACTGTGTTTTGGCAGTTCAAATTTTGACACCACTTTTCTCCCTGACTGTACCAAATTTTGTAGCGTTTTTTTAAGTTATTGAATAGGAAATTTAATGAAGATTCCAAAAATGTACTTAAATCAGTAGCTTTCTCACTTCAAGTGGGTTTTACAGTCGATTTTGTTCCTGACTATCCTTTCAAACTGTGTTTTTGGCAGTTCAAATTTTGACACCGCTTTTCTTCCTGACTGTACCAAATTTTGTAGCGGTTTTTCAGGTTATTGAATGGGAAATTTAATGAGGATTTCAAAAATGTGCTTAAATCAGTAATTTTCTCTCTCCAAGTGGGTTTTACAAACGATTTTTTACCTGATTGTGTCTACAAACTATGTTTTTGCCAGTTCAAACTTGTACACCACTTTTCTTCCTGACTATACCAAATTTTGTGGTGTTTTTTCAGGCTATCGAGTAGAAAATTTAATTAGAATTTCAAAAACATGCCTAAAACAGTCAGTTTCTTACTCCAAGATGGTTTTACCAGCAATGTTGGCACTGATTGTTCTTTCAAACTATGTTCCTGGCAGTTCAAACTTTGATACAGCTTTTCTTCCTGATTCTATTACATTTTGTAGTGTTTTTTAGGTTATCGAATAGTAAATTTAATGAGGATTCCAAAAATGTGCTCAAATCAGTAATTTTCTCACTCCAAGTGGGTTTTAGAGGTGATTTTGTCCTTGACTGTCTCTACAAACTGTGTTTTTGGCAGTTCACACTTTCACACCACTTTTCTCCCTGACTGTACTAAATTTTTACGCTTGGCTGAATAATCCTCTGAAACCACGTGATAATTGTCACTAATGTCAAAATTGGCCTAGAATCTGCAAAAATCGAGTGTTCTATTTAAAAATGTGGATAATTGAACAGATTTAGCGGTATATTTAGGCAACAACTCCCACCATTTTAATAGTAAAAAATATTATACAGGGTGTTAGAGTTTTTTGTAGCAGGACTTTCAAAAAATAATCCTAGTATTTTATACAGGGTGTCTAGAAATTGTTGGTCAAATGTTATAGGGTGTTAAATATCAGTATTCCACGAAACACATGTATTAAAAAATTAGGTTAGGTTAGGTTTACTCGAGCTTCAAGGTTTCCAAGTATTTTCAGAATTTCACAATTAAATTTGTATACTTTTTATTTTACTGTAACTTATTGGTAAACAGTGTGTATACTATACAACAGACCTAAAGTACCACCTAGACTTATCAATTCACATACACAAAAACTGATAGATCATTCAAACGGGCGTTGTTACCTTCGCCTCAGGTAAAAAGGAGCAGCCCATTGAAAGAATATCCAAACCTTCAATGAGTAGGCAATTCCCCAAGTTGATATATGGTTCCACTAACACGGTTCCTTCTTAGAATTTGATATACGAGCGTAATTTGACATGGATCAGACTTTGTAGCTGCGTAACCGTGTTCGTTAGCCACCGCTCTGGTAGAACCTAGATCCCTTCGATTTTTCAAGACAGTTTTGCGTGTGTGTGTGTGTGTGTGTGTCGTAAACTCTTCAAAGAAAATTAAACGTTTGCCATTATCACGGTATAAGAAAAAACTTATGCCTTTTTGGAGGGGGACGGAGGTGCCCCATCAAATCAACGTACCACGTCGTACGGGGGCGATTTATATTTAAATGTCTGAATCGTTGCATGATTAGCTGGTATTAAATAAACGTAACGGACTCTTAAACGTTCGCTTATAATTTATTTTTTTTTATTGTCTATTGTCTGGGGAACATCTCACGCCATTATCAACGAACTCAATTTCTCCGATCGCGATAAATCGTGTCGGATGGGAATTAGCCCCGCTAGATCGGCAAGTTTTCCACCCCCACAGAGTTAAAAATTACCGGTAACCTAAACAAATAAGTTGCTGTGACCGTCGCGAATATCAATGAGACCGGGGATGAAAAATGGCCGCCCTTACAAGCAAGGGAAAGAAAGGTGTTTTGTGGCTCTTTAAAACAGTTTCAAAAGCAAACAAACAATAAAACGGAAACGGTTTCGATCTCGAAGCCCGAAACGGAGCTGACAAAATAAATGATAATTTCCAACACCCGCGCAGTGTTTGTAGAATGACGACCGGATCGGGATCGCATTCCTACGGCTACCTGCGCGCCCACGAACAAAAGACCGAGTAACAATAGATCGGTGCATGTATGTGTAGAATAGCAGTGGCTGTTTTATTTTTTTGGTAATTTTAGACAAATACGTCTAACCATCCATACGTGACACTAAGGAAGAAAATCACAGTAATTCACGGTTTGCAGCAAGTCACTGCAGTAACAATACTCAAAGTGATCAGTTTACCTTAACCAATTGATACTATCTTTAATGGGTTTCAACAGCATTACCTCTCTAAGTATTTTAGCTTTTTGCTAAAATGTAACATTTATTAGTCAGATCAAAATTAACGGAGTTCTTAATTAACTATAGTAAAGGAGTACAAATATTAAAACCTTGTGGTTACTTAATTTCTTGAAAAGTTGTGATGATCGTGAGAATTTAAATTCGCAGCTGGCAACACTGTAAAGTTAAATTGACATCTGCCAACACCAGTTTTCTGACGAAACATGTCATCTTTTACCTGGAAATGTCTGTAAATTACATTTAAACTGCTGAAAAAGCTGAAACTGTAAAAGATCAGGTCACGTGAACGTGACAATTTAAATTTGCAGCTGACAACACTGTAAAGTTAAGTTGACACCTCTCAACAACAGTCATGTGATCTGGAAAATGTCGTCTTTTACGTAGAAAAGTCTGTAAATTACATTTAAACAGTTGGGAAAGCTGACATTGTACAACCACGTTTTCTGATCGCGATAACTTAAATTTGAAACGGGCAAGACTGTAAGGTTAAATTGACACATTTGTCAACACCAGTCCTCTAACCCAGAAAAAGATGTTTCCAGAAAAATCGTTAGAACTTATGGTAACGTTTTCTGGCCAGCATGATCGCCAGACTTGACCGCACTCGACTTCCTTTTTTTGTAATTTTCAAAGACAAGTTTAGGTTCACCATTCAAAAACCAATTTTTGAGAGTAATTACCGTAACACTTTTATTCATAATTTCAGATCTAGTATCTAGGGTTAGTCGGAGAAGCTTGTGGTCGAAAAAAAAAAATAAATAAATTAAGAACCTAAAAAGTAATAAAACATCTGGATTTACTAATAAAAACCTGTATATGTATCCTGGTCAATCTGGGCCATATAAATTGCTTTTGTTCAGTGTTAAACTTTCTGAAACAGTACTTCAATCTTCATTTTATTTTATTTGCTTGCTATATTATTGTTTGTTCTTGGATTCATATTTAATCCTGAAGATGTCTTAAAAAGACGAAAACTAGGAACAAAAAGCACAATCGCTCGGTTTTATTGTGCACATTGATTTCAATCGTTTATCCCTGGATGATTGCTCATGCAGAAACGTACAAAGTGAAAAAGTACCATTAATCAATTTGATGGAAACAATTAAACAAAATAAGAAATGACAAATTGGCATTAAAAATAAATATTTTTTGAAAATTTTCAGGTTTTTAGCATTTAAAGTTTAGTTTAGTGTTTTTAAGTTAAACTTGAGAGTAATTTTAATTCATTGAGCAGAAAAAAATATACAAATATCACTTTTTGATTTGTTTGTTAGATATTTAATAAAACTTTGTATAAACTTTCAATGCAATACTACTGTTTAGAGGTGTAATTAACTGTTTTTTACTAACTAATTGTATTCCAAGGTTTAGTTTAAACATAAAGCTGTTTTAAAGTGAATTGTAATATGATAGAACTGAAAGTAAAAGCAAATAATATAACAATCAATAAATATTTCTTTAGAGTATGTATGTTAATTAGCTATTTATGTAATCTGTTGAAGAAAGTTCGATTTCATGTAACGAAAACAGAAGATGAGTTACATAAAATAGAGGTTTTCAGAATTGTTGCATACATGAATTTGGTCAATTTTGCTAGGTAAGTGGTAAAATAGATAAGCAAAATGGAAATTTGGTACTATTACCCTCTATATACATCCCTACCTCACAAAATTATTACAAGTTAACTAGTAACACAATAAAGTCTATTTTGTCATCTGTTATAATTAAGAAAAGGGTTACTACTTTATTATGATTGAGGCTTAAAAAGTATTGTCAAAAATAGCAATATTTGCCTTCTTTTATTTTTTATAGCTTCATTTCAATGAATTTTGAAGTTTGATTAATGACAAACTATGCTCTAAACTCTAAAGTTTTAAAAATCAAGGTTTAGAAACATTTTCTTGCAATATTTGATATAAAACGAGTTTTTGAGATTTATTACTGTTATTTTGACAATTGTCACGTGACCGTCTAGCTAAATAGTATTCCACAATCACATGACAACTGTCACTAACTCTAAAACTGTCAAACTATGCTCTAAAGTTTCAAAAATCAGGGTTTAGAAACATTTTCTTGCAGTATTTGATATAAAACGCGTTTTTGAGATTTATTACTGTTATTTTGACAATTGTCACGTGACGGTCTAGCTAAACAGGGTTCTACAATCACGTGCCAACTGTCACTAACGTAAAAACTGTCAAAGTATGTTCTAAAGTTGCAAAAATCAGGATTTAGAAACATTTTCTTGCAGTATTTGATATAAAACGAGTTTTTGAGATTTATTACTGTTATTTTGGCAATTGTCACGTGACCGTCTAGCTAAATGGTGTTCTATAATCACGTGACAACTGGCACTAATGTTAAAACTGACAAACTATGCTCTAAAGTTGCAAAAATCAACTAGCAAAGTACTGTGATTTGGCCAAATCCTGGACGTGTAGTATCATATTGTTGACAAATTAGTTATTTGCATTTTGTTTGAATATGAAGTTTCGGATATGGATTATTATTTCTAAAGACTGAAGATAAGCTTCCATAAAGAAGTGTGGTAAACCCATGGAAATTCGGGGTTTTTAATCACCGTGACGATAACAACCCCCGGGCGAAAATCCACGGGAGAGCATTAAAATTTTAATATGCCGCTCTCATTCCGGATTCTATGGCAGCTTTACTTGGACGTAACGAAAACGCCTTCGCCTTGGCTTATGTACTTCATAAGGTTTTGTACGAGACCCGGGGGATCTCGGTAATTATAAAGTTTGAATTGGTCCGGAGCAGATGTCGCGGCGCGATTATTAAACTCTCGAAGGAACTTTTCTTCGAGGATAATGAGGGAAGTTTTTAATAAGAGTCTTCTTATGCTCAAGACCGGGTAAACAAGCCGGGAAGTTTTTGAAAACCGAACCGAACTAAAATTAAAGTATAAATTTTAGTTTGCCCGAAACCCTCGAACAATACAGAATCGAAAATCGAGATCGGGGCTAAATTGGAAATTCACGCTCGAGATAACACAATCTATGGCCAAACGAGATATTTAAATAGGCCGCCCTTGTTCTTTCAATTTTGCATCTCGCCTCGTTCCTTCTTTGTCAGCTAAATAATTGAATTCTCCCCTCTTCATATCCCCGCAAAAAGTAGAACAAACATTCCTAACAAAAGTTGAGTTTTTCACTTTAAGTGGCTGTTTTAACCGTAAGTAATTAAAGTTGGCAGACCGGTTGTAAATATTAAAAACTTCTCATCAAAAAAACACCAAAACTAATTAAAATCGGGCATTAACGTCACCTTACGGCCACCCCATCGAAAGCCCATAAAAATACCCGTAAACCACATTAAAATACCGAGACCAAACTGCTTATTATCATAAAAATGTACTTATTAATTTCTGGGTTTCATTTGAATACTGAACCTAAAGTTCTGTTAGAAAAAAAAAACAGAAAATGTCATTCGAGGCCACTTTTCCTAAGTTATGGTCCACTACTGGGTGTCCGGGAGAACCTTGGATATATAAGATTAACTTGAGAATATACAAAGTGGTCAATATTCTTATAAGTTCACTTTTCCAGGCGCTTTTTAGATTAGAAAGCTTTTCTTTTCTGATATGTCTAAGTAACCTGATCAATAATGAATATTTTGTCTTTTAAGCTAGCCATACAGCTTAAAAAGTCTATTAAAACAGCGAAGTTTTTTGAACATTATCAAAAGGAATATACAATGTTGTCCAAAAAAAAATATTGTACATACCTGAACACTTGCAAACTTCTTCCTTCGCACTTTTTAGGTAAATAGCTTTTTTATTCTTTTCACTTGTATTAAAGTTAAAATAATCTACGTAATACAGTAATACTCGTTATATACTCGGTGGTTACCCAACAAAAACTCTTTTGAAATTGTGAGAAGATGTGAGTTCCAAGACAGTGAATCTTCTTTAGCAAGTTTAAATGTCGCTTTTATGGGAGTTTTGAAATTGATCATTTTTAGGCAGGTCTACAAGTTTCATATCTATTGCTTATTCATAGAATGACAGTAACTAACAGAACAGTGAAATTTAATGTAGAATTTAAGAATACATTTAAATTGATCTTAGAATACATCTAAATATATTTGTGTTTTTTTTTGCAATGTTTGTATTCTGTAAAAGTTTTACAGAACCTTCAGTTAAGATCATCAAATTTGTTCTATTGTTGACATTCTTCCTAATCAACAAAATATTTTGTCTGTTCTAACATTATAAGTTACTCTTACTCGTTAGGTCTAGTTAAAATACCCCAAGTCTTTTTTGTCCTAAATGTTTCTGTCCTGAAGTCTCTTGATTAATAATTTATGTCTTCTAATTCATATAAAACAACTTTTGCTTCTAAAACACCCAGCTGCCGCAAATACTTTTATGCGATTCCCAAATCCACGATCGATTAATAAGTTTCCTAAATTCGGGTGAATAATGCATGGTTAATTCGGACAGCTGCTGAAACAAAATCGATACACCCTAACACATTATATATGGGAACACGCATTAATTCCCGAAATCTTGATAATTCGTATAGGTTCCGCCCTTAAAACCCTACTGAATAAGGACGAAAATTGATCACTTTCGGCCCCAGGGTGTTGGTATATTGTCATATTTCTATTGCCGAAGTGTTGTTCGTCAGCTTTTTACTGTGACCGTCCATTAGCACAGTGCACCAGAGACGTAGTCATCCATTTTTTTTAACGGATTTTCTTCGATTTAGTTAACCCCAAGTAACTTTTATTGCATATTGCCAGTTTAATGGGTTGTCGTAAATTTAAATTTTACTTTTTCAACTAAAGGGGTGACTTTACCCCTACATAAATCGGTTAAAAACTAAAAGCATCGATTGTAAAAGCCGATATTTTAAGTTATTACGTTCATACCGGAGGCGGCAGGGTACGGTCTTTTATGTAACAATTTCGCCCCGTTAAGTAAATAAGACGATAGGGGTGGAAATGATTTTCAATATTAAATACGGCGTTAAAAATATCAAAGTACAAAAGTGTGGATACTTCTTTTTTCGGAGCTATCGGCATCATTAATCATGGGAATAATACAGTGTGTCGTTACAGGGGGATTTTTGCATGGAAAACGTGGATATATTTTACACAAAGAGAGGGATATTATTTAGGGGTGGGTTGGACGGTTTTTGGTTTGCCGTTTTGTCGCCATTTTTTTTTTTCGTTTACTATTTACACATTTTCGATAATTAAACGCTAAGTAACTGCAGTTTTTTAAGTCAAAAGTGTTAGTAGTAATTTGTAGTAGTTAGATAGTAAAAATACCAACAGGTTCAAAAATTATTGCATAAATGTTTTGCAAGATATCACGGATAATAATATGTTAGTGAGTAATATAAACGTGCTTAAAAAAATGAAATTGACCGTAAACACCCCACTGAATTGACATTTTCTTTCCAATTTCAGCCTACGAATCAACACCATGCGAGTACGGAGCTATACTGACCTCCGTTGGACAGGTCAGTAACATTTTAAGCACGTTTATTGTTACTTTAAAGCAGCTTAATCACCCCCCTCTTACCCTTTTAGCCCCCAGGCTTTTAATTTAGTGCTTTTTTGGTGTTATTAGGTTTTACCCGTAGTTCCCAGGACGCCCGGAATTTTCCCACAATCAAAACAGCATCAAAACCAACAAGCCGACGTTTAGTCGTCGCTAAAAAGCCATTTTCACCCTCTCGGCAATTAATTTTCCGACTTTCAACCCTTTAAGGCCACTTGTTGCCTCGCCCTTCATTTGGAAGCGCCGAGTTAATTAGAAACTTGACAAATATTGTTCAGGCTTAAAGCGACGATTAACAGATTTAAAGTTGGTGTTTTGGGCTGTTTTGACAAATTGAGCGGCGGTTTTAATGAAAGGGTTATTTGGGAAACGTTTTGAATTTTATTACCGAGTTTCCTTTTGCTTTTTAAAGGGGGGATTGGCATGCGACCAAAAGATATACGGCGAAAATGGGTTGACGTAGCAATGTAATCGAAAGGTGAATGTTTTCAATGTGACGTTTGCTTCTTCCTATTTTATTTATTTATTTATTTAAGATACTCATTACAAAACACCCAGTGGTGGGACGCCAGAGATAGAAGCACTAAAAACTAACTATTGATGCACACTCCAAGTGAAGTGTGTGTCTTCTATTATAGAGCCTAAATATAATGTCAACATTCTGGAAATATTTAGTGTTTTTAATGACAAAACCTAGGACCATACGTATTATCAATATCTTCATACTCCACTATGAATCTACAACAAATACTTTCTTTAAACTGCTAAATCGTAGATAGTAAACCTGGAAATCCTCTGCAAAACCAGATAGATTACATCAAGACCAATGTAATAAGTACGGTCTAAAAATTAACTTAAAGAAAACCAAGTTAATGGTAGTTACAAAATTCCCACAAGATCTGAACCATGTGCTCCTGACGGTGGCAAACACCACGATAGCGAATGTTTCAACATGTAAATATAGGAACTTGGATAGAACAATCTGGTGACCAGACAAGATAAATACGGAAGCCAGAACAAGATTTTGACAAAAATGAAGAAGTTATTTGCTAGTCGGGATATTATTATGGAACTTAATATGAGGATGCTGCGTTGTTACGTTTTTTCGGAAAGGTTGAAGCATGGACTCGGAAGAAAAACCACAATGACAATACTCTGTCAAAAACATTTTCAACATCCGTAAAAATGACATCCAGCTGTCTCTTATTTTCTATGGCGTTTAGAGTCACTAAAAACCCAAAGATTAGATAAAGTAGATTTTCCTGGGACAAAACCATGCTGCTGTTCCGGCTATGAACGAATTTATAAAGACTGTCATAGAGAATTGAATCAAAGATGTTGCATTTTTGCCATAAGACGAGAAACAGGTGCTGTCGGCCATCAGCAATCGAATACTTGCACGCGGAGTAATCATTAGTAAACACATTAACAGGGTTCATTAAGAAACTCGTGTTGGGATCTTTTTAAATGCATCCAGTTTTTCTCTAGATTCCTAAATGCCGCGTTAACAAGCAAAACATTCTAAACCGTCGCCCCCGCCACTACTAAATTGTCTCTAATAATTACCTTAAGTAAGAATATCCCTATTAAAAAACTGTCGCGATAATTATAATTCGTTAAGGCACGTTCACACAGAGCGCAATTAATGCACGAGTCACATCCTCTTCCTGCTTAGAGTTAATTCGTTCAGATTTCCTTTAATTGCGGTGTGATTTGAGCGAGAACGAGAAAACCGGGTGGCAGGATTCAGGAACGCAGTGGCCGCCCCTTTCCAACCCCCCCAATAAATTAATTTGGACCCTTTTTTTAAAACGGGGTCTTGCTATAAATTGGGCTCGTGTGGGAGTGGGAGGGTTGCATTTTTTATGTGCAGATATTCGTCTTGTTAATAAGGGTAGAAAAAATGAGTCACGCATCATCCCCTTATAACGATAAGTTGCCAAGTTTCTTTCGGAGTTTTGACTAATTCGCGTCCAAGTTTGTATTTATTTAAACTTTGTCAATTTTTCTTAGGGAAGTGAATCTTTTATGTGTACAGGGTGTCCCAAAAATGAGCTCATTTGTACTATACTGACCCTGTTCATTTATCGACAAAGTGGTATATGGGATGATAAGGGTCACCAGACCTATCTTTATTTGATTTTGTTATGGAATTACTTCAAATCACAATAAATTGCTGCTTGGGTATTCAATTTCTATACTAGAGATATACTAACCAAAAAGAAGTCTTGCAGACAGCCAGAACAGAAAGACAATTGCTAACAACAGTAAAATATCGCAAAATTGCCTATCTGGGCCCTTAATAGCCTAGAGAAAAATACCGCCTTGTTCAACACATTCTCAAAGGAAAAAGATGTGTTGCTGGCAAGCAGATGTTGTGGCTGAGAAACGTCAGGCAATGGACAGAAGTTCGTCTGGCTGGTGAGCTTTTCAGATTAGCAGAAGATAGAGAAGCACTCTCTACTAAGGCACATGAAGATACAAACTGAACTTTCTTCAAAACACACAAGAAATACCTCGAACAGACCCACTCAAGATCCTGAAATTCCTAAAGGAACTATATCTTGAGGGGCTGCTATGAACAAGGAAACCTTGAGATAGCAGAAGATGGGGTACAATAGATCTAATCAGGTCGCAGTACATCTGTCATCATCCACACCTACCATTACTATCATTACCTCATGGTGCATTGGTCAGAATTGAGACACTGTTATAGTCACGTAAGCATTTAACCAATACAAGCCTATATTTCTTGGATTTCTAGTTGGAAACCTATTGGGGAATGTCTTTGCAACTTTTACTCAGAATAATGATTGAAGATTGAATAGTAATTTAGTAAAGATTTGGGAAATAAACTAAAACAACGCCACTGGTGCCGACAAAGCAAAAACAAAAAAGGTCCCAAAACAAGTTTCTCTGCCTCTCGGGCGAAAGTTTTTAATTTTCAATAAAGCCGTTGCCGCCAGTGTGTATCCGGGCGAAATATATTTTATAATTCGGAAAAACTCGCACACGGCTCGGAAGCAAAAATCCATATCTCACCCTGGGGGACGAGACGTCCTCCCCCCCCCCCTTTCAACCCCGCCGACCCACCCCATTATATTTCGTCGGGAGCAAAAGTAAAATTTAAGAATCCCTCGCCCTCGCTCTCGAGGTAGACCTGCTAAATTTTCATTCTCTCTTTTTAATATTTTCCTTTTAGGATTTTTCTTGCCAGCCCAGGGTTATTCTCCGTGTGACTTTCACAGTTTCATATATTTACGTCCCCCTTACAAACATAACGTGTGGCACAATCGACTGTTGAAATTTATGCAGGACAAGTTGAATTTTTTTTTCGGAGAATCACTCCGTTAAATTCAGTAAGGGAAGGAAAATATATCCCCGGGTGAATTCGGTAGGGGCAGGAGCGGCACACAAAAATAGGCAATTTTCTTTTTATGTCGGAGCGAGGATTTTTTAATTTCGACCGCGAAATATAATTACAAAGTCGGAAAGTGTAATTTAAGATGCTGTTTTATTGGAGATTTTATTGTTAATGAAAATGAGTTTTCCGGCCCGGGGAGCTTTCTCGGCTTTTTTATGGCCGGTTTTTTTTGTCGTTCATCTCGCAGGCATCGGAATTCGTTTTCCGTGCGATTTGTAATTGAGAGGGAGGTAATTAGTTATCCCTCTTTTAATTCAGTTCATGTTTTCTCGAAATATTTCACAGTCTGAACGTGTCTTGTGTCTTGCTGATCTGACTGTTTTTTTAGAAGTTTTGAAAATACCAACATAAATCTCATGAAATTAAGCAAAATTTGGCTATGTCAAATGCAAGCCAAAGTCAAGACCAACCTAATATCAATTTTCTTTTTTATCTCTGATTATCCATTAATGGATGTTAGCGATTACATTTTCAATAACTTGTCAATCTCTGGCGATGTGGACTCTTCTACCCTCGATAATCAGTTGCAGAAATTGACACTTATGATTGTACGTAATCTTTCTCTTTTCTACAATACCGAAAACTTTGCTATCTTTGTTAATACGCCTGACAACGTCTTCATTTTTCATTGTGGCTGTCTTAAGAACGCTTTATCATTCTGCATTCAGCAGTTCACAAATTTCAATCAAAAATCAAGATTCAATTTGCTACAACAAGATGTCTATTGATGAACATCTAAACCATCTTCTTTAACCACGAATTTTGACTTTGTGTTCATGTTTAATCTCATATCCTGCCTATAATCTTCTACAGTATTTATTAACCGGCTTTTGCAGTTCATCAATGTTGTCTGCAGTGAGAACAGTGTCGTCAGCATAGCGTATGTTATTCAACTTCATTGACTTTGATACCATTGTCCTTATCTTCAAGGGCCTGGGCTTTTTATCAGGTGACTTTTTGACTCTCAAAGAAGTAAACAACAGGAGTATTAAATTATTCTTAAAAAGCGGTTCAAACAATGTTTATTTACGAAAATTGAAAATCGAGAAAAAGACAAATTTTTGCGTCAATGAAACGTCCATTAAATTCCGTAAATAATTTCTCATGTAATATTTTCAATGTTCTAGAAAGTAAGACCGATGAATCCTGGAGTGTATAGAGAAAACGTGAATTTGGGAGCAAGTCTGACACACTACTACACGAATTTGGAACTAACTTCAAATTTTTCGAATTAAAGTGTTTAATAATTAAGTAACAATTTAATGGATACATATAAATAAGACGTATTTTTAGCCTTAAGCTGAACTTTTCGTAAAATTATCCAGTTTTATGACCGACATAATAGATTTCGTATTTTGACACGCTCCTATTCTTCCACTAGAGCTAAAATTTGGAACTTTGCATTTACAGTAAAGGAATTTTAACGTTATTATAATATTAACAAATTAACTAAGCTAAAATTGAAATCATTGACTCAAACTAAAACCAATAAACTTCGTAGAAGATACTGACCCTGCGTGCAATAGGACTTTTTTTATTATCGCGATTGTCATCATAACAGTGCGAGAACCAGGTCCGATATCGATCCCGAACAACAAACATTTATGCAAGGTAATCATATTAAATTGCTGATCTGTCATTGTCACAATTTTGTATTATTTGAACCGGACCCGGTAATAACGTAATTAAAAAGGGCGCGTTTCTCGCTCTTAAGGTAGACGGAAATAAATGCAGGATTCAGTAACGCAGCGTTTGATTTAAGGGTGGCCATTATTGTCTACGCGGCGTTTTGATTTAGGCTCGTTATTACCGGAGATAATGAGTTTTTTTAGCGTCCCCTTCTCTAAAAAAAATACGGAGATAGGGTGCCACGCACCATTGTCTTCAAAGGGTGATTTATAGGCCCGGATCGAACTTCTATGAATACGGGATCCGTAGAATAAATTTTCTCGCCGGAGATTTTGCATGTGAAGACGCCAAAACGAAACACTCACATAAGAGATACATAATTTTGGAAGATACGACGCCCGTTTTTATATGGCACACGCGTCCTTAATCCCGTTTTTGCATTTCGACGCACCCGGGGTAGAAAATTAGTCCCGGTTTTTTTCCCCTGGCAACTGATATGCCCGCGTGTTCCTTTAGTAAAAAAAGGGCCGATCGAGATCAATAATTTAAACCCGCGGGCAGAGTTTTTTTTTGGGGGGTGGTTGAATAAGACGACGTCGATTCTTCAATTTCGTGTTTTGGGGAGTGGCGCTGTTGCCATATTTGCATCGAGATAATATATCATTCTCTTTATCTATTAAGTTTTATTAATTAACCATTTCATATATTTATTTTTTTTGTTCTAGTCGTTTGATTGTAATTTTAAACCTCTCATCAAATTTGTGTGAATGTTTATAAAAAACTCAGGCTCTTTTACTTTTCCTAACATCTTCTTCTTCGTTAACCATTATCTGTCCACTCCTTAACCAAGCCCTCTTTCATTTGTTTCCATGCTGTTCTGTATGGTACCATCTTCTTCTTGCTATTCTTTCATCATCATCCAACAATCTCCTCTGTGGTCTGACGACACTCCTCTTTGTTTGGTGTGGTCTCCAGTGTACAAGATTTGATACCCATGATGATATTAATGATGATATTGTTAGATGGGCTCCCTTCGGAGAAGACACTTAGACCGCTATTGTGACCCATCACCAGCTAGTACCCCTCCAGTTTGGTGGCCCTGACAAAGCCGCAAAGCCTCCTTGACCGGGTACCTTGAATATCTAAGGGGTTGATTACACTTTTACCCCAAAGCTCTTTTCTGATCGTCGCAAGTGACGGGCACTGTGTGAGAACGTGTATCGGAGTTTCCTCGTCTTCTAGACCCAAGTGACATTCCGGATCCTGTGACAGACCCAGAATGTGCATGTGTCATCTGTCACACTATCATTTCACATTCAAGACTAAATAACTTAAAACATAAATAAAATTGTATTGTTTTGTTTCTATCGATTTTGCTTTATATGCAAAAATAAGTAGTAACGGTTTGAATTAAAAATTATTCAAAATCAATCTCGTACAGTTGTCGCAATCGATGCGTTTCGGATCTTAATTTGCCGGTGCCGCTAAAAAAATATCTGAGCTTATCTCGACACTTTTAAATACCCATAAAGATCGTCCGAACGGCCCACATTACCGCTATTAAAACCTGCCCAGAGTGGACCGAAATAAATAAAAGACAATCATTAAAAGATTACATACTTGTCGATACATTAACATCAGCATTTTATCGTGTCGACCAGACGAGTTCTGGTCAAGATTACGAACGGCCAGTACAAGGAACCATCACCGGTACGGCTGTACCATGGGCTGGTCCGATGTCTCGTGGACTTGTATAAATTTGTCCCAACATTTGTGTTAAGATTGGAACCAGATTAAAATGGATTCTCCATCGGCCCACTCTTAACTTTGATTTTATTGAGGTGTGAGTAGTTCTATTAAGCTGCGTTCCTGAATCTGTTAATCGTTGTCTGAAAGGTCCGTAAAATTGTATGGTGTAAGATGAAAATTGGAACGTGTCTTGGGCAAGATATAACGTGGTACCAGACGAACGTATTGCAAACCAACGAATTTCCTGCATAAATTATCTCAGTAATTAGCTCTCGGACACATCCGAATGCCACCTCGTGAACAGATAAAAATAAATCGTTATTTTAATAGGCCGTGGTACCGGCCGGTACCTCAGGTGTTGGGATGATTAGTTTTGGCACCGTGTTTATTGGTTTTAGCAATCCGCCTGAACAAATTGAATATGACAAAACTTGTATGCATTTTTAAAGGTGTGTCTCATTATTTCAGGGGGACCCGGAGGACTGCTTTTAGACACTGGCAATGGTCCCTCCTTCCTACCGCTACCACCCCAAGTCCTAGAAGAAGTGGCCCAGAACAACACGGAACCGGGAGTAACCACTCTCAAGCTTCCCGATACTTCATATCACCGTCCCGCCGATCAATCTATCAAAGAAATCGACATGGAATTGTGTTTTGTGTGCAAAAAGTGCCGGATGGCCTTTCCTAACGACCAACCGCTCCTCGTCCATCAAAGACAATGTTACGGTCCCAGCCAGGAATCTAGAGGAGCTTTTAGAATCGTCCAGACCGGCTTCGAGTGTAGACAATGTAATAACGGGGTACGATACAAAACCCTTATGGACTTGAAAGGCCATCTGGACTCGCAGGAGCACCAACAAATAATCGCAAGACCTCCGCAAAGCGAAAGTCCTTTAAGTCACGAGATGGAGAACGTGGTCAATCAAATTACGATGTTGGCGGCCAGAGCCGCCCAGGAAAGGCCAGTTGAACTGGATAACAATTCGAACGCTTTTTGCCAGCCAACGGAGCCAAAAAGACGATTTCTCAGTCCTACACATGCTTTGACCAGTGCCGGACACTAAACTCTGCGCAAACATTTCAGTCCTAGCCCACTTTAAAGATGTATGTATTTCTATTGTAAATACACTCGGTTTTAAAAAGTTATAGGATAGCACAGCAAGCAGGTAAAGTTGGAAATTGTGTTTGATAGTAGAAACTGAATTTCGGAAGGTTTAATAATTATGATATGCACATTCTCTTAACATATCCTAGAAAGAACGAGCAGGTGACAACAAAAATTTCGTTCTGGTAGGTTGGATTTAAATATTTTTTTCTAATTCTACATATTTGACACTTCTAAGACAAATAGAGAATCACACTATATTACTGTGTCTGTCGTGTGTGTTCTTGTGAAACAAGACATTTACAAAAGACAAGATTTGAAGAAGTTTAGTTTTCTTTCATATTATTTTGATCAATTGTAATGGTTAGTCAGTTAAAAGTGTCTCTGATATGCTCTAGCGTCTGAAGACATTTCAGCCCAAATCAAATAATTCAACTTAACCTCTTAACCATTTAAGGTTTGAATTAAGCTCCAGTGCTTAGGTTACAGAAAGATGAAAACAGTCATAATGATAAATAAATTGTAAAGTACTTTCAATTTCTTTAGTTGTCTGAGTCTCATTAAGATGTTGCTTTGAATTGAATTATAGATTTACTTACTTCAAAAATTTGGTTAATAGACTTTACTGAAGCCAGACCTACAAATAGGATACAACTGTAGTACTAAAACCAAAGTAATTATTTCATTAGATTATCTGTGGTTTGCTATGATAATTCTCAAAAAGATTTGACAAAAAACATTGAACAGTAATGGTAGGTACTCAAAACACTCAAAAGTTAAATATGTACAGGGTAGAGAATAAAATAGTCATAAACTTCCTTATTGAAAATCAGATTCAGAGCTATTTGGTATTTTAAGTCAAATTTGTAGTTTTTGTGAGTTTTTATTTTTGGTTTGTGTGCTTTGTTGTTTTGAGTCTGTTCTAAGGCTATCTGGTTCTAACCAGAAGATTGTCTTTAATTACACAAGGGTGGTCAAAAATTGCCATTATAAATAGTTTGTAGCTACCACAAGCGTTGTAATGATTCATTACATTACTATTTTTTAATTATGGCAGTACACCATGGTCCACCCTGTATATTTGGTCGTTACAGGTAAACTTCTTTTTGGGAAAGTTTTGATATGGTAAATATCAATTCTTATTAATTACGTCATTTCAATTAACAAAGAAAAAATTCTAGTTTCTACAGGTAAAGTTACGAACTACCAGACTGTACCGGTTAAGTTGTGCTTAGTAGTTTTGAAACTGAGTGTAGTTAGGTTAGGTTTCTACGGTTTTTTTCTTACTGAAAGACATATTGGTAGGCTTGGACTGAACCCACTGACGTAGCCGTGTAAAATAATCTAGTAGTCGTTGTATGTAACATAGGTAAAAAAGTAGGGTTATGTTTCCTATAATTGCAACTGATAGTTACTAATTAAGTCGAGCGGGCCCGCGTAGCCCGCGCAATGCCAGTTCCTGCAATTTTTTGTGTGTATCGTCTTTGTAAATAGGAAAATTGCGACATGAAATGTTCCTAATTGTAACCTAAATCTCGCGTAGTTATATATAAAAATTAATGTAAGGGGGCGGGGCAATGCAGTATCGCCCCGCCCCTCAAACGTTTCGGTACGACTAAACTGCATGCGCGTCGGCGCCAGTAAAGCAAGTTCCTATACTGGGCGTGGCTGATGTTCCTCAAAGCCACGCCCATTTTTATTACTATTATTATTATTATTATTATCGAATATTGAAGTATATTTGCAACTTATTACCGTTATAATTATTATTATTGCAATTTTTTTTCCCCGTAACTGAAGGAGGAATATCACGTGGACAAAACGTCACGCTTTTCGATTAAACACCCTCCTACTAGCGTATTATGGGCTCTTTAATTAATTACCCCCCTCGATCTGACAAACTTGGTTCCTACTAATAATAATTATTACTTAAAAAAATATTGAAAAGTCAGTGACGCGAGGCGGCGCAAGTGGCGGCATCTTTTTTTATCTGTTATTAAGTGCAATATTCCGGGCGCTAGATGGCGCTGTTAACGGCCGCTTACCGTCAGCGTTTACGCTGACCTTGCACCGCCCCCGTTAACGAGCTAGTTATTACGTTTTTCCGTTGGATTCCAACATGATCGCATATATATAGTAGTAGATATATATATTAAAAATTTTAACTATTAGGATTAACGTATCCAAAATAACTCAAAAATGGGAAACGCCACCCAGTTGGCGTGACCTGCCTCGCATTAAAAAAGTGAGTTTTCTTGGAACAATGTGTGATTGTTGAATATAGATATTGCTGAAATTTGGGCGCAATTGACGCCGCCCCCAAAAGTGGGGGGTGGATTCAAATGCGCACGCCATCTACGATTATTATTAATATTCACGTAAGTTAAGCTATTTCTGTTTTTCTTTGAAATCTAGTTCCTACTTTTTCATATCTTCTTGCTGTTTTTTGCGTTATACAGGGTGTCCTGTTAAAATGACGTACAGTTTAGTTGAGGGTCGGGATTTTGATGGTAAGGTAGGTTCACATGTTTTTCAAACATTTCAGGGTTACACATATTTTGTGTACAACTCTATCTAGTTAAATAATATTACAATACACAAAATACAAACATAATTTCTATACAAATACAGAAGTGTTTCGTACTCAGAAAACACCCTGTATGTTTATGTTCAGATAAGATAGGAATTTAAAACTTGGAGGATGAAAGATATAAACCTTCTGCATGTCACATCTTTTGCGATATTATAGTTTTTTGGCTAAAAAGTTCTCATTAGAAAGTGAGAAATTTCAAGCAATTTTTAATCATAATGACATCGGTCGATTAAGTATCTATATATCGATCTAAGAATTTTTCTAAAACAGCCCTGTACTCTCTGGCCAACTCTCTCTGGCCAACTTACTAGTTTGTTTGATAGTTAGGGAATTGTTCCAAACAAATTTGAACCAAAATGATATTTGCTTCTTAGAAATTAATGTTTTTCCATTGAAGAATACAAAACTGCACCACAATGACGTAAAAAAGTCGAATGAAAAGTTGTAATATTTTTAATAAATCATGACAAACTTGTGAACCTACCCTCATTATATGACTTCTTTGATCCAGTTGAAATGGTCTTAACAAAACTGATCGCACTGTATATGGAAATCGTTGGAAATGCAAGGTAAGTTAAATGGGCAAAAAGATTGACCTGCTTAAAAATAATCTGTTTGGGTTTGGGACATTGTTACTGTTTCGTAGATACAGGGTGAAAACTAAAAAAAATATATCTGACCGTAAAACCATCATGTTAGCTATAAGGCTGATTTGAAAATACCAAAATCTGGTAAAGACGTCATATTGAACATTGCCCACGAGATCTCCTGATTCATCTCCTCTCGACTTTTTGATTTGCGATGAAATGAATTTTTTTCTTCTCTCTAATCTTTGAGTCTGTAGATTAAATTTTAAACAGTTTTAGTCTTAAAAATTGAACTTTAGGAAAAGTTTAATCCGAAAGTCGAGTTTTGACTATGTCCAGTTATGAAATCGACGTTTTCGATTGATTTTTAGTGCTGAAACTAGATACAGATTATTTCAGTCTTAATAATTGCCTGTTACTTACTTATTTAACCTAACAGCACATAATCAAACCGATTTTTTTCTAAGAATTTTTCAGTACTATTGTGTAAAAACTAAATTTTTTCAATCTCATAAATCCTCAAAAACTATTTTTGAACTTTTCTTTCAGTTCTGAGCTGTTTGTACTGTTTGTAGTGCTTCAAATCAGTTTTCAGACTTCTCCAGGCATCAGTCAAGACAAGGTTTCAATCAGAAAAGTGGAATTTATGACTGTGTATAGAAGTAAAACTCAAGTTTCAGACTATTTAGTCATTTGAAAAGAAAATTTGGATAACTTTTAGTCTTAAATGAATGTTTACTCACATTCTGGTTTTAAAAATTAAATTCGTCCAGTTTTCACCATTTTTAGATGGAAATGACGTTTTGGATTGTTGTTTTAAGTACAGAAATGTCCTCTAAGTAAAGTTAATTTTTAGACCTATTTTCTGTCTGTAAAATCAGAATTAATATGGCGTCTCTAATCAAAAATTAACTTAACAACATAGTAGGTCGAAACACCCTGTATCACTGGCAACAATGTAAAACATCTTTAACCCGATTTAACCAACTTTGCTCTATATTTTTAACTTGACACCCTGTATTATACTAATAATTCTAATATGGGCTTCGTTGATCTGTTTATCTGTTGTTATGCAGCTCTCTAAACAAAATACTCTACTTAGTACATTTAGTCCTATTTTTCTAGAAGTTTTCTTTAGTTTTTAGTTATTGTATAGCATACAGTTTTAGTTGTAATTCATATTATTGATATTTTTTGTAAATTTTAGTTTATGTTAACTCGAAGGTGATTTTTAATTTTTAAGAATAATCTTATTATTTATATTTATCTTGTAAATAACTACTGGTTTATCTTTTTCTATTTCAACTATTGTTCGGTTGTTAACATGGAGATTAAGGGATAGTACAACTTCCTTTTTTACCCGCATACCCCCTTTCTTCTCCATAATGATAACCATTTAGAAGTTCAGTTTTTTTTTATATTATTACACTGTTTCTATTGATTTTCATCAGGAATGAATACTAATAATAATAGTATACACTTTTCGAGCGTGGTCCGTTATTTTTTACGGAACGACAATCGAATGTTTACAAGCACAAAAGAAAAACATTAAATTCTGGTCGTAAAAATCACTAAAAATCGCGTTAAAAATAACGGACCATACGCGAACGCTCTCTAATATCTAATAGGTAAATGTTTGTATCCTACGGCTTAAATGCCGCCTCTCAATTTGTGAGTGTATATGAAAGTCAAAATAAACTAAATAGTTTATCATATTTTGGTGGTTTTATTGATTGACCCTGTAGAAGAAAATTATCAAAAAAACAAGACAGACAAATCTGTCTCGATGGGTTTAAAAGCACACCAATTAGTACTCATCAAGCCCTGCCCCCTAATCACTCTTAATTAGGCACATCCGTTTCGGTCTTCTTTTGTCCCGAGGTTCCTATATGTTTATGATTTGGTTCCGTCTGAGCCTCTTTGATTTTGAAAAGGACCTAGTTGTGGCCTTGATATTCCTTCGATCCCAGTTAGTTACAATAATTACTAGAGTCAGGTAAGTTTTGACACCCTTTATAAGTATCAGAAACATAATTTAAAGAAGCATTTTGAAAGCCAGCAGTGCAGGTAAGTAAAAGGAGAAGAAATTCTAAATATCTCAAACCATTTCAGCACATTCAGATTTCATACATCCCGTGTATGAAATCCGTTATATGATTTTCTTGGCGAGAAAATGACTTATTAGGGGACAGATGCAAGTTCAATGAAGAAAAGAGGGTTACTCAGCTCCAATAGAAATACATTTATTTCCCTGATTATATTTGGAATATTGGGCCCACTACAATATAAAACAATCTCATCAGCATATTGAATTATCCTAATGTTGGTTTTTGAAATTTTATGAATTTTCTGGGTGTAAATATTAAATAATATTGGGCTCAGAGGGGACCCTGAGGCAATCCTCTGGTAAACTTCCGCGGTCCCAAAATATTATTATCCAGCAAATCTACATAAATTTCCCCATTGGATAACTAATTAAAAATAGGATTTTTAATATCGGTAAATATGCAAGCTTCTCCCAAAATATCATATAATTTATGAATGCTTACAATATCGTAAGCAGCTGATATAAATCAATAACGACTCCCACCGTATACAGTCTAGTATGAAAACTTTTTAAGAAAGACACTCCAAACTGTCCTTTCCCCTTCTAAATCTCATCCGGTCACCAGGAAACCAGCTCCTATTCTCCAAGTCCCATTCTATTCTGTGTTTTTAATTCGTTATCAAATGGACGTTTCTGTGTTTCCTCTTCTTCTGATGAAGAAGTCATGGAAATTGTATATGCTATTGAGCTTCTCCACGTCCCATCCTATTCTGTGTTGTTAATTTGTTATCAAATAAACGTTTCTGTGTTTCCTCTTCTTCTGATGAAGAAGTCATGGAAATTGTCCTTCTATTGAGCTTCTCCACGTCCCATTCTATTATGTGTTGTTAATTTGTTATCAAATGGATGTTTAGTGTTTCCTCTTCTTCTGATGAAGAAGTCATGGAAATTGTCCATGCTATTGAGCTTCTCCAAGTCCCATTCTATTCTGTGTTGTTAATTTGTTATCAAATAAACGTTTCTGTGTTTCCTCTTCTTCTGATGAAGAAGTCATGGAAATTGTCCTTCTATTGAGCTTCTCCACGTCCCATTCTATTATGTGTTGTTAATTTGTTATCAAATGGATGTTTTAGTGTTTCCTTTTTTTCTGATGAAGAAGTCATGGAAATTGTTCATGCTTTTGAGCTTCTCCAAGTGCCATTCTATTCTGTGTTGTTAATTTGTTATCAAATGGATGTTTCAGTGTTTCCTCTTCTTCTGATGAAGAAGTCATGGAAATTGTCCATGCTATTGAGCTTCTCCAAGTCCCATTCTATTCTGTGTTGTTAATTTGTTCTCAAATGGATGTTTTAGTGTTTACCGGGCATTAGTAGACAAAACATTGTTTTTAGTGAGTCTGTCCAGTTTGCATTGTTTTTCTTAAGAAGTTACCATATAACTAAAAAAAGGAATTAATAAAATATGTGGACGGTGAAGAATATGGTGGCTCATCAAAGGCCATCGTTTTTTTATCAATTTCCCATTTTACAAAGGTCGTATAGACATGTAGCTGCCTTCCTTGTGAGAAACATCGATTTCATTTAAATTTGTTACTTTTACGTATTTTGTAAAAAATAGAAATAAATAAAAAACAGCTATAGTAATTTGACGAAATTGTTCAATCACTATACTGTTTTCGTGACATGTTTCATTGGGTTTAAGTATTTTTTGTGCGATAGCATTCCATATATCCATAGATCTTTGCATACATTCCAATAAGATAGGCTGATCGAGCCTCGCAAGATGGCGCTTTGCACGATGAATAAAACATTGCATCCCGGAGAGTCGAAATAGAAAATTGAAAAGAGCCTTCGAGTGTGCATGCGGCCTGTTTAAGGAATCGGGTCTTTTTGATGCGAGAATAATACACCATCCCGGACGCCAGTAAGTTAAATTTCCATCAATATTCTGACTTGGTCCCGCGGGACTCGTATAAGTTTAGTGTCTTTGACTATCTGGAGGGCTGATTAGTCATGATAGCAGTTTTTAATGGTTTTTTGAGCTACCGAAAAATTACAAGGTCGCGGATCAACAACCTTCATCTGGTAACCAATCAAAACGGCCACTCTTATGTCTCGAGCAAGAACAAAAAATTTAATTCGGCGCTGAAAACACTTATTAATTTCGAAATGTATGTGCCCCGGTCCGGTCGTAATAATCACCGTGGGCTTTTTATATTTTTAATTTCAAGATTGGATACACCGTCCAGAATTAAGCATAAAATTAAAGATTGTACGTTGCTTTAAGCGCTGTTTGCATTGTCGATAATTATTTTTCCTATACAGTGTTTAAATGGTTAGGGAAACGGTGCGGTGGGTTTAATAAGCGAGGGCAACCGCAAAATCCCACAAAAAGTCACATTCTAATGAGATTTCTTCACTTAAAAAGGCGGCTTAAATTTACCATTAAAGTATCTACACAATCTTAGCAGCAATGGGTGTTGCGCCCTACCAAATACCATAAAACTGAAATAATAATCTATATGCTTAATGACCTATAATAGCCCCAGCATGATTTATTATATTACTTTCTACCGATCTGGGTTTTGCTAATTTTCAGTGTAGTAACATATCGGTCATCATTATATAGGAACTCGACACGAATCCTTTTTGATAAAAATCCGAATTTTTAAAAAGCCGGTCTACCTTTAAACCGCTCTCCGAGCTAATTCGGGTGCAATTAGGTCCTTTCTGGCAGTAATTATCTAATTTTGTGGCGACCAGTCTGTCTGTATAAAACCTGACGGTTTTTAGATCCAAATATATAATCTATCGGTTATTAATGCTGCCTGCCCAACCCTTGATGGCTCAACGAGGAAGCTTTTCTCCTTGAAGCCATTTTTTAATAGTATTCTGCTCATTCTGAAATAATTACCTATACAAGAAACACGCTACTGTAATTATGTTGCTTTTAATTAATTTTTAACTAAAATGTCAGTGACCACAGAAATTGTTTTGTCAAAACAACCGGACTTTCTACAGCTTGTCTAGGAAGAACCTGGACATAGAAGATTAACAGGAAAAATCAGTACATTTATTTAATTAAAAATCGGTTCAGATGCCTCTTGTAATGCTGTTTTGTTTCTGGGGGGTCAATTTTCGGGAAAACGGAGAGAGATGTCTGGCAGAACCCTGGTGCAACTCAAACTAACCAACCCATAGACGTATAGGATGAAAAAGTAAAAGTATACACATTTGATTTTCCATTATCCAAAATAGACAGGCAAAGGCAAAGAGAAGAAAACCGAGGAAAGCCAGGAAAGTCGGGAGAGCGGGATCTATCGCGCTTTGCAGGAGGTTTAGCGGGTTTTATTAATATCGGAAAAATAAAATACTGCAGCCGAAAAGATATTTGCGGGCGCAGGACGACGAAGGAGGCGAAATTGAAAAATCAAACCGCGCGGATTGCCTTATCTGAAATGGGAATGGGCCTTGAGTGATTTCCGAAGGATCAATTTGGGGAATTTTAGCTGGCTGAATACGTTTTCCCGTGATGCGAAAAGCCGGATTCGACGTCTTAATAACGGTATCGATTAAAAAAGTCCCTGCGCCGTCGATAATCGCGTTTTAATATCGCGCCAGGCAAAAATGCCCCAATTAAAGTCATAAATTATGGACAATTTTGGCCGATAATTGCCGGAATTTTAGCGATTTCGAGGGGCTCCAAAAAGCAACCAAGACTCTCGTCTTTTTCTTTTCGGGGTTCCCACGAGGTCTATGCTGTAATTTTGGCAAACATTCCACCTCAACAATGGTTATTAAAGCGGCTTGTATAATTGCCTTTTTGCATGTCAGTCTAATTATATTATCAATGATAGGTTCAATTATTTCTTTACACATCTCCCACCAATCAGGATTCGCGATTGCCTTTTCCTTTAACTGTAACAGAGCAGACCAAACAGATTTTTCAATTTTTGCAGTTACGTATACACTTTGATACATGATAGAAAGTTTTTATTAAAGTCCTGCCTGGACGAAATTTCTGATAATGACTTTGTTCTAAATTACAAGAAAACTGACAAAAATTTTGTAGGCTATAGCAACATTTACTACTAATTCAAATTGAAATTGAAAAATATCTGCTTGTCATATGTTAATGTTAAAAACTATTATACAGGGTGTCCCTAAAAGGGGTCCTATGACATATTCCTGACATAAAAATAAGCCGATTCAAACCAACTTACCTTAGTCTGAAATTGCTCCGTTTTCGAGATACAGGGTGGTAAAAATCTATTTTTTTTTATTGTACATTTTGTAGAATATTACTTTCCAATCTGGTAGCCAGAGGTTTTTTGAGATGCAAAACCCGAATTTGGACACTTACAATTTGAACAAATTTCAGGTGACAGTATCGAACTTTGATGTCAGGATTTTGTACAGACCTTGTAGAGACACCCTGTATATTATATTTTAAAAAGCGTAGGAGTGACGCAGTACAGTACTGTAATGTATTTCCTTTATTTTATTCTCGATTATGAATCTCCTAGTTCTTTAAGAGCTGTTATACATATATGTGTGATTAAAGTTAGATTATTCAAGAACCCAGACCACAGTTTCGGCATTGGAGCTGTGTGGTATGCCTTTTGCAGATCAACAAATGTGTGATGTGTTTCCAAGTTTCAAGCACTTCTCCTTTCTATGACTTCCGATCTTCCTGCTCCGGAACCGCACTGTACTTCCTCTTCTCCTTCTTCATAATTTCCATCAATAAGATTACGCAAAACACTACCATTTTGCTTATAACCGAGATGCCTGTGCCACACATAGATGAAACGGAAAAAAAAACACTTATTAGTAATCTCAGTTTAAAACCTGGCGGATTCCATATTTTAACATTTTGGAATATAGTTCTTCCTTGGCCGCTAGATTTGCCTGGTTTAAGATTCATGAGCGCCTTAATCACTGTTTCTTCAGATATCTCAACTTCCTCTCCTCTGATGGAGATTTATACTCTTGTCTGAAGTAAATCTTATTTGTAATATGTTCTAGCCATTGTTCGGGTTGCATCACTTGGATATTCGCTCTGTCTCTTTCTGGTTTCTACACATAAACCTCCATTCTTTTCTTCTTTCCATATAGTTGTTCATTTCTTTTTTGGTTCAGTTAATTTGTATTTTTAGTGGCTCTTTTCCATTTCAGGTATCTTTCTTTTTCCTTCTTAACCAATGCCTCTTCTATCTTTCCATTCCACCAATCCTCCTTATTGGTTTGTTCTTTTTTGACTCCTGCGTTGAAGGTTCGTCCTTCAGGACTGAAAAGTTTACTATCGAATTGTCTCTGTTTCCATTTTTGGCATTTTATTGTTTTAATCTTCTTAGCGATTTTTTATGTTTCTGAAATTCAGCTTCCTCTTAGGACGTTGAATTGCAACGTTGTTTTGATGATCTAATGAGATAATTTGATATTAAAAAGCAAGCATGACAACAGTTAGACTTTTCTCATATCTTTATGTCTTCTTAATTAGCAATCCCTATACGACATGAAACAAGGTTGTAACCCACTACAAAATGATGAAAGGGTCAATACAGAGACACAGTGGAGCTTTCCATCAACAAAAAGCGAAAAATAAATTTCCACATGAAGTAATTTAAATTTAGCCTGCCATCCCGGGTCCTTTATCGATTCCTATCCATTTGGACCTGCGAAAACTAGCTTTTTCCTTATATCTACATACTGGAGTGGCGCTCAAATAAAGCGGTCGTCCAGCTGAATTTTGCGCGATCGAAACGCGTTTTCGAAGCAATATCCAGCTCGACGATCGTCTCCCTAAGATGCTGCTTTCAATTTGCCTAATGACGTCTCCCGGTTGTCACGGGCACACGTTGAGACGTTCCCTAATTGGACTCTTTGCGAATGCGCGACCGAAGACATAGGTGTGGCTTAATATGTGGATGTTAATGTTTCCTGTCGTTTCGAAAACTCACTTGAGCTCTAAAGGTTTGTACAGGGTTATTTTCTTCATTATTTCACTTCCCTACAAATTTTGTATTTGTTTTTTATGTTAAAAACAGATAGATATAAACCTAGTAAAGACATCTGTAGTCTGACAAAAATGGGATTGAAATTACAATACATATTCAACGAGCATGTAATGATCATAAAGATGAACCATTGAGTGAGTAAAGCTGAATTCATAGTTCTAATTCAGCAAGTAAGAAATCAGTAAGACATGGAAAAGTTCAACGCGGATGTAATGAATGACAGGAACGTGTTTTTTGGGTAAAAACAAGGATGATCCCGGCGACACGTGCTTCTGGTTTTTGGCTTCATCAGAAGTTAAAGTTCTTTTCCAGGTTACATCATGTGTATGTCAGTTGGTTTTTGAACCTCCTTTCATACAGATGGAGTTACATGCCTGATGAAGCCAAAAAGCAGAAACACGTATCGCCAGGTTATCATCCTTTTTTGAAGATAGGGATAGTGATGCTTTTCTTCCAGTCGGTCGGTATAGTTGTTTCATTTAAGATCTTCTGGTAAAGATTGGCTAGTTGTTCCCTTAGTGGTTTACCTCCGTACTTTATTAGTTCGATGTTCAATTCGTCGATTCCTGGGGCTTTTCTGGTTTTTAGTTCCTTGGTATATTTTTCTACTAGTTCGTGCTGGCTTTTCCTTCTTAGTTGATTTTGGCATAATTAATTACTATGTATTTGCCATACAAGATTTTGCTTACACTTCTTGATAAAATAGTCACGTGACTACTAAACAACCCTCCTTCCGCTTTAGTGACACATGTTACATGTTACTTACAAATGTTATTTGTATCTTTGTCCGGCTCATTGAATTCTATTAGTGTTCTCTTCTTACTATGATGGTTTAAGCAACGCAACTCCGAGAAACAAACAGTATATAAAATAGAGCGCCTCGCCGGTGCTAATAAATAAAATGCCTATCCTACGCTCTATTTCTTAAACTGAGATCACGTTTTTAATCTAGCGTTCCCAGACGCGTATTGTCACTAATAATTTCCCGGACGTTTCCTGCCTGATTTATCTCCATCGGGATTTATGTACACACACACACACAGACTGTGGCGGGTAATTCGAAAAAGATGGCAAACAATAATAGGAGATAAAATACGGGGCGAGTGTGTGTTTGCTCTTAATTGGGAGAAATGAGAAAGTATTCGTTATTTGCGGCATAAATCCTGATTTTCCTTGTCCCGTTGTTTTAATGAAATTGCTTCCCATATTGGAGAGTCACTACGTAAATCTCTTGCATAAAAAGCATGAAAACGGAGAAGAAGAATCAGCACGAGACTAATTTAAATTAATTTAAAAATGTGTTTACCGAGCCGACCGACTAATTAAACTTAAATTAAGTTAAAAAGGGGGATATTAAAGACCGCTAGTGTAATTGTGGATTTCGAGATTTCCGAGATAAGGGCGAGTGAGCCTCAAGTTATGATTGAGATCTGCAGATTAGTAAGTAGGGATTTACGGGTAACGATTTAACAGCTGTTGGTTCTTTCACAGATGGCTGAAGATTTAATTTACTGAACATGTAAATTGTTTGTTTGCCAGTTTGTTTTTGCTGTATCGCTTCAATAGTTTCTGATTTAATTAGTGCGTAGCGCGTAATTTATACTTTTTCTGCAACAAGTATAGTCTGATTTTGATTACAATCGTTTTGAAATTACCTACTAAATAATGAAGGTTCTCAACTTTAATTAAGATATTCTTTACTAATAAAACATTATTTTTTTATCTTTTAATCAATGTCACTTAAGCAATATACACTAAAACTATACCGCTATCTGCGCACGTACATTTAGTTAATTACTATTGAGCTGACTAAATGTCCAACATTTTCAGAAGAAGAGTAGGAAGAATGTGTTGAAATCATTGCTTGCTAATTTGTCGAAATTTTCAATAGAAGAGTAGAAGATTGTGTTGAAATGATTGGGATGGCTAGTTTTAAGAGAAGAATAGAAGAACTTGTTGAAAAGGTTGACCAGCCAATGGTCTAAAATCTTCGAGTGAAGAGCTGAAGAATGTATAGAAATGATTGAGCTGGCTAATCGCCCCCCAACTGATGAAAGAAGAGCGGAAAAACGTTTTAAAATAAGGACATTGCTGATGGCCGAGATATTTCAAAAGAAGAACTGATAAAAGAAGAGTTTTTCTATCTTCGTCTACAACTGTTGTTGTTCGTTTTCCTGTCGTTTTCATTATTTTGAATATTATTAATTGAAACCGGATTAACTTTTAAAAAACTATAAAAAAGAAAGACCCTCGGACTATTGCTAACAATTTATATACAGGATGTACTAAAATTAACATGCCATATGTGAACCGTATAGTTTTCAGACAAGCTTCCCTTTTCTGCTTTATTACCTTACTCTTAAATTGGCTCCTCATACTTTGACTCCATTTATACTGCTGAAAATACCAAAAGTGTAACATAAACTAGGTATGTGGAGGAGGAGACACCACCCTGGAGGAGGAGACAACACTCTGCCTTCCTGGAGTTGAATGAATGCAGGAAATCCTGAGAAGAATTTCGAAGATATTCTGATGGAGGATATTTAGTTTGTTTGGTTGATTGGTAATTGTTGGATAGTGCGCATGGAAGATGACAAATGTCGAAGTAGATTATATTTATTTTTTGTTTTTTTGGTTTATTTTCTTTACGATTTTCTTATCTTACTTTTATTGGAGAATTTCATTCATCTGGCAAGCTTGATGTTTCACTTATTCAAAATAATTTTTAGAGATTGTTTTTGTGTACTTATCTGAGTTCTATACGATGATCCTTATAATTTTGAACAAGATGCGTTTTTGCACCAAATGATAGCAAATTTCAACGTTTTTAATTTGATTTCCTGAAGAAATTCATGGGTTTTTCCGTGGAATAACCCGAAATTCGTGTAGACCTTTTGTACACCAGACCTTGATAACAACATGAATCACCAGGTGATCAATGCTATAATGTAAACACATAACAGAACCAACAAGAATTAAAACTTTGTTTAAATATTTTGTTAAATTAAGCAATGAACACCAGTTGATGGTCGAAAATGTTTCAGCTCTACAGAGATGTGTCATCCGGAAAAACCACCTGGGGCCTAATTCTTGAAAGCAGGAAACGGATTTCTCAAGAGAAGTGTTGATAGAATGTGACAGAAGAAGCTGACAATTGCGAGTTCCTGTCACATTCTACAGGCCTTTCTCTTGATGATTCCCTTCTCCTCATTTCAAGAATACGCACCCTGGGGTAGTTAAAGGAGTAAAAACTGCAATCTAGGGTTACCAGAGAAGTACATGAAGCAGGTAAGAAGTCAATTGGATAGGGACTAATTTTACGCTTTTATTGGATAAGTTTTTAAAGCAGTTTCAATTTGAGTCTTTTATTTTATTTTACACGTCTAGTATACAGGGTGTTCTGTAAGCATAAGATCAAACGGGTAGTGTGGCATCCTGGGGCCTAATTCTTAAAAGCAGGGAATGGAAATCTCAAGGGAAGTGTTGATAGAATGTGACAAAAGCTGACAATAACTGTGATTCCTGTCACATTCTACAGGTCTTTCTCTTGATAACTCCCTTCCCTCGTTTCAAGAATACGCACCCTGGTTTCTCGCTTTTGGATAGGAGGCAACATCTCACCAAGAAAGGTCATCCGGGCTGGATACTCTGAATGAGCTAAGTTTGATGAGATTGTATATTTTCCCCTCACTTATTACATAACATAACATAACCTATGATTACTACAAATGTAATACTAACAATATACACTGAATTTTGTTAGTTGCGAAAACAGGACAGGACAACAGTTTTACATCACAAACCAACAATGTGAAGAACGATTAAACTATCGAAAATGACTGATTCTTCTTGAAAAAGTCGCTTGAATACAATCGATATCGATATGCAACTCAGTGGTCTCATCACTATAAGAATACCCCAGTGATAATTTAATAACAGTATGAGTATCAGCGGCCGATACTAATTGATAGTCCCTTTCTGAATATTAAACGAGGGATTACGGAAAAAATACGTCTTTCACATCCCCATTAGCATACTAAATTAGTAATATGGCCATTGTAATTTTAAAACCTCCCCGATAATTCAGATCGCGTTCCTAAAAGCCACCGCTGGCTAAACTTGAAAGAACCTTAGTGGATTTTGTAGTTATCGCAATGATCTGATTTGGCAAATTAAAAAGTCCTTTGACGTTCGGAAGAGAAAAAAAACCGGGAAAATTCTTCCCCTTGTCTGCTTAATTACGTTTTCCGCAAATATTTTTATCTTTTCCGACCGCCAATTGCTAATTCCCTGTTTGTTCGTTGTTTCTAAATAATTAAAGAAATCCACTTAGCCACTTGCGACCATCGAAAAAACTCATTTTAAGCTCGTCCCTCCTTAATTTAAAATTCCGCACCGGGAAAAGTTTACACCCGACATCGAGTGGAAAGATAATTAAAATTTATGAAGAAAAGTGTCGGTTTTGATTATTTAATTAGCGTTTTAGCGGGATAATTAAGTTCCGACAAGCTTTTAGGCGGAGTTTATTTACTACCCCTCGCAATTACGTCTAATCAGGTTAACTAAGTTATCAGCAGGTTGTCTAAAACCAAATTCAACAATATGATTTTAATGATGAAAGCAAACAATTATGCAAATGGGCTAAAGCATATGTTTACAGTAATAAAATAGAAAAAGTCTCGTTTAATTGTAAATGAAGCTGAAATATGTGACTGATAAAGTCATAAATAGACACCTACGATGGTAATTAAAACTGTACGATGCTTTAAGACGTCTTTATTTCCTGTGGATTTTTTTGGGGCGGCTAAGTGGGCGGCGATCGACCGTTTAGGTGAAATTTATAGAAAATTGAACGATAAAAAATTCCGGGAACACTCCCAGTTGTACAAATGGCGACCTGTCATAACGTTCCCGTTTTAAAGGCAAAATCTTTATTTTTATTAAAACGCCGTCTGCTTTGCTTGACCTGTTCCAGGCAAACAAATTTGCCATTAGGATATTAAAAAGCTTTCTGTTAAGGAAGTTTTTTTCCTTTTTTTACACGGGGGAACAGATTTACAATTGGAGAGGATTTCCGGTTATAATGACGTTCGCTTTTTTTCCACCTTTTAAAACAAACAGTTTTCTAGAAGAAAAAAGTCGGAATATAATTTCTTGCCAAAGGAAAGGAATAACACACAGTCGTCTCCATTCCATGTTTATTTCAGCCTTCAAGAATTAACTTCTTATCATACCAGTTTCGAGCATAGAAATGCCCATGGTTGAGATACATCTTATAATAAAATTGAATTTAAGAAGGTGGAGCTAAAGGGGGTAACCAAGCTGGGGATGGTCTTTAATGGAAGAGATTTATATTTCGTTTTTACATTTTATCTGAAAAGATGTAGCAGCACCCTAACCTAACCTAAGCAAAATTTAAACTTTTGCAAATTTCGGTAATTATAAGGTCTATTTCGTTCTTTGTCCGACCATCCGGACTTTCCCATGCTCATCTTCTTTTAGGTTTTTTCTGTAAGAAACTGTTTTTATCATATAGGTTATTTTGTAGCTTAGTAGTGTTTGTCCTCGATTGTTTGTTCCTAGTGCGGTGTCACTGGTAAAGTGATGTTATATGGTGCCACAAGATTATCTGCTGTGAGATTCAGAAAAGGTCAAGCGTAATTCAGAATAAGGAACTACAATTCAGAAACCAGCAAGTGTAATTCAGAATAGGCAACTGTACTTCAGAAACCAAGTGCAATTCGGAAAAAAATCAAAAAACAAAAAACAATCACCTAAACATTATGAATAAATAATACCTTGGAAACAGTGTAGGTTATTATACTGTTTATAACAACCTGAGGGCATTATAAGCGGGCATTATCATAACGCCCGCTTATAACAACAGCAATGGTATTTTTATACTTCCATACCTTAAAAACTTCGTATCCCCCTATCCTAGGATGCTCTTAACCTTTTTGCTGCATTTTCGTTTATATTTTCTAAAATTTCGTCCAGATTTTGCCATTTTGACTGACTGACAGGTCTATCAAAGTCACATCATTCACTGAACAACATACCGGTAAATATATACCTTACTTTTTCAATGTCAGAAACAGTAAATAATGCTGGATTAGGTGAAACATAAAACAATGTATGCACCACAGGCGTCAGGGAGAGTATAATGTCCATCAGGACACCTCCTTAGATAGTATAATGTCCACCAGGACCATTCTCTGTATGTCTCAGTACCATTCGCGCTTGGTACATAAATAGCTATAATATACTTCTCCTTCTTCTTCTTGTTCATATTTAAGATGTTAGTTTTGCAGGTTCCTCTGGATCAATTCCTGGCAGGTGGACTGTCAGCTGTCCTTCCATCTCTTAGGTGGTCTTCCGGGTGCTCTTTTCTTTCAAGTGCGATGAGTGGCAGTCTTCCCTATTCCATTCTTCTCACGTGAGCGTACCAATATCTTTTTCTTTGTCTCCCCCATCTTACGATGTCTTGCACCCCACATTGTTCCCTAATGTCAGTGTTTCTCGAATCCAGTAGAATGCCACACTACATTAAGTACAAAAGAATAAATTAACTTCAATCAAATTTTCTTTCAGAAATATCGTGTAGAATAAATAGTAATAAGTTTTATAAAAGACATTTCTGATGAAATCCTAATAATATATTTTCGTAATTTTATGCCTTTTATTACCTATGCTTCTTGAACTATTGTAAAAAATTATTCTAATCTTTTTTTTCCCAATTTAATTTCGTATAAATCAAACCTTGAAAGTTCCATTTATTGTTACTGTTGTGGCATTACATTATTATGCGTAGATGTAACCAGAAATACTCTATTCCCACTTCACACAGTATAGCACATCTAACAAATTCATTAGCCTTGTCTGATGAGAACAAAACGATGATTTTTTTGTGGTAGTTTAGTTCTCGTTTCCCACCAATCGTTTAATTGTTTCCTTCTCGCTTCATCGCTCGTAAAGGTCTTCAATCTCGACAAATATCGTGGTTGGTAAATTTGGATGCTTGTTGGTTATTTTTATTAATCGAAAATTGATCGATTTTATTTTTTCCTAGTGCATTGTTTACGATATGTGCCCCGATGGCAATCGGCCGGGCGGAAAATCTGTATTGTGTATTGCGGTTGTCCTGCCTACAAAGCTAGAGAAACCAAGGAAGCTGAATGTTGAGTTAACTGAAATTCGTTAACAGAGGCGTACTAGCCTATTCATTCATTCATTTTGTGTTTCCGAAAAACTAGTAGTGTCTTAATAAAGTTAAAAAAACTTGCACCAATACCCGGGACAGCAAAAACGTGGGCGAATCGCTCCTTGCCTATCCTTTCCTATCTCACTTATACGCACACGAAACTGGTTTGAAGAGTGGCTTGAAGAAAGACAGCAACACTGCATACTTGCAGTTGTCCATATACCACCGAATATAATTGGGAAAATTAGCATAGAGCTTTGCACAGTCGGTCAGAAGGATATTGAGTGCACCAGGTGGGGCTTCAAGACCACTGCCCTTAGTGACCGACTACAATAAGTGGTCATTATTTAATAATTATTCTTGATATATCAAAGCAACAAATCGTATGTTTAAGTTCGCGCCACGTTAAAAATAATTTTATTTAATTATAGTTTATTAGCCCTTTGGTGTCGGCGGCACTGGGAATTCTTCGCGAACAGAGGCGTGCTCGCTAATATTATAATAATCCTTTCGTGGCTTTATCATTACGGACATATCGTGCCGTGTGCGTATATGTTTCCTTGTTCGACGCCATTTTCTTCTCGGAATCGTGGATTTTAATCGGTAATTAAAAAAACCTAAAGCTCTGACCGGGGCTTATTAAAATCATTATTAATTTTTTTCATTTTGTCAAGCCCGCGATAATGACGAATCATTATATCTTTTTTCCACTCGTATTTCGCGTAATTTTGAATCATCTAATTATAATGAGGAATAATTGCGAGGCTCGAATGCTGGCCGCCTTCTTGTTGTTATTAACTTAATAACTCTAATTAAGGGAGATTATTAAATCGAAACGTCGGGGGGTTATAAAAGTCTGTGTTATTGCTGTAGCTGCTTTCCAGGAGAATGTGAGAAAAGTTATTTTAAAATAATTTATGTTGCTAGAAGACGATTTTGTCAGTTTGTCAATAGATAATTAAAAAAGGGATCATAAACCATGAAGGTATGAACAACAAAGAATACTCTTATTGGTGAATCGTTACAGCTTTTATGAATATTTCAGGTTTTCTCAATTTTCCATCTTTTAGGCTGCTAAAAAGTCAGTTTTTGGAATGTGGGTGAAATGCAATTGAAATAATTTTGATAATGTTTGATTTTAAAAAAATCCCACGTTTGGCCATTGTAAGCCAGCTGTTATGTCAAATATTAATTATTGCTATTTCTGCACGTAAAGTTGGTTTGACCATGAGAATATAGACAAAAAGTAAAGTGAATAGTAACATCAAATTATTAAGCAACAGGCAAGAATTTGGTTCAGTTCAACTAGCTTCAAGTTCAAAAGATCCATCGACTTTCAGGAGCAGGTACTAAAGTCAGTAACTTCCAGAGATTCTGATATTTTTCTGATTAAAAGTATCCGTTACAAAGAAATCTGATACTTACATACAGTCAAACTATGCAGCTAGAAAATTTGTTATCTGGGCATTAAAACAGCAAAATGTGATATTTTGCTTGATATTATAGATCGCTAAAATCACAATCAATTAAAACGTGCAAGTTGGAAAGTTAAAATTAACGGTAAGTTAAGGTAGATTCAATTACCTATTATTTAATTTGAATGGCAACTAAATTCAAAATGATTAAGGATAACTCTAGAGAGTCTGGTGTTAGTGGGAGTTAAAAGGTGGATCAACGCCTGATAACTCCCTGACAGCTGTAACTAAGGAGGATAGAGGTAAATCAGCCCCCTTGTAGAAGTGCCTAGTGGAGATACAGGTAAATCACAGGCAAATCAGTCCCCAGGCAGGAGTACAGAAGCTACAGGCGTTTCAGTCCTTTCCTAGTTCTCTTTAGATGGTCGAAAAGGGCAGTTTCTGCATTCCCTGGCAGGAAATTTGCAAGAATGTCGTCCTTGGAAATAGTTTTGATAACAGAAGTGTAGGCTGTTGTGTTCCAGTTTCAAGTAGGGACGACCAATTTAAGAAGAAAAATGCTAAGGCCTGCATGGTTATCATACAGGGTCTGGCAGATTAACATCTGGAATATATAAAGGAAATTGAAATTGCCTGATATGATTGAGAGGTTGGAGAAAGTTTCTGATAAGAAAGATACAACTTCTAAGTTTTATTTATTGAAAGAATTAGCTAATTTTAAGAATGACTGCAATGTTGATATACAAGAACATTTTGCTAGACGTGACAGAATATTCAGAGAATTGAAGAGCTTGGGTTCTGGTTTTGAAGACTTTAATATGGCATGTTTTCTGTTGTTGTTGATGCCATCGGAGTTTGAAAATATTGTCACTGCTATAAGAACACTCTCAAAAGACGATTTGTTAAAGGCAATTACTAGAAAATAACAAAATAGGAATATGAAAATAAGTGGATTTCATGGTGGAGATTCCAGAAGTAGTGTCCCTTCTTCATTTGTTATGTTTGTGGCATTAAATGTTTTAAATATCACAAAATGGGACATAAACCAGTGTGTGCAAAATATAACAGAGAAAACAGTTCAAGTCAGGCAAGCAATTACTTTAGAGGTGCAAAAGGAGCCATTAATTATGCCAACACTGCCAACAGTCAAGGTGATATCCAAGGAAATGTGCAGAGTTCTGCTGGAAATGGTTTAGGAGATGGAAACCATGACAATTTTAAAACTAACTTTATTGGAGGAGGACAGATGGGTGTGACTGAAAGGTATGTCGATTCAGGAGCCACTCATCATTATACCAACAATGCAGGTATGCTTATGTATCAACATGTTTTTGAAAAAAAACAAAACTATTCAACTAGCAGAAAAGGGTAAAAATATGGAAGGCACATATGTACGGAACATTAGAGTTAATGAAAAAGTATACCCATCAAAATATGTGAATACTAATACCTGTTTTCCTGATGTGACAATGGGGAGAGAATTGTTCGTAATGTTCGTAAAAGAATTTTGTTCTAAGAAAGGTATTCAAATTTCTGATATTATTCTCATCTAAATGATATTGCTGAGAGAGTGATATTGAATGTAATTTAACCACCCTGTATGAACGCCACTGTGTTTGCGGTATTCAAAACCGCCACGAATTACTATAATAAATTAATGTGAACGTCGGTCGTTAATGTGTTAGCAGCAGTTACACGCCCTAGAATTATCGAGAATACTTATATAGTTAAGCCAAGGAATAATTAATATTACTAACAATAAAAATTCCCGAGGAGTAACCTGGCCATTCGAGATCGCATATCTTAAAAGAGTTTGCTTGTCCCGCTTCAAAATACCATTAATTAAAACTATTAACTCTTTTTACAGGGTCGCCTCCAACAACTTTTTGCACCGTTTATGGTTGTCGCGGTAATTTTACTACAAAATTAACTCCTCTGGGTGTTTTCAACATTTTACTGTATCAATTGCTTGTAAACTGGATGGCCGTAATGGATGTTGGTTTTGGTAATAGAAGCGTAAGCATTTTGAGCCAGTACATCTCTGTAAAACGATTTTAATAAATAAAAGTTTTATCATTTGTCATTCGAGTGTTCGTATGCGTGGGCCTAATGGCATTCATAATTAATTAAAGCCCAAGTATTTAATTATTGAATGACCGGGCCCATAAACAAAATAAAAGGCGTTTGATATGTATTGTGTCGTTCACTTTTGGGTTAAACCGTTAGGATTTTACAGTTTCTTATTGTTTCCCCGCACTGGTTTTCAATTTAACCCCCCAAAAACCGAAGGGGAGAGCGGCAACATGGCCGCTCCTCGTTCTCTCCATACATCAAAAACAAAACTCATAACAATATCAATTTTCAGCGAAAATATTTCAATATTAAGACGGCATCCGGCGCAACAAATTCTGTTCTTGTTTTCTCGCATTTTTCCCGTTTTCCAGCCCGATGACTTGTCTGGACCGTTGCGGAGTTCTAATGGTAATATACTACCGCCGTGTATAGATACATATGTGCAGACAGTAGACCAGATGCTTATTCCACTAGCTTAAAGTCATCCTTTGTATAGCAGGTTTCGGAGTGGGCGATTGCCAGGAAACGGTGCAAAACGTAATTAGGAATAATGCAGGCCAAGTGAAAAGGTAAATGGATTAATGTGTAGCTTTTTTTTTGTCTTGTACGTAATGCAAAGATTTTCCTTTTAAGGAACAAAATTTCAGTTCAAACGCTGGATTACTATTATATGAAGACGCAGATTTACAAAGAAATAATAAATTTATAATAATAAAGCTACTTTTCTATTGTTAATGGTATGCATAACATCGAGCTTTATCCCCTTACTGAAAAAGCACAATGCAACAAAATGTGAGGACCACAGACTAATGACTGATACTGAAGATATTCCTTAAGATTATCCACTACAGAATATCAATAAAATGCGAAAGAAACATCGGATCGACACAATTTGGACTCAGTTTGGACGTATTATACATGCTCAAATTTTATTAGTTTAGCCATATCAGGCTAAAGCTAAGTGTATCAAAAACTATGGGTTTATAAGAATTTTGAGAATTCAGTTTAGTCAAATCCACTTGACCTCAAAATCAATATCCTATCCATGCTAAGCTGACCTTTAATAGCTTTTTCTAAACATTCCTGTCAAATCGACCTATGTTATGTATATGTAACCTTCTATATATCTTTGTAAGTAAATAAAGTTGCGTAACCATAACAGATTTATAGTAGTAGTAACTTAAGACCGGCGTTTTGTTCGGCTGTTTATTGTGACATTTTACAATACTCACCGGATTTAAAAGAAAAAAAATGAGTCATGCTGCAAATCGCTAGTTGGTAACTTCTAATTGCGGCCTAGTGCAAAGTAGATAGGAAATTAAAAATGAAATTTAAATGTCTGAAGCATGACGTGCGCTAAGGGCGACCGTTTTCTCAAAGCCAATCGCGTTGCATTTTCATAATTCATAATTTCATTAATTTGTTACTCGGGGCTTTGTCACGATTTTGCGGGATATTATCGGGTTACCAGAAGGAAATTATCCGCTTTGGTAATTATTGCCGAGTAAGCGGAAATTTATTAAATCCATAATTAATCGTTAATTATTGGGGTGGAGACGCTCTTCTTGCAGCCCAGCAGACTCTTCCTTTTTCTTTTTTTCTGCCTCAAGACCACAAAGGGAAGAAAATAGTAATTTCCAGCCGTTGATTAGTTTATACTCAGTAATTATTTATTTAGAAGTCTGAAGGAAACTACGAGTACAATGTGTTAAAATAAATAATTGTTATTTATCCACTTTTGGACATAGGTCTCCACATCATCCACCACACGTCAGATTTTTGAGATCTTCCAACCTTTCTTTTAGTCTCTTTTAGTCTCCATATTGTTAACGGGGATGGTTTTGCCCTTTAGGATATGACAAAGCTTTTCAAATTTTCTTGACCCAGGTAAACATACTCGTTGACATTTTCCACAATCTGATATTATACGATAATATCTCTAGTTGTATTGCTCACTATGATGGTTTTCCTTAAGTTCATCTTTAAACTCACCTTCTTTGCTGCATTTTACTGTTCCAACATTTCTCCAATCTCATTGACTCGACATTAAGACTATATCGTCTGCGAAGCGCAGGTTGTTCAGGTAGGATCCGTCAATTCGTATCCACTTTTTCTCCCATGACGTCTTTAAGGAACTATAAATATGTCTTCCAATGTTAGGGTAAACAATGTAGAGGCAATATAGTATATAGTAGAAAAATATGACAACTTTGGCATTGATCCAAACGTCGGTAGTTTTTCTCGTCGAGGCACGAAGTTAAGTTGGTACACCAACTGGAATAACGTATATCTGGACAAATTGTAATAATATCACTGACTTATCAGCATTACCATCGAATATCAATTCGAACCATTAACATGATCAAGAAAAAAATAGTAATCAAAGAGATCAGAATTAATTATTTAAGTTAGGAATTGATAAAAACAAAATGGCAAACCTGTAAAACAGATCGGGGCCGCCCGTGGCGTGCTCTATGAATAAATGCCGAGACGTACCGGCGGTATGACCATAGATCAATCAGTGATCAATAAAAAGCACTAGTGCAATTACCCGGAGAGATCAGACTGGAATCCAACACATACATTAAGTCAATTACCTTAAACGGTCGTACCGGTCGTGCCTCGGGGGCCTAAAATGGCGACGGGACATAAATCACGACAATCAGTGTCAATTTTAATATTTCTACAGCTCGCGATGGTGTTTCTATTAAAAATTTCTCTCTCCGAGTTGAGCTAGGGGGGTTTGGTGGTGGTACCTCACCAACATTGTCCGCGAGGTTTACTGAACAAGGAAGGGGCGAAAGTATGATGCGCAAGGTGTAATTACTTAAATTACGAGAAAATTACGGAGTGAGTTATGAGGCGACAGTACCGTGGTACCTCATATGCCCTTCTCTTTCTCTCGGGTCTTTTAATTGGTTTATAATTTTTCAGGCCGGGGTATAATTTGAAGTGATTCCGGATTAAATTCGATCTGCCCGACGCCATTATAACTATTATAAGTATTGTGTCCGAGGGGGTAATTATAGACGCTAATTTTGTGGCAATTACGGTCGTTTCGAGCAAACAGAATCAGGTACCAGACAGTGTCGTACCTAAAAACATAAGTAAATTTATGCGTACAAGGTTTTTGATGCTACCCATTCATTAACATAATTTAGGTCTTCTTCTTCTGCTGAGTGTACATTAATGGATGTTTGCTAGTCTAGTATACGTTGCGAAGCCATGACATCTTTTTCCTGCCGATTCCTCTCTTTCCCTCAATTTTTCCCTCAATTATCAATTGCAGGAATTGGTACCTCTCGTTGCGAATTACGTGGCCCGGGTATGCTGTTTTTCGACGTTTAATGGTGGCTAACAGGTCTTTATTGATTATTCTCATCGTTGGTTCTTCTTGCATTCCATGGAATCCTCATTACACGCCTATAGACCCAGATCTAGAATCCAGCTTGTTCATAGTGCTCACCTTCAGTGTCCATCCATCCATGCCATAAAGCAACACTGTCCAGACATAGCATTTGACAAATCTAATTCTCAAGCCAAGATCGAAATCAGTATTGGTGAGCACTTTTTTGAATTTCATACATTCATCAATCCGGCATCTGATTTCTGTGTTTGATTCTCAGTTTTCACACAATCACGTATAATTATCATGAATTTAGTCTTCTTCGTGTTAATATTGAGGCCCATGTTCACACTGCATATCCCGCAAATCCTCCATGTTATCTGCAATTAGAAATGTGTCGTCCGCATAACGAATATTGTTGACCCATACACCATTCACCTTAACGCCCACGTTGCGTTCTTCTAGGGTTTCCTGAAAGATGGTATATAAATTTTATTATAAGTTCCTCAATCTCTAGCTTACGCCACTAGACTATTACAAGTTATTGAATATTTTCTCTGGAAGTTGGCATTATACACACACTAGTGTGAGTAAATTGTTACCATTGAAATATTTTGTAGCGGTTGTTACAAAAATAATATTGAAATAAATTTCTCGTTTTTTTCGGTAAATTGAATATTTTATTTTTCTTTTGCTTACGTAAGCGTTTACCCTAATTTTTCTTTTGGCGCCTCAAACAAGGTGAAAAGTTCGATAAAAGCTTATTTGCGCCCATTTTTAGTCGATGACAGAATGTTATAATCAACACCCTATTTATTAATGATATTTACCGTAGTGAGCCTGTCAATATAAAATATGCGGTAGGTGCAAAATATTCGTAGAAAATATTGATCCCCATTGTTCCTTTCTAATAAAGCCAAACTGGTTTTACCTATTATCGCCCCATTTGTTCCTTATTCCGTATATGTAAAACAAATTTTGATAGAATTAAATTTGTAGTTACGGTGCGGTACATTTCCAGTCGTCCGGGTACAATACATTATTTCGCGGGACCTGAAGTCCTAAATATTCTAAAGAAAAATCGAATTTCTCGCGTGTAGGGGCACACATATACGTAAAGAAAAAAGGCTCCGAGTGTAAATGACATCATTATAACCTTAAAGTGCTCTCGCTCGCGTATCCCTTGGAAACGAACGTCACGTCTCGCCCCGCTAATGGCATACATGACAAGGGACCTCATCGATTTTTTAAATTTACGAAGAAAGAATAAACAGCAGCGTCCGGATCACTCCCCAAACTCCCCGTCTTCGTCCTTCACCCCCTTGCTTCCAATTTCCTCGCCCCTTCATTCTCATACATTGAATTTTCACTCGATTTAACCAACCTACCTGCGACGTTGGCCGTTAGTCTATTTGCTTTAATATGAAAATAAATTGTTGCACATAACAAATACTAGAATAATTTATTTAAAATTACAATTCCAATTTACAATTGATAAGGATTCTATAAGATGCACCACCTTAAGGCGCGTACAGTACAGATATGCAACAGAATACAGTAACGTAACAACGTCGCGTATTACGTTTGGACGGATGTCCGCAACAACGTAACATTGCAGAGTTCCAGCAGTTGTCGGTATTTTGCCGTCACATCCAAGAAATGTTCTGGCGTATGTTGCACCAAGATGTTCTCAAGTCTGGACGAGAATGCGTAAAATGTTTGTTGCGTTGTCATGGAAAAAATGTGTAGGATTCTTAGAGACCTTCATACGGACATAAGGAATAGTAGTTATGATATTAGGATGATATCTACACACAATTAAGATATCCATAATTCTTTAACCGCAGTAGAACATTCAGTTTCCAGAGAAAAACATGTAATTAACCGGATCTGGCAAGTTCCCACAAGATCTGAACAATGCAAACCTGACGGTGGCAAATACCACGATAGAGAATGTTTCCACATATCTACAAACCCATCACAAGCTAGTACCCCTCCAGTTCGGTGGCTCTAACAGAGCCGCAAAGCCTCCTTGGCCGTGTATCCTGAATATCTAAGGGTTTGATTACACTCTTACCCCAAAGCTCTTTTCTGATCTCACACATCTGATGTCCTTTCTGGATTATTCCATCAGGGACTTTGACTTGTTTCTTGGAAAGAAGCCCATGAGAGGTCGCGACTGCCGCATGCCTCCGGCCTCCTCCCAAGTCATATCAGATCTTTGCCAGAAGAAGAAGATACGGTTTAAAATGAACTCCCCGCATCGAATGATCGCAAAGATCTCGGCTTGGAAGATGGTACAAATGCCCTGTGTATTAAAAACCTACTGCGTTACTCTGTTTAGTTAGTTATATCATAACTGTATCTTCAAAAATGTGAAAAGTTTTTGCAAAAAAGATGATTCGAGTGTCTCTAATCAAGAACCGTAAATAATTACCTAAGTTGTAAACGCACTGTTTACTGAGCTTGTAGTTGTTTTGCGACCGAAGCGAGTTATAATTTAATCGGTCGTGCTGCGAACGGGCCTCAACCACTGATTAATAGCAATTAGACGGGACCGAGGCCACAACAAAAAAGAAGACGAAATACGTAAAGGAAAAGAAGAAGAGGAGGAATTTCGCGGCAAGTTATTGCCTTATCTGGCGATCGGAGGTGCGCTTCTCGGTCGATACACATCGGGTGCGATATTAGGAGGGACTCGATTATTACCCATTTTTGCCATGGAGGTTAATTAGGTACAGAGTAAGGTAATTGGCGGTACGGGTAATTGCCGGCCTGCAATCCCGCTGCTATGATTTTAATCGTCCCCCGAAGAGATCGTATAGGTGCGTTCTTTTAGTGGGTATAACAAAGTTGCAAGAAATCTTAAATTGTTCTAAATATTTTGAGAAACAACAACGAACCCAACTTCGTTTCAACCACACTATTGGCTGTATGGTTGGTGCTTACCACGTTTGTTGGTAAGCAACTTCTTTGGCATTATTTGGATACTACCTAAATTCTACTGTTGTGGGCATTTGCCTTTCAAAATCAAAAAGGTAAAGAAGGCAAAGCAGGTGAATAGACATGACCTCAAATACTACTTTCAAGTAGGGTAGCTTTCAGAGTAGAGACCTTACAAGCCAAATGTTAGTGATATTCTTGACGTAGAAATCTAAATTTAGCCTTAAATCTGCACGCATATGTCTTATTCATCACTTGGTGGTTTTGAAGAATCTTCGACAGAACCAGAATCTTGGTGCAAGAGTTCAGGCAAGATAAATATACATTTAACCCTCACTAACACCTTCTTCTTCCCGACCTCTGTCCACTATTATTCGGTATGTGGTATCCCTCACCATTCTCTGATATTGCGGAGCCATGAATGTTGTTTATGTCTCGGCACCACGTCTCTCCTCAATTTTGCCTCTTACAATTAGCTTCGGTACAAAGTATCGGCTTCCGTAAGTATGTTCCCCAGATAAGACGTTTTTCGTTGTTTTACAATATTTAGAAGTTCTTTTTCTACCTCAGCTCTCAGCCAGATATCTTCGTTTAACATGTGCTCTGTCCAGGAGATCCTAAGCATTCTTCGTAGTGTCCACATTTCAAATGCTTCTATTCGTTTCAATGATCTGACCATGTTTTCACTCCATACAACAAGATGGGCCATGCCTTATAGATCACTTGCAATGATCACTCGCAATCGAAGGCATTTATCAACTCAATTTAACTTTATTCTCTTCTCAGCTCGTATTTATCCACTTCTGGATGTAGGCCTCTTCCAAATCCCTCCACGCCTTTCTATTTCTAGCAGTCCGGGTCCAATTCCTTCTTGCAACATTCTGGATATCGTCTCTGGGGCCTACCAATGCTCCGTTTGGTCTCTGTTGGGCGCCAAACTAGTATCCTATGTGCCCACCTGTGGTCGTCCTGCCTTGCCACATGACTACCTCATCTCCATTTCAGTTGTGCCACAAGCCTTAGCACATCTGTCACTTTAGTTCTTCTACGAATTTCCTCGTTGCGGATTCTATCCCTTGGGGTGATTCCTATCATAGCCCTCTCCATTGCTCGTTGGGTGGTTTGCAGTTTATTGGCAAATTTGCGGGTAATTGCCATTGTCTCTAGTCCATATGTGAGAACCGGCATCACGCAGGCATCAAACACTCTCCTTTTATAGGAAATTCACTAGATTTAAAGATAAATCCTAGTCTGCCAAAGGCTGCCAAGGAGAGGCCTATTATTCTTGTGATTTCAGAAGATTGATTTTCTTTGCCATGTTGTATTTTGTGGCCTAAGTAAACATATTCCGAGATAATCTTCAGGGGTTGGTCGTTATCGGTCACCTGGATGTCTTCTATACTCATGATTTTTGAAGATTTCCTCCAGGGTAAGGGTAAAATGTTTTGGTGAGATAATGTCTCCTTGCCTTACTCCTCTTTTGATTGGAATACTATCGGTTTTTAACTCATTATCTATTTTTACATGAAGTTATTATAGATTTGTTTGATGATGCTTGAGTATCTAGAGACTAGATCTTTGCATTGTCTAGGGATTCTAGAATTGCCTAGGTTTCGACAGAGTCAAAAGGGGAGTTAACTTTAATAAGTATCGTGATTTCTTGTTTATTACGACGTATAAAGCCATGTGGTTTTTAAAGAAACATTATGAATATTATGATACAAATATGAATTGGCATACGCTGCATTTTCCAGATATTTAAAAATGGTGAAAACACGAATATCTGAACAAGACGAAATTATAATGTATGTCACTTGATAAAAGCTAGAACATAAACACTAAACGACAAAAAAAAAACCACAAAATGTTCTTCATTAAGGGCTTGATAAATATCGCATGTGCATAAAACGCATATTCGAAAACGCTGATGATATGAATTTGATCATTTTGAATTATCCAAGATGTATATAAACTTTTGCCAAATCTAGAACACCAATCAGGTCAAAAACCTTAGACAAATCCAACTATAGACGTCAATTAAACTTAACCAACTCACTATTTCCATTTCCTGCCTTATTTTATTCCACTAACGAAAAGAAAACCAAGAAGAAAACAATTACTCCCCCATTCGACGCGACAATGATTGACACATTTACAAATTATCTATGTTTTTTTCTATTTAAGGACACCGCAAAAGTAAACCCTCCCAAAGTCTATATCGGCGACGGTAATGAGAGAAAAAAAATTGACAAACAAACTAATTAAATTCCCCGAACCCCAATGGATAAAAATTAAATTTTCCCTTTTTCCTTTAGATGCAATTTCGTGAAAATTATCCATGCGAAAATCGTCTTATTGGAGATTTTTACACGAAACCAATTTCCACAAGGATAATTAGAAAAAGTCGCCGATAGCGAGGAAAGCAAATTAAAACGTGAAAATCACGCTAAAATGCGTCAGTATCTAATTTTATTATTGCTGAGGGAGTATCACCTGTTTGTTAGCGCTAAATTTTAAATCTAAGGCAAAATTACCGGTGTCGATACGAAAACTCCTCTATCACTATCGACCCACAAAACATCTGACTGTCCTACAGTGTTGCCAGACTAACGCTAAAAGCCTAGAGTAACACAATTTCTTGACTATTGCTTCACTAAATTTACCTTACTAAACCAATATTTTTTGATTTTTTAGTAAAGTGTGTGTGTCAAGTTGGTTTTACAGAACTAACAGAGGCTTTTTAAACATTTGTGAAACAGCTAATTTGCAACAAAACCACTCAATAAGTGAAAGGTTCAGCACAATTTGGCAATGTTCAAGTGACAGCTTAAGTTTCTCGCCGGGTCGTAAACGAAGCAGGGTTTTGTTTATTTTCGTTTGGGACTTTCAAAAAGTTAAAAATAATTTTAAAGGTATGTACTGAGTGGTTGTGTGATTTGGTAGCAAAATTGTTTTAGGCACTGTTTGCGCTGTTTTTTTGTGGTTTAGGCTTGGAGTTGGCTAGATTTTGTTCAATTTGCTATCTAACCTTAACTTTCTATTCTGGTTGCGGTTACGGTTCCACCAGTCCGTCCTTGTAAATTCTGTTAAAGAGCCGGAGTTAGTACAGGCGTTCGTCAAGAGTCAGAAATCATGCAGTATAATACTGCCACGAATAGAAATTCGTATTATTTAATAAATATAAATTCATTAAAGTAAAGCAAATATTCGAATATGGCAAAATAATAAAATGCACGAGGCAAGGGAACAGAATGCACGTAGTGCATCATACCTATTTTTAGATAGAGAATAGGTAAAACGAACGACGAACAACAACAGATTTTGTCACTGTACCGATTTGGTATAAATAAGGGCTCGACATCCTTTAGTAAGGCAAATGGTAGAAGACAGCAAGAAGACTCCGTCTCGTGCCATGATGTAGTCGGTCACGAAATCTGCAATCCGCACGGGGTTCGTAAATTAATGAAATAGTAAATCATTCTAAATTATAATAATTGCGAGTGCCAAACCCTCTAGAAAGCTGCCCTCATCATTGTTTAACAAGTATGACTTAATTAATGTAATATTTTGTGCATGTAAAAGGTACTGTTTGAAATTTAATCATGTTTGATGATTTTATTCTGATTTGCCAAACTGGTAAAACGACCATTTTGTCATTTAGTTTTAACTGCTTTTAAGTTATTAATATATATTTTTCTACCAAGTGGTTTAATTCTACCTCCAATACAAGATCTCGGTAAAGGTGTTTGTTAAAGTATTAAACGCACGTCTCGTTTAACTTGCTGAGCCAAAAGGGCTTTACAATTTAAACGTGACAATACATAAATTAAAAAAATCGATATAAACGAACTCGACAAAATACTAGAACTTATGGAACAACGAAGAAGACTCAAGCATAATACGATGGAATATAGGAATAAACAAAGGGAAATGAATTAAGAACAAGATCCAGGACGCTGAGAAAAAATGGATGACAGACAGATGCAGAGAAATGGAAGAGCTGGAAAGGAAACATGACATGTTCAACTTGTACAAGAAAGTTAGCGAAGTTGCTGGCCTATATACTAGGAAAACTACTGATATGCTGGTTGATAATACAGACAGACTAATCATTGACATGAGGTTCTTGAAGCCTGGAGTGGATACATAGCTGAACTATTTGATCAGATCAACCAGACACCACTATTAGCGTGGAAACGTGCAAAATATAAGCCTTATTCATAGAAGAATACGCAATGAATGTGAAAGTGATCTGGACGAAACCCAGTTTGATTTTCGAAACGCTCTTGGTACCCGAGAAGCAATGTTTGCCTTAAATATACTGCTTCAAATGTGTCGCGATCAACGTAAAGACATTTTCGTATGCTTTTCGCGAACTACTAATAACAGTGAAATGCCGAAAGCTGTCCTATCTGGGTCATATACTCAGGGGTGATCGATACCGTATCCTTCAACTTTGATGAAGGGCAAGATAGAAGGCCGTAGAGGAGTCGGTAGAAGGCAAACCTCGTGGTTAAGGAATCTTAGAGAATGGACCGGAATTCGAAGCGCAGAACAACTCTTTAGACTGACCGAAGACAGAGCACAACTCGCCATGGTGATTGCCAACATCAGGAGGACCTGATATGGCACCAGAAGAAGAAGAAGTACATTACAAAAAGAGTGCAGTAAGAAGCATTTTCAATCGCTGCACTATTGGTACTTTGCGATTGGTGAACAAAAAGCAGCCATCTGAATCCAGCTTTTTTTTATTAAAAGAGTCTTATTTGTGTAATAGACATCAAAGAGAATAGCATGTCTGATCCTTTATGTGTTCAGCATCGAGTACCAGAAGAAACTGTCTTGGGACCGTTGCTGTTCTTGCTTTACGTCACAATCCGAGCTGTTTGCTATTGATACAATGATTTACATGACTGGGAGTGACTTAAATCTTATGCAGAGAAACGTAAATAGTGATTTGGATAGCGTATTCAGATGGCTAGGTCAAAATAAGCTTAGTGTCACTCAAATCAAAGTTTTGACTCTTTGAAGGAAAGAGTAGCTTGAGAACCGTCTCTTTGGGGCATCTTGGTGTAATTATAGACGGTACCAAAATTAAGCACAAAAATCAACTAAATTGCAGATTATATAACTAGAAAATTTGCAAAGAAGGTGGGCTACATTTCTAGAGTGGGGAGACAATTGTCTATGGAGACCATACTGCTGTTGTATAACAGTATCATCTCAAGTTATGCTATGCTGCTACAATCTGCCTGGTTTTAAGTTCGTCAAGATCCAGATTGTGCAAAATTGAGCTATGAGGTGCATATTCCTATTGTTTGTCTTTTAAAATAAAAAATGAACTGTTACCACCGCAAGCGGATCAGTACGAGAAACTGGTCTGATTTTATTTTGAATGGGAACTGTAGAACAATACAGATGTTCCATTCAGTATTGGTGAGTCAACTATAGAGTAAAGTTCGTTATTTCATTAGGTTCGAAAAATACAAAAGTTGTAGAGAATATTGAGATACATATTTTAAAATTACTTTTGGATATACAGGGTGGTTCATAATAGCGAGGCGAACTTCCACTTATTATTGTTACAAAATTTGAATTTGCGTTTTCCAGGTTACTGAAACGCATCGAATCATGTTATGCTAACTGCAGATGTATGCCTCAACCGTCCGGACTTTCTGAACCCTCAAACTTGTCCAGCACCAATTGATATGGCTCAGAGGTCCCCAAACACCGTTTTTATGGGGTATAAGCCCCGTGGTTCCCTAGCTCGTGCCTTACACGACAAAGTGGTCCAAGACCAGTATTTAAGCCAAATAGACAAAAACGAGGTGAGTAGCCCCAATAATCTCGCATGTCTCAGAGAAATTTCGAGCCCTATGAAAGTTCCCATGAAAAATTCAAGAAGTAAACATTGATTCATTATTTAAGTCGGTCATGTTAATAAACGTTTTATGGGGGGACACACGTAAGGAAAATTGGACATAATTGGTATAATTCCGGTTAATAGTTTATTAATGGGGACCCAATTGCGGTTGGCCTCCCTTAGATATTGGGGGGTGGTTATAATCACTCGGTGAATTGTTTTTTTTTCTAACTGTGATACGTGTAGTTGCTCGTGTGTACCTAATCTAATAATTGTTTAGTTAAAGATTTTCTCGTTTACGCAAAATGATAAAAACAGTTTAGTTTACCACCGTCAATTATACAGATAGCATAATCGGTTACTTAATTGATCTACCGCGTGTGTTTACAAAAAAATGCTCGATCATTGCAATGGAGGGATGGCCTTTTAGGAAAAATTTCACTAAACTGAAAATCGACGTAAGTAGACGACAGGAAAAAAATTGTGGTCCGTACACGAAATTTGCGTGTATGCAAATCTCGTATCTTTCCAGTCAAGTAGACAAAAAGGGGATAACATCACAAAGAAAATTACAATACACTTAAAGTCTTGTCTTACACGATCCCCCCAGCGTGGAAAAACAGACAAGGCTGCTTAGCATTCACCCTGTGTCCGATTATCCCGTAGGCTACACGTACTCAGAAAGGGATAGTTCATCTAGGTTAGTCCCGAAGCAAATGTTCTAACTTTGAAACTAATACAGAAAATTTAGAAAACCATTCATTATTTTATCATCTGACATGTCTTTTAGATATCAAGGTTAGTGGTTTTCAATTATTTAAACTATAGGCGCAGTGTTTGTGTAACAATGTTTTACAAAACTTTTGCTAAAATTATACTCACTTTTTATCTATTATTGAGATTGATGGACTAGATTGGCCTGTATAATAAACTAAGTTTCAGTTAGAATTTATTAATTTTGGCTATTTGCCAACAAAACTGGAAATTGACATCAAATTCATGAAAATTGAATTAAAAACTGCAAATCGACGTCAAAATCATGAATAACTGATTTGGTAATAGGAATTTTGTCAGTCAGTTAAATTTTTAATCTTTTTTTAACGAATTTTAGTGCTAAAAACTGGAAAACGGCTGAAATAGAATGACTTTTGATACATTCTAGCAGTCAATCTCATATTTGTTCCGAAAATTGTCTGATAAAACGGAAGTTACAGTGGTAACCGGACTATAAACCCATTATCAAGACGGGAGTCGGACCTCGCCCTCTTCGGCAGTTTGTCCCGGTGCAAGACATTTTTTACGACTCGTCCCCGAGGTGTGCTAACCTTTTTTTTCGACGCGCATTTCCTTTTTGGGGACCCTTTTGCCTTATACATAACTAACTCGCCAGAGTGGGGATTCTACGAATGATTAGTTAGTTTCCTATAGTTATTTGAAGATTAATTATTTCTTCAAATCATCCCACTTAGACGACTTAATTAAGGTTATCATTAATGCAACAGGCTTGCATAGCTTTGGACCTCACCAGATGACCACCGATGGTCGTTAATCCGCTTTAATACCCTCACGTACGAAAGAGCATATTACCAACAGTCCGCAGGCTTTCTTATTGACTTTTTGCGACCGATAATTAGATCAAAACGCTTTTAAAAAGCGCTAAAGAAATGCCAACGAAACACACGCTCATTATATCTCATAAACTGTCATAACGTTTTTAGCATTCCGGCGACGACTTTGATGTGTGCCACCATGTTTAATGAATTCAAAGCAGTCGGTAATGATCGGAAAATGAGTGGTGATCGGGCTTTGTCGCTTATTATTCCAGATCGCAAATATGCCGATTAATCGATCGATAATCAGGAGGAATTGGTCTCGTTGGCCTTTCAAGATCTCTTTTTCTTGTTTCCGACTTTTTGTTCAAGGCAAATTAGACGCGCGTAACTACGTCTGATTTCCGTCTAGCCACCGAACTGGCCGGATCTAAATCGGCCGGACGAAGAAAGAAGACATTAATACACAAGCGAACCGCAACAAAAACAAGTGACAACCATCGGACAAGTGACAGCACGGCGGACAAAACAATCGAACAGCGTTTTTTGGCCGACCAATGGAATGTCGGGAATGGCCGTAGCCGCCGCAGTTCTAATGTCCTGGACGCCATAAAAATACGCCCGTTTTTCTGGGTTTGGTACCGCTTTTCGATTTGTTGATGGCAATTTTAAGTTGATAAGGTAGTACATTTTCAGGACTAAAAAGCAATAACACAGAATAGAACCAATCAGACAAAAGATAAATTGTCACCCCATAACAAGAAAGAGAGAACACATAGGGAATGATATAGAACCAGACGATAAGCTTTTTCTATGCAAGATTGTTGAAGCAACTGTAATATACAATATCTGACTACAAAGTAAAAAGAAACGTCATTTTTAAGTCGTTCTCCATCTTTGTCAGAAGCAGTATTCTACAATAATGGTCCTAACGTTTCTTTTTAAACTGCTCGTCAAAAAGAATGGGACAGCAACATTTTTGGACTTTTTTGAGAAATACATCCATACACCATCATACCCCGTATACTCGGATCCGTGGCAACTTTCAAAAAGATCATTTAGGTCATCAGAAAGAGAAATAAAACACCTTTTAATCCTCAAAAAAATTATTAAAAATCGAGTCACTCAATTTAAAGATACAGCCTCTCAAAAAAAAACAAAAAAAATTTTGCTGTGCCATTCTTTTTGACCAGCAGTTTGTTTTGATTTAGCAATTTAAGTGACTTTGGATGGATTGGAATATTGGTTTCTTCATAATCAAAATCAAAAACCACTCAGTATATTTGCAGACTAATAATAAGCAGCTGTACAAAACCCTAACCTAACCAGCCATCAATAAGCCTCCCCGCCCGCCAGATTCTGTCAAATCGACCGGCCTCCTAACACTGCCGCGTTTAATTATAAAGCCCCATCCTCACTACTAAATTAATGGCATTTCTTCTGAACTGCCTTTCTGGCTACCGGTGTTAAAAACCACATTTAGATACCGTTAAGCAAACACTTAAAACCCACCCCGTTTTCTGCTTTTCTTGCTTTCCTTTCTTGTTTGGTGGTATTTGCAAGTTTGAGATAGGTTTTCCTCCAAATATAGGCTTTTCGATGGCGTTTACGCTACTTGAACTCTACATAATACATAAATGCAAAATAAGTTCCGAGAAGTAAGGAGTTTGATACACACATACAGCGGAGATAGAAATGCATAAAAAAGTCCTGAATTTTGTTTTTAATGGAAATTTTGTGCTTTTGTGGCTGCGTCAATCACCCAGCTCTATAGGTGGTGGCTTAAATATTGCGGAAGGGCGTAGGACGTAGCGTAATTGAAATTTTTAAATCGGGAGAGATTTCCGATTAATGGGGCGTGCGTTAATTGATGGGCCATTATCTCGTAAACTGTTTTAAGGGGAGAGCGTACGAAACGAGGCTGTTATTCAACCCACCGATTTTTATGCATAAATTTTACGTTTCCCGATAGATTACTTGGCTATTCGCGTTTATTAAATCTTGTTTAGTCCTTTTCACTTCAAGACTTTTTTTAAAACTGTCCTAGGATATGTGGAAACTTCTGAGACTCGTTTTGATATGCTTGGAAGGCATCCTAAAACTACTTTCCATAGGAACGCCCTTCAAGAATGCTTGGATGTTTTCCAAATGCAGAGAGAGCTAAACTTAGATTGTCAAGGATCTAAACTACTGGGACAGGAAATTGATTAAGATGAAGCTTATGTGGTTAAAGATAGAGTCAACCTGCATTACCATAATGCCTAGCAACATGCCCTTCTTCCTATTCAACTTTCTGGCCCAAACTAGTACCCCAGTAGCCTTGGGGCCCTTTTGGCTTCTTGTGTTTATTCCTTAAAGTGCAGGAAGAAAGACAGAGGCAAACTTCTTTGCGGATGCTACTAAAAATGGTGATCCAATTTGGAACATTGTGAGCATGTTGGTGTGACAATATCGTTTATTCCTCTTAAAGCAGAAAGTGCGCTAGCTTCCGTTCCGTCCAGACTCAGCTCCTTGGGACTTTTGATACAATTGAGTAGTGTTTAACCATAAACAGACTATTCTAATCATCATAGGCTTGCCGGACACAATAATATAAGACAAAGCATGTTCTTAAAAGTGCAGGAAAAGGGACAGAGGCAAACAAAATGAAATCTGAAAGGAAAACCCTTGGAAAAACATGGAAATGCACGTTACTACATTCTTGAAAAGTGCGTTGATCTAGAATATTACGCTTTTATGGCTTTTTAGTTTAGATATATGCTTTCTTAATTTTATTCTGTGATGTGCATACAAAGTTGTGTTACTATTAAATCTACAGTTTACCCATGTTACACTTTCAAAGTTTGTATGAAATACCTTTGAAAACTTATAATTTACATAACTCAGGTAAATAATTAAAATCGATGCAAATTTGTCCTAAATGGGCCAAAACGATATTCTTTAGATAAACTCTTGCACAAACTGGAAGTCTGGCAAACACCACGATTGCTCTTGCAGTGGTTTAACTATTTTTTCTTTGATGCTAGTTGATACTGCTGATACATGCTCCAGACAGCTACATATACCAATTTTTTGGTGTAAACTGTCAATTTGCAAAAAAATGTCTCCCCCTTTTAAGCCTACATGTAAGCTCTTTTAAGATGAGAGGTTTGTTGTTATCTTGCCGCTTTGAAGTGTCGGGGGAAAGGGCACTAACGACATCCCTTGCTTTCCCTTGTAGCACTAATCCCCGCATCCAGGATTTGCACGAATTTGAATACTAAAAAGCGGTCCAATTTCGAGGAAAAAAAACCGAACAATTAGCAATTACTGCCATCTACCCCCGCTAAGTCGACCCACGCCAAAAACCTTATGAATAAATAACCATACGGATCTCGTTTTCAGTGACCTGCAGTTAATTTACAGTGGAATCAATATAACAAATTCCATTTTGTGGCTCGTAAATCACAGCTTTAGCACCGTTCAATTCGCGTACAAAGTTATTGGGATAGGGGTTTATCGCACAGGTACGGCAAGTTATTTCGAGACGGTTTAATGTAGCAATTTACACGGTTTTATCCCCCTTTTTCCTTGCCAAACTATAGAATACGCCATTTTTACTCCCCTCATTTTCGAAATATCGCGACCAATTAAACGCAATTTTACGGTGCAAAAGTCCCGAAACTAATACCACCTTATTGTTTAAAAAACAACTTTAATAACCGGCCCATGATTAGCCAAAAATGCACACAGACGTTTAAGGCCAGCCTGGCTTGAAGATAACGGCGAAAAAACCGTAATTGCCTCCCCTCAGCCTCAGCTCCCCAAAAAAAATGCTCTTTTTGGTGCGGGAAATCACCTAATTTGCAAGAAATCCCTTGGGATAACGTCTTGTGCCACTAAATTCTGAATATTACGAGCCAAGTAAAAAAAGAGAAAAAACGATCCGGGCGTACAGCTAAAAGTAATCAGCCGATGCGGATTCGCAGAGGATGAAAAGATGCAAAAACGACTTCTTTGGCTCTCCAGACGCTAAAATACTGTAAAAATAACAATGGATAGAGCCTTTTTGGTTTTAGTTGGTTTTTTGATCAGAAAATGGTATATAATATCATGTAATAGCAATTGTTGATGTGTTGCTGGTATCGGTGTACAATAAAGATAGAAATACAATTTTAGTAGTTTTAGAAGAATTTTAAAAAAATGTTAAAGAAAAAACTGATAAATGCACATCAAAAGCAACCATTCAGGCAATGGAATTTAGACTATTTGGAAATTATAAAATATCAAGTAGATATTGTAAGAAGTAGTATTTATAGCTCCATAGAGCCAAATTTGACAATTGGCACGTTAAGGAACACTTTAATACTTTGCTTGCCTCAAATAACAGCTGACAGAACTGTTAAAACTCTTAAGTTTGAAGAATGTAATTTTCATTCAATTAACATTCAGTTGATTTGAATGTAATTTTCAAACTTTTCGACGTGGAAAAGGTGTTTTAGAGTTTGAAAAACTGACATTTTTTCATAACATATAACTAAAACACATCATTTTTGCTTCTTCTAAATTTAGATGTCAAGAATTTCCTCTCAGGTCTCCGGAAAAAAATAAAACGTGCAAAGAGCTTAAAACCCTCCCAATTCCTATACATATATTTTTACTTAAGGGGGGCCGCGGCTCTATAAGAATTTATACGTTTTCGAATACCTTGCGGCGTTTGCGATCACATTTTGATTGGTTATGTGGAGTAAAATAGTGGGTGAAATACTCTAAATCCCTTTTTGGTAAAATGTATAAATTTCCGTAGATGTGGAAACGGTGTTTCTCGTTTTCTCGTCCATCCTTGTCCTATAACGCAATAAACCAGTCAATTTTCCTTCAGCTCTTAGAAGGAAAAAACCGTTTTTCTTCAGAAACTCAGTTATAGTTAGAATAAGTTAGTCAAGAATAATATTTATTTTTTATCATAATTAAATTTGTTATTTACGATGAAATGAAATAAGACATGACACAGTTTTGAGGAGGTGCAGCTCTTCAACTTGGTAAAGGACCACATCATAAATCAGGTGAAAGATGTAGGACCAGGTTATAGAATAGGAAAAACTGAGTTTGTTATATGCAGATGATACGGTTCTTATAGCAGAAAATGAGGACAACCTCTAACCAATGCTATTTGAGCTAAAGTCACAGCACAAAAAGTTGGAGAAAATAGGGCATCCTCCCATCAAAAGGAAGAGGAAGAAGTATATGAAAATAATAAGACTATTGTATGTGGACATTTGATATTTCGGTGTTTAGTATAGACGAAAGTATCTACAGTGTAGTAGATATGTTCTGCATTGTTTTGAGAAATATATTATCTGCTTTTATTTTCCTAACCTACTGATTTGTAATTGCAGTGGTACCAATGCAACCTAGCCCAATTGCCAGAGGATTTAAGGAAGAAGTTCGTTCAGCTGGGTCCTGACCAAGACACTATAGCCTTCTTGGAGAATGCGGAAAAAAAGTCTGACTGGATTCTGACACAAATTTGGCATATGCTGGCCAAACTGTTTTTAGGATGGTTTATGACTCAAACTACAATAAACGGGTAAGTTTGCTATATTTTTAATTCAATAGTAGCTGTTTTGTATTGAAAATATTTTAAAAAAGTGGCGAAAGACTGGTTTAAAGTAATTATATCACCTTTTGCATAAGATAATTAACCACTCAATTACCAAACCAAACTACACCCTTGATGTAAGTTTTTTACTTGAAAATGTCCTGTAGCTTGGTGGCAATCAAAAGTAAAAACTTTCAGTGTAGCAAATTATCTTTAAAAGTGTGAAAAAAGGAATACTTCTATAAAATATATAAATTTGATCCATAAATCCACTAAAAAAAAAATATAATGCAAGTAATACTTATTGTCACTATATTGATAAAACCAATGTGCAGGTCCATATTTTGTTTTTGCAAGATATTTCCCACCAGTTTGATTAAGGTCTTAATGTTCACAGTTTATCAGATATCAACTAAATCTTTGGTGATTCTTATCACAAACATTCAAGTGAGAATCAGCTTTTGCTTGAAAACTTGACAGGTGTTGAGATTTAATTAATTTGTAATTTTAAAGTATCACATTTTTGATTTGTATGAAGACTGATTGAAACCTTTTATTGGAATCTCAAGCAAAGGACATTGATCGAAAGAATCCAAACGGAAATGATTTCCATTTCTTCTCCGAAGCGACCTTAATAACACGAATATTCCGGATAAAAAAACCGTTGTAATTTTATAATAATTACTACTGGGTGTTCACGCGGCTACTAATAATAAACTTTTTCAGCAGGGCTTAATGATGGCCGGCTCGAAGGACGAGAATTCAAAGAAAAAAAGCGTAATTATATAATTAGTTATGCTCAAAATGACAGTCAGGTAGAAATTAGAGACTGACGGACGCGCTTTTTGTAATTTTTTAATGACAAACTTGTGGGCCCCGATGTAAAGTTGCACACGGAATTCGATAAGCAAAAGACGTGTCCGCGTCCATGATGATGAATGCCCGAAATGGATGAGGGAAGGTGCGAAAAACAACGATATTTCTCGGCAGTCATTACGGCTAATGATGGCCATATAAAATTTACTAATTAAGGGCCGAAATGCAAAGTCACGTTCGGGATAAAAGGGGGTTTACGGCACCCTAATTTGTTTCACTTTGTTCCCTCGAGAAACCGGGGCGATTAATCACCAAGTGCGAAAAAGGGACTCTTTGAGTTACACGTTTTCTACTTTTAAGTCTTACCTGTAAATTGGCAAATATCTGAATTACATACAATTTTTTTTTTATTTACCAAAATTTATTTTTTTGTTGAATGACTGTGGTCGCAAAGTTATTATAAACAGGAGAATTCCTGCAGTAGGATTGATTGATTAGGTTGTCCAATATTGGATAATGTATAAGTAAAAAGACCTGGCATCTAGTAATCATATATTTGTGAACCTTGAAACTGGGTTATAATTAAGAAACTATTTTGAAAGACAAAGTAAACTAAAAATGCACAAAACTGAGAAGAAATTCTTGCAGTGTGGCATAGGTAACATACAAGTCTTTATCTTTTTCATAAACCATAGTTTCTCCACTGCTGGAGATAGGTCTCTTCAAGTCTTTTCCAGACATCTCTGTCCTGCGCTTTTTGTGACCAGTTTCTGCTCGCTGCAGCTTTAATATCGTCAGCACATCTCTTCATTTTCCAACCTACAAGTATTGTAGTGCAAAAAAGAAATCAACTACTAGAACTGAATATGAAAATGATTTCAGACACAATAGCAACAAGTAAACTCTCTGTGGGAGGAACTGAGAGAAAGCATTAATTAGCTGGGTAGGGCATGTTGCACATCAAAACAGTATTTTGGCGACCCAGAGAAACAATGACAAGTAGAGATAGGCCAAAAAGGCACTGGATAAATGATATCAACGAAGAAGTAGGTCGAAACAAGACTGGCAGAAGTGGAAGAGACACGGAGAGGTCTGAATGTCCAAAAACTGATTGAAGAAGAAGAATGGTTCATAAGGCTGATAATGGCTCTATCATCATTACATCTGATTGCATTCACCCTCTTGGGGAGCGGGATAAACGTGGATCCCAGGCACTTTTCGAACGTTTTCATAAGGAAGGACGTTGTCTGAATAATTTGGATTCGGTACAATTCAAAACATTCAAAATCGGCCAATAACTTGTTAACAGCTTTCGCGTATTGTTTTGCGTTTAGTTACTACAAGACTCGCAACAGTATACGACAATAAAACGATCTCAGGCGCCAGCAAAATCAATTTTTCGAGGTTCGTGATCGGTCTGATGAGGTGACGTTCACATGTAAGCCGTTCCGAGAAAAATCAATCAAAATAACAATTAAAACCAGCCATCGTTAATTACCAACCTATAAATAACCCGTTTAAGTGCGGTTTTAACACCGAAACTAAATGTCACGCCCGTTTTAAGTTGGCTTTTTTGTCTTCGTTTTCGTTCTTTATTTTGCATCCTCCTCGGTTCAAATCAAACATCGTCCATCTATCGTAAAAACGTCCACTTTTGAAATATCGATTTTTATATTGAACCATTATTTTTTTTTTCTTAATTGGTTGCCGTATTCAATTTGAGAGTTTCACGTCTCATATTGTTTTGACCGTGGATAATTACAACACTACCAGTTAGTCGCTCTTGTAGTTTCTATAAAGTTATTTTTGTTGTACTGCATATTTAAGTTAAAAACATTTAAATCATTATTCAATTATGTTTTTTTTTTAGATTAAATTTCTTATTGATTTCCATTAAAGCATGGTAGATTGCAAGGTGCGTTATTACCTAAGGAACATCTCCTGGTTCTCATTAATTTCGCTTATGCTCGAAAAGCCACAGAAGTAATTGGATTTCTCTTCTTTTATTTCCCCAATTTCCAGGTGCGGTAATTAGTTTTTCTTTGTTGCTCTAAACTATGCATGAATACCAAATACGAAGTCTTTTCAGACATTTTTAACGCTGGTCAGTCAGAATTTCATAGTCAAATACCAAAATTATTTGTGAATGATACCAGTTGTTCCATTCTCACGTTTCCGTTCGAGTTTTTTTTTTATTTAAAAGCAATTCCATATATCTCGGACTATTTGCGGGCGGTTTATCTCGGGTCGTAACTAATTTGCAGTCCTGTTCACACGTAGGCGTAAAATAAATCATGCAGTGGACTCACTAATTGCTTAGCTGGTTTGGATGCAGTACAAATAGCCCGTAACCAGATTAACTCTGTGCCCATCAACGCCCGTTTCACTTATCTCGGTGAACAACATAGTTTTTATTTAAGACAGTCTGTTTTTACAGATTTGTCTATTATATTGTTTGTGATATACCTTTTAAGGAAATCACACAATTTTTTTGGTTGAAGTACTAGTGAAATTATGGTTGACTTAGTCAACTGTCTCATCATTGAGTTTTGTTGGGTTGGATCAATTACTACTCATCTTGATGACTTGAAATCAGTGAAAAAATGCTCAGTTAGGAAAGATACTGACATTATGAAAGACGGTGCTGAAATCAGTTGCATTCAGACGTTTTGCTTTGAAATATTTACTACTCGCTGGATCATCTTTCTCAGGAGCATTAAATTGCGATAGATCTCTTTTCTATTTAGTTATTTAGGAACCAGCGTAAAGAAGAATTATCCTGTCGCTTTGCTAATTTTTCATTTTGTCATTTAATATACTTCACGATCAAAGGGTTTTTGCCAGATGGCACATCCGTAGGATCATAATACACCGGTTGTAGAGAATTATTGGTTCTTTAATCCAAGTTGAAGATATCATTATCATTCGCTTTTCTTCTCGATCTAGATGCCATTTTGGCAAATTATTGCACTTTTTCTTGGTACTTGGTACAACTTCAAAGTCTATTTCAATTCAGAATTGTTGCAGCTGATTGATCCAATTTTGTACCTACTTTGTTTCATTATTGAAATTACAGGTTTCGAATGGACTTTGTTATCCGCATTACAGTTAGTAGTAGGTAGTAGTTTATTGTATTTTGTAGTATATTTTCTAATGACACCACCAAGTACATTGTACTCATAAAATAAAAATACTTCTTGCTCTGCGGGAAATTTCAGCTGTTTGGATTTGTTTTGCCACGCTATCAGCTGGGCAGCATTTGGTAAGCTAGGCTACATCGCAATCAACCTTAATCGGGAAGACTCTTAGAGGCTCTTATCCGTCAAAACATACGGACTATGACTCTTACAAAGAAGAGAAAGACTCCGAGAGTCATAGAACGTGCCATGTTCAGCCGAAGAGTAACGGATGTTGCGACAAGAGTAGTCGATCTAAAGTGGAGATTGACAGGTCATGGTGCAGGGCAGAACCCATCTAAGTGTTCCTAAATTATTAATAAACACATAAAGATATCTGTCTATTACAGAAGAACATCAATATTTTTGCATTAGAGGGATTTTAAATTCTTTGAAGCTTATTTGGGATTGATATTACTGGAATGAATGGTTGGTGGATAGCAGTAGTCTGATCGGCGAGCACACACATATGCACACGTTCCTGATTACGACAAATTATAAAACAAAACGGACTTGGAATGACAATTGGCCGACAGGAAGAGGCATTTGTACAGTTTTTACTGGCGCAATCATAAACGCATTAAATAGATAATACAGTGGCTTGCCCAATAATTACAGAAGTACGATGCGACCATATGCTCGAGGTATTCGTCGACCATTGACTACCGTAGACCGTGTTATAGGCAGGTCGTTAACTGATGAGTTTTTTGCGATGGATATTAGAGCAATCGCGCTAAACTATAATAATAATAATAACATGGTGACTGCGTATAAAAACCAGGGAAATTATCAATTATTGTATGCCCGATATTAGAGAGAAACCGTTGCGGTTTACGTAATTGCACCGCGAAAGTCGATGTCCAACAGCTCCCGCACGAAATCAAAAGCGTTCCAAAAACGTTAATTTTAATTTCTGATAAATCCCGATTTTTTTGTTTTGTTGCCTTGGGCCTTCTTTTAATTTTAATCGCCGCCAAATGCAAACAAAAGCGTCATCGAGCTCGAGCATTAACTCTGTACCGCTTTTTTTTTTGGGTAGAGCGGCAAAAACGCAGTGCCATAGCATAGTTCGGCAGTCCCTCTTAATAACAATAAATAATGCGTATTAATTGGTTTGATATATTACCGGCATTGCTGCTTTTTGCGCCCCCCGGTGGCTTCTACAACGAGAATGCGGCCCCCTTTTTTTTGAGAGCCACGGACGCTTTGGAATGCTCAACCTTTGTGGCGGTGTTAAAATTTTGACACCGGATTTTCGCTCGTCTTCCATACTGATGTAAGGATTTTCGACTTCAAATCAGATTAGATGTCATATTTAACTCTTATTTTATGGCCAACTTTCCTTCTACTTAAATTGATGTTTTAAGGAGACTATATTCACTGGGACACTTTGAAGAAACCAATTTGGGAGATTGCTTGAATGCCAATCAAAACGTTCACCAGAAATGGAAGAATGAAGGAAGTTTAGTATGATAATCAAGATTTTACACCAAATCACCATGTTCTGAACAGCTGCAATAGCTTTACAGTAGCTAAGCTGATTGTTCAGTCAGTTGTTTGGAAAAGTCTTCCAGAGTCTCCTAGAAGAAGAATACGGACATCAAGGAATCTGAAGAACAAGCAGGTTTTCGAGCGGGTTTTACCCAGCTGAACGAAAAGAAAGTCGCCAGAAATGGAGAGGTGTATTTTCTATTTGTGGACCTGACGAAAGCATATGATACTGTTTCAGTGCCAACGCTATGGCAAGTAATGGAAAAATTAACAGCCATAAGGCAGTTTTACGATCAATCAAACTTCATGGTTAAGCTGAAGAGTAAATTGTCGGACAGCTTTCCAGTTACCAAGAGTCTGAGACAAGGCTGCTGTTTATCTCCCATCCTATTTAAGATATGCCTCAATGAAGTCCTAAGGAAATGGAGAAGAGCATGCAGTGGAATGAGTATACACATTAATGAAAATACAACGATATATACTCTACATTTTACCGATGATCAAGTTGTTGTCGCCCAAGACAAAAAGGTATACATGACAAGAAGGCTGTTTAAAGAGTATGAGGAATAGGGACTCGATAATCCCATCAAAAACGAAATACCTATGATTTGTGGAATGTGACAATGTGGAATTCTAACCAACTTCTAGATGTTCTTATTAAAATAGATAATACTCTTAGACAGACATTATCTCTCATTACAGACTTGTCTTTAATATACTTAACTGAATTTGCATTGAATAACAGTTTTACTAAGAAACTGCAAAGAAAAGATATCAAAAAGAATCCAAAATAATGTGTTTGCATATCGATCGATCAGAAATTGTAAGACAATAATCACAGAAACTGGCTTCTGCGTAATATCTGGTTTTAAAATCTTGCAGACAACAAAAACGTTGCAGTGTCTTTCGGTGTTCGGAAAAACTGCCCGGGAATGCGTACATTAACTTAGATCGTGTACAGGACGACCCCAGCCAAAGTGAGGTGAGCTCTTTTCGGGTTTGTCCAACGTCGCAAAAAATGGCTCACCCTGTAGTCCGTTCTTCTTCAGGTATTCAGGTAAATAATGCAGATTGGATTGGTGGCCGGTCCACCGTCCAGACCTGTTGACGTGTGTGATTGAGAGTGATTGACAGGAGACGGCGCGTCCGCTTATAAGGCCGTTCGGAGATGGAACATCGTCCACCTGGACGCATTTAATTGGGATAAAAAATGGCTCCGGGATGAGGCTACCCGTTTATTTGCAAATTAAATTTCTTTCTGTTCTCTCCTTTCAAAATATCCCCAATATCTCAGAGAGTCATTGTTTAAAAGCGAATGGCAAAAATTCCATTAAAAGCCGCTTTCATCGGCCGGTATCTTCATTATCGAATAGGTCGTTCCAAACAAAAACCAACACGTGAACGTCAAAGTCATCTAGCTTAATAATCTCTGTGAAATAAACCCAAAGAGGAGCGTACATTGTAATCAAAATAGAGACGTAATCATCTCGTCTATCGACCGAAGCGTAATACGGTAGCGTTAAACTGGGTATCAAAGGAACAAGTTATTAGTGTGAAGCCAGCATACCATTACGTTGTTTAGAAGCTTTAAATTTTTTAAATAAATTCAGGTGAAAAGAACGCCTAGTCACTGTAACGTTGCATTTCAACGTGTGCTAATGTTATGCAGAAGGTCCGTGTTATCTAACCAAAGCAACAATATTCGTAAATAGAGTGGAAATCAGACGGTAATTTATCTCATAAAGCTGAACGATTTCCATAAATCCACTCAGAGTTTCAATAACACGAACACGGTATTGATCTAGATTCCGGCAAATAAATCGTCTTTATTTAAATATCTGTCTGAGATCTAAATTTGAAATGTAAATCGTACCTAACCAGACAATTATTTCACTTTGTGCCTTTTAATGAGACATTTAGCGTCGTAGCTTTTTTTTTTGTTTTTGATTCAGTTTATTAATTATTTATGAAGGACCCTCCATAGGTGTTATTGTTGACTGCGTCTCGGAATTCTTGATTGAACTCAACCCGCATTTTACATTTTTCATTGGTTTAATTTGCGCTTATCTTACCTACTCTTTTGTTATATCAATTGGCTTTGAATATCTACATTAAATTGTTCTCATTTGTAATTGAAACTAATTTTAGTTACAGCTTTATCATTACTTTCTTACTATGAAAAGAAGATAGATGAAAATGTAATGCTTTCTATGATGGTTGAGTGCATGCAAATTTCTTATAAACATATGTATTTGAGATATGATGTCAATGAAGGTAAGTGAATCTAAGCATACAAGCTTCATCCTTTGACAATTTTCAATTTCCTCCTATCTTCAATTATTATTTTAGGTCAAACTGTTACACCAATAAATGCAAAAGTAAAGTAAGTTTACATACAAAACTTACAAATCTACAAATCACATGTAGGTAACTACAACAAATAAATCAGTTTCTGTCTACTTTAGTTCACATAATTCATATATGACTTAACATTGAAGGTGCAGCTCATTTATAACTAAAGTGTAACAAAACAATAATCTATCTCAGGTTTATCTTTTTGTTTTAAGTTTCACTTAATCAGAGTGTTTTACAGTTGGGTGACAAAATTTTAATTGTAAAAGCTTCAAAGCAATTTTTTTTTCCATTTCTTTATTCTACATGAGTTTTCAGGTTCAACAAAGTTAAAAAAAAATAAAAATGTATGTCAAATTATATGAAAAACACACCAAATTGCAAATCCTTGATGAATTGATTTGTTGAGACAAAAATGGTATTCAGAAAGAATGTATTGATCTAAATACATCTTTCAATTGTCGACTTTGATTGAGCGAAACCAGTCGGTTGTTTTGTTTGGTTCCAAACCAGGTGGCCAAATTTCTTCTAGATTTCTTGTTATTATGATGACTCAAAGATGGTTTTTGTGATTTAAGTCTTGTAACACATTAATAAGCAATTTTAAGGTCGTGATTAACATAGTTATCGTAACAACAGCACTTAAGATAATTTTTTGTACCTACTGACCTGAAACTTTGGCAACAACGCGCATTAATGACTAACGCATTCCTTCTTAATTAGAAAGCCGGAGCCCCATCTTTTACACCGTGTATAATTAATACGGGGATTAAAAAAAGGACTAATTAAGAATTTGTAAGGATTTCGATGGTGGCCGGCCGCTTTTGTGTACCGATCACGCTGACATATTTATTGCCACGGAATAAAATCCGTAGGTAGAAGTTTATTTTGATTTTTGTCTCGGTTTCGATTTGTTAATTCTAATTACGTTCCATGTCCTCAGGTATTAGCACAACTTTAGTCGTTTACCCTGCAAGTATCAACAGCGACAAATTAGTTAATTAAACTCACAGCCCGAGAGTGATGGTACGAATTATTTTTAATTAACGATCCGCAAGTCCCGCGCCTTTATCTTGATTCCTGTATAAATGACATACATAATGTTATGTAGATTGCTTTTAGGTACGTTTATGAATTTAATTTCCTTTGTAACTTAAGCTTTTAGTCAAAACTTAAGACAAATATTGACATTCAACCTGTCATTCTGAAATTGTACGTATTGCACCGGAATATGAAGAGAGATCAGGCATGCCAAAGAAAACTGAATGAGAGTGATGAAATGGAGGATCTGAACCTACAAGCATGTCTTTTTTACCATGCATTGGAAACTGAAGGAAGTAGCAGGAATATTAAAAAGGAAACCACCTACAATCTTAGTAGATACAAACAATAGACCAATAATCGAGAAAGAACAAAAGCAAGCAGTCTGGAAAGATTATGTGACAAAGATGTTTGAAAACGAAAGATCTTACGAACCTTCACGACATAGGCCCACCAGACAACGTACCTATCTAAGTAATAAAACTCATCAATGCTGATAATATTGAACACATTGTAGATCTTTGTAACAAAATATACCCTAGTGGAAGTCTCCTCGATGATTGGCTACAGTCCACCTTTATCCCAATAGGGAGAAAGCAACACTCAAAAAGGTAAATACGGATAAATTAGCATCATGCAGATGACCTTCCTCAGTGTGATACATGCGAAAATAAGAACAAGATTTTGATAGAACGCAGTTTGGAAGCAGAGAGGTCTTGTTTTCTATTTTACTACTACAGAAGTATTTGGTTGATTACGATCACGATCATCAGAGAAATCATAAGGAACCTGCACTGGAGTCGACGGAAAACCGAGCAACAATGTGGAAATATTTCGGGGTGTACGCCAAGACTGCATATTGTCTACTCTTCTATTCAGTTTGTATTCGGATATCAAATGGACTGCCTATAAACAACTCGAAATATGCAGATGATGTAGTTATTAAGGCGGAAAGCATAGAGGAGCTCCAACCACTTTTAAACAGTAGCGTGGCAAACGCCAGCAAGGAAATAGTAATCAGCCGTACACAACATGGAAACGACCAATTGGAGCTGACTGAAAAACAAATAGAGAGAGTCAGAAATGCCACAGTGGCTCAGAACAACATAATTTCATAATAGTGCCGGATTCATTTGCCTCTATAATAATCTGCTTGGTAAGAAAGATGATATGATCCAGGCGGTGTTTGGATGATCTTCTGGAGATCTTCTGAATAGCACTCTGCGAGTCACTAAATATAATAGCCTTCTTAACATCATTTTTCAGGCACATTTCATTTGTCAACCTTGTAGCCCTATCGCTGATGTCTTGCACCTAAAATGGCACTAAACAAAAAGTTTTTTAAAATTTCTTTGTATGAGTAAGACCTTGCCGTAAATTACAATTTCTTAAACTTTTTCAGCTTTTATACCGAACCGCTTCAGTATTTAATTACAAACGAAGCTGTTCTCACATCCTTTGTTTGGCTGATGAAATCCAAGGGAAAAACTGTGTTGGCTTTCTGTGTATCTCGCGGCTACCTGTTTTATTAAAAACTCATATCATGCACCTAAATAGGCCCTTAATTAACAGGGGAGGCACAAACAAAACGGCCCCGTGAAATTCTTCGTTAATAGCTTCTGGGCCTTTTTTTCGGACTTTTGTGTTTTTTTGTCTCTTTTGCGGTTTTACGTACTGTACGAGCGGGACGCAATCGTAATTATTGTGCAGTTTGTTTTGCCGGCGAAATATTATTTAAAATAGCTGCACGCATTGTCAGGAAATTGAATAGTCGCCTCTTGCTTAACTGGGACAGGGCATTGTAATAAATAATTGGATTTTTCAGTTATGATTACGGTTAATAATTAGCTGGCGTGGCAAAAAGTGCCACCGGATTGCTGCTCTTACCGTGGCTATTTGTTCGATTAAAATTATGTAAACTTAAAGATATTTTTAAGTTTGTAGCACATTACGACAGTACAAATAAAAATTTACATTATGACCACACAAGTCTTAGTCACCTTTCCGCACTAATTTCTCTAATTTAGATTAGAGATGGAAAATTTTCAGAAATTTATTTTTGGAGAAAATTGGAATTTTAGAAGAATTTAAGAGAATGATGAAGGAAAGGATAATAAATGCACATCAAAAGCAACAATTCAGGCAATTTGAACTTTTTGGAAATTATAGCAAGATCAGTAATGTGTTTCTTGAAGGAACCACACTGTAAGTAGTCTTTGCAGCTTCACATATCCAAATATGACAGTTTTGACATTAAGAAACACTCCATAGCGTACAGAGTTTTTTTGACGTCACAATGACGTAATTTGACAATTGGTCAAATTATGGTTTTGCCAAATTACGTCACCGTGATGTCAAAAACGCTCTGCTTACTCCATGGAGCTTGTTTTCCGTAAATTCTTCGTAGACAAAAATTACCTTGGTCCATCTCCAATTTAGATAAAATTATAATTCATAATCATCTCTGTAAATTGAGCATTATCTATATATTTTTGTTAAATTAAATGTAACAATCAAAGAAAAAATGTGGTATCTATTACATGCGGAAAGTTATTTTTCCATTTTCAGCAGCTTGTCCAAACTTTCATGTAATGCAAGAAAATATCACTTTCCGCACTTTTTCGAAAAACAGCTTAGATTTGTTCAGTATTTGAACATAGAAATACTTTAAACCGTATTTGGTCATTGATACTTAAATTGAAATACTTGAGCCGAGTATTTTGCTCACCTCCGTGTACAATATACGAAAGTGGAAGGAAGACAGAGACCACTTATTAATTTGAGCTTGACTTTCAAGTAGACAAGCGAATGTATTGGGTACCACCTTCTGTCTACACCCTGCTGATGCTCTTCTTCATCTCGGACTTTCTGGTACTTCAGGCTAAGAATTAATCCAATCAAAATCATCAGCTTCCAGTGGCGCAACACGTTTCTTTACGTTCGTTTACAAATTACAGTCAATCTACATTAAAATTTATATAAAATCGCAAAGTCTGCAAAAACTCTTTTGGTACTAGGCTTGAACGTCTAATTAGAAATGTCTCACAGAACAGGTAGGAAACAAAAATTGTTACGCCTATGTCGGAGATCATCATATCTCAACAACTACAGAAAGAGGTATTAAAAAGAGTCAGAAGAACATCACTTCAGGTGTGGGCCACACACACCTTGTTTGAATTTTACGATTATACCTTTTTGTTATGTTAAATAAACTTTATTCGACATAATTAAAAGCGGGGAGACGGTGGTAAAAAAAGAGCTGGATCATCTGACTTTCTTATTCCTTTTAATGAACTGGGAGCGGTTAATAAGTTGAGATGTGTACTCGGACCTGCTTGGAGTATCAAATTATACAGTTATTTAGAGGTAGTGGAGATTTCATTCACTTATGGCTACTAGACTTTGAAGGATTTATTAATGCCACACACACGTTACATACTTACTATCACAAGTTGTTTTTTTTTCAGAAATAAAAGTAATAATAGTCAGTATTTGGTGTGAACTAACAATTGGCGATATTACAGTAACAAGAATCTTTTTTTTCTAAATAAGAGAAAGTGCATATATTAGATTAAACCATTACTGTGATTATATTGACCAAACTTGGTTAAATATTCTAGAGAAGGAGATAACACTCGGTCATATCAAATGAAACTGCACTGGGACTCCGTGTGATATAAGTAGAGTAGAATTCTATTTATCGACTATATTCTAGGTGTCGGACATTCTATGCACAAAGAGCTAGAAAGCCAAAATATGGCAAGAATTGGAGACCTTTAAGAGGTGCCAAATTCACGCAAGATAAAATTGATAAAATGGTACAACTTTTTGAAAACTCATTTCTCTTACATAATTAAAAACCATTTCTATCCGTTTATTAGTAGTGAAAATCCACATTTTGTGAGCCAAATCACAATATGTCACTCTACTTGCTACCTGCGTTGTCAGTATCAAAAACAACAAGCACCTACCATACTTGCAGAGAGTATGAAAAGATAAATTTTTTTAGACCGAATTGACAAACTTACTTAAGCTTCAGAATACTAAAGACACAACTGTAGTTCCAAAATAACATGTGCTTAAAAATTTAAAAACTAATTTAAATTAAAAAACATGTAAAATCCTATGTTGCGCGTTAAAAAATACTGCAAATTGCCAAATCCACATGATTTATTTTTTAGTGTTTTTTTCAGGTTATTTGATAGGAAATTTAATGAGGATTCCAAAAATGTACTTAAAACTGTATTTTTCTCACTCCAAGTGGCTTTGACTACCGACTTTGACAACAACATATTGAATCTAAATTTTACTGTAATTATACAAATACACCAACCTTGCTTTATGTTAATTCAAATAACTCTCCTCTGAATTCAAATAAAACAACAATCAAAAACAGGGCGTGCCAATAATATGCAAACAAATCAAAAGGGACTGGAATGCAAAAGGGTTCAATTATATGGTAGGCACCTAATAAATAATTAACAAATGGTTTCCTACGACCGGTAGTTTTAATTTGACATTTAGAACCTTCCTTTGTGTGGCAGCCACTAATTATTTTTTTCCTGCCATAGCGCTTTATGGTCTCGTCTTGCGGCAGCAACTACTAATTACCCACGTTCTATTTAAACTGGAAGAGCTTTATGAATAAATTGTTTGTTTATTTAAACGGTCTTTACAGCGAGACCGCAAGTTGTAGAAAAAAATCACGAAAGCGTCACTATCGAGTAACAGTGAAATCTCTCAGGGTGGGTCAATCGTTCGTTTTTAATTTACCTAATGGATTTGCATCATAATTTGATTTCCGTAATCGATTTATTCAAATGTAAGATCTCGAAACATTTGCATATAATAATAAAACTGTCTGCCCACGCACCGGGATTAAAAACCACTTAATATGGCCCGTTAAGGCTCGAAATTCATTCAACATCGTGACAGTGTATACATGTGCAGTTCGGGCTCGTTGACGGTCTGGAACACTTTCTACAGACCCGATCATGGTAATAATTAGAAATTCCATCGACAATAATCCCAATGAAACCACACGTTTCCCCCTGATTGGCCACGAGGCTTTTTCAGTTTTATAATGAAGATCGTTCGATTAAGTCATCAGACATGCTCAAGTAATTTTAAGGTAAAAAATGGAACGTCATAGCCGTCCTTTCAGGGCCCTGCTATTCAAGATAACTGGTTCTTTTGTTTGATCCGTATTACTCTAGTCCTGTAAAAACTGTTAATAATGTGTAAATTACTCGGTAAGTACAAAACGAACATCGGTCGAGATGATGCCGGATTGATTGCTGGTTTTCTTTTGGTGGTGAGGTTTAAATTGGCGTGACCAACCCTTTGATTGTCTCGCTGATTCGACTTTTAATTTGCTCGAGGTAGATTAAACGCGCCTTTTTTCCCCTCGCTTCTTATAGTACTTTTACATTCCTGTCTTTTTTTCACCTCATTTCATTCATTTTCACCAGGCTTCAATTATTATGTGTCACAAATATCTAACTTTTTGTATTACAATATTGCATTTCCTGTTACTATTAAGCAGACTTTTAAAACAATTTGGGAGTAACAGAGTTGTCAGTAAATTACATAGAATCTGTAGAAAATTAAGGATACAGAATTTTTATGTATATCAATCATTATGTTCATATTAATTTCAACTTATTCTTGAGAGAAGAAGTGCTGCTATTGTGACCACCTAATGTTGTTAACAAGCACACGTCGAGTGTCGTGCACAAAAACACGATTGGATGACAGATGAAGAAAGTCATTAGAACGAAGATGAAGCTAAGAATGAGTGGCTGAAACCACAGTGTGAAGAACTAGAACAACTACAAAGAATACACGATGACTTCAACCTGCACAGAAAGAGTCCACTCTCAAATGTAGAAACTGATCAAAGAGAATTAGCGCAGAATGATCAACAGCGTAAAATCATATGGAAAAACTATATTAGCAACCTTTTTGCCGATGACAGACCTGCTGTTAAAAATGTAGACGACAAAGACCTCTCGGGACCTCCCATTATAAAAGAGGAAATTATAAGAGCGATCAATACATCCAAAGATAGAAAGGCGATTGGCCCAGACCGCATACCTGTAGAGTTGCTCAAATTATTGGACGGCAAAAGCATCACAGTTCTTCAGACGATATTAAATCGGATGTATAACACGTCACACACTGAAGATATTCTTTAAGATTATCCACTACAGAATATCAATAAAGTGCGAAAGAAACATCGGATCCACACAATTAGGATTTAGACGAGGTTTAGGCACGAGAGAACCATTAGTTGCGACTCAAGTACTGCAACGATCAGAGAAAGGACATAATGCTGTGTTTCATCGATTATGAAAAGGCCTTCGACAGAGTCCAACATCATAAACTGATCCCAGTCCTAAATAGATTGGACATAGACCAGAAAGACATCCGCTGCATTCAAAAGCCTATACTGGAACCAAATAGCTGAAGTCAGAGTTGGTAACTCACAGAAGCAAGACCAACTTGTAAAGGGGTCATACAAGGGTGTGTTCTCTCCCCACTTCTCTTCAATTTATGATCTGAAGCTATCTTTCAGGAAGCCCTAGAAGAACGCAACGTGGGCGTTAAGGTGAATGGTGTTTGTGTCAACAATATTCGTTATGCGGACGACACAGTTCTAATTGCAGATAACATGGAGGATGTCATGCATTGACGGGGAATGCAGTAAGAACATGGCCCTCAATATCAACACCAAGGAGACTAAATTCATGATAATTACTCGAAAGCCACAAGAATTTCAAAAGTCAAGCCTATCAGGAATCAGACACAAAAATCAGATGCCGGATTGAAAATGCCCGGAGTGCGTTCATGAGATTCAAAAAAGTGCTCACCAATACTGATTTCGATCTTGGCTTGAGAATTAAATTTGTCAAATGCTATGTCTGGACAGTGTTGCTTTATGGCATGGAGGGCTGGACACTGAAGGTGAGCACTATGAACAATCTGGAAGCATTCGAGATGTGGGTCTATAGGCGTATACTGAGGATTTCATGGACTGCAAGGAGAACCAACGATGAGGTCTTGAGATGATCCAGTTGTCTAAAGCGGTGCTATTAGTTTATGTTGAACTGTATCAAGTGTTTTTAAAGCACAGGCAGTTTTGAAAATTGCGTTTGAGACCATGGCTTATAAGGCTAATAAGTTTATGATCTTCACTGTTCTTGTGTTGTTTTTCTCTGGTAAGGGTGTGAAAACTGAAAACAGTCATTGTTCAGGATAGGTGCCGTAGTATCGTAAATCTTATTGAATGAATGCAAAGTGTATTTGGTTTCTTCGTCCATAAGTTTAAGCAGTTTGGAAGGAATATCATTTGGGCCCACTACCTTAGCCTTTTGTATGGTATATTCTATTTCCTCTCGGTCATAGAAGTTCCCGCCAATAGACCATCATTTTTAGACTTTAGATTGCACAACATTCGGTCGATATTAATATAACTTGAAAAGAAAGAAATGTAACAAAGTGCAGATTAATACATGTGGGATACAACTGTAAAGTATCCAACTCATAATGGTATTTGATGAGATTCGCGCCTGTAAGAAGTTATTCCTTATTAATAGACACGACGATAAGTTGATGGAACGTGGCAAAATACTTGTGCGAGCCAAAAACCTAGTGGTATTTAGCCTCGCCCTTTTTAAAAATAAATCACTAGCAACGCCTATATCTCATAAACTGGTCGCTTTTGCGCCGGTAAAAATGGTCATTAAGAGCTTGGCGCGTTTTGCGATCCACCCGACGTGTTTCCACAAAAGGGCATCCGGCCGCCGCAGTGTCTCCCGGTACGGCAACGTACGCTCAGTACCAAATAAATCACCGTACCGCGACGTTAATTGGGGCGCACACTCTGTAATATGTAGATCCACGCTTAGATTGGGTGAGGTGGAGTTAATGCTTTAAGTTCTGTCCACACTAGACCATCTTGGACTACTTTGCACCCGCTTCAACTGACAGACCCCGTCTTGCCTTCGCGGTTAATTAAGACTCTAAAACTTGGTACACACATAACTAAATAATTAAATATTCAGAGACAGTTCAGGTTGTTACCTCTTTGACTTGTCACATGACTGTGAGTCACTTTATGATGCTATCTATCTCTTAAGCAGTGTATAGTTAGAGAGCATGCTGTTAAGAGTTGCGTTTCGCAGTTATTCACAATTTTTGCAGTTTGAACCGCCAAGTAGCGCAGGTGGCAATGGAGCTTTATACGGGAAAACTAATGAACGGCTTTTAATATTGTCACTTTCGCCTTTACACGATCTTCCGTAACCTTTTACGGTGCGGGGAGCTTCGTGTTCATTTTAACGTTCTCCATTGTTCGCATTTTTACTAGAAAAGGAATATGGAAATGCTGTAAATAACATTCTTAAGATTAAATATGGTAGCAAGTAAGCAATTCCAGTTTTGTGTGGTTGGATTTACTTATCACACCACTCAATATTCAGTACAAAAAAAATATTTATTAATGATGTAAAATATTAAAAACATGCTCTGGGCATGTAGTAAAACTAATTGAGCTCATGAAGATCGGATTGCCATTGCAAAATCGTTTATATCCTTTTTGGTATGTCAAAAACCGCAAAGTGTCACGTAGACATCATGCCGGAGATGTCGCCCGCTATTGCTTCTGACGTGGACACAATCGCACATTTCAAATTACCCATCATATTCCAATTTATTTCGTAAATCGCGCGACTTGCGACTTATAAATCATACCGGTGGCAGAGGAATGGGAATAATTTTCGGGGCAAATTGGAATTTATTGCTGATAAATTCCATGCTTCGCTTTTGTCATTTCTTTTTTGGTTTGGTGCCTTGTTTTCCGGCCACTTTGCAATCCAGTTTTAAAAGGCTGTAGATTCAAACCAACCAAATGATAGTAGCAGAAATTCCACTAAACACGGGATTGGTTAGATAACGGAAACAATCGGAAAGCGCAAAGACGGTGATTGGCGTGCTAATGAACGCCAGTTAATTAAAAAGGACTGGAAAAGGCGCACGCACTCTGGAAATTGGCACTTGCCGTTTGTTTTCCAGAACTTTGTGACCTAATTAGTTTGCCACCGGGCCCGCCTTCGCCACTAATTAAAAAGGGGCGCTGGCGCATGCGTCTTGACCTAATCTAACCCTTCCCGAAGGGCGGGTCCTCCATTTTTTAATTAATAAATTAGCCGCATTGCAGTTGGACGCAAAATATTTCCCCCGCGGTTAACGTAACCAACGAAAGCAAAAAAAACGAGAAGCATTTATTTCTATTAAATCTTGGATCCGACCGAAAGAAAAAAAAACAATTTAATCCAAACAAAAGGAAAAACCTCACGAACCTCACGTTTTCTATAAATCATCGGCCGGTCCGTAATTTTCCGCTCCGTTTGCCGAGCAATTAATTTTCTCGGGAAAATCCGGAAAAGCGCTTGTTCTCATTGGCCGCCACGATAAAACAAAGGAGCATCGGGGGCGGGAATGGACGCTGCTAATGAACGTTCTTAATTAGAACGTAGAGGCGTCGTCGAACTGGATTGCTGCGAATTTGGTGGTAAACGTGCGCCGACCTATCCAATCGAATATAGACCTTCTTTGGATGTGCACGAAATTACTGATTTTTAAATAATTATTTTGCTTTTTATATACAGGGTAGAATATAAGTAATGATACATAAACCTCTGCTTATTCTTGATTTGAAATTATACAATTTGGGTGAATTGTCCTATGAGAATGGAATAGGGAAGACTGTCACGCATCCACCTAAGAAATGGAAGGTCCACCTCCCAGGAACTGATCTAGAGGAACCTAGAAGGAAAATATGAATAAGAAGAAGAGGAGGAGAAGAAGATTCTTTCTTAATACATATTTAACTCGTATACACGTATGCTTTATAGACTAATAAAGCTTTTGAAAACACGACTAACTCATCGAAACATTAGTACAGAGAAGGATAGAGCTCAGAGGCATAAGAGTAATTTCATAATTTCTGTATTATGGTCAAAAAGCAGAAATACGAATAGGAGATAAGATTAGAAATACAAAGAGGTGTATGTAACGGTGTATACTTTCACAAATCTTCTTTAACCTGTACTCAGCAGTAAATAGAGCACTTGATGAGCAGGACATAGGCACTAAAATTGAAGATGCGACAGTAAATAATCTGATATACGCAGACGACACAGTTATTTTAGCTGGAGCACATTAAAATCTACAGACGCTAATTAAGAGAATAGTCACAGTTAGTGAAGGATATGAACTATCACTGAACACAAGCAAATCCAAATATATGCTGGTAACAAAAACACCCCAAGACATTCGTAGGATATGTCACCCTATTGAAAGCGTAGGAGAATACAAATACCTAGGCACAACCATTTCACACACACAACAGGCCAGAAGCACATTTGGAAGAATGAAGAGACTTTTCTGCTGGCGAGATCTAAACCTTCAGCTGAAAATGCGACTGATGAGATGCTATGTGCTATCTGTACTATGGGACGGAGGCATATGGACTCTCTGGAAGGGAATTGACATGAGAAGACCGGTATATTCGGAGAATACATTTTTTGTAAGTTTTTAAACTACTTCAATCTTTAGTATACTTGACAGGAAAACTACTTGACTTGAAATCAAGTGAATCTATATGAAAAACTTTTTCTGCTAGTTTATTGCAAATTTCAGCACCTGCCTGTCAGTTTCTTTGCATAATTTGGACTTAAAAAAAAAAAGAAAATCTAATTGCAGCTGCTATAAAATCTCCGGGGCGATATGAAACGAGGCAAAAAGCGACGCTACGGCCACGAATAGATAATAACTTTCCTCTCGTCTTGCCGTGAGCATTAAAAGTAAAGAAATGATGGTTCGCAATTATGGCCAAACGTATGGGATCGATCTCTATGGAAATAAGGATCGAAATTTCAGTTTGAAGTTATAATAGTTATTACAGATCATTACCGGTTCTCACGGAGTTCACGTGGTATTAGCAGCAATGGTAATTTGCATGAGCGCTCGAGAAATTTCTTATTTTTTTGTTGTTGTCGTTGATCCGGTCTGCCTCATGAATTTAAGAAAAATCTCGCATAATAATTAATTTCAGCAATGTTGTGTCACCCCTTTTGTGGGGGTCCCCCCCTAACAACATAATTCACACCTTTGCCGATGACACAAGCTGATAATTTAGTGGCGCAAAATCAGCAGGCGGTTAATCAAGACGGTCATCGGTAATTATAGTTACCTCCAGGCCGGTGTGTTACCGATTCGAACTGACCACATTTTTTGGTGTGCCAGGTTTTTGCCGGTAATGGCAAGGCCCACCGCTCAAAACAACATATAAAATGTAAAAATCCCAATAATGACATTCTTTTGCGTGGTAAACTCCGGAGCCAAAGGCCATAAAAATAGTTGAACGCGTGAAGGAATCTTTATGATGGCCTACTATTTTGTCTGTTGTTTTCCGACCGGAGTACAACTCGCATATCCTTTAGAACCGCTTAAACCTATAACAAATGAGCAGTATTTATATTAAAATTATCTACTTTTAATAGTTTTAATATTTCAACAGTTTTAATTTTGTCATTTGGTATTTGCAATACTCACTGGTATTGTTTGTTTATTTCTTGGGTTTGAACTACTTATTTCGTATTTGGAAGAATTTAACATTCATAGTGCAAAACGAATGGATGAACGAACGAAAATGATGAAAGGCAACTCTAAATATGATGAACTGAATATGGTTATAAGGAAGAAGACAACAAATCGATTAGAGATGCATGACAGAAGAATTCGTAATCTGAGGAAAAGCCCGATATCACCACAAAAGAAGTTTATTTAGCATTATTCCAGATGAAGAACAAAAGACCACCAGGAGATGTCGGTATCTCAAGTGAAATGATTAACCTGTGCAGGATTTGAACAATTGAATCTGTGAAAATTCTGTGTGTGGACCACGAAAGGTTGTTAAAAAAAGAAGAAAGAAGAAGAGTTCGGACTTCTCCTTCTCATTATTGCACCAAAGACTTTTGGTGCAATAGTGTTACGTTTGCCAAATTTACATTTTGACAACTTTAGGGTTAGCTTAGGTTTCCTCAACAACTTAAGCATTTCTTCCAAACGATCCATCATACTTTGCCAATTCTTATCTGGAGTGAGTCTTAACATCCAGGTAGAATATCACAATTTTGTCCTATAGTGGTTCTAGCACTTTTTGCATCAGCTTCAAAAAAGAGAATAGGGAATTCATCAATCCAAACATGGCTCTAGTAAATTCTCCTGTTTCATCTGGAGTAATTAAGGCTATTTTCTCTTGGGATTCTTCAGACAAATGGCATCTCTAGAAGAATCATTTAGAACTTTAATGGATAATTAGTCTTCTTAGTTGTAGCTGGCGTTTGATTATGCATACGGGTGTAATGTACCAGATCCAGAATACCTGCTACGACCAGTTGCACTAGCTGTGAAAGGTTACGCCAACTATTTTTGAAGAACCACCCCATGTGCCAAAATTAGAGATATGATATTTATAAATAACCGTTATGCTCAGAAAGGTATAAGGCATACAGAGGTCAACTGAATTGTGCGATATTGTATGCAGTTTGAGAAAGTTGATTGACTGTAACAGAAATCTGTATAGCAGGCCTACCGACAATACGTATCCAATTCCGTTTTGCAATCAAGACGATCATCAACGGCAGTGCGCGATGTGATTACCCTAATCGATTTGATGAAGACTAATCAGCTACGAACAAATTACAAAATTACTCCGGCGACCTGTTTCCGGAATGCGCGTTTCGTCGATAACTGCGGTTGGAATCGTCATTAATTTATCGGAAAGCGGCAGTGGAGCTAAACAATTAGCTACCCAGAAAACGGGGCATTATTCTGTCGGGAGCCGATTTTAATGAATAGAACGGAAATTTCGCGATCCGCCCACAATAAATATCGGACGTAGACGCGCAAAAAACAATCGCACGGATCTACAAAGGCGGCGAAACCGACGCGGGACAAAGCGGCCTAAGCTTTTTAATTAATCCACAGAACCAACGAACGATCGGACATAAATCTGGCGGACACGGCACTCCTGCATTATCTGACCTAATCGCGGTGTTTTTGCGCTTAAGTGTCACCCAGTCACAACTACACGAGTTGGATTTGGATGCAAACACGAAAAATTTTACCAAAAATTCTTACTAATCATAACATCTTTACAGATGTGATCCATATTAACGAGGTTCAAAGTTTGTATGGCTCTCTTTAATGCATCTTGCCATTTATGTCGACTTTATTTTTTGTAACCCATCGACTTGGTGATCGAAGCCACACCTTTTGTTTCCCTCAGGTCTTCCCTGCATAATAAACCTTTCCATATGCTCACTCCGACTAAATGTGTGACTAATGTGCCCGATAACCAAAGCATTCGTTCTATGTGCGGTCCAGGGTGTGTATTCTTGAAATGAGGGAAGAGAGTTATCAAGAGAAAGATCTATAGAATGTGACCAGAACCCGCCATGTGTCAGCTTCTTCTGTCACATTCTATCAACACTTTTCTTGAGCATTCCGTTCCCTGCTTTCAAGAATAGGCCCCCAGGACGCCCACATCTCAAATTGATCAATCCGTCGACAGTCGAAGGTTCTGGAGCATATAGAAAGACCGAATAAGATTCCGACCGATTATAATTTATGTTTAAGCAGTAAAAAGCACTGACATCTTCTGAAGTCTATTCAGGAGTTCCAGAATTTCGCTATGGGAAGCAGCTATCAAGATTGTATCATCGGCAAACCTTAAGTTGTACTGTCAATATTGAAGTGAATCCTGTCGGAAAACGAAACCAAGGCAGACCTCAAAAACGCTGGAAAGAGTGCTGGACATCAACGTCCGAAGAGGCATAATAGAACAAAACAGGCATTAGCCTACCTATATGGACATCCATTGACAAGATGGACCGACGATATTAAAAGAATAGAGCCAAATTGGATGAATGCAGCACAGGATCGAAGACGTTGGATTGGACTACGGGAGGCCTATGTTCAGCAGTGGACGCAGCTAGGCTGAATGATGATGATGATGATGATGGACACCCATATTAGAAAGAAAGAAGAAGAAGGAACAAAGGCTGTTCTTCAGTCATGTGGCTATAAACCAGTCTTCCATATTCGCTGACATAACTGATTCTCAAGCCTTCCTGTATAGGCCATACACTTATTAGTTTTTAGTTTGTTTATGGCAGCTTGAACCTCAGAGAGCATGTGCTGATTAGGATACCAGCATTAAAAACAATTAATATTTTAGGGTTTATTCCGAATATAAGAAAACTTCCTTTATTAACAATTTCTACAACTTGCAAGGTTTAGAAGTAGAAAATCTATTAGTTAACTATACTATTCAAGTAATTTTTTTTAGATGTGAAATTGAAACTAGCACTCATCGATGATACCTTCAATACATAAACTACGCTTTTGAATTTTAAATTTCCTGCACAAATACGTTCAAATTCAGCAACTGGAAATATCTAAAAAGGCAAAGGAACCGAGCCTCGATGCGGTGACATCATCCTTTTCCCAGGGCATCCATCTTACTCCGTCAAAGACATTAGGCAATTTTTAGGATCGCGTTCATCGACGCCGCCGTCGTCTAAAAAAACGTGCTCTCCCGATCAATACATAAAAATTTCATATTGAAAATGATTGGAGGCGGCAGCGGAGGCCAGCCGGGGGCAGCAGCTCTTCTTATTCTGAAAGCCCAGTAGCGTACCTGAATTACTCACCTTTGTAATTAGTCATTTACTGTTTCTTTCACCATAGTCTACAAACTTTATGCTGGGTACAGTTGAGTAAAACATAACCATGGTTTTTAGTTATCTTTCCTGATTGTGGTGCAGTAGTTTATCATGTGGTCGAGGTGACTCCGCCTCTGGCTCAGTCTTTTGCAGAGCTGCTCTGGCGCAATTATTATTAAACTATTTTATCTTTTTTCTTCGGCTCTATATTGTTCTTTCGCTCTTTCTTCCCGACTTTACGTTCCTTAATCATTATAAGGACTGGGAGAGTTTTACATTCAAAGAGAAACGTTTTTTTTTTTACTTTTCTAGCATTTATAAAGGATCTAAAGATGATAAATGGCATTGCTATTATTGCTCGGGATGATAATCGATAATTTAGACAACTCGGTATGGTAAGCATCTCGATCAGTCACCGAAGCCTAAAGGGTCAAAATTGGCATTGGAAAAAAATTAATTGGCACTTGTGCGGTTTCCAAACCGCGTAGGAGTTTTTAACCCGCAGCATCGAACCGATTTTGCACCAGGAAAACTCATCATATACGTCGACTTCGATGAGTGTAATTTTAACCAAGCCGGCACCCCCTAAGGGGTTTTTCTTGCCGGTAAAATTCCGGTTAGCAATTTCTCTGGGGTTTAAAGACGAACGGTCAAGTTGGTTCAGTTAGGCGGTGGCGCCCCTTTCGATCCAATCCAATATAAATCACTCATTAGAGCTCGCGCTAGGTAATTTCATGATTAAAACCATCCAATTTGGCTCAACGAGACGTTTCGAGCTTGAGGCGCGCCTCCAGGAAGCGTCGTGAGGATGCTATCGCCACGAAACCGATCGCGAACTGTAATTTTAAGTGTTTGTAATAACTTTGCGCTTGGATTTTTTTTCTCCAAGTTACGATAATTACTGTGCAACACTTTACCCTCGTGCGCTTTTAGTTAATTAGTTCCTTGACGAGTACGTTATTAATTTTTACGACTCGCAAGTTACACTCCGAAGTTGGTAATCACGCTCGACGGCCCTACCGGGACTCCTTTTTACGGCCTGCAAACGTTTTCCATCCCACTAAGTGCTTATTTAGATGCAGCTATGCCTGTTTCAATAGGTTTTACTAGCTTCTGTCTACTTTAAAGCGTTTATATCCCTTTCAAATTGAATTTTGCCTCGGCCGTCTGATGTATATGCAAAAATTTAATACATCATATATGAAGAGAAGCTTATACGTACACGGTTTTGAACAAATTTCATGTATAAGTAAAACCATTAATAACAAGATATTCGATTTAAAAACATATTAGTACACTTTCCCCCGGTCACACACAAAGCACTAAAAATTCGCCAAAAGAGACTACACTTACACACTCAATAAATCCTCACGCTACACTACTAAAGAGTGATTTAAGTGGCTTCGCACTACAACTAGATTCACTGGCCAAGAGGAGGTCAAAATGACTTCCCTGAGTTTAAATAGTCATGAAACAACATACCAGGTGTCTTCGAGACCATGAACAAGTAGATTAGACAATTAATTAAACCCCCAGAATATCTTTAAAGTAGGTTCTTAAAGTACCCTTAAAATAGGACAAACCAATATCAAAAAATTGTGGGAAGGACTTTTAATAAATCCAATAATATCATTTATTTAGCATCTGAAGGGATTTTAGGAGACTTTTGTGGAGTAAGATGGAAGTACTAACTTAGCATCAGTAGGAATTTTAGAAAACTCATTGGAAGAATGACTAAAAATCACAAAATATCAACAACTTACATTGTATAGTTTCTTCTTCAGTCAGTTTTTTCATAATTGCTTTACATACTTTGTATAAAACAACAGTAGTAAGATACCTACTATTTGTGCATAAAAACTTGTACTAAAATACAGTTGAATTTACATTTATTTGTTTATCTCACAACGGTATAAAGTTTTATTTGGGATTGTTATTTTGTGAGATACATCAAGAAATATTCACTTCACTCACAGGCAATCGTACACAACCATAGAAAAGATTTTAATAAAGCAGCCCTCGATATGCGACCAAAGCAGGTGCGTGAGAACGTATGTAGTTAGTGCGTTACGTCTCCATGGCTTATTATCTGCTTATAGCAATTTTTGCACCGAATACAATACCACCATTTACTTTATGATCTGCTTGGACTGTCGATGGCAGATCGAATGATGCTAATGCGCAGAGAGGAAGCGTATATAATTACTTAGCGACTTCTTATAAAACAGTGGACGATCTCCCATGGAGATGGCCGAGCCTCACCGACGAAACGTCGCACCGTTGTCCTCTAATATCGAATGTTTATATGGCAATTTCGAATTAATAATTCGAGAATTCCGAGGCTGCTGCCCGACGTTCTTAATAACTTCTTAATTTATCGGGTGATTTCTTAAAACTGGTGTTATTGCCAAGAGGTTTTGTTTAGAACATCCGCACCAATATTCAGTGTTAAATCAAGTAAAATGTAAAAATTGTTTCACAGATTACTAGCGCAAAATAAGTATAAAATTAGGAAGTGTGAAGAGATAGAATAAGGCAAAACGTCACAATCAACACCTTCAATTTTGAAAGCATTTCAAATACCTTGGAGCTACAATAACTGCTGATAACGACGTTACTGAAGAAATCAAAGGCATAATTTCCTCTGCAAACTGCTATCGAACAAAGAACAAAATATAGAAATACAGCAGCTCTTGGTACAAAAGATTAAAGTCCCAACGATTACAGGCCACGTATACAAGCTCCAAGAAAAAAAGACTTGTAAGATTGGTATGAGAGGAAGTTCCAACAGGAAAAAGACCACTCCGATGTCCCCCAGAATACGTTGGAGAGACAACATCAAATCAAGATCTACAGAAAATGAATGAAATGACCGCTTTCCATGGCGGCACGGCTTTGGTTTTATTGTTGGTCACTGGATGTGAAGCAAGCTTTCATTAAAGTATCTCATGAACGAGTTTCATTCAAAAACAACCAAGTTTCTGCTGAAACCATTTGCACAATTGCGGAATTCATACATTTCCGTTCTTTCGTCTTCTGACAAGAATATTCCCGTAAAGGAGATTAAAGAACAAGTTCCGCAGAGGAGAGTATTAGAACCCATCGAAAATAAATGTGATATTCCTAGGCCACATTCGTTTTCACGCTCCATGGAGCGAGCAAAGCGTTTTTGACGCAATTTGACAGTTGGTCAACGAACCTATGGTTTGTTGGTTGAGTTTGAAAACAAATGCGGTCCTAAATTGGAACAAGACAGCATAGCAATCTTTGCAGATGATACTGTCCTTATGGCTGTGGACGAACAACACGCTACATCAAGCTTCCAAACTACAGGGAATAAAATCTTCATCTTGACCAGACTCTTGAAATTAAACGAAACCAAATCTGTTCATATTAATTTTACAAACTTTTGGGAAGAAACTACAAGACTAACCTAACCAGACGACTCAAAAAGATCAAACCGTTCGAGATATAGTTTGGTGTATGTGGTAGTGAATTTCGTTTCTTCTCACTCGTTTCTTAAGGACTGCTAGTGAGTAAGCCTTAAGCGTAATTAAATAATGGTATTATAAGTAAAAACACAATAATTGATCCTGGTCAGATTGTAACTAAAATTTGTATTACATACATAAATGTCTTTCGACAGCTTCTCACAAATTGGTGCAAAACATCCTTTGCCCTTAGCTCTAATAAGAGTATTGAACTCACCAGGATTTTTAACTTCGCTTAATTAACACTAAACGCTCAACCAACAATAAAAAATTATCCTTGCTACCAATAATTAAGAATTTTATTCATTCGAGCGAAAGGTGCCGCTCCATAAACTCGTCAGTTTTACTAGCTTTAGTTTCGTTTCAGATGGCTGCAACGTGGTTCTATGTTCGTTCTGTCCCATTCGCAGTTCCTTAAACTGTTACGGGTTCCGGATTCGATGCGATACGAAAGTCTAATTGATCTAGGTGCGGGGGATGGCAAAGTAACCACACAGTTGGCGTCCAGTTTTGAACAGGTGTATGTAACTGAAATCTCTCCTTCGATGCGGAGCTCTTTACAAGCTCAAGGCTTTCGGTAAGTACTATCTTGGAACCACCCAAGGATGGTTTATTCAACCTTTCTTTTAGTGTTCTTGATATAGACGGTTGGTACCAACACCATAAGTTTGATGTGATTGCCTGTCTGAACCTGCTCGACCGATGCGATCTACCTCTTGATTTATTAGATCAAATGAAAAGTTCTATGAAACCAGATAGTTTAGTTTTGCTGGCTGTTGTACTGCCTTTTTCAGCATATGTGGAATCAGGTAATTTTAATGTTAAATTAGTTGTTTTACTGAGATTATAATGTCCTCGTTGGGCATTAGAGAAGATATCCGACAAACAAAATAAAGAAAAGTGTCTAACCAATCAAAATAAACCACAAATGACATCTAGGGAAAACAAACCATTTTGATGGTAAGACACAAGGTTTGTATTGCATTATTTGGTGTTGTGTCAATTTATACAGGGCGCTGAAGACTACATTTTGTGTATTTCAAGTCAAAATTCCTTACTTTTCACTTAAAGATGATTTAATTTAATTGTTCAGAAACAAAACCTCTGTTATTACAAAAGTTGCTCCCAGAGAAACGATTCCAAAGATATTTAAAAAAAGGATTTTTTTTTTAAGTTTGACACCCTGAATTTCAAAGAAGGGATATTTTAAAACAGTATGTCTGTACTGTTCTTTTTCATATTTTTTGACAAACTATCTCTCCGTACAGTTATTTGTGACACCAATTCAGGAACACCCTGTACTGTAATGCGGACGTTTTGTCTGGTATCTGACGTACTTTTTTCTGGTACTACATATTTATTTTAATTATTTTTAAATTAAAAGAGAAGTCCGCTGGGGTATTGAAAATACTACCGGGTGGTCCATTTAACTTTAGTAAAACATCTGGGGACCCCATAAAGTAAAACATTTTGCGTCAACTGGGGACCCAGATATCCCAAAACCGAAAAAACATTTTCATTGCCACTTCAAAATTATGGGACAATTCAAAATCAAAGCAGCCTCTATCTTATCATTGTTTTTGTCTTGTAAATTTTCAATTTTTAGAAATTACGTATTTTAATATAGTAAACGTTTTCTTATAGGATCATCATCAGACCACAAACCAAAACAAACACTACCAATCGAAGGAAGCACGTTCGAGGAGCAAATACAAAGTGTGGTGGACAAGGTTCTGACACCTTCTGGGTTCGAAGTGGTGACCTGGAGCCGGGTACCGTATTTGTGCGAAGGTGATTTGCAGCAGAGCTACTATTGGTTGGATGATGCAGTTTTTGTTTTAAAATTGGCTCCTAATTTTAGCAGATAAATTTATTGTTTATTGTTTATGTAGGTAATTTGTGTACGCACTTGATTTACATCAAACGAATTGTATTATTATACCAGTATTTGAGAGAATAATTTTTTTTTTGTTTGTACCAAATTACATTGGTCCATATGCAGTGAAATAATAGCTTAAATTAAAACCAAATAATGCACTTAAGCATTTTTTAATCAAACTATATATTTAAAAGGTAAATAATATGGAAATCATTGTTTAACAATTTTTCCTTTTATTAATACAATTCTTTCTTTATTCCTTCATGACAAAATGCAAAATACCGACTAGACCGACAAATCTTTGGATAAAACTGTGTGAAAATTTGGCACGTAATTTTTTATCATTTACATTATAGGTATTAAGGTTAAATATTTTTCGAGTAAACCATCCTTTTGCTCCAATCGTAAGAAATACCGGAAACAAGATAATTATATGTATATGCATTGTAAAAAGTTGTTAACTTGCGATAAAATCTCTCTAAAATTACTTTATTATTGTATAGTATAATAACGTCTATGGAGGAACAAATTTGGCGCAAACAACGAACATCGATATTTATCACATTGTTTAACTTCGGGCGCAAATAATACAGAGTCGAAAAACACTTTGTTGTGTTAATTAAATGCATTACTGGCTTGCAAACGCCGTGAACTTATTAGTATAATTTTTTCATCATTTCGAGGCTAATTCGCTACAGGAAAAGTGACAACAATAATTATCAGATTGATTAAATTAAGACTGCAAGTAAACATGGAGATATGTCTTATTTAAGAGAAATATGGAAGACAAAAAAATAGAAAAAATGTCTTTGTATATCTCACTTTAACGTACCGGGTGACCCAATAAGACTCTTCCTTGGGCAATAAGAATCAACCATAATATAGTTAATATAGTTGAATCTTACTCCGTCAGGGGGCCAGTTTTGATACCATGACCTTTGTTTTTTAAAATCTTGTTCCTAACCTCAGATATTGGGAAAATCAGATATGGATCTTTGAAGGCCAAGAATCGCGCGGTAAATGTCCTAAAACTATTAAAAATTTAGCTACGAAATGAATAAGATGTGAAAGAAGGAATTGTGAGTCTAAATAGACTTTCATGTTGCTCGAAAGGGACGAAACGCATGATAAACTTATCACTTTAATATTACTCTTGAAATTCTTACTTTTAATATAAAAAGTAAGCCTAAAACCCAAATAAGTACATTATATCTAAATTCCACATATTTCGGAACCATTTATAAAGATATTTGTAAAATTTGATGCCTCAAATCTAGCATTTTGGGTAAAGTGTCTTCAAAATTCCATTCATTTAATTTTCCCAATATTTTAGTTTAGAAACAAGATTTTGAAAAACGGTTTTTACTGGCCTATTTGGAAGTTATTCAGCTACTTTTTTATACAGAAAAAGTCATATCATTCCATTTGATTTTTTTGGAATTTGTGTAATGGTGTCAAAACTAACCCACTGGCGGCAAAGGATTCAACTAATTGAACTATATTTTGGTTGATTCTTATTGCCCAAGGAATACTATTTTCAATGATACCAAATTTGTTAAAATCGGTCAAATCGCTAAGAAGTTACAGCAGGTTATTATTATACAAAAACAATTGAACACTCCCCATCATCTTTCTTTTCGAAATAACTGAAATTTTTGTTTTACGAAAATGCTAGATAAACTAGTTCTCTTTAAAAATGTGAACTGAAACTTAATAGTTTGTTATGCAAAATTTATAGAAAATGCAATTTTTAAATTTAAGATGGCAGTTGGCACCTCTGGTGGTCATTTTAAGAACTTGAAAATATTTTCCAGCAATTCTTCATGGCCAATTTACCCAGTAATTTTTGTAACCCCAAAGTCAAACAGTCTTATTGGGTCACCTGGTACATTTCTGTGCATAATTTAGTTTTGTTTGAATTTCTACTTTTATCCTCACAGTTATATTGCCTAGTATCATTTTCAGAACTAAAAATTCTCTAAATGCCATCAGTAACACCTTTTAAAGGTGATTTTATAATTTCCTTTCTAACTGCTACGCCCACTGAAAGTAAATGTTGCACTTTTTGCTTAACTATTAACTCAAAAATTCTGGTTAATTTAACCGATCTGATAATACTTTTCCTGTCATTTCTAAACCTGGGAACCAAAGTTCCACAAGAGAAGTTAGTTATATAACTATAATTTATGTATACATAATATAGAGGGTACATTCGAATTTATATTGGTGAAACTTGTACTATTACTTACTAGACTGCCTTCTAGAGACGGTCTCTTTATTTTTTCTTTGATACTTTTTTAGAACTGGTAAGTCCACTATTTGAGTGTAACGGAACTGACCCGTTGGCTATCCTGCTTGTCAATAAATTAGTATTTTTTTCAAGTAACAGACAGATTTAATATACCTGTTAGTAGGGCGGGGCACTGAAGCTCTTTGATCCTCCATTCGTCCAGACTGAAACCGCATAATCAACGTGAAAAAGTCCTCGTCGGGAACAGTGGCGCCTCTGGCCGGTAACCGATTGCCAGCCAACGGCACTTCGGAATCGTCAACAGCCGCCGCGGGCATCGGCGATCGCTGATCGTCCAGTCTGGAATTTTGACAACGGACCAACTGATCCAGAAAATTATCGTCTGGCACGCAGGAATTAGCTCGAGACTCGGCCAGACGTTGCAGTGACCCACTCTGCAAACCTGTTCTCCATTTTAAGAAACACCTTTAACAACAAACACGCTAATCTTACCTGGTAAACTGGGGAGTTCTACTCGTTGCTCGTCCATTCGTTTACTCTGCATGCCACTAATTAGATCAAACAGATCATCTGGTCCCTCGTTCTCTGGTAGATTAACCACGTTCTTGTTTTCTTTATTCTCGCCTGTAAATTTCACTGTTGGACCGAAAAACGTACAGAACAAAAATTTTACCTTTCACAGACAGCGAGCATCGCTGATCGTCCATGCGCTTCGATTGAAATCGCGAAAGCAAATCGAAAAACGAGTCTTCGTCATCGGCTTTACCAACTGCAGTTGGTGGCAGTGATAGACCAGGCTTTTTGCCATCCGGTGTAAGCTATTCAAACAATTTTTCACAATAAAAATACAAATTTGTAACTTTAAAAAAAAAACCGAATATTTAAGTACAATAACTCACTAATGTCATGCCGCAACAAAAAAAAAAACAAAATTACATAAGCTACTACCTTAATAAGACTAAGCTGTTCCATGCTTTCACGTCTCACCCTGTGCAATCGGTCTTGACTACTTTCCAGTCTGGAAGAAGGTTTAACTTCCTCCACTTCCGGACTGTCGGGCAAATCAAGAGCTTTCTTCAAATCGGCAATATTCATTTTGGCCGTAGTCTCTCCCAAAGGATCGCCAATCTACAAATTATGGTCAAACTTGCTTAAACTACAGTTTTCGTCAGATAAAATTATACAGGGTTATTCGACACGGAAAATTGCGACCTATCTTTTACAAATATTTTCAAGATGGTTGTCCCAAATGCAGAAAAAGTATCAAAGTTATATTTTTTCAAATGAATACCTGGTACTTTATTTGATTTTCAGAATCTACGTTGAAAATAAAAGGTAATTAGATTACGGTTTGGTACGTCTAAACTTTACAGTTTCTCAGATATTCGTTATTTTGTAAAAATTTACAACAACTTTTAAGGTTTAATCACTCAACCTCTGTTTGGTTTTTATTAATCAAAATTGGCTTGACACCTGCTAAATAATCAAGTTTTAGGATCCATGGGTGAGAAATTGTCTAGCTCATACAGGATGTCTCAAAATTTTTACCCAATAATTGCAACCTTTAGACTTTAATAACTTGTCAAAATCAAATTGAACACCACCTATTTTATGATTAAAGTAGATTCAAAATTTTAATTATCTATCGAAAATTATTGAGGGTTTCTATGGCTAACTGTTCGCGTTTTCTTGGAAAGTCAACATTTCTCGAACTCGCACCGATTTTGAGTGATTTTTGAAACTCTTGAACTCTGAACTGTTTTAAATGACAGCTAAAATAGCAGATTAGCGAAATTTTTAGGAGTTTATCCATTAAGATACTTAATAATGTTTGCTAAAGGATTCAAAAACGGAGTAGGTATGTTTGTGTTTGTAGTAGAATGTTAGAAGTTTTAAACATTGTAAACAGCTGCTCTCACAGTGGAACGTTCGACATGTTTCGTGCATACAGGTGTGGTAAATCCAAAACCGACCATAGGAAAACCGTGTAACGAATGTGTCCAATTTCTCAACATTAAATCAACCGAGAAATAGATAATTTTCAGAGTAATACAACAAAAAATGTTAAATTTACAGGTTAGGAACCTTAACTTTGCTAGTCTTTAATTTTTTTTAATAAGTGAAAAGAAAAGATTGATTACTCACTTCTTTGCTAATCTCCAAATGTTTTCTAGCAAAATCCAACGCTTTTTCGTGATGACCGAGCGAAGCGTGCGCATTTCCCAGCGACCAACACGCTCTACCCTCACCCACACGATCGTTCAGATTCTGAGCTATCAGCAAATGCCTCAAATGATACTCTATGGCGGTTTCGTAGTCTCGTAGCAGGGTGTAAGTGTTGCCCAGACTATAGCAGGCCTGCGCCTCCACAGCTTGATCGACCAGTTCTTGGGCTAACGCTAGAGTGCGCCTGAGTAGACCATCGTTTACAATAGAAACAACTTGCCACCGACACCTTACTTATAATGGTGCGCCGCCTCCTCAAACTGTCCCATAAAAATATGCGAGTTGCCCAAATTGCTGTGAGCCCGTCGTTCGGCAGCCTTGTCACCAAACTGACGCGCAATAGAAAGCCGCTCTTCGTGGTAATGGATCGCCTGAGCAAAGTCTCCCAGCAAGTAAAAAGTGTTGCCTAAGTTGCCGCAGGCCCGTCCTTGAGCCGCTACGTCTCCTAATTCTCTCATCAGGGCCAAGTTTTCCCTAGAATTTAAATACCAGTTACAGAGAAACCTGGTAACTGAAGCCCACTTTGGTCACAAACTGACATTAAATGTTTAACCCCTTAACACCCAAAATTACAAAAAAGCTACATTTGCAGAAAAAATTCTAGACGCGTAGAATTTCACTTTGTGCTAACCGCAAAACGATTAAACATTCTACAGGGTTTACCAAAAAAAAATTGCAGCAAAATGTTGCCAAATTTTTACCTCCGCCATTTTTGGGGTTTCAGCAACTGGAAAAAGCTCAAAATGTTCGTCTTGAACTACTCTTTCACTTTGTGCTACAGAGTGTCCCAAAAACATTCAAATTTGTAAGTAACGCACTGCCAGTTGTGATCGCGTTAGTTAGGTGAAACCTAGACCACTGGATGCAGAAAGTCATTCTAAACATTCTTGGTCTTTTGCAAGAATTCCATGTCAAATTGTTAATCAAAGAACGTTACAGTCTTTAATTATATAGCACTGCATGAGTAAATTAAATTATGTAATTCGCCCTTAAAAAGCAAATTTCTATTATTAGCTGGAAACGCGGCAAGAAATTGAATCTAAAAAGATTGAAAACTGAGTATAGTAAAAGTTTTAAAAGTAATATATAAGAACTAAAAATTGTGGTAAATAAAACAAACTATAAACATCACATTATTAGCTGGGCTCAACACTTAAAAATTGTCAAAAACAAACATTTCTTGGTATGGCATTAATGCTAAAAGCTCTTAGTAGTTTTAGAAGGCTGAAAATCATTTACAGCATTTTTTTGTAGAGCAGTTTTTAAAAAATGCAATTTGTTGGACCCTGTCACTTGTTAACTGCTTAATGAGAAGCCTGAAAGCAAAAACACCTTAATACAATCTTGTAGAGGATGAAATTTCCTACAACTTTTATTTTTTCCACTTTTTTGCAGTGGAGTTTTTGGCTCTCTTTACATTTTTCTTTTCTGAAGAAATTATTTCCCAGATATAGCAAACCCCCTTTTTTTAGTAACTCATTTTAGTGGAGTATAGAATGTTGGTAACATTTTTTTTCTCTCATCCCAATAAATAAACTTTAAACCAGTCTAGAGTTTCCTCAGCAAATATGGCTTTAGTTAACTATCCTGATTAACTGTATAAAGAGATAATAATTGAATACATTTCAAGTCTGTCCTTAATATTCTACATAAGTTCTGTCACCTTTTATATTTCATACGTGCTCATAAAATAGAAAAAACAACAATCATGCTTCCTACAATATTGTGCATAATAAAATTATTTTAAGTTTTAGGTAAACTTACTCAAAATACTTTATAGCTTCCCTGAAAGATTCCTGAACATCTTCAGAAAACTGTCCAGGAATTTTTGGCCTTGCCATAATAAATATTGTATAAAAATAATTATTAAACTAGTTAAACAAGTCAAAAGTTCACACTTAATAAGAATTTACTGTGTATTATAATGTACTTACTCATAATAGGATACAGCTTCCTGAAGACACTCTTTGACTTCATCTGAAATCTCACCACAATCCTTCTGACCTACTCGACCTATATTTTTGCCCTTAGCATGATAGACATTCCCTAAATTATAGAGGGCACGCCCTAAAACACATAGTGAAATACCTAGAAAAATACTAAAAAAAAATTGCATTAACCTTCACTAAGTTTATCATCCAATTCCCTAGCTAATTCCAAATGTCTTTTGCAACAAACCACTGCTTCATCAAATTTTCCCATAACTTTTAAGGTGTTGCCCAAATTGCCTGAAGACTTTGCTTCCCCCAGTTTGTCCCCCATAGTTCTTTTAAAAAAAATAGGTAAGAGAGTTTTCACAACACCCTGTCATAAGTTTACCTAGCCAGTGTCAGATCATGTTTATGATACTGCATGGCCTTATTGTAGTCACTTAAGTAAAAATATGCATTGCCCAGTTGACTGTATATGGCACTTAAAGTTCTTAAATCATCTGTGCCAGCTTGAATTGCAGCTTGAAAAAATGCCACCCCTGCTCGACAGTCTCCTGCCTTGCATAGGCGTTCCCCTTCTAATGCCAGCTCCAAGCACATACTACTAGATCCATCAAACTCCTATAAAAGAGGTATTTAATAAAAAATTGTTTGGGTTAAAATTAGCCAGTTGAAGAAACTTCAAGGTCTATTGTGGTGTACATTAAAGGAAGTTATATCCGGAGTGATACCTGCATTGAATTTAATTTAAATCTGGCTCTATTCCGGTCTTTAAACGTGACTAAGGCATATAATTCTAAGGAATTTCAAATGGGAGTGGGTAAGTTTATAGGAGGAAAACCATGTTTTTGTTGTGTACCTGTACGGCATCGGGCAAATTCTCCTGGCTTACGGTCACCGACATATTAGAGCACTTAATACACGCCTTTTCACTTGAAACTTCCCAATTATAAAGGTCCAAAACCTTTTAAAACAAGATGAAAACAATAAATAACAAAACAAACCTCTTCACCTTGCATACATTGTACGACTGTCTGACTGTCAAAACACCATAAAAAAACTTGATAAGTCACTGTCAATAGTGTCAATTACGTTTCCTCTTCTTCCACTGTAGCGCAACGTTTGTTGTATTAAGTTCATCGGGAAGTGGCTGTGACGTCACGGTGGATGCTAGGTTTCATTCTAGTCAATAAGCTCTTATGTAATTAGGCTTAAGAAAAATTTCAAATATGTTGATAAGGGTGGTTGTTTTAAGTAAGAGTATTTTGTATCTATACTTTTTATTAATCAATCCCAAATGTACATGACATCAAGAGTTTTAGGATATTATTAAAGTTAAAATATCCAAGTAAAATTTAATGTTAAAGTTAATTTTATATTTAAGTTATTATAAACATCCTAGAACAATAAAAATACACCTTTGTTGGAAAAAAGAACACCAAAACAACGAAGGAAATAAAATAGCTGACCTTTCGGGTTAAGAAGGAACCACGTGTGTTTTCTGACAAAAGGTTCGTGGCATGATGGGGTAAACCCAAATGTCCATGGAAGGTAAAGAGATATCTTTTTTTTCAAACAAACACACGTCAAACAACAAAAAAACCAGGCTGTACAACAGGTATTTCATGCAAGAGTATGATTTATTCGCTATCTCATACGATTCATAGAAATGTGTTACTTCAAATCACTGGTATCTAGAACATCAATCAATAGGATTGACGACCGAATCATCCTGCCTCCAACTCTTTCTGCCTTTAAGATCAATAATCTCTTGCCAAGTTTTTCGTAGCAACGTTGCCTCTCCGCTAAGATCACCACAATTTGGCAGGAAAGTTTTTAGCAAATCAGTGCAAGGTAATACGATAATAGTGAGAAAATTGACTTGATCTTCGGGAATTTGTGCTGACTTTTCTCTGTCCATCAGACTTAACGGCGTTAAACCCATGGCCTTTTCTTTGTCACCTTGATTGTAAAACTCCTTGACCACGTTGTCTGTCAGAACTTTAGCGACCATGTATGGTTTGCAAGACCCGGATAGATCGCAGCTGGTCATCATGATTGCCTTACACAGCTGACGATGATGGTGGTTGTCCCAGTCAATAGCCTGTTCATTGCAGATTTGTAAAAGCTTGATCCGTACTTTGAAATAGTTGGCCAAATCGGTGGCCAAGATGCATTGCCGTACTTCCGCATAGACCTGCTTCCAAACATCTTCCGAGACTTCATAGAAGCTAAATACTTTGTAGATCAACATGGCTACTTGGAAATGATGGTTCTCCAGAAAAGATTCGTCGTAAAGCTGGGATAGAGTGTCATCAGTTTTTTGTAAAAAATTATTGGTGTAACCACCGTGGTCCAGATCATGACACATACACGCCAATAATAAAGACTTGATTTCAATATCGTTGAATATAGATTTGTTTCTCAGCAGAATGTTATACATGCAATGAGCTACGTTAAAAGCGTGTTCCCAGTTATGATACGGATTAGGTCTGTAGCATTTCCTTACAGTAAGAATAAACTTCATCAATATGTCTGGGTTGATCTCCTGGAAGCCCACTATGGTCCTCATCATGTAATAAACCATTTGAGGCATAATAGGTTCTTCATCCACCGAAATGTACCATCTAAAGTCATTAAATCCAGTGGGTATGACCACATCGGGGTTTTTGACAAAGTTAGTAATGTCATGTATGCAGGGTTTTAGCTGATAACTCAACAGCTCCAAATTGGACTGATTCATCAAATAGGTACGTTTCATCTTCTTGCTCAATTTGGCGTAATGTAAAGCCAAGGCGCAATACACTGAAAAAGTTTTGAAAAGATTTTCATCCGAGGAAGTAAAAACCACTCCGTTAATTTTATTCACGACTTGCACAACCCCCAGGATGATATTTTCTAAACTTACTATAGGCATGCAAAGGATGGATCTTGTTATGAACCCTGTCTTTTTCTCCACTTCAGTAAAAAATCGCGGATCATTGTAAGCGTCCCTAAGGTTTACAGTCACTCCAGTTCGGGCAACTAGGCCGGGAATGCTACGATCTTTAGCTAGACGTACTTTGATGTTTTTTCTATGCATGGTAGTGGCTTGACTACCGTCAATTCCTTCATCAAACACTTCAGCGGTCATGTCACTACTTTCCGGATCTATAATGAAAAACGATCCTCTCTCGGCTCCCAAAGTTGCTTTTGCAAATTTCACAATTTCCGTGATAAGAGTTTCAAGGGAGACGTTTTCAGCAAAATAGCACTTTATTAAGTCTAACAAGTAATCATTGAGTTCTTGCTGTTTTTGCAAAGCCAATCGCAAGCGGTTTTGATGAATGGCCGCTCCCATCCATCCGGAAACGACGATAGAAATTTTTAAGTCTTCCTTGCTGAACGGAGATTCCGACACGAATCGATACATTTCTAATATGGCATAACAGTCCCCATCTGTTGTAACTATGGGAACACACAACACTGATTTGACCATATCGTTTTGATATCCCAAACCAGCGGGAAATCTTTCGTCGCACAAAATATCATCTACCAACACGAATTCCTTTTTGAAAGCCACATAAGTGGCTACGGTACTCCCTTTCTGGATTTTCCAGTTGACTTTATGCCGTTCGTGGGTCACATTCTTGGGCACCTGGTAGATTTCCTCGGATGCGCTATCCACAATATACAAAGTGACTCCATTTGCTTTGGTAACAACTTTCAAGACCTCAGCAGTTTCTTGCAACACTGCGGCCAAGTCCACGCTGTCTGACAGGAAGGAAGATAGGTCCTGCATTAGAACACTGGGCTTGTTTTTCAAATAGAAGCTAAACTTTTGACTTTCTTCTTTTGCTTTGTCTACTCCAGCTTTACTTTTTCTCACAATTTTCATGTAGGGTGCTATCACTCGTCTGGTCGCTTTGTCTTTAGTGTCCAGCGCCATTTGTTCGTTTAAAGGCAAATTTTTTCGGGGAAATGATGAAGACGCCATTGCAAAAGTTTTGTATAATCAGGCAAAGAATGACAATTAAACTAGTAAAACGTAAATATGTTAATGTCAAAATTGACACACAATTTTATAAACAGTTAATATAGTATTATACAGGTGTGGAAAATCAATCACTTCTACATTTTCGTGGTAACGTTCTTCCACTGAGCTTTGAATGCACATTAGTTTGATTTTTGCTAGTGTGATTTTTGTGAATGAAAAAATCTAAACTTTAAGGAATGGTGCAAAACTAGAGGGATAGTTGTATATAGTGCCCTATACTTTCCTCAGCAAATTGTCCGAGTAGTGAAAAGCTTGCGGATAGTTTGACCAAACCTTCAGTTCCTTCTGTATAATGTTGGATTAGATTTATTCGTTTGTAGCTAATCCTAAAAGCAAATAAGTATTCTTATTTAAGACTAACTTTTTTGAAGTTGATGGCTAGTAGTCTTTGGTGCTGTCTAATTTAATTTATCTTTTCATCTGTTGACTACTGAGCACATTTAAATAAACCAGTACCTAACTACCTAATAAAAGGAAAACATTTAAAATATATTATGTAGTTCCTGTAGGCTTTTTATTCTGTCCTTCACTGCATCCTTTTGGAACCCTTTCTCGTTAAATGAGCTGCACAATACCATATCTTCCGGTCAAATAATGAAAAAAACAGGAAACGGGGACTTTCTGCATGAATCGTCTCGTTTACAGTACGTACGTCCTATAAATCATGAAGGTTTAATATTGTTGCCTCATCTAACACAGACGGACAGCACAACTGCATATTATACGTGTACATTTATTAAATACCAACCGAACCATTCAGTTTCTGACTAAACAGGACCATTGTATTCAAAAGCGCGCAGTTCGTTGGTCAACAAATTATTACACAACCGTTTAATTTTAATTGAGCGTAACTTATTATTACTGTTTCTGGTTGGCTCACGCCGGTATTAAGGTCGGCAAACAGAGAGGATTTCAATATGAACGTTGAGCAAATAAATTTGAACAAAAAACGGTTTGCACACAACTAAATCCGATGTCGACACTGGTTAAGTCTCATCATCATCACCGTGATTACTTAAATCGTGGGAACACCTAATTTTTGCTATAAAAGATTTTGACATCTTTATATAAAATATGGGAAGTTAATTTAGTTCAGTTTTAAGTGCCTGTACCGGGTATTTGGATTTGAGCCAAGAAACATTGTTTTATGTTCATCAAGGGTATAGATTGAGAGAAAAAAGACATTTATATAAATTGAACAGATCCAAGAAACACTCCATTATCTCTAGCAGAGCTATCGATAGTAGGAATACTTTAATCCAATAATTACTACTATTACTAATAATTAATTGTAAAGCGCGGATTAGTTTCCGAAGACTGTCAAGATCTGTGAGTCCCTGAAACATATTGTAGGTAGTTTAAAAACCTGAGAAAGACTTTTGTCCTAAAAGAGCATCAGAAGGGAGATATTTGCTTGGGAATGTTTACTGAACTTCAATCCGTCATAACTCGGTCACATAGCAAAATTCAGGAAAATGTTAATGGACAAAATTGTTGAAAATTTACGTTTGTACGAAAATCTAAGAGTCACATTTTGTCCTTAAGTGTCTCAGAAGAGAGATAACACATTCGAACTGTATATAGATTATTTGAGGTTGACCTTTCCATAGTTCAAGTTTTGTTGATCGCAAACATAAACGTGAAACCACACAACAGCACAATTTTCATCGATATTACGTCTGATCGATAACCGGAGCCATCCAGTGCAAATGCCGCTCTTCTCCTCACCTTAAATTACCAAGTTGTGTCATCTCCATCCTCTCTTCCGTGCGAAGAACAATTAAATTAAATAACGCCCATTTGTAAAAAACAAAGTTCACTTTTAATAAAAGACATAATAATGTTATACAATTCTTTTTGGTAGGTACACTATATACAGGAGAAAGAATAAACGTAACAAATATGGCGACTACATTATTATATCAACGTACCTTTGTAGGTAACAAGGAAAACACAGTTAAATATTGTTCGTTTAACATAATTAAAATATAATATTTAATAGGAGTGTCCGTGAAAGGGGGGTTTTGCTTACGTACTGTTACGTCAACACCAACTTGACTAATTTCATAGTCACAAGTTTACCTAATTGTAGAATTTACTAGCAGAAATTTGAGTTCATTGTCACGCACTTTAAAAGCTATCAACAAAACTAAAACAGTCTTAGAACAAATTGCGGGGTTCCAAACATGTTTATATACTTATTTATGTAAATTTGGATTACCTTTAACATATTTTTAATGCAATTACAAACCCTGTTAAAAAAGAGATTAACTTATTAGATTTAGGTGCAAATTGCAGTGAATTACACTACACAAAACCAGCAGTCGTTTGCCCCTTCATCAAACTCACAGGAACCTTAAACGATTAGTGGTAACTATAAAAATACAGGCTGCTTAATAGACTGCAAATAATAGACATAAATCCAATACGAAGCACCTTTGGTATGGAAAGTTCAAATATAAAAGATGCACCCTGTGTGTGTTTTTTCAGTTTCAATCATCATTATCGTCAACTATTTAATTACTATAACAACACGAGAAAAGTTTCCAATAACTTTTGTTTGATGCATCGAACAATTGGTTTGCTATAAATTCGTTGATGCACACTGTGAATGTGCTGTCAATCTTTCAACTGTTCCAACACTGACCCGAAGCGATTTATCACAGCATGTCACTCAAAAACATACTCCTGGAACTCCTAGATTAATAATTATACAACAGATGGCAGTAGTGCGGCGTGTATAAAAGGATCGCACATTAAAAGCGCATTTACTTATTTATATTACCAAAGGAAAACTCCACACTGTACACAAAATATCGCGAGCACCGCGATTGCACTTTTTCCCGATCGAAACGAGCCGTAAAAAGTCAACAGAACGTAGTTTTGGTACAGCCAGGAGCCGCACCGTCAAGCGCTCCCTATCTGCCTTTTTTCTTTCGCTCCTTGGCCAGTTTTCGTCGTTTTACGATCATATCGTACAGTACTTCCAAACCTTCGTGCAACCCGTCTCCCGTTATTGCGCAGGCGGGCTGAACGTGCCACAAATGACCGCCTGGTGCACCTCCGTTCCCCAATTCTGCAATGGACGACGACAAATTGTATATTTTGTACAGGGTGTCTAGGGAGTATTGCACGAAAGCAACGTACAGGAGAGTTTAAAGTCCTTTAACTACACAATTATGAGTTACTAAACGAGTTACATACCAAACCTTCCGAAAAGTAATTTAGAAAAACCCTGCATACTGAAAAACAAACTATATGTACTGCATGCCGCGTTGATACATTTTTGTACAATACTTCCTAGACTGTTTTGTTATTAGTTTTTTTTATAACTAAACATCAAACTGTATAAAAACATACCAGTCAGACCTAGAAGTCTCTCTAATTCTCTAGGTTCACGAGCGCCGGGAAGATCCTGTTTGTTAGCCAGGACCAGAATCGGAACCTGCGAGTTTTCAGGTGATTTGACCGTTCTGATCAGTTCCATTTTGGCTTCTTCCATACGCTCCACGTCCACCGAGTCCAGCACGAACACGATACCGTCCGTGCACCTGGTGTATGACTTCCACAGAGGCCTAAGTTTCTCCTGGCCACCCACGTCCCATACCAGAAAATTGACACCTGAAAAGTTTGTATTGAAAACTTAGCTGAGGAAGTAGATTCAGGGAAATTTTGAAATTTCCAAAGACACCAATGTCATAAACTCTAATACTTGATTGATATTCCAACTGAGATACCAGATTGTCTGATTAATTTATGTTACTACCTTCGGTCATCTCTAGTTCTAGAAATTTGATGACGTTTTAAGACGTCTTATAATGAATGAGAGGAAGAATGAATGACGCTCCCACTCACCTTTCGCTTTGCCCAACATTCCTTTGACTTTCTCGCAGTTGAACCCAATCGTGGGCACCGTGTTCAGGTACTGATCAAATTTCAACCGGTAGAGAGCGGTAGTTTTCCCGGCCGAGTCCAGACCCAACATCACTACGTGCAATGTGCCCTGGCCCGAAGGCAAGGCGTCCAATAGGGATGCGTTCTTGCCCATGTTTGCCCCCATCTCTACGAGAGAGGGAAAGTCACCGTACCGAGAAAACGGAACCTAGACAATCTACATGATGCTGCAAGATGGCACCTGGGTAGGTCGTTGCAGACACTGCCTGGTTATCTTAATGATTGCTGAAGAAGGACATTGTGCTGAAATCTGAAAAAAGTACTAACTTTAACATTCATTGCTAACTTTGTTATATAAAAACATAAACATTGGTATTTTTTACTAGTCAAGATGTTTCAAATAACTGGCTAATCTACGAAAAGCACGATAAAAGCTGTTATCGAGAATACAACCGAGTTTGTTCAGCATTTAGGTGCGCCCGAAAGGCAGGGTCACCATCACGAAGATAAGACTTCAAATAAGTGGTACTAAACGTACGTGTTATAACATCTTCAAGTTTATCTCTGAATAAATTTATTCAGTTTAACTCCACACAATTTTAATTGGCTAGAATCTTCGAAAATCAATGAAATAACTTGCAGGCAAGTTTTTTCAGATCACACACCGTTATAGACCGCGGCCTAATGACGAGAAACTGGGTTGACCTGGCTTGATACACGATACTTCCGAAGTTAATGATTTATTTGCAGCAGCCATAGCTTTCAGTTTCAATATTTAGATTTTCGGTATTGTATTTCCGATATAAACAAGACGAACTGGTGCCATTCTGGTATCTATAAATAATGCATCTGATTCTGTTTTCTTCAATAATGGGTGGCCGCTTTAGTAGAAAACCAACGCACAGGGTGATTGACTATTGACTTACACATTAAACAACACCAGATTTGACAACTTTTGTCTGATGATGATGATCTTAATAATTTCAACTTAAGTGTACTAAGTTGAAATAAGTGTACTAAATACCAACCAAATCAGTTTATGATGATATTTTATAATACGGTTTTTTTAAGTACCTCAGAGGTTCACAATTTTCTTTAAACAACCTCACGTATTACTCTCTTGTCTACCGTAGATAGGAAACAAGTTCTATATTACAAACAAAGCAGCTTTTAAATTTCAGAGTATTATTTACATTAAAAACCACCAGATTACAAACGTAAAAGACAAACAGGTGTGTGACAGCCGCTTCTAATACAAAGAAGACGTGAATTTACCAGCCTTAAAAGCCAAGCTTTAGACTTTTCCTTCCGAATTTTTTTGATTCAAACCCACGTAAATACAATCGAAACGTGCCTAGTAGCGTAAATTCACTGAAGAATGTGTGTCAGACAACAGGTTCTTCAGGCAAGAGAAAGACACGGTCAGAAGTTTAGTCTCGATTCGAGATAACAAAATCATCTTATTGCTTGCTGTTTAGCATTTATTTTTGACTTGTAAACAGTTATTATCCATATCAAATCCGGATCGAATGAAGTATTTTATTTACAGGTTTGATCCTAGCAATTATTTGAACAATTTTAAGGCCATGTGCATGTGGGTTTTCGTAACTTGAGACGCATAAACTTGTGACAAATCGTCTTGCACCGGATAGGCGTTAAGTGTACTGTCAAGCTTCTTGATGAGATAACATGAGATTTAGAGGAATGAACTTTACACAACTTGGCTAGTTTTTTTTTAGAGTTCAAAAGTAAACATTTAGTCCATCCAAGTCTCTATAAAATACTATTTAATGATCTAAGATTAAGTGATTATCTCTTTCTTCAGTCCTTCACCTTCACCATCATGTATTGACTTCTTCGGCACTAGGGTTTCAATTTGGTCTATCCAACTCTGAGGTAATCTTCCGTGTGTTCGTATTACTCTACTTTCCCCTCTATCATCGTTCTTTCCATTGAGGTGTCGCTCCTATCAATATGTCAAAAATATCTCAGCTTTGATTGGTTGGTTTTTGGTGACCATGTTTGTAGCATCCGTCGATATACCCACATTTCCAATATTCTTATTGGAATTTCTTTCTTCTTCCTTATTCTCTCTTTATCACAGACAAATAAGCATTTTTGAAGTACGAGAAGGCTAATGGTAACTAGAATGGACTGAATGCAGACGTTTTTTCTGGAAGAGCACTTTCTTGTATAGAAGCATCACAATCATACGTGATCCTGTGAAGAAAGTTTTTTTTATTGAAAAGTACATTTATAATATATTACTAGTTAATTTATGGTTAAAGCAGAAGAAGGGGCTTTGCCTAATTTTATAGCAAGGAGAGCCAACATACTGGACTTCACCTTCTTCAGATTTAAATCCACTGGATTTCTTGTAGTTGCAAACTAAACATGCTTTGATGTAATATATTATAGTCCTCATTTCACTGGGTTTAGCAATATAATAGGCCCTTTAATATAATTTGTGTGTTCATATTTAAAAAAATATAATTGCAAATAGCGATAAGAAGATTTACGATTGCACTAACCGATAAAACTATTTACTTTCTGGTGATCATAAATTACCTTCTATTGGTGTCAACTTAATCAATAATGAAAAAGTTTCGAATTTAGTAACTTATTAAACAACACAGACTTTATTGGAAGAAATAACTGTATCAGCCATGAATAAGAAACAAAATCTGAAACAGCTGCTAGAAGAAATAAGCTTACATTTATCACCAAATAAATCATGCTTTACACCCAGAAAATCATATAACTATTTCATAGAGATAAAATAAATTACACAAGGGAATAAAAATTCCTTGGCTTAACCAGTGTAAATATTTGGGATTTGCTTTTACGGATAATTTAAACAACTAGAACAGATGTGCATCAAAGCTAAGAAAGCCTTTTACCTATGTAAAAGATTTGTTTAACCAATTGGGTTTATGGCATTTATTTTGTAATTTAAGCATCGTTTTTCTCTCACAAGAGATATTATTTAAAAAAATCAAAATTGTAAAAATGTAACTAATTGGAACTTGAATAGATGTAGATGTGTATCTTGGAGGGACCACACTGTAAGTAGTCTTTACAGCTCCATTGAGGCGGTAGTTCAAATATCAGTACTCGTTCTCAAATGATAATAAGGGTATCCCAAAATCCTCATTACTCTCATATCTAACTTTGTTTTTCTAGGGCAACATTCGAGTGCATAATTTTGAACTCGCATGTCTGATGATGCCATAAGGCAAAACCGGGGCAACATACATACAAATGATTTATGAGACTACTTGTCAGAGACTAACCGTCATTCTTGTACAGGAATTATGCATGCAAAGGTATCCATAACGATATTATAACGGCTTTTCCTGACTACTAACTATACTACTCTAGGATCATAAATAGGAAACGGTTACGTAACGTTACTAATGTATTTCTAATACCCCGAACATATTCTGAAGAACGTGTGTACATGTGTAAGTTTTAGAACGTGCCAAGCGAGCAAATTATTTAAAGAATCGTTAAATTGTTTGTATTCTTTTGGAGTGTCTGGTGCCGCCATTTACCAGACTTCGGACACAAGTTTAAGTATTAAAGCAAGAGTTTGTTAATAATAAGTCTTCTTCAACATCTTGTAAGAGTTCTCCTATGAGAATTAGTGAAGTAGTTTTCCAATACAAAATTGAAGCAATTTTGAACGTGATCTATATTTACAACAACTTTTGTCAACGAATAAATTAATGTTTAGAATCACTAATTACTGAAAGCACAGGCAAGGATTCATATTAAAAAGGAGTGTCCTATAATCAAGAAGATGTGTTCTGAAATCTCTTATACCAGTAAATGAAGAAAGAACTCATATTTGAGTCATTATATTGAAATTTAAGTATGTCGGAGTCAATTTCTGTTTTAGCAAGCCAGAACCCACGTGTTGCCTGTCACAGAAGACAGCCAAGGGAGAAATAATGGACTTATTAAGAAAGCTACATGACTTACACTGGAACGGACACCTTGGCATGGAGCAGAGGAAGAGCCAAAACCAGAGGAAGAGCAACAGAACTTTGACACCTAAGTAAGAAGCAATTGAAGAAAGTGGTGAGCCGAATCACGGGACTGTCAACTTAGGAAACCTGCATCAAGTTGGAAGAAAACCAAATCCTGAATGCAGACTGTGCGGTAGAGAGGATGAAACGACTCTCCACTTAGTACGTGAATGTGAGACTGCAGGACACATACAGTGGAACAAAGAGACATAGCAGATGTCCATCAGGATGATTCTTAAATTCCTCGGAAAGGCAGGTCTGTAGTCTATAAAGCATAAGTGATCGTGATTCACGCCTAAGCAACTTTGTGACAGGACAGTGAGCGCAAACAATGCTTTCCTTGTTTCTAAGCCTTCGGAAATCCAAAGCATCACTCTGAATTACCGACTAACCAAGTTAGAATTGCTTGCAAATACTCAAACGTATTAAGAAATAGCAAATTCTTCCCACTAAACTGTTGGATTGGAAATAACCTTTGCCATACGCCTTAGTCATCCTTAAATACTGCATTAATTATAATTTAAGCTAATTGTTAAACATAAAATTACTCTAATCAAGTGGTCGGCCTTCGTTGAATTGGTTCATAAACCAAGAAAGAATACCGTGGTTCCTTTAGTTCAAACCTGACAAGCAGGTGACACTGAAACAAAAAAAGGAAAGTGTCATCAATATGAACTCATTAAAGACTGAGAATCTGATTGGATTCGCTATTAATCCGGCGACAGGTCAATTGAAATGTAATTGAATGTGGGAAAGCGTTTCACGGCACGCCTGCTAATATAGAAAGTTGCGTCTTGAAGAAGGTGTGAATCTGCACAAAGATCTATTTCGCTTTTTCATAATACTCGGTGATCAGAAGTGAAAACTGCTGATACTTTTTATTTCAATGATGGAAATCCCACATTTCGGGACGATTTACTGTTTTTTTTTTTAGTTCCTCGGTCCCATAATTTTCGTAGACGAAACTGTTGCGGCTTAGCGAAAATAATCTTTTGCCAATGTCGCAGCACTAGCAATCAGGTAATTGGACCTCGGCCAATGTATTTTCGTAGGCTCTTGTCTTTGTTTCGGTCCAAGGTTACTCGAAATCGTAAAATTTCAATTTTGCGGTTGCCACTAATATTGCGCTAGTTCACAGTTTGTTTAGTGAAAAGTAGGTCTCAGAATTAAATTCGAATATTTAAATGCATATTTAAAAATTTTAATATTACGAGAATTAATCTGAATTGATGATGAATTCCAAATTGAAATATGCGAGCAAATATGTAATCCAACAAATTAGATTTGCTTGATTCCAAAAATATAAACATATTTCTGTTTAAACAGATATAAGTTTTAAAGTAAATCTTCTTTATGATGTTTTGCTTCTAGAAACTATAGATACTTACTCAACAGATCTTGTCGAGAATCCTTTTGTTGTGACAACAATACAATTATCAAGCTGATACAAGATGAACCAAATGCGTAGGTACAAGTGATACCAGAAAACTGATATTTAAAGACCAGAAAACTGAACATGAAGATAATAATGTCGGTTTTTGTTTATGTTCTCAAGTTTGCAGATGGAAACGCCTTCTCGGGTTATGCTTTGAAATCATCAGCTTGAAAAGAGTGAAGATTAGTTAGGTACCTAAGTGAAATGACGATGTTTGCTTTCCGCATTGAAAAAAACTCTAACTAATTGTTCTACTTCCAAGAACAATTTTTGTAATGTTTGAAATATTTCTAATTTTAAATGACAACTATAGAGTATAGAGCATAGATTTACATGTTGTCAGAGAATCACTGGTTCAAGTAGGATTTAGGCGATTTGATTGGCCAGCACTTCGTCCAGACATAAACCCCATAGAGCTTGACTGTTGTTATCTTAATTGTTTGTGTGAGTTTGGTAGTTTCCACTATTCCAGTGAAAACTTTTCCTTACCCTCGCATGTTATATTTTTAGCGACAGTCCCAAACTAAGGATTCTTAATTAGAATTTATGGAGGGTGAATTAAATTAAGGGTTCGTAAAAATAGTCGCTACACTTTTAGAATCATCATCATTTCTGGTTTCATCACAACCCTAGTTGCGTCCTAGCCTACTGAAGGCCTTTCCTCCATTCTTGTCTCTCTTGCGCCTTGGCATACACTAGAATAGTTATCTGATTTACGTATGAGGGTTAGTATGATATTTGGATGTTAATAGTTCCCCTGGATACCCGCATTAATTTGTCCAGGACCATTTAACGCCCTCATAATGAGCTTGTAGGCAGAATGAGGGTCAATTCTAATTCCAAAAATTAGTAATTTGATTTATAGTTTGTGTATTGATGTGACAGTTTTCTTATTCTAAATTTGTTAATGCAGCAAATCACCTACTGAATTTAAATTACTTGTAGTAGCTTGCATTTTTCTGTTTCTAAACATTCATACTTATTAATGGATATATTACATAAATATTTATATGTTCTAGAAGCTTGATATAAACAAACTGCTCATTTTATTTTCTTTGCTTACAGTTCAGTGCGATTAGATACCTATCTGCATATACTTGTTTTTGTCATTACACCAATATGATTGATTGCTGGATTGATACTTAATCTTATTACTAATCTTCAGGGTACGATAATAATAACAAATACTCATAACATTTAACTTGACATCTATCATCCAGCCTTTTACAATTTTTCTCTATACCTAAACTCTTGAAATACATTGCTATACACAGTGCCACAAATTGTGTGTAAGTAGGTATGAAAATTGATATTGAAGCACTCAAAAGCGGTAAGAGATGCAATGGATAAATTGGTAATTACAGAAAGTAAGTCAAGTCATTAAATAATGTTACAGACAAAAAGAAGAATGGTTTTACTTTAAATGCAATCAAGTGGTTTATGCAAGGAACTAATTCAGTCTATATACAAATTATTTCGATATAGCCACTATTGCCACTCCTATAAACATTAGGTGAAATGACCATTTCACACGTATACCAGAAGAACGAATAGTGAAGATTGCCATAGATAAATCAACTTCAGGGAGGCGAAACACAGGAAGGCTTTGAAAACGTTGCAGTGACAATCTACCTCCACAAATCGAGTTACGATGAAGAACAGGTATTATACCTAATTAGAAGAAAGAAGGTGAACAAATTTTCGATTACGACATCAAGTATGATCTAAGTTTTCAAAAAGAAAAATGTTATTATTTAATTACCAATTACTCGTTTACTTTATGCAAGTCAGTGTTCCACTCATAACACAACATGCAAGCTCCCAGTTAGTCAAATGAGTAGCACCACTGATGAGCATTTAAATACAAAAGTTCTGATCTGATGAAGTTGACAGTTACCTTCACTATTAGTCAAAATTGACTGAGTTCAAAACATTCATCCTACTATTTTTTTTCAAGACCTACAAATTAGCTGGATTGGATACTTTCGATTTACTCCTGGACTAAGTTAATAGACAACCCAAATTAACTACAGTTTGAGACGGAGTTGAAATAATATTTGACACAAATTAATCAAATAAGCAAAATAGCTGTACACGAATACTCAACCTAAATTCATCAGTAGTAACGATCGGTTAACAGATGACGAACGGAAGAAGGTATTAAAGGCAATGATGCAAAGCATCTGTTTCAATTTTCCATCCGTCTGCATCATTCTACCTAGTAGTCTCATTTCGCTGTGCTGTTATCTCGTTTTGCACTTGCTGTCCGCTTTCTACTTATACATATGAAGCAATTTATTTACGATTATGTGCAAATAAAAACAAAAAAAGCGACCGATAATCACAGTGAGGATTGAGAGGAGAAAGGATTGATTCAGAATTTTTCACTGACAATCTGTCGGTCGTGATGGTATTGCAAATTTTATGGGTTTCCATCAGACTTTCAGCTATAATTAATTAATTAAATTGAGAGGTGGGTACCTTAGGATTTTTTAAATGCCAGTAGGAGCCACTCGTTAGTTTCACTTATAACCTATTAAACTAGAAAATTTTATAATAAAACATGTTTTGCTTGGATCTTGATCCATATTCTGCAATAACCAATGTCTTAAAAGTAAAAAAATCAGTAGTTGTAGGACCATAAATAGTACATAAGTAGCTCTTTTTTCTGTTTTCAAGAGAATGAAATCCCCTTGTCTTTGCTCCCCCATATGCTACAGCTGTCTATTATTAATTTAGAAGAGACACTTCCTGCAGCTGGATTAGAAGTTCAAAAGTGCTGTGAAGGGTTTCCATAATCTCCTAATATGTATTTTGCCAATGTTATTAAGCATAAAGGTCAGCAGATTTCTTATTATTTTTCTAAACAAGTACCTGTAATAGAGCAATAGCTTTTCCTTTTAATATTGTCCTGTGTACTTTAGTCTTTTATGTTCAATAGTTTCTTATTTCTAAGTTAGATTTCATAAAGGGGGTAAATGTGGGTAAATGTAAACATCCATATGTAACTACTCAGACTTGAATTTAAAACCGAGAACACTTATCAACACCAAATAAAATTCATAAAAAAACAATGGTTTAATTGTTGAGTGTTTACATTTTCCTTAACTTCATGGGAAACTGTAAACAGGGCCAACATATGTAAAAAAAGTTTTAAAAAACAACATTTATGATATTTAAGTGTATCTGTATCTTCTGACATACCGAGTGACATACTAAAAAAGTGTACCACTTGAGAAAAAGTTAACAAATATGCAAATATTATCCTAACTAATCCTTACTCCTTAATTATCCTACTAAGTAAAACACAATAGTTAGTAGACACAAGACACAAGCACTATCACTGAGTAGTGACTACTGAAAAGTGAGGATAACACAAAATAAAATCCACATGCAATTAGGACTTGAATAAGAACCAGTCGAGGAACCAGTATTTTCACCTCTGGATAAATTTATTTACCTATAGGATGGTTTTTAAAAAATGACAGAATTGACCAAAATTCCACAGTTTCTACCTATAGCAATTATCTTTGAAATAAAATTATTCTGAAGTGAAAGTAGGGGCCCTTAGGCACTTAAAAGTTTTCTTAACTTGCTGTTGACCCTCCCGTATACAGGAAAGTTTACCAAAGAGATTACTCTTAAGCTTACAGCAAGATTTTTTACTCACTTTTACTGTACCTAGATAAACTGTAGAAACACTTTCAATGTGATAAGGTCAGACTAGCAAAAAAACTTGTAAAAAAGCATTGATCGACTAACTTGCTGGTGGTATTTTCAATTTGCCATTGAGTAACTGTATAAGTACCCAAACTAAACTATGACAGTTATTACCTTGAATATTACTGAATCATCTACTTGATTCACTCACTGTTGCCTAAAGTATATTTTGGGTATTTCCCAAGTATTGTGGTGATACCAAGGGTGATACTAAAGAATAGTTATTATAGACAGTACTAAGGGCTCAATTGAGGGTATTGTAGGTGTAGGAATATTGTTACAGGCTGCAGCAAGGCCTGCAGTACCAGCTGTACCTACATACCTATTTTTCGCATACTTTCATGATATTGTCAAACTTAAATACAGTACCACCACATTAAATCACATCTATAGTCCCCATTTTCAAAAATTCTACTTAGCAAGTATATTACAGCAGGCTAACCTGACACTGATGCATACCCCTCCGCATACCCTTTAATATAGTCAGATGACTATCAAATGTCAAATGCATGTATGTATGCTTCATAGCCCTGCAACAAGCTGTCACACTGACATTTTAACCATTGGACCAGGCTTTATTTGATTATTAACAGGTTTTAAAAAAAAAATTTCCTGGTATATTAAATCCTGGAATAAAATAATTGAATCAATCAGATAATAGATTAGAGAAAAATTGAATTAAACTAGTTCTTGTTTCTATGAGTATTGAGTAGGTATCTACAGGACTATAGGTAATCCCAGCTATAATCATTTCTCTCTTAAAATCTATGCTGTTTCTATTTTCTTCCCTGGCTTCTTCCATCTGCACAATGCTTTTATTATTCAAAAGTACCAATTTAAAATGATTATTGTTAAACTTGTACAAGACAGAGCTACAAAGTGAAATGGACAACAGATATTGATTTTCAGACAAAAACCAACCTGCTGATGTGTGAAGGTCTCGGAGAGCACAATTAGCCGTCCAAGGTCGAGTAATCCATCACTAATCCTCGGAAATATATCAACAAACACTTAAATACACTTGAAAGTGATTAAATAAACATTTTAATTAGGACTAAACTACACAACAACAACAAACGAACGAACACTTCCGACCGACATCTAGCGAGCGCCACCACCGCGACCCGAGTGCCTCCTGACGCTGACAGTTTTAAACTGCATCGAATCCAAATTTCCAAAATCCAACTGCAAGGCAACACCGCAACACTGTTAAAATGCCAAATAAATACAATGAAATGGATGTAGATAGAAGCAACGCTTTTTTTGCACTAATCATCTATCTCTGTTTGCATTAAAACTAAAATGTAATTTACTCTGACACATCTATTAAAATTATCGCTTTAGCATTGTTTTGCAGTGTAAGCAGTATTTCATAGATTCGAGTATTAAATGGAATATGTGGCAATGCGGCCTATGCCTATTCACATTCACATTTAGCATTGCTGATTGCTGCCTTTGCTACGTGCCGTTAGACACGTGATCTGTAGGGCTTTGTAAAATGTATTTTCTCATTTGCGTGAAGAAAAATACGACTTTTTGCACTTGAAAGTTGTAACGGCAATGCTTATAAAGCATTTCATATCTATACTATTATATTAGTGTTTAATAATTAAAAAACAACATCAAAATAAAGAAGGTCTAAAGTCACATTGGAATCTTGGCAACACCGCTCCTAATTGTGCGTTTGACAGCAAAGCGGTTGTCTCACTGTCAGTCTGTCAATATTTGCAACAATAATAAAAGCATATAAATGTTTCAAATATTATAATAATAGAAAGTTAATCACGGAATAGAAAAATCACAAGGAGAAACCAGATACAGCCTGTGATGTTGAAAGAAAAAATAAAAATCTTATTTGTGTTGAACGGTTTTAAGTGATTATTTGCAACTTTGGTCCTAGATTCAAAGTGATTGTGTGGGACACCTTAAAACTATTGAAAAATGGAGAAAACAGAGGAAAAGCGGTGGACTGGGGACCAATTAAGGCCTTACGAACTGGAATTTGAACAGATACCTAGACTGCATTATAAGGATCCCATAATTGATGAACTTATTTCCCAAAATGTGAGTAGGACTGCCCTTTTAGTATTTACAATCTGTCAACCTTTTAGAGCAAGTTTATGCAATACCATTTTTCTTAAAACAATACAGTAAACAACATCATACACACACTAAAGTGATTAATATAATCATTGATTTAGAAACCAGTGGTAATCCTGGATTCAAACATTGTCAAAACGGCAAAAGAAAAATGGACCCCAGAGTATTTGGAAGACAACTTGGGCACCTCAGGTCACACAGTATTCTTATCAAAAACTCACAAATTCAAGTATAATATAGAAGACAGTTAAACTAACTAAGAATAAATAATATAATTTTTCAGGTATTTTGATGAGTCAAAAATGCAATGTAGAGCCAATCCTCATGGTGTTGAATTCATCCCACCCACAAGGAAGACCAGAATGAAGATTGCTGAATTTATGAAGAGGTTAAGGGAGTGGAAGTCTGGAAATGATAAGTTAGTTTGTTAGCATTTTATTTTCTCAATAGAGAATAAAACTGTGTTTACTGTGACTGTGACAAATTGCAGGATATTAAGACTTTAGTAATGACAAACATTGATGCAAACTGAGAGTCAAATAATCCAAATTTTGGAAATTAATAGTTACTGTTATATTTTCAAATGCATAACATGAATGTAGGTGCAGGCTCTCAGTAGAATCACTAATTGCTTGTAATGCCCAATAATTTATAATTTTAAGAACAAAACTAACACATATTGAAAAACATGTTAAATGCATGCATGCATGGAAATGCTTACAGATTTATTTTTGTTATTCCAGTGAAATAAAATTTTGGGAATATTTGTAAAGCTAATGAATGCATTAATAGGCAGACATTATGTTCTAAGGGCCTTGATACATAAATAGTTTTCTATACCCTGTATATTCCTGAAGAAATCACTATCAGTCATAATGAATCTCTGGTTCTAATTCTACAAAAAACTGTTAAATTTGGGTGAGGTATTTTGGAAATACAGTCCCTTAAAAATGAGCAAAAAATATGCTATATTGACCTAGATAACCTTAAAATAAATAACTAATTTTCTGCCATTTGTTTTCCAGACTTTACCTCCAACAGCCTCTTAATAACACAGTTGGTCCATCCTTGGTGCGGGATTTTGTCCAGTTTGACTGGGAGTACATAACCAAGCAACAAGCAAAAAACAGCTGGGGACCTCTGACATCTAATTTACTTTTAATATCACAGGTTAGTCAATTTTTTACTAGGAGGAGCTTAGTTTGAAGAACACATGTCTTAGGAAGGAAACGTCACACCTTGTCACTATGACGAGCAGCAGAATTTTTTTGGTCAAGTTTATGGGTATAAGAGGTGCATTTTATTTCCGCCCTCTGATTTTGACTGTCTCTATCCCCACCCAGTGCATCATCCACACGATCGTCAGAGTATGGTGAGAATGACTCTTTAGCTTAAATAGGCGGCAAGTGCGTTTTTTGTGGCACGTTTAACAGGTGGATTTTGACCGTCCAGACCACGTTCGTTTTCCCAAATTCAAATCGGCCAAAGGCTGCGAGACAGTAGTCGAGCCTGGCGACGTGCTGTACATTCCTATCTACTGGTGGCATCATGTGGAATCTCTTATGAATGGCGGTACTACGGTTTCTGTCAACTTTTGGTACAAGGTATGTCTTTGTTTTGTTACGTGTGTTTAATAAGGAACTTATCTGAAATTTTAATAAAAAGTCTATCAAATCTAAGAAATTTCAAAAATTGTATGGTTTATGAAAGTTTAATGGAAATTTCCCTGAATATTTCAATTGTTTTAGTTAAAAAATAGTATATTTTATTAGGAGTACAAAAATAAAGGTTTTTCCGTGCGCGTATGACCAATTCAGCTGTGAGGCGAAGCCGGAAGTCATGCAAGCACGGTCAGGAATATGTCATAGGATTTTGTACAGACCTTTTAGAGACACCCTGTATAAAATAGCAGATTTGATTGTCAAATCAATTGATTTAATGAATTTAATTGTCAGTCAGACATAAAATGTTTGAATTTATTTTCATGTACAACTCTGTGGCACCAATACAGTCATACAATTAAAATTTGATTAATTTGATGGTAATTGATTGGTGATTTTTATTAAGGGCGGTCCCACCAGCTTGCAGTATCCACTCAAGGACTACCAGAAAATCTCGATAACGCGTAATATCGAAAAGATGCTACTCGAGGTGTTGCAGGACCCCAAAGAAGTGGGACCGTTGCTCAAAAGTATGGTATTAGGCAGGTACACCGATACCGAGTGACGTTTGATTTACGGGGACGTCGCATTTTATTCTGTGATCCCCATAACTTATTTACAAACTATTTCTTTGCTATACCCCCAATTTAAATGACGCGACAAGTTTAAAATTTGTTTTTTCTTTAAAAACTTTTATTTCAGTCACAGCTTTGTTTTTTTAATTGTGTTAGTATGGCGTCCTATTTTCGTGGGACATTCTGAATATACTGCAGAATATTCAGTTGTGTTGATTTTCTTAGAAAGAAAGCTTTGCAATTTATAAGAAATTTCAAAAAAAATTTTCTTTAAATATACAGATATTATTAGGTTTAGGGGGTTTTATTACAGTCACATATGTTCCTTATTTTTTTGTTGCAATTTTTACTCTCTTAATCTATTAGATTCTTACTTTTGAAAATTCGTTTATATCTTACCTTAATATCCCTCCTTAGTCAGGAGTAAGTGTTTTTTAAATATTTTACTTATTATATTATTTTATTATAAGTACTAAGGCAGCAGTCTAATTATTAGATTATACTGTACCCAATATGGGTTCTTGTCGTATATGATGCCGTTGTACCTAGTTAAAGTAAGAAATATTAATTTTCAAAGTAATAACTGCAACTATGACTGATTAGTTACATATAAATAAACTATGTTCGTTATAATTAGGTTTGTTTTGCAATTATTTCCCTTTCGTCCTTTTTTTAAACTGGTATTAAGCGAAAAAGTCGTTTGCCCTTTAAGAATGTTAACTGATTTGTCCTTAAAATGAATAACATTTGCATTAATATTGACAATTTTAATATTCACAAATGACCGATGTAGTATTTGTCAAGATGGTTGTAATGCATTTTAAAATCACGAACTTTCTTGGCAAATACTGAAATATTCGAAACTGTTTGATATTAGTGTTGGTAAGTCGAGGTCAAGACATTAAAGCTTTATGATGGCGCGTGTTGGTAAACTTCAGCAAGAAGGTAATACTATTTATTATTTTTTCCAAATTTACAGTTGTGGTGTCTCTTTTTTTTTTGAGTGAATGAGAATAAGGGAAGAACTAAAATGGCACTTTTACAGCACAGATTTGGACAGTATCAAGTTGTGGTGTAGCTATAACAACCAGGGGGTCAATTTTTGACTTTCCCTTCTATGATTAGTCGTTTATTATTTAGCAATAATTTATTGAAGTATTTATGCAATATTTTATCTAGTTAAATTATTGCCATGGACCACCTACTACCTAGATATATACCGTTCAAAATGGGTCAGAGGAATGACTTTTTTGTGTTTCCTAAGCATGTTTGGAGTATGTGTAACTAATGTGATTTACTGCCTGATAAAAATGACCAAACAGTCATTTGCCCAGTATGGACCAGTTAGCATTGCTATTTTCTATGTAAGTGATTTAAAAAAGAATTATTTATCATTTTCAAAAACCGTACATAATTTTTTAATTATTATACATAGTTAGTTATCAACTTGTCTGCGGCTATTTCCTCTTTTGATAGTAACGTTGAAATCAAAGCATTCTCGGAGTGCATTTTTCAAGAGAGCGTCTGCAACCTGGAATTGAAATTTGCTCAAAATATAATGAAAAGATTTCGAAAGACTGACGAGTTATTGTTTTACAACGTAGCCTTGGTGCTGCTCATGTGCTGGCTGATGATGAAAGACATGGAATATCGACTTTCAGAGTTTTTGGTACTTTTATTTTATATTGGTATGTACAGGATGTCTTATTATAACTAAATTTATATTTTCCCATAATAACTTATTATGCTAAGTTCACATGTGCAGGCATTATTGGTTTGTCAAAAATGCTGCTTTTTAGTTTTTACATTGCTAGCAATATGACTCCATATACAGGGTGTCCCTAAAATATATCCACAAACGAGTGGCGAGTAACATTAGTATGGTAAGTAGTAATAAACATGGTTACATTTAACTAAACATGTCAGTATTTGAAAGTTTGTTGGAATACGATACTTCTTATGATGTTTGATTATGATTTGTATGAAAATTAAATTTACGACAGATTTATGCCAACTATTCTTCAGTAAATTGTCTTTCTGTAGAGAAGTACTGGGAATTTCTATGGCCATTTGTGATGTGGACCTACCGTTTTCTAAATTTCATTGCTTTCATCACGGTGCTCAACGTTCCCCAACAGTGTTTGTACAACCTGAACAATTTGAAATTTCACTTGTTCGTATTGCAACACCAAATTGAAAGATCTAGAGAAGGACTAAAGTCAAAGAGAGTTCACCCAAGGTGTGCTATGAAAGATATCATAAGTAAACACCAGAAAATTTTAAGGTAGGTAAATTAATGTTTTAATAATATTGTAAGAGAAAAACAGAGACGTTTAAAGGTTGAACGCTTTTCTACGTCAAAAAGCCAACAGAATTATTATGATGATGGGTTTCAGCGTTTTGATTGGACTAATATTCATAGCCCAGCAGATGTTTTCGGTAACAAAATTATTATATTTTAGTTTCTTGAATAATAGCACTACAAGAGGATTAATGGTTTCAGAGGCAGTTTTCCTTAATTGTCTCGTTTATATTGGTCTTCAATTCTGTATACTTTATTTGGTTGATTACTTATCATGGACAAATTTTGGAAAATACGGTAATAGATCAATACAAACTTACCCACATAACATTTAAATAATCTTTTTCTACTCGCAGGTAAGTTTGAAAGTTTACTTTTCCGCACGAATTTTAGTTCAGAGAGTTACATTTTTTTTCTCTAGTGCTGTATAAAGATCATTAATGTTTTGTGGGTAATGTTGTAAGTTCTCTCCATCCACCTAAATTGGTAATGTTTAATTTAGATGGAAAAAATTCGTCAGAGATTGTATCAGTTGAATTGGTATGAGTGGGACGTCAATTCAGCAAAAACCTTACACATAATGTTAATGAATACCTCTATACCACTAAATTGGAATGCTATAACTCCTAGTCAATCAATAAACTATGGATATTTTAAAGAAGTAAGGGTTTTAGGGTCGATTTATCGAAACATATTTGAACAAAAAACTGTTATGTTTCAGTATATCAACTTTCTGTACTCAACTGGACGCCTGTTTTATTCAGTATTCTACCAGAATAATTAAGAATTTTGTTATTACATGTTATGACAGTGTAACTATGAAAATTTTAAAGATTAGTTTTACAAGTTTGTACTTTTAAAGAGTTTGGGTGACTAACCACTTATTATCTCATTTCTATGTTTTAGTAATGTTTCATAAAACAAACAGCATATAAATTAAAATGTTTTATTATACCTATAACTAAATTTCTTGTACCTTAATAAAATGGAGTCACTAAGTCGAAATAAATAAATATCACATTGTAACATAAAAAAACTAATTACTAAACTGTTCGCTCTGATTCCTTCTCGAAAGCTAAGTTATCGAAAGCATCAGGTTTCTCGGATGGTTTATCACAATAATTCCAAGACTGCACTTCGGCAGAACTGAACGCTGCATAGAAGAGCCCACAGGCTATGTACACCGAGGCACCTATGTAGAAGATGGTGTGCCATTCTGCCATACCATTCTAAAATCAAAAAAATATATTTGTTTGGAATTAGAAGATTTAGCAAAGTGGATACATACGTGATCAGCTGTCAGATAGCCAACTACCATAGGGCTAATGAACCCAGTGGTGCTGCCGATACAGTTGGCAATGCCATAAAGGCTACCCGCAAAGTTGGGGGCTAAGTCTTGAGCGTTGGACAGGTTTGTGATGGTGCTAGCCCCGTTTGAAGCCAGAGATAAAGTTAAAAGAACAATTACCCAGTCTGCTTGACATCCGACGAACGTCTGAGAGATTAACAGTAGTCCTGGGACCATGTGTGCTGCGCCCAGAAAATTGCTATACTATAAGCTCATTTTTTTTAACGCCAAATTCGTACTTACACATAAAAGTAAAAGTTTTCCGAACTGTCGTCTTGGACATCAGTTCTTTCTTGACAATACAGTCCCCCAATATTCCAAACACAAATCCGGCAACCATTCTGGCCAGGTATGGAATAGCGGCAAGAAAACCGGTGTTTCCCAAGTTGAATCCCAGCACCGAAGACATAAACTTTGGTCCAGCCGTCATAAGGAAGAACAAGCCCCACAAATTTCCAAATTGTGCTACGCATAGTGCCCAAGCTGGCACAGATGTCAGAATCGATTTATATGGCGGACTCCGCTGTTGATAAAGTGGTAACAACGAGAAAACCAAACTAGAAAGTTACTTACTTTTGTAGTAGAGACCGTGCCAGATAAAGTTGAAACGATATGGTCGCGCTCTGTGTCACATATCCAGGGATGTTCTTTAGGGGTGTCGTACACGACCATAATCCAGCCCACTGTCCAGGCTAAGACTAGAAGCCCCGATATGTAAAAAGCCCATTCCCATCCGGCTCGTTCAATCACATTTCCTGAAAACAAAAATTGTGATTATCAGACTATGAAAGGCCGGTCAAACTGAAATATGAAAGTTATCCTGTCCACCGCAGATGTGGACGAAACGTCAGGATGAAATTCCTTTGGACCATTTGGATAACTTTCATATTTCAAAAAATGTGATTTTTAACAATGTTAATATTGATTCTAGGTTTTGAAAAGAGGTACACCAACATAGCATATAGCTGTTACCAAAATCAAGCCAGTGCTTTGTTATTTTTCCATTTATTTCTTTATCATCTTCTTATGGATTAGATTATTATATATTAGATTATTCTTATCTTCTTTTGGACAGGGTGATAAAGGTCGTGAAATACTAATATACTAACTTACCTAAAAGGGGCCACGTGATGACTGTCCCAAGGGAACCTCCTAGAGTAGCGCTTATAAATTTTCCTTTCTCTTCGGGCGGTGCCCAATGAGAAATCAAACAGTGAATCGCCGGATAGACGATTCCCTGAATAAATTTAGTAGCAAGTTTAGATAATAGTGACTCTCAAGTGACTTACTTACCCCTAATATTCCTATTAAAAATCTAGTTCCGATAAGAACGAAAGGGTGTGCTTTGGCGCATAATGGTCCCAACAATGTAAGGACAGCACTTAGAGCAAACGACACAGTAACCGCTTTACGGGGTCCAAATCTTTCGGCAATTGCTGCCCCTGGTATGTTACTTATCACAAAACCCCAGAAGTAAGCTCCTAGAATCAAACCTTGCAGCTTGGAATCCCATTGGTACTTATAGGCGCCCTACAATAATTTTAAACTTACAAGAAAAAATATTGTTGGCCGCTTAGTCAATTTGAACTTGATTAATTTACAAACAAAAATTCTTATTTGATTGTTAATAGTACCTCATCGAGGTGGTTGTCGCTAATTTGTCTAGCACCCAAAGTGGTAGTGTGATTGTTCTCTGTTAAGTTACCATTTAGTTTACATTCTGGGACAGTTTCGGTACCGTCAAAATCTCTGTTATCAACCATGTCGATCAGGATGAGTGACATGTTTGTTCTGAGAACGTACAGGAATAAGGTGCATGTGAAGAGCATCATCCATATGACGGACCTAATCGGTACCAAAGCTGAAAAATGTACCATGCCAGGTTAAAAACAATCGATGGAGAAGAATAGGGTTTTACTTACTACTGGTTTGCATCGCAAACATTATTGGACTGGACACCAAGATAGTCTTTAATCTGAAAGTTTATAAAATATTATTAGACCATTTTTTTTATAAAACTCTATCTATATAATTACTAAATCATTTTTTTAATATACAATATTGAAAGGTTTGGCATCAATTGAGCGGGACTATCCTGATACAAACGAACCCAACATTCATTGTATCACAAGAGTCATAAATAGGCACAAAAATGCCAATTGTGTGTAACAGTAGAGAAGTAGTTATTTGTCGATTTTGAGACGTTTGACATCAATTGGGCATTCTATTGACACAAACGAGGTAAAACTCAGCATTATTACAACCACAGCAGTCATAAATAGGTACAAAAAAGCCAGACAGGACTTGTTATTTGTTGGTTTTGAGACGTTTGACATCAATTAGGCACTCTATTAACAAAAAAGAAGTATTAGCATTCATTGCAATCACAGAAGTCATAAATAGGCTAAAACAGCCATTTATATATATTTGACCACCACTAAAATAGTTACTTTTGGGTTTTTAGACTCTTTTTTACCCATTAAAATTTTGCATTTTCTGATTTTGCATTAAAAATTTAAAAAATCAGTTCGACTGCTAAAAATGTTCTCTACAACTGTTATTAAAAAACTTTTTCTAATTCAGTTCAGTCTTAAATAGATGTAAACCGATTTTTTTATGTCTAAGCTAAGCTTCATTTAAGACACCACGAACCAAATGCTGGTAATTATTTGTCGCTAAATTATTGCCAGATTTCTCAAGTAAAACATTAAGTTCTCAATCATAAACAATTTTACTACGTGGAACAACATTAAAAAATCTGGTGGGAAATTTCCATCCAAACAAATTATGCAAAAGTAATTGGAACTAAATAATGGCAGCTGCTTAAAAATATTGATATTTGCCTCTAGAATATTTTAAATTTGTCTTTTAAACTAATTTCTTTACTTACCCAATAATAAACTTTTTCAGTTATATTGTCAAAAATTCAATCAAATGTAAATCACATCTGAACATAGACACCAAATAAAATCACAAAAATTCAAATTGGGAACAAATGCAATATCATTAACATTGGATATGTGGAATCGAAAAATTTGCTTTTCAGACACTTTCACACCTGACCGATCTCATTTAATGGCACATACCGAAGTGTAGCGTTAAATAAATAGTAGATTATTATTTATTTTTTCGGTGTTTTTATGTATGAATCGTCTACCAGTTCACAACACGATTTGGTCGTTGGTCAAACGTGTTTTTAATGACACGCAACCAGCCGTGGTTGAACTAACCAACGAAGTCTATAAGCTAATTTTGGTCGCGAATTATTTAAAATACTCTCCGGTGACCTGTGTATACCGGTGAATTTGCAATTTCAGAATTTTATATCAGTATTTTCTAATGGTTATTGATAAGAGAAAGTTAATGTTATTATACAGGGTGTTCGAAGGTGGATGATTAGTTGTTGTGCTTTACAAAAAGTGTACAGTTTCTGAGATATTTAAGCTGAAAGTTGCACTAACCTATTGTAAGAAATAGTTTGCTAACTCCTGTCATTGCATTCAAAGTCCATTATGTCAATAATTTTAAATCGGACACCCTGTATATCACCTGTATATTACCCCATTAGATTCTGCTTTTCAATACCTGCATAATTGCAAAAAACTATAATGTTATCTTTTTGACTTTGAAAATAACTGTTTCTGCACAATATAATTTTATGTTTGTGGGTAAACTAAGATTCTTTATTACTCCAAAATGAAAATTGGAATATTTTGGGAACATTTTAAATTTAGCTGTGTTATACAGTCATCTTACAGCATTTGCATCCGTTCACCGTTTCCATGGATTACATGTATTGCACCAAGTCATTAGACACCTAGTTTGATGAAATATAATATCCATTTAACAAGAAAACCTCACTTAGTGACATAATATAGAGTAATTCAGAACTCGTAACTTTCAAGGAAATGTGAGTAGAAAAAGTCAATAATGGATGAAGGTGAGGTTGCTTTAATTGAACCCAATGCCCCTTTCAGTTTTATCAATAATATGTCATAGTTTTTAACTTTTTTTGGATCAATTTTCTATCGTTTTTATAGGCAGATACTTAGTTAATGAGAGGTCGAGTGTTGATAAATATAAAATATTGTTATTTGCTTTAGATTTATTATTTACTAATTAATACAAGGTGAATAGGTTTTGTATGTGTAATAGGAAAACATTAACAATAACATTTTGCAAATTCTTAAAATAAATAAATTAGGTACTTACTAAAATCATACGTCGGAAGCTATGACGCTCCCTATGACGTATAAATCCTTGGATTTTAAATACCGAGATTTTGTCAATGGAATCTTTGACAAAAATCAAAACAGTGATTAATAAAAGAAATACTACGTCAAAATATGATTTGATTTGAACCTGATACGTGGTATGTCACATTTGGTCCCTCTTTTTTTTGCTCTCTGTTGCACTCATTTGATATAGATAAATATTGTTTTTTTGTCTACCCTGTATTAATTTTTTTCGTGCTTCATCTAGGTATGGGACTTCCAAGATAAGATAGAACAAGCAGAAACCTACTCTATATCTGTTTTCTTTAATCAAATATCTTTCTAGCAGTTGGGTTATTGGTGATATTTTTGCTCTTACCAACAATTTAATGTAACAATTATGCAAATGTTTTTTTTTACAAAAATTAAAATTACACTTTACAAAGAACAAAAATTATTTTAAAAATAAGAAGAGGTTTATTAATTACAACATAATTTTTCTTTAGTAGCATTGAAAAAAAAATTGTAAACCATTGCCCTCAAATTAGAACAAATTCTAATTTGGTGCAGTTGCAATAAGCAGCTATCTTTGGAACATTACGTATTTAAAAGTCCTTATAAGTCCTTGCCACTAATGCAGGTAATATTTATTGAGGATCAAAAAAATTGCGATAATACAGTTTCCTTAACGCATTTATGTGACATGACCACCAAAGCGGAATAATTTATTTAAAAATAGAAAAGTTACACAACTGAGTATTGTAGTTGGAATTTTGATATTGACATTGTTATGGTCAAAGCAATTAAATATGATTTAACAAGAGCTTATGAATAATTGACGAACCGGCAAATCCCATTCTTTAATACGTTTAGGAAAAAACCCACTTTCTCAAGATATTTAGCACTTTGATTGGCAATTTACCTGTCGCATTAAGCGTCCGTCACATTTTATTAATTGTACAAACACAAATTAGACTACCGGTAATGGAGGTAACTGAAGACACGGTCATAGTTAATACACATCAGCTTGGGCACTTTCAATCTACTAGAACTACCTTCACCATGAAATCTGCATTTATAATACTTTACATAGAAGTTTTCTAGAATCATGTTGTAATAAGAAATGAATGTTGCAAACCCAAGATACGAAAGTGGGCCGTAATAATAAATTTAAAATTTTTCCACATTTTATGGTCTGTTGATTTGTTTTGGGCATTTGAAACAAAACATTTTGAGTGCACAAACACATTATTTACTAGGGAATATCCGGTGCATCAAATTTGATAGGAAGTGGAATCGCTTTGATGGGAACCAATTTTGTTATGTAACTCAGACAGGAAATTATTATTGTATCATAGATTGTTTTGGGACGAATAGGACACTGACAAGGTCGGATTTCTTCCTTTCAGATCTTCGCCATCGTTATTCTGTTATGTAAATCTATAAATACTCGTATCATGAGATTCTGGTTGCTACTATATTGAACTCAGTTCTCGAATTAACAGTTTCTTTTCTATTGCCACAATTTATTTAATTTGCCAATAAATATTATCGATAAGAACAAGTTTTATTCAATTTACAGCAAAAGTTAAGTCTTATTGTCTTTTATGTATCTATACTAAGTAACTCATGTAAAAACATAAGAATAAATAACTCTAAACCGCAGATAGTTAAGCAATCTAATAATACCTAGATCTGTTCTTGAAAATGAATTATTAGAATATTCCATTCAGGGTTGGACGTGTCTAGAATGTACTGTATAATAGCAGTAATAACGACATTATTACTGCGTCAAAAAAGTGTACTAAGTGCATATGGGCGCCATTATGAAATAATATGTAATTTTCCTTCATTAGCAATGTTAAAGTGCTACTTTATCCTACTTAAATGTGTAGGAATTGTCGATTGTTTGCCACAGCTCTAGTCATTGTTGCCTCTCTTTGCTTTTTGATGGTGATGAAGCTCACCTCTCAGCCTCTCAGAGCCAGAAAGTACTTTTGCATGAAAGAATCTAAGAATTACATGGGTAATGTAAAAATAAAACTTATTCATACGATCCTCGTAGAGAAAGTACTTTTCTTAAAAAGCATACAAAGATTGACTTCTCTTAGAAAAAACGTTTAACATTATACCTTTTCAATATCTTCAAAAACCGAAATCATAAATGATTCTCAAAAATCGGGCTGATCCATAGAATACCTAAACTGTGTGAAACCACATACAAATTAATAATAAATTCCTTTATTTCAAAATTAATTACTGTACTATCAAGAAAATATATAATCAAGATATTCTTTTACATTATATGGCTCAATGTCCATAAGCAACTTACATATTGTTTTCTTGAAATGATGATCTTCTAGAGTATGAGCTCTGCGGTTGTAATTCTGAAAAATAGTTCCTATTTTTAAAGAAAAATAACAAGCATTCCTGTATGTACAAAGCTGTTAAAAAACGATAGTTATTATGGCACGTTTCTGACACAAGAATACACGTTCAAAGTCTTTCAAAATTAGCATGATAAATCAATCTTCTAGACTGGGGATTGAGATATTTAGTTAAGACTCGACAGCTATACAAGACTTTATTTAGTTTCCCAAGGAGGAGTTTAATGTGTTTGTCCCAAGACAGACCTTTATCCATTACAACACCCAAAAACTTAGTTGTATCATCCAGTTTTGTGACTATTTTGAGGAATATCCACCGACGACCTATTATTTTTATAGGAAATACAAGTGGTCATACACTTATTGAGAATGAGAGTGTTCTTGGTAAACCATCCAACTGTTTCCTCCATTGCCCGTCCCACTCTTGTAATCAAGTCATCCACCCTTAACGATGATAACAGAAGACTGGTGTCATCTGCATAAGCTGTGATTTCAGTGACATCGTCTAAGTAGAATGAAAACAAAAGTGTGCCAAGGACACTACCTTGTGGAACACAGTACTATATCAGCATCATCAGAAAGCTATATCCATCTCCTTTCCAATTCCAGATTTAAACCAATCAAAAGCTGCTTTGCGTATTCCATATTTAATTAATTTTTCCAACAATATTTCATGATCCAGAGAGTATCATAAGCCTTTGTCAAGTCCAAGTATATTCCTATTGGCTTTTCTCCTTTATCATCAAAATGAAACATACAAACTACTTAGATCGTTTATTTTACTTTAAAATCACTTTATCGTAAAGTAGGAAATTAGATTTTTGAGTATTTGGCAACATGAGAAACCAAAGTCAAAAAATAAAAACATATACATATTATATTTCAGCACGTAAAACATACTAAAATGAACATTTCTGTACATAATATACATTTTGTGTCATTTTGGTTTAACCGAAGCAACGTTGCCAAATTTGCCAACGTTTTGTTTTAAATTTTTCAAATTTGAAAACACTAATGTTGGTCATCTATCTTGCATCTGATGGTCCCTTAAAGGTACTTTAACGTAGTTGTACCGCTTGCTGGCGTCCTTTGCATGCACGCACAAATACATTACTTCTAGAACTATTGACAGCATATTCAGAACGCAGGACATGGCCACTATGCCCATCAGGAAACAGTTGACTTCTTCGCACGACAGGTCTTGATAATGGTAACTTTCATTGAAAAAGACGTTCGTCGAATTGGTGATCGTGCAGACGCAAGTGGTATTGAGTTTGTCGTGTTGCGTGCAGGTGGCTTTGTGTAGGTAAACTATGTGTGCAATGCACACCACCAGAACTACCATCGATGCCACCACGGAGATGACTGTGGTTGATATGCTGACAAACTGAAAAAGATCATCATCTAGTTATCTACTTGGACTCTATCTTCTTTAGAAAGCGTTTTTCAGCAAAATGACATAATGAATAGTAGATTATTGACATTTAAAACTGGACTACCCTGTACCTTCGATAAATGATAAGGACATCCCAGACGTCTGGTGGGATAAGGTCTAGGACAGAAGCCCAAAAAGAAACAACCAACCACACCAGAAATAAACACCTAAAATTCAGTTTTACTAGAGAAAAATCTGTAAGCAGCTAAAAAATACTTACTGGTACAGCGCTCCAATATGGAAAGTCTATCGTTCTTAATGTAGGGCTCCACAACACCAGCCAAACAGAGGTGAGGCACATGAGGATTCCCAGAAAAATCGTGATCACTTTCATAGATTTGACTAGTCTGTAATGTTTTATCACAATGGGCAGGTACTTTCGGGGTACTAAAAAAGTTCCTGGTAGTGAAAGAGTCCTGGATTTAACGGTTCTGTAAGAGTACTTCTTCCATTTCGATTCATAACGATCATTCTACTGTGTCTCAGGCTGTTTCTGGTCGGCGTGTGTTTGTCACCCAGAGTTTTCGATGCCACATTTTGGGGTACGGTGGTCATTAAGCCTGCTTGAGTCGGACTGAGAGGGTGCTGGTGTAATCTATGGTAGTTCTTATTTCAGTTTCTTTTTGCTAATTCTAACGTAACTTTTACCTGTTTTGTATAGAGCCGTTGTTATTGCCATTTGGATACTTAAGAGACTGGTCCATGGTGGTAACTTTCGGATAACTGTGAGGACGATTGGCTGCTTCTTCTTTAATACTCGCGGTCGAAATCATTCCTTATAGTCTCTGCAAAAAAACTAACTGAATTATCCAAGAACGAAGTAACGTGTTGATTTTCTGGCTAAATTTACAATTCAAACAAACAATAGTAAAATGTTACAGGCCAGGTTGCGGCAATAATAAATACATAACGATGTTTTCATCAACTTTCAGTAAAAAATAATAAACAGCGTCAGTTGCACAAACACAATGTAAAAATGGGGCTTTCTGTGTAAAGTCAATTTTTAAAACATCCTTGCATGCGTTTTGCACATAATGTAGGTGAAAGTTTCACATAGCGCTACTTATTAAATAGAAATAATAAAGTATATTGTTATATTATAAAAATACCTATTACTCCATACCTCGTAAGTAATGAGCTACTACTCACTGGTTCAGTCATAGTGTCATTACATTGTTACGTAATCTCAATTTACTTTGATTTTTGCAATAGACGTCAAATTGTCTGGTACCAAACCGAACAATATAGCAGGTATGGGTTATTTTCTTTACCATAGATAAAAAAATATTACTACTTACTATTACTCACTCGATGGTTTACACACTTTGGCTCGTGTCGCTAACTGCATCTTCGTGAGTAATAGCTTTTATTACATGCTCGTTGAGTAATGTACTATTACATAATGTTTTTACCTATGATCTCAGTGTAATTAGCTAATTATGTTGTTAGTTTTCTGTTACGTAATGACCTTTATTATGCACATTTTTAAAATCGGCCATATACTAACTGCCCTAATCATAGAGAACATTCATTTTGTTTTATGGCTATCAGAGTATATTAGATGGAGATCATCGCGTAATGCATTGTTCATACAGATTTAAGTAAATACCAGTTCATTTCATTGATTATAATCTTTCAAAAACGAGAAGAATATTGTCTAGCATGAATTACTCGATTACCAGTAGTTTTATTTTACTGTTGTAATAAACCATCCCTGGAAGCTTTAGAATATCATCGTCACCTTGTATGTAGCTATTAGATCAAAAAGTAAAAAAAAACAAACAAACAATCCAGTGAAACCATTACATTTTAAGGTATGATATGCTCGTGGCATTATTATATTATATTACGTAAAAACTAATGAGTATAAGAGTAATGAAATATGAATGTATTGTTTTTTTGAGATGGTTTACGTCAAACATCCCAGTGTTAATTTGCTTCACGCTCACAAATACTTGTTTGGTTGTTTTTCCTTGAAAATTAAAAACAAAATGACACACGAACCAATGAAACAAAATGACGGTTGATCAGATAACACTGAAGGTTTTCCATGTTACACACATCGTTATGGTTTTTGAAATAAAATACCTAAGTATTAATTCTACTTTTAAACAAGTTTTGTAGTTTTATAGCTTTCTGGAGTGCTATTTGAAAGTTTCCAAGTTATGTATGTCCAAAATATACGCGTTACTTGTCCAAATTTTACTTCTAAAAGAATAAAGTATATAACGTAGTTTAACACAGATTTAAACGCTTTTCAACTGATTGTTTTAGTTTAATATGGATAAGGTTTTGACATTTGACAACTGAAAACTTTTTTGAAAAAATTTGGTAAAATAGTGTCTCAAAATCTTAAAATTGCTGATCTTAAGGTTAAGAAAATAGCAATAGTAGATCTAGCAATTGGATCATCCTGTATATCTCATTGAAAAAATCTCAGCCTTGAGCTTTTAGCTTTATTGTTGGCATTCCTATTTGGATTCACCGTAATTAGAGGCGGATTACATGTTAAAACTTTATGGTACAGTTGCCATAACTAATTACAGTATTACAATATGCAATTAGGCAATTGTAACATCCTGTTACAATTGCCTAATACAAAGCTGATTTTTAACGATTGTAACAAATTGGGAAATATTCAACTCGGAAGTAACTCATCTCCATATCGTTTACTATTAGTCAAACTATTTCACTTATTTTCAGTTTCAGGGACTCGCACGGTTATTTATAGCACACAACTTATGAGTAAAACATTTTGGTATTGTAAAATACAGATTCGGGCTTAGATAAGTAAGTAATTTTAAATAAAAACACTACAGTTTTAAGTTAAAATTTGTTCACATTTTTAGAATCTTAGAACAGTAAACTAAAGAAAAGTCGTTAGTTTAGAAAGCTTGTAGAACAAAAATTGCTACACTCCTGAATCCATTCCTGTATAATAATTCTGTTTTGAAAAGTGAAAGTTACCATAAACGACCTTGGATTTTACAACAATTATACTAAATGCCTTAAAGCTTCAGGTTACAGCTTAAATTCGCACTAACCTGACTCAATGAACGTGAAATTTTGGAATTTTGATGTAATGCTTATTTGATTTGGTGAAACAAAAACTTACCTTCTTTTTCTAGCAAATCTTGAATTCCTCAACCATTTTTGCACAATTTTTTCTAAAACGTGAAGCGCATTGAACAATATCTACACACAATCTGAACCGACACTGTACAACAATGATGAAACGAACGAACCGAAACGAGTGAATGGGTTTCTTTGGTTTGGTTTTACCTACCTGAATCGAACTGGCTCACCTGTCTTCGGTTTTCAAAGCCCGCAAATACTCGACCATACTTGTCCGTTATGGGTTATGGGTTAGGCCAGGGTCGGACTGGTTTAGATTGTGACCACCATCTAAATTGCTGGCGAATTCAAACGGATATTTAATTTCAAATATTTTGTAAATAAATTAAGTATAAAATGTATCTGTTATTCATCGAAAAACTATTCCGGTTTGTCAATTTCTAAAATGCTTGTTAAGCTAGCCTACACAAGGTGTTTTATAAAATTGCAACTTTTTTAAGCAGTTAGGCATAGTACAGTAAGTTTGGCTGTTTTAGCTTTATTGTAACTATTCTAAATCCAAATTTTATGGAAAATACTCTTTCCCAAAAATTTAGCTTGTCTTTCAGAAAATTAGTATTGGTTCAATCTTCTTTGGATAAGTACTTTGTTAACGGATAAGTTGTTATGTTCAAATTCTTATATTGAAAAGGTTACAGAAGGGAAAAATAACAAAAAGTAATACTAATTGATCCCAAGTTGTATTTAAAGAGGTACATTTTAATTTAACATACTCAACTTTGGCAGAGCTTTAAGAAGACAATAATTTACCTAATTAAGTACTTAAGTAACAATAAATAATACTACTTTAAAGAGTTATACATAAAACATACAAATCGGCTTAACATGTTACTTCTTCAGTTGAAGCCAAACATTTTTAATCTTGATACTTGCGTTAAACCTCTCAAGCCACCTCAGTTGTTCTTGGCTACTATCGGCGCAAATATACAGCTTCGAAACAGTATTTTTTTACTATTAATAAACACCAGCATTACAGTTTTCTTCATCATGTACTTAAAGGGAGAGCTCTTAATTGATGTACATTCACGAATGTCCACTACTCCAATAGGAGAGCAGAAAAGTTCATCAGAAGGAAAATTGAAATATTTCAACTTTCCCTCTTCCAACACGGCCCATCTTTTGTTCCATGTGGGTTGCCGGTCTGATTCGCTGAAACCCATGTTTAGGAAGCTTTTAACAGGTTTCGGCCAGTTTAAAGTTGCTCGAACATTAGTGTGAAGTTGATGTTCAAGTCCTCTGACGTTATCAGAGTTTTTAAATACAAATGTTTCATTTTTGGCAGTAAACAGACCTATGCAAGCAACACCAATCAAAGTCATCATTGGCATTTGAGGACGGCGTTTCATCCAGCAAATCCCCAGACATTTGGTTTTGGATGGTTTCACTGTCAACGTGTATAAACTGATTTTGATGTCGGAAGTGTTGGTAACATTTTCGAATATAAAGCGGTCCCCAAAACCGATACAACCATATTCGTTGGCCATCTTAATACCCGTACTGTATACTGTGGTTTTGTGCTCCAGGATGCACATGTAGTACTGTTCGACTTCAGGCGAAAATCGTCTATTATTTGGCTCGTTCAGTTGACAAAGAAGCTCTTCCATCACTATAGTAGCTGAAGTTTCACCAGCAGACTCAGTCCCTTTATAGAGTTGATTTAGCAAAGCATCCCGTCTGGTTTCTGAAATAAAAAAATTGTTTAAAATTTTGACCAAAAATTGACAATGGAAAACAAATAACTCTGATTTTCTATTTCTTTACGTAAGCCAAAAGTGATCACTTTCTATCTTCTTATCTGGTATAAGAAAAAAGTAATGGGGCAAGAACTGGGGTGCATACCAAACATTACTTTTTGCTATTCAAGATATCTCTAGATACTTAAACTGAAAATCAGTCATTTGTGTGTAAACTATTACGTACGTACCACGGGCTGAAAGAAGTACTTTACCCTTGACCGAAGCAAGACCGCAGGCGTAATCTACTTCTTTCAGTCATAGACATCAATTTAGTAAATACAGACAACTTACTTGCTAAAAGCAGGATTTTTTCCCCATCTAAATGCACATAACTGCCCAAAAAGTGGTCCTTATTGCAACCAAATTCCAATAGGTTGGTTACTTGTCTGACTATCTCCTCATTGAGACTGATGTGTTTTCTTAAATGTGTCTGTCCTTCTTCGGTGTTGGGATCAAAGCCAAATCCGGATACTTCTGCGTATGTTGGATAACTGAATCTTACATTCCCAGTGGTCAAATCAGGAGAAGGAGTCCACGAATCGAATGCTGTGTTTGATAATAATGTAGCTTCGTTGTTGGCAGCTTGGAGGATTCTGGAGTAAGCTAGACTCAGTAAGTAATTCACATCATCCGTGCCAACAGAAAGACTTTTCTGTAAATTAAGAGTAACAATTATTGTCTAAAATTCATATTAATGCTTCTCAAATACTGTACCTGGAGAGCTTTGGTCGATTCAACTTCAATAGCAGGACGGAGGAAACTAGTTTCATTACGTTCGTTGTATTGATTTAAAGGCTTTGGTTCAGCTTCTAGGATTACGTTTTCGTTCTGTTCAACTAGTGTAAGTCTAGGATTTTTAGACACACCATTTCCAAGCACCACATTTTCATACTTGCGAGTTTTCTGTAAAAAAAATCATTAGTTTCTGGACATTTTGACAACGTTGTTCTTCTTGTGAGTAGAAAAAAGCCAATTGCAAAAATGACAATATAAAAAAATACAAGAAACTTACCATATTTTTCTTATTTCCATTTACAGCATTGCCAACATATTTGACTAAGGTCTTCTGAGATTTTTCTGAATGAACTTCAACTTTTGTGATAACTTCTTTATGGACCTCATCGTTGCTTGACATGGAGCTATTAAAACCATTTTGTAAATTTTTTACTTTTCTCTCATAGGAATCTTTTAGAGAAGCGAAATTAATGTTTGTAGCCAATTCTGCTTTCTCAGTCGACTTGGTTTCCTCTAAATTTTCCTTTTTGACTTTGTCATCTGTAATAACCTCTTCTTTTAAAATTTCTGGTGCGTTATTAATGGTTCCGTCATAAGAGTCCTGTGATTCTCTTCGTCGGTTCATGTTCCTCTGTTCCAATATTCTCGACTGAGATTTAGCTGCTGCTAAACGTTGTTTTTTGAGTTTTTTCATTATTTTATCCAAAGCATTCCTAAAACGGTAGTTTACTAGATCCTTTACCACCACTGCAGTATTGTTTTCGTCCCAGGCTGGTCCCAGTAC